>OU015745.1:77592322-77615971 GCA_907169655.1 Acomys percivali | reverse complement strand
CACACACACACACACACACACACACACACACACACACACACACACACTTTTCTGGTTGAAGAAACTCAAAAGGAGGCAAATCTATGTCTCTCTGGCTAATTTGAATGTCTAAAATAGTGAACTGTGACAAAGAATAAGAAGGAATGTTTACAATGTAGAGGAGAAACAAGTTTATCTGTTTTCTTATTTTGATACCTAGTTCTTGTGGAGTGTCTACCAGAGAAGACTGCTTAGACATGGATTTAAGCCAGTAGAAAGTCTTCATTCACCAGTTTGGGATCCTAGCACAGAGCCTTTCTCATGGTGAACTTTTAAGGAAAAAACTTAAATCTCGTTGACATGTTTCAGTTACTAAGAACAATTAGCCAGAGGTGGAAATACAGAAGCCAAAAGGCAAGGTTAGAGACTTGAAGAACTATGTATGCTCTTTGTTTTCATTTTAGCTGCTGGTACTATCTTTTCAATGTGTTGAATTTTACGGTCCAAATAGTACGTCATCCTGGAGACAGTTGTGATAGGGGGCCTGCTAAGATCTGGGGCCCTATTTATACAAAGTTTCAAACATCTGGGTCATGTAGGACATAAACTTCAAAAGGTAGATGAGGCGCTTGCCTCCAGTTTGCTGACTCATCAATAAACACTCTGTCTCTCTTTTAACATTACCAAGGTATTATGCCATAAGACTTTTAGGTTATTGCTGATATCATAGATGAAAAACAGTATCTTAAACTCATGCATCTGCTTGGGGGAATGGTCCACATGTCCACATTTTTATATAACTTGAAGATTGAGGTTGTGAGCATTTTTTTTAAAGCTCTGTAGAAGTATCACAACACTAGCCTGACCTGAGCTGTTTGACATTTCATGACCCAGTGGAATTTCCCATTTCTTAATGCCACAGGGTGCTTTTCCCGCCTGCCCCACAATTTTAATCACCACTACAATGGACACCATTAAGATACTCACTGTCTAACTTCTTTAGCAATATGAACAAATATTTGCATTTCCATGTCTATTAGAAATAGCAGGGAAGGGGGCTGAAGAGATGGCTTAGTGGTTAAGAGTACGTGCTGCAGCCGGGCATGGTGGCACACACCTTTAATCCCAGCCCTCGCTGTGAGTTTGAGGCCAGCCTAGTCTACAAAGCCAGTTTAGGACAGCCAAGGCTACACAGAGAAACCGTGTTTCGAAAAACCAAAAATAAAATAAAATAATAATAATAATAATAATAATAATAATAATAATAATTTTTAAAAATGTTTTTAAAAGACCAAAAAAAAAAAAGAAAGAAAGAAAGAAAGAAAAAGAAAAGAAAAGACAAAGTGTACTTGCTGTTCTTTCAGCGGTCCTGAGTTCAATTCCCAGCAACCACATGGTGGCTCACAACCGTCTGCAGTACAATCTGATGCCCTCTCCTGATGTGCATGAAGACAATGTACTCATCTACATAAAATAAACAAATCTTTAAAAATAAATAAATTAATTAAAAAAATAAAAAGAGCAGGGAAGGTTTCAAAGTGGCAATTACATTTAAAGGCACTGGTTGCAGCCAGCCAGCTAAAGATGCCACTCTCAGCATGCCACAGCAGATAATACTGAGCCCAGTATTATGTACACATTTGGGACCTGGAACAGTGCTATAGGACATCTCAGGGAAAGCAAGAAAGTACATTGTAGGCTGGCCTCAGCTCCTGTACAGGTCAGTGTGTTAGCTGTTGGTGCAGACTCAAGCACTTCCCTGCCTTTGTTACCTTTGTAAATACTTTGCAGCAAAAGTGTCCTGGCCCTGCCTGAGGAGCTTCAGCAACCAGGCCGGGTTGCCTCGGTGCTCCCTGGCTGCCTCCTCTTCAGCTCTTCAGCTCTTCAGCTCCCCAGGGTCCCCCTCCCCAACCCTGTCCCGTGGTCCCTGAGGGGGGTGCTTGGATATTCAGCTCGTGCTTTGAAGCAAAGGTCTTTTTACACCTTAGGTCAGCAATACCTCAGGACTCCAGAGCTGCTGAAGCTAAATCTCCACAGCCCTGGCACTTGAGCTCTGACTCTTGGAGAAAAGGAGAAGTTGAAGCTACCGAGAAGGCAGCAGCCCCTGAAGGCTCCTTTGTTGCAGCTGCTGAGGCAGCTAACAGGGAACTCAGGGGGAGGGAGGTGTGTCTAACTGGACCTAGTCTGTGAGCTTCAGGGCCATCTCGGTGGCAACAATGTATAAACCAGCCATTCCTCAGAGACAGGGAGCTTTACACGGTCTGACACTGTCAGCCAGGGACCAGGACTAGGAGGAATCTGAGCCCTTAATGTAAAGTCATAGTTTAGTGAAGGCAAGTTGTTTTGTTTAGCTTAGAGCATGGGTTCATGGGCCCCTCCCCTATACCTCTCCCTCACAACGGCAGTTCCAGCCTCTAACTCTCACTAAGGCCATCTCCAGCCCCTCAGTGGGACCCTTCCCAGATTATGCTAATTTCAGATAAAAAGTCTCACCAAAAACTCAAACAAAAACAATCCCTGGGCAGGAAGACTCCTCAATCCCTGAGCTTCCCACAGAAGCACACTAATCCCTGAGCAGGAAAACCCACCAATCCCTAAACTTCCCTAGCTCAGGACTTGAAATTCCACCAATCCCTTGGAAAGCTCTGCCCTAGAAAGCTCTGCGCTCTAAGAAATGCTTATAAAAGGCTGTGTCTGCGCAGGTTCCCTGCTGCCTTCTGGGAGCAGAGACAGCCACTCCTGGGTTCGTTTCTCCTCTCCTAAACTCATCTTCTCCAATAAATCTCATTTAAGAGATTTGCTGCCTGGTGTAACTCTCACATCGCAAGAAGCCCAGAAGAGAAAAAGCAAAGAAAGAGTGGGGTAAAGCCACCCTTGGGGGCTACAGTGCCTCTGCTGAGCTGTGTGGTTCTGTGTCTCAGGGCTTCCCTTCCGCTGGGCCACTGTCCCACCTCAGAGCTGTGTGCCTCCTGGTCTCCCCACCTGAGCAGGACGGCCAAGGTAGTGAACAGGAATAACAGCACAGGAATGCTTCTGTTTCATTCTAGGACCCACAAGAATGGCCAACCCCAAGACCCCTCCAGTCTCTCCTCTTTTCAAGAAATCACTTGTGCCAGGCGTGGTGGCGTATGCCTTTAATCCCAGCACTCGAGAGGCAGAGGCAGGTGGATTGCTGTGAGTTCAAGGCCAGCCTGCTCTCCAAAGAGAGTCCAGGACAGCCAAGATAACATAGAGAAACCCTGTCTCAGAAAAAAAAAAGAAATCACTTGTACAGAAACTCAGATGACCACAAAGACTTTACTTAACTTTTAAATTATAGTAAAATCTTACATAGGCAGTTCTAACAATATTTAGGGTACTATGAAAAACACATATGAAAAAATAGAATATTAGTTCCTAAAAGTTACTACTGTTATATTTGGTAGGAAAACTTTTCAGGGATCCTCTTAAATAAGTACTATGAATATTCCAACACACATACAAATTGGATAGATAGATAGATAGATAGATAGATAGATAGATAGATAGATAGATCACTGAGTATGGATATGCTTTTCCTGTGTTCCTCAATAATTCCAACTATTTGCAATTGTTCCACAATGTGTCTCGAGGCGTGGAGGAGGAGTTGGGCATGGCATCCCACACCTGTAACCTCAGCATCTAAGAAGCTGAGGTGGGAAGCTTATGAGTTTGAGGCCAACCTGAGCTTCGTAGGGAGACTGTTTCACAACAACAGTAACAAGTGACGCTTTAAGAGACAGAACAGGTGCTGGAGCCACTGTAGAGGAGCTGTCCCAAAAAGGCTTCAAAATCCCAGATGGTAACGCTCAAGGACAAGCTGGTTGTGAATCTTCCTCAGGAAGATTCCTCCAACAAGATTATATCCATATATATTACATATATATTATTGTTGTGGTCGGTGCTGTTGGCATGGCTTGTGCCATCAGTGTCTTAAAGAAGAACTTGGCAGATGAGCTTACCCTGGTTGATGTCATGAAAAGCAAACTGAAGGGAGAGATGATGGACCTCCAACATGGCAATCTTTCCTTAGAACACCAAATAAATAAATAAATAAATAAATAAATAAATTGAGTGCAAACCACAGCACATTTGCTTAGTAGCTGGCTCACCTGTGTACAGTGTAGACTCTGCTTCTTGGAGCTTCCCTGCTTAAGTATAAATACAGAAGAAAGAGCAATCTACCCAACCTATCAAGCACCCTGCAAAATTTCCACCCTGAAACTGTAGCGCTCAGTTCCATGTTTACTGTGAGCCGAGCACAAGTCTGGAAAAACAATGGGAACTATTGGATCTTTGCATTTATTGCTTGGTGTAATAAATCTTATTTTCATTAAAAAAGCAAACAAGCAAACAAAAACCACAAAATTGCCTCTGGCGAAGACTATAGTGTGACTGCAAATTCCAAGGTGGTAATTATCACAGTGGGGACCTAGCTGCAAGAGGGAGAGAGTGGGCTCAGTTTGGTCCAGCGAAACATGAGCATCTTCAAGTTCTTCATTCCCAGCGTTGTGAAGTATAGTCCAAACTGCAAGCTGCTCTTTCCTTCAAACCCAGTGGATTTCTCGAATGGCTTGGAAAAATCCGAGGCTTTTCCAAAACCTGAGTTATCAGAAGTGGTTGCAGTCTGGATTCGGCTGGGTCCCGTTACCTGATAAGGAGAAAAACGAGGGGTTCACCTGCTCAACACTCATGGATGGGTCCTGGGGGAATGCAGAGACTCCAGTGAGCCTGTGTGGAGTGCTGTGAATGTTGCCAGCATCTCCTTGAAGAGTCTGAACTCAGAACGAAGCATGGACGCAGACAAGGTGCCATGGAAGGAGGTTCACAAGCAGGTGGCTGACAGCCCATGAGGTGCTCAAGCTGAAAGGCTTTATGTCTGAGCTGCTGGCCTCCCTGAGGCAGACTCAGCAGAGGGCATGGTGAAGGACCACAGGCAGCTGCATCCCATTTCTACCATGATTAAGGGTCTCTATGGAGTAAAAAATATCATCTTGCTCTTTCGTCCCTTCCCTGAGACTAAAAGGAATCTCGGTTGTTGTGAAGGTGACCCTGACTCCTGAAGAGGAGTCTACCCTGAAGAAAAATGTAGATACACCCTGGGGAAGTCCAAGAAGAGCTGCAGTTCTAAGTCTAGCATCTAGGCATGTCTAGTATCTAGGGATGTCTAGCATCTAGGCATGTCTAGCATCTAGGGATGTCTAGCATCTAGGCATGTCTAGCATCTAGGGATGTCTAGCACCTCACTGTCCAGGCTGCAGCAGGATTTCTATGGTGACCACATACTAGCTCCTTCACCTCACAGCTGTGGTTAGTGTGGTTGTGTTAAAGTGGTCTGGGGGAAAACCTCACTTCCCACAGCTCTACCCTGATGCTAAGTGGTACTTGTGTAGCGGTGACCTGGTTAATGTGACAGTCCCACTGTCTCTGAGACACACAGACAATTGTCTTCAGGCTTTCAATTATCCTGTGAGCCTGTTGTGTGTCTGTGCTATATAGCCTCACCAAACATGCCTAGGCCAGTGAGTTCCCAATTAGTCATCCCCTGCCTCCAGGGTATACATCTGTTATCAATATCTTGTACACAACTGCTCTACAGTATGTTGTTTTGTGTATTATATGTCTCTGTAGTGTACATTGGAATATGATACAAAGAGATCTGCATATGGATGATGTAACCAACTACCCAAGTGTCATATCAGTGAGAACACCAGATAAGCCTTGAACAGAGAGAGACAGAGAGAGAGAGGAAGAGGAATTTCATTGATTTTTAACTGGGGCAGCCTGTAACTGGAAAACATTTCTTTCTTTTTTTTTTTAAGATTTATTTTTTTATTTTGTATACAGTGTTCTGCCTGCATGTACACCTGCACACCAGAAGAGGGAACCAGACCACATTATAGATGGTTGTGAGCCACCATGTGGCTGTTGGGAATTGAACTCAGGACCTCTGGAAGGGTAGCCAGTGCTCTTAACCTCTAAGCCATCACTCCAGCCCTGGGAAACATTTCTTGATGCGGCCCTGCTGGCTCAGAATGTCCTAGCTTACTCACCTTTCCCAATGAAAGTGTTTAAGGATGTTGGCATGGTTGCAGCTAGGAGTCTCCCATGGTTGGCAATGGGTAGGGTCTTGCCCTTTCCTGTTGTCCTAGTGCTAAGTGCACTGGTTTCAGCCTAATTGTGTTAACCAGAAAAATTATAGCTATTTTGTCCACACCCATCTCGCCTTTCCTATCTGACACAAGAGTTGAATTCACACTCTTTTCTTTGTCAACCCACAAGTTTTCACATCTTCCTGCCTTGACTTTTCACTGCAGATCTTACTAGACACAGCTTCATTCAAGTTTTGAGCTTGGGGCAGAGTATAGCCAGGTTCCTTATGAGGCAAAAGAATGGCTCTGAACTAAGTTCCTTTTTGAAACTTTCAGATCCTGGCTGTCCACACTTCTCTCAGCATTCTGGTCTTCAAAACTCTCACACAGTGGTGGCTGATGCCTTTAATCCCAGCACTTGGGAGGCAGAGGCAGGCAGATCACTGTGAGTTCGAGACCAGCCTGGTCTACAAAGCAAGTCCAAGATAGTCAAGGCTACACAGAGAAACCCTGTCTCAAAAAACTAACAAAACAAAACAAAACGCTCATTCAGAATGTTCCTTTAAGCCATACACTCAGCACTCTGAGATTTTCCAGAGCATAACCTCAAACCCTTCCACATTTATTCCACACACCAGTTCTGAAGACTAAGAACCCACACAGACAAATGCATTAGAGCAACGAGCCCAATCTTGGGACCAATGCCCGGCTGGACCAATGTTCTGTGTTACTTCCTTCTTTCATCACTGAGAATTAAAAAGAGAAAGCACACTAAACATCAGTCTCTCTCTCTCTCTCTCTCTCTCTCTCTCTCTCTCTCTCTCTCTGCTTTCTGACTGCACATTCAATTCGCACAACTGTTTCCCATGCCTCTGCTTCTATGATGGCCTACTCTCTCTAGGTCAAAAGGAAACCTTCCTTAAGTTACCTTGTCACAACTATGAGAAATATATAGTGGCTACAGCAACGTGAGATGGTTAGTGGGCAGCAGTCCATGCAGAGACTCCTAAGTGCTCAAAGTGCCAGACGAAGTGACTGTGGAGGGGAACGTCCCTAAATGGGACATCTTATATCAGTCTTGCCAAGGGGAAGGGAGTCTTTTAGAAGAGGGGCCAGGAAGGAAGAAGAGCTGAAATTAATGGACTCTCAGAAGATGTGAGAAAGGCTACCGCCCCCTGGGAGTGAGTTGTTAGTACCTGGATGGTGTCCTGATCTTCAGGTCAGAATGAAGTCTTTGATGTGATGTCCCATTTCCTTTTAGTTGATGAAAACATCCAGATTGTATCCTTTGAAGAAGACACTGTTACTGATTTAAATGTCTCTTACGACGTATGTTATTTGCTTACCTAATATGTACAATTTGATAAACAGATTTAAACATTTGTCCAGTACAACAGAGTTTGCAATCACTATGTAATTTAGTAGGAATATTTTAAGTAGGCATTATTCTCAAAATGAATTTTACAATTAAGGCAATGTTAAAAAGGCAAGGCTTTCTCCAATAAGAACATATACTGTAAGACTCCAGGTTGTTTGGAAATAGCCATCGTGCTGTTAGCTGAGCAATGTGAGATAAACTGGGAAGGACACATTAAAAATTCTCCCTGTCCTTGGAATTCACTACCCCTACCTCACCCTGCTTAGTATTTATTACCTCAGTCACCTATTGTTAGCCTATCACTTATCAATTAACTTTTGTAGTTAAGTTCTGCTTCTGTATGTGGTATATTAATCCCCGACTCTTGCAGAACAGGGTCTTCCATCGACTCTGGACTCTGTCTCTCAATTGGGCTTCCAGGAATAGACTCTGATGACCTGAGTCTAGCAATGCTTACTGATAATCACAGGTTTTAAATGTCTACTTAAACAACACGTAAGAAAACATCGCTGTAAAAAGCTAAACATTAAGCCAGCCGGTGGTGGCTCACGCCTGTAAAGCCAGCACTCAGGGAAGCAGAAGCAGGCAGATCTCTGTGAGATGGAGCCCAGCCTGGTCTACAGAGCAAGTTCCAGGACAGTCAGGGCTATACAGAGAAACCCTGCCTCCAAAAACAAAAACAAAATTCAAGTGTTAGTTTTATCTCAGGGTATCTGATTAATCTTTTCAAATTGTATAACCTTTATATTAATTTTAACTTACAGTCAAATTTATTTTAAACAATTTATATTATACTTTAAAATTATTATTATTATTATTATTATTATTATTATTATTATTATTATTATTATTACAAAATTTAGAAAACAATTTTAATGAGGTTTTTTGTTGTTTTTGGTTTTTGGGTTTTTTGGGGGGGGTGTTTCCGAGCCAGGGTTTCTCTGTGTTATTTTGGCCATCCTGGACACATTTTATCATGTTGTTTTATCATAGCAAAGGTAACCGTCAGACAAGAGCATTTGTCCAATAGACAAAATGCATCCTGTAGTAGGAATAACTGTCCAACAGTTAATCTATACCCTCAAACAATAGGGACCACTTTATAGAGCCAAACATGGGATAAGGATCAAGGAGATAAGATTTTGGTTTTTTGGTTTTTTGTTTTTTTTGTTTTGTTTTCAAGACAAGGTTTCTCTGTATAGCCTGGCTGTCCTAGACTTGCTTTGTAGACCAGGCTGGCCTCGAACTCACAGCGATCCACCTCCCTCTGCCTTCCGAGTGCTGGGATTAAAGGCATGCGCCACTATGCCCAGCGGGTGGAGATAAGATTTTGACCAGAACTGTATAACTATGTATATCTTGTCCTTAAAAGAAAGTTTAAATTTTTTCAGATGTAAAAAACTCATGTTATTTGTCCCAGAGAAAGATTTATTATCACCAACCATTTTTATTTAACCTATGCTGTCCTTTTGCTTAAACCATATTGACTATACATACTTTTTAAAAGATTTATTTATTATCTATACAATGTACTGCCTACATTTATGGTTGCGTGACAGAAGACAACACAGATCTCATTGTAGATGGTTGTGAGCCACCATGTGGTTGCTGGGAATTGAACTCAGGACCTTTGGAAGAAGAGCCAGGGCTCTTAACGTCTGAGCCATCTCTCAAGCCCAATGCTTTTGTTTTTTTTTTTAATCATTATTTTGTTCCTTAAAAATCTTAGTTTGGGGCTGTGTGTGGTGGTGGTGGTGGCAGTGGCAGTGGCAGCAGCAGTGGGGGCAGCGGCAGCAGCAGCAGCGCAAGCCTTTAATCCCAGCACTCGGGAGACAGAGGCAGGTGGATCACTGTGAGTTGGAGGCCAGCCTGGTCAACAAAGCTAGTCCAGGACAGCCAAAGCTACACAGAGAGACCCTGTCTCAGAAAAAAAAAAATCTTAGTTTTATTATGAGACAAGATGAAACTGAGCCAAATTAACTTATAAGCCAATTTGGCAATAAGTACATGATGTAAAAATAAAATGTAAACATAATTGTATGCATAATCATACTTAAGATATATTTTTTAAAAAGATATATTTCAATAAACCAAGATCTTGAATATCATTGTTTGTTGGGCTTATAATATGTGTGTGTGTGTGTGTGTGTGTATAGTGTGTGCATATTTGTATATATATTCCTCATTATGAAAAAGAAACGGCATAGAAACCTTTAGTAAACATACATTTATGTATTTATATAAGTCAACCTTAATAAAACCTACATTTAACAGTCTTATATTAAATTGTTTTTAAGAAATCATGAGTTTTATGTTACCATAAACAAAATAGAAATATATATAGGTAGATATTTATAATCTGTTTTGAGAAGAGATCCTTATCAAAATCTATGTATGTAACCATAAAGGCTTACAAAACCAAAGATATCATTTTAATGGGTTAAAATCTTTAAAGTACTCAGATTTATAAAATAGTATGTTATTTATCAGGCCTTAATATGTGATCATAATATTTAAATTTGAATCATCACATGCATTTTAACTGGATATTCAAAAAATAATATTATCACAATATAAAAATGGATTTAAAAAGAACTGAAGTGGGCACAGTTTGTTAAAAAGCCTTTGACACAAGCAACATATCAAAACAACCAAAGTTACAGAAGACACAGGAAAGCAATTATCAGACACATGACATATCACATGAACTTAGGCACACCAGCTTAGAAAAAGGGTAGACAGTTTCTCTAATTGTTTGGGGTGTGAGAAAAGCCTGTAACACAAAAAAATCAAAAGGGACGGTTTGTCCAACAACCTTGAGATTCTTCCTCCTCCCCCTACCCACTATGGTCTAAGGAGCTGAGGTGGAAGTGTCTGTTTCATTGCTCCCCAGTGTGCTTTTTAGGAGATGACTCAGAGGTCAAAACTTATGCCGAGTCAGATCTGGCCACCCTTCCACAACAAACAAATTAAAGGTAGAAAGAAGGTGTGTGTTTGTGATAATTATTTAGCATGGTCACATTGAGAAGTGAGTGACAAACAAAAATATAACAAAGCACTCAGGTCTACCTTTAGGGTCCTGAAGTAAGAGAAAAGTTTAAATAGAAGTCCAAGGATGTGCACGCCTGTGTAGTCAGGGTGTGGTCACTTCCATCACTGACTCACTGTTATCTGGGTTTTCAATTTCATCCAGTCAACTGAAATCTCCTTCAGGGAGATAAGTTCACCCTCTGCTGGTGCTTTCCTTGTCCCTGGGGAGAAGGAAACCCATGGTTTCAATAGTCTGATAATCAGATTAAAAGAGAATCATTTTATCTGCCAGACAAGTTACAGGGGCAGGGGGATCAGTTTTTAAGAAGATGTTCTGGCCAGGCGTGGTGGTGCACACCTTTAATCCTAGCACTTGGGAGGCAGAGGCAGGCAGGCGGATCACTGTGAGTTCAAGGCCAGCCTGAACTACAAAGTGAGCCCAGGGCAGCCAAGGCTAACACAGAGAGACCCTGTCTCAAACAAACAAACAAACAAAACAAAGAAAATATTCTGAACCAGGCGAGGTGGCACATGGCTGTAATCCCAGTGCTCTGGAGGCAGAGGCCAACATCAGATAGCTGTGAGTTCAAGGCTAGCCCCCATTTCATGGGTTCTTGTTAGAAAAACAGAAGCAAAGAAAGGTAGAATCCATGTCTAATAGGATCGACCAGTCAAATAACAGACAGGGAAACTTACCAAGATGTTTGAAGATGGGAAGACTGGACTTGAGATAGACTTAGCTTATTTTGGTTATTTGTAATTGCCTGAGGTGGTCCCCTAAATTGTAGAGACTCAAGGCCTACCAAGCTGAGACCTTTAACTTAAATGCTGAAAGTAGTTTGTTTTGTTTTGTTTCATTTTGAGACAGGGTTTCTCTGTGTAGTCTTGGCTGTTTTGGGCTCCATTTGTAAACCAGGCTATCCTCGAACTCACAGAGATCCACCTGCCTCTGCCTCCCAAGTGCTGGGATAACAGGTGTGCACCACCATGCCTGCCTGGCTGTCTGAGAGTAATTTCATGACTAGTTTGTATAATAAAGACACCACTCAAGGAAATCTATAAATCAAAGACAAAATAGCAAAGCCAGAGAAAGAAAAGGGAGGGGAGTTATTTTAGACTGCTATCAGTTGATATAAGTGCCAAAAATCCTTTTGATTAATTTTTTCACTGAGCACCTAATTTAACTCACATGTAGTAGGTTTTGTTTGGTTTTTTTTCAAGATAGGTTTCTCTGTGTAGTCTTGGCTGTCCTGGAACTCCTTCTGTAGACCAGGTTGGCCTTGAACTCACAGCAATCCTGTTGCCTCTGCCCCATCACCCTGCCAGTACTGGGACTAAAAGTGTGCACTACTGCACCCAGTTACATGTAGTTTTCTTTGAGAGTTCTTATTTATAATGCATTACTAATTTTACCAGGATTTTGCTGTTATTAACAGATTTTATATTTTAATTAGGGGAGACCACCTGTTATGATTTTAAAACAAACAAAAACAACCTTATTGCCTAGGATTTTGTTGAGTGTACAAGATAAACAAGTTTGGAGATGTTTCCATTTTCTCCAAACACTTGCAAGTTAATGATTATCACACGGAAGAATTCAGGTCAGCCAGAGTTAGCCAGAATGCAGCCATGCTAAACCTTTATTAAATATCTATGCCAAGCTGAGACAAGTTAAGAAAAATTTCCACTGCTGCACCCCATTGCTTCTACCCCACCCTACTCGGAACCCACTAGCTCAAGATAGTTCCCAAAATAACCACACCTCCACGTCCACCCCTATCTCATCCTAACATATGTTAAGGCCAACGGCCTCCGGGCTGCCCCGCCCCCTCCAGGCTGCTCCCTCACTCTTTCCCATGCTCCATTCAATCTACCCAATCTCCTTAGAGGTTAATTTTGTTAGCCAGTTAGGTTTGTACTAATTGCTGTTGCTCAATTATGCTTCTGTAAAGGGTATTTAACCCACTGCTTTGGCTACTCAGGGTCCCTGGACTCTTCAGAGCTTGGCGGACCCTGGCGCAGAACTCTTCTGAGCTTGGCAGACCGTGGTACATTGGCTCAATAAAATTCCTTTGCTTTTGCATCTGCTCTGGACTCTAGACTACCTGATGGCCATTTATCTCTAAATGTTTTCTCCTTTTGGAACAGTTGTCCTTTCCTTTTATCCTGAGAAGGTGCATACACCTGTGCTAGCTTGGGAGTGTGTTGTGTTTTGTTTGGGTCAGATGTTTGGGGTGGGGTGGGGTGGGGTCAGGAATGAAAATGAAGCAACTTCCTCTCTGAGTAGCTTGACCAAGACTTGAGTCTACCTTTAAATTGTCTTGGGTCTGTAGTTTGTAGTTACCGGTCTGTAGGTTGTCTGCCTGTTGTTTGTGTCTGATCTGTCTGTCCCTGTTGCCTGTGTGTGGTGGCCTTATCTGTCCCATGTCTGTCTGTGCTTGTGTATGCAGTTATGCGTTTGACTGTGAGTGTGCCTATCCCTAACAAAGGGCAAAGGGCTCTTTTCTGCAGTTACTTAAGAGCACAGAAAACACAGTATGGGGAAAGACAAGGTTTTTGTTTGTTTGTTTTTTGTACAAGAAACACTTTTTTTTTGTTTGTTTGATTTTTGAGACAGGGTTTCTCTGTGTAGCCCTGGCCCACCTGACTCTACATCCCGAGTGCTGAGATTAAAGGCATGCACCACCATGCCTGGCTACAAGAAATTCTTTACAGAAATCTACAAGAAAATTAGCTTCACTGACCTCAACTCTCTTCCCCCTCCTTTCTGACCCCTCTCCGCCCCCTCCCCTCTCATTCCTCTTTCTCTTTTAAAAAATAATTTATTTATTTTAATGTTATGAGCACTGGCCTTTTGCCTGCATGTATTTCTGTGTGAAAGTACCCAGTCCCCTGGAGCTAGAGATACAGAGAGTTGTGAGGTGCCATGAGGGGGCTGTGAATTGCACCCTGGTTCTCTGGAAGAACAATCAGTGCTCTTAGCTACTGAACCCTCTCTCTACCCATCCACCTCCCGCCCTTTTTCTCTTCTTTAGAGGATTTTTTTTTAACCAACAAGAGGAAGGGGAGTTAAAAAAAAAAAAAAAAAAAAAACAGAACTTGTGCCCTCAAAGACCTAGATGGCAGTTTACACAGAAGCTCTCAAAACCACAGCATTAGCATAGAGACTTCAGAAATACCAGAAGAGTTGGGTACCATCCCAAACCTATTAAACTAGATCATCTTAGGCAGAAGCCAGAAATAAGTGGTTGGAAGCCTTCCTGGGAACCGTGTAGCCTTAGCTTGAGAATCCAGAACCCAGGAGAAGTGTCTACGGCTGTCAGCTCAAGCCTGTACAACATGTACAATCACATGGGAACAGTAACCCAGATGGGGCTGACCTCCAGCCTCTGCTCAGCAGAGCACTACGATGCTCTTCATTTGCAGGCTTCCTGTTTGTCTCATGTGTGCCTACTGATCTTCTGTACTCTGTGTTGTTTCCTCAACCTTTTCACGGGGACACTAAAGTTATTCAAAAAGTTGTATAGCAATATAGATTAAAATATTGGGGTGTGGTCTTCTGAAGCACAGATCACGTTATTATCACGTTATTATCGTGGCTTTCTCTCTCTTGCTACAGTTGTACTGGAGTGCAGCATCATAAAATCCAGCCGTGTAACCTGGCCCTCTCTTTCATTGGCTTTTAGAGCGTTCATAGAGGTATAGAATGACTACAGTGCATTTCAGAACCGTTTTTTATCACCCGTGGAGGAAACTGGGTACCCCTTGCTTCCTCCTGAATCCCTCTCCGAGGCTACTGCTATCTATTTTCTGTTTCTATGAATCAAATGTTGGCCAGGACACTTCATGTGAAGTCACACTGATGTGTTTTGTGATCAGCTTCTTTTACTCGGGGTTCTGCTTCCAAGGCTCATGCACACTTCAGTATAGACAACTACCACTTTCCTTTGGTTATTTAATATTCTATGGTGTGAACTCATTACATTTTGTTTATCTATTAATTGAAGGACACTAGATTACACACACACACACACACACACACACACAGACACACACACACACACACACACACACAATTTTGCCCAGTGTAAACACTGCTACCATGGCTAAGCTACCAGCATTGAGGGCGGCAGAGGCAAGCTGGTCTCTATGAGTTCAAGGCCAGCCTGGGCCCACAAAGCAAGTCCAGGGCAGCCAAGGCTACACAGAGAAACCCTGTCTCAAAAAAACAAAACAAAACAAAAACAAACAAAAAAAACCCAATGCTACCATGAACAATTGTGTACAAGTTTTGTGTTTACCCATTTTTTTTTGTTTTATATATGTGTGTGTGTGTGTATGTGTGTGTGTGTGTGTGTGTGTGTGTGTGTATTATATGTATACACTAAGGATGATAGCTACATTTACCTTTCAAATAAATACATCATTTTCCAAAGTGATTGCACTTTCCTGACAATACTATGTGAGAGTTTGAATTTTGTGATATCCCCACCAAAATTTGCTAATGCCTGAGTTTTAAGAGATAATCAGTATCGTGTGTGTGAAGTGGTATCTCTTGTTTGTTTCTGTTTTGTTTTTGTTTTTTAAGATTCGTTTATTTATTATGTATACAGTATTTCACCTGCATGTCAGAAGAGGGCATCAGATCTCATTGTAGATGGTTGTGAGCCACCATGTGGTTGCTGGAAATTGAACTCAGGACCTTTAGAAGAGCAGCAGTGCTTTTAACCTCTGAGCCATCTCTCCAGCCCTTGTGTCTGTTTTTCTGTGTTGTTGCTTTTTGTTTCTCAAGACAGGGTTTCTCTGTGTAGCCTTGGCTGTCCTGGACTGGTTTTGTAGACCTGGTTGGCCTCGAACTCACAAAGATCCACTAAAAGCATGTGTCAATGACTTTTTTGCAGCCTCCCTATTTTTGCATGGTGGTTGGGTGGTGGAATCTCCGGAAATGTTGGTTTGACCTGAGCTTCAAGGGTTAACAATGTTAACAATCATCTTTTGGTTTTGGTTTTGGGTTTTCGAGACAGGGTTTCTCTGTGTAACCTTGACTGTCCTAGACTCCCTTGGTAGACCAGGCTGGCCTCAAACTCACAGCGATCTGCCTGCTTCTGCCTCCCTTAATGATCAGTGTTTTTTGTTGTTGTTGTTGTTGTTGTTTTTTGTTTTTTGTGGCATTGGCAATTTTGTAATATGTAGAGAGAACTGTTGAAGTCTAGCAATGTGTATCAGGATCAGAGTCCCTACGAGAGCCCAGGAGAGGCAACTGTTGAAGGTACAGCCCGAATGGAGGGCTCCTTTGGTCAGCAAGCTTCCTATTTTCTGCCTGGGGAGAGTGGATCCTCAACACTCTCTACCTGAGGAATGCCGGGTAGTCCTTAGGGAATGTACAGGTTCAGCAGTCCTTCTCCTGATGAGAACCTGCCCAGCCGGCACCTGGAATTCCTGGAATACCTTTCCATGTAAAGGAGACAACATAGTACCTTACACCTTCAGGCAGTGATCTATACGCACCATTGCTCACCCTGAATACAACTGATCTGCCTCCCCAAAGCCGGGCCCAGAAGTCATCATTTCTGTCCATACTAGAGGGGCTTCCAAACCCTCTTTACATCACCCCTGTTCCCTTTGCTTTTGTAGACCGGGGATAGGGAGGGTCACAACCCAGTTACAGTGGAGACCCCAGCATTTTGGGATGTCCATGCAATCGGTTGGCTCACCACCAAGGACAGCAGCAACTGTGGCATGAACCTGACCTGACCCTAAGTTTTCAATTAAAAATAGGACGCCAGGCAACAGATATTAGATGAGGAGTTTATTAAGTAGCATGGAGAGAGAATGAAAGGAGGGGAAGGGTACCCCAGAGAGAAACAGAGACAGAGAAATCAAGGAAGAGAGAGGAGGAGGAGGGAGAAATAAGAGAGAGAAAGGGAAGAGGGAAGAGAGGAAAGGGGGTAAGATGTGAATGGGGTAGGAAGAAGAGAGGTAACAGAGAGAGGTGAGAGAGAGGTAGCGGTGGGGGGGGTCCTGGGGGGAGAGAAATGAAAAAGGTAGAAAGAAGAGAGGTAAGAGAGCCACAAGGAGGGTCTGTCCTTTTATAATCGTGGGCAGGGCCACACCCAGTGGGAGGTAGGCAATGACATCACAGGTAGGCAGACTGCTGCAGAATCCTAACACTAAGAGTCCAGCCGAGAGCCGGGGCGTGGTGGCGCACGCCTTTAATCCCAGCACTAGGGAGGCAAAGGCAGGCGGATCATTGTGAGTTCGAGGCCAGCCTAGTCTACAAAGCAAGTCTAGGACAGCCAAGGCTACACAGAGAAACCCTGTCCCGAAAAACAAACAAACAAAAAAAAGAGTCCAGCCGGACACGCTGCAGAGGACAGAGCTGAAGGACGGGCCATTTCAGGGTCTCAGAGTGGACTTCAGACATCAAACACTGAAGTTTTTATACCGTTGAATTTGATTTTATCATAACTGTGTCCTGGTTCTTCCCTCTTGGGGAAAGAAAATGCCTAATTTATTTTTAATTTTTCAGGAGCTCACAATCAAGAGACTTTGAATGTTCTAGAGAAACTTTGGAGGTTTAGAGAGGCAAATGTTTTAAAGAGTCTAAAATACCGAATGTTAGAATTTTTAAAGACTGTGGGACTCTTTAAACATTATTTATGTTTTATATTGTGATACTAATATTAATACAAGATCTTTGGGATGTACGGGAAAGGAAAAGTTTTGACTTAACATTAATGTTTTTGTCTGTCAAGTTAGCACAGGATGAAGGAGAGAAACCTGTTCTTTAGGATCCCAAATGGGATCGAACGGGCTAGTAAGAGAACAGGTGATGTTAATTCACTAGAAGAGCAACCACCTCGTGCAGGAGCTTAATTGCTACCAGATGAAAAAGATCCTGTGAACAGACTCTGGAGGAGCTACATGAATGAGCTCAGAACTGGCGGCAGGGCAGATTGGAGACTTGGGATAGATTTGGCTGTTCATCACTGCCCTTCAAGACGCTCCTAGAGAGAACCACTTGAGGGAAGGCTTCAGAGCTCTGGTTCCTGCTGAGGCTCTGGGGTCTGGTTACCCCCGGTTCCAGTGGAAGAAATCCTGCAGCCTCTGACCGGAGAATTGTTCCTCAGGACTGCTAGCTATCCTTAAGGTTTTGTTGTTGTGTCAATTAATCCTCATTTCCTACTGTTTTGGTTAATCTGGTTATAATTGATGTAGGCTCAGTCAATAAGTTGTTAATAAAATATTTTGGTTAAAAAAACTGCATCTACACAGGATCAGTCATCCTGGCTAGTTCTATGTCACCTTGACACAAGCTGGAGTCATTTGGGAAAAGGGAGCCTCAGTTGAGAAACATGCTTCCATGGATGTACCTGTAGGCAAGTCTGTAGTGCTTTTGAAAAAACTATATTATTAATAATTGATGTGGGAGGGCCCAGTTCACTGGAGACTGGTCCTGGATTGTATAAGAAGGTAGGTTGAAACCAGGCGTGGTGGCACATGCCTTTAATCCCAGCACTCAGAGGGTAGAAGCAGGTGGATCGCTGTGAGTTTGAGGCCAGCCTGGTCTACAAAGTGAGTCCAGGACAGCCAGGGGCTACACAGAGAAACCCTGTCTCAAGAGAAAAAAAGAAAAAAGAAAGAAAAGAAGGCAGGTTGAACAAAGCATCAGGGACAGGACAGTGAGCTGCATCCCTCTAAGGCTTCGGCTTCAGGTTCCTACCTTAGCTTCTTGCACTGTAATAGAGAATTGTAAACTGAAATAAACCCTTTTCTCACAGATTGCTTTTGGCCAGGGTGTTTTATTGCAGCAATAGAAATCCAAACTAAGACAATCCCTTGTAGCCAAATTAACAATATGACTTGAGATCATTTAATAAGATGCATTCAATCTGCTATCATACCATCTACTTGGCCTGTTTACATTTAACTTGCCCATTCTTCCTATGCCTTGGATTTCCCATGTAATCAACTTTTACCAACTAAGTTAAACACACAGCTTTAATCTTAAGGGATATAGTCTTCCACACCCCAGCCTAGAATAATGTATGTGTATATTGTGGTAATCGTTGCTACAAGAAGCTAACAGGTTTAAAAGCAACCTTAAAGAAAACAAATACACCATAAATGTTGAAAGCAGCGCGTGGATATAGTTTGATAACATCTGGTTGTGGTTTTCTCTCTCATCTGAAGTTCGTAGCTCTAAGCCTTCATGTTGGGGACAGCAGGCCATATGGTTAGTGTTCAGCTATCTTGTCAGAGCCTACACCTTTAGGCTTCTATTTCTCCAGCCATCTGTCATTTACCAGAAACCAACTGACCCTGTCGTGGTTTGGCAGTTAGACACCTGTTGTGGTTTATTGTGGGTGACAGTCATTCTAAGACCCCCGAGCTCATAATAAGAGCTACTCCTTTCTGGCTATAAACTAGCTTTTCCAGTAAGACTACTAAAGGCCAGCTGCCTGCGAGCAGCAGTTCTGGGAACTTTTTCCTGACTAAACAGATCTTTTACAACTTCCCTTTCTCTCTGGAATTTCTCCCTCTTCTGCGATTATAGCAGCTGTAAAGGTAGACACCTGCTGGAGCCGTCCAGAGTTAGGTATCCATAGCAACCATCACTTACGCAAATACCCATGCCCCCATGCCTATAAAAACTCTGTGAAAATTTTCAATAAACGGGGCTTGATCAGAATCCAGACTTGCCCTCATTTCTTTGTGTCTCCTGTCCCCCCACTTGTCTGCCCCCTCCACAGGTACCCATTGAAGACCTCGTGGGCCGGGACACCTTCAGATGTGAGAACATATCCTGGAATAACTGCAGAATCCAGAAGAGTAAACTCTTTTTATTTTGAGACAAGATTTTTCTGTGTAGCCTTGGCTGTTCTGGACTCACTTTGTAGACCAAGCTGGCCTTGAACTCACAAAGATCCGCTGCCTCTGCCTCCCTGAGTGCTGGGGTTAAAAGTGTGAGCCATGAGCTGGGCATGTTGGAGCACAACTTTAATCCCAGCACTCGGGAGGCAGAGGCAGGTGGATCGCCAGCCTGGTCTACAAAGTGAGTCCAGGACAGCCAAGGCTACACAGAGAAACCCTGTCTCAAAACAAACAAACAAACAGAAAAAAAAAAGTGTGAGCCACCGTGCCCAGCAAAACCAGAAAAATAGAAAAGACCCTTGCTGGAGTGGGAGGTAGAAGTGCCCTAGAGAAGGGAGTAGCAGGGGAAGTGGTGAGTGAGGCACAAATGTGGAAGAGGGAAGGGAGATAAAAGAAAGAGAAGGGTAAAATAACAGTAAGGATGTCTGAAAAAGTCATAAATAATCATAGTGTACTAAGTAAGAATCTATCCTCCCAAAAAAACCCAACATAAATATTTGTAGAAATATACATATACAATTTAAATAAAAATTTCCCACCTGGGCTGACAATGCTCCCTCCAGGAGCCAAAGATCATCTAAGGAAAACTTCAACACCAAACATGATAAACTTTCTTTTAAGTTGTTCATTAGGGTTGTCCAAGAGACCCACTCCCAAACATTACAGACCATTGTGCTTGCCCTGAGTTCCCCAGAGAGGTGGACTGTAAGTCTCTAGTGTTGAAGACACCACATACTTCAAAGGGCCCAGAGGCCCCTGAGCTGGAACTGATTTAAAAACCACCTCCCTGATGACTACATTTCATGGTACCAGAAGGTATCATACAAGCTTCCAAAGGAGAGAAGAAACAACTGTACCCAGCTTTGATGCCTATGAACCACCACAGTGACCAGCCTGGCACAATAACCTATGGCTATAGTATGACACACATACCTTGGCAGTAACCAACTGTTTTCTAATTGTACTTAAGACCCACTCAACAAAAGGGAGATCACACTTGAAACTGAAAACCTAAATCTGGTAAGGTCATGAATCTTGAAGGAAAAGCTATGCCTATCCTTTAATAAGCCAGCATAATCCTTAACTACATTCTAAACATGTGTCTTTATACCCTGTGGTGGTTTGAATAGGTATGGTCCCCATAGATTCATGTGTTTGAATGATTGGCACTTAGGGAGGGAGCACTATTAGGAGATGTGGCCTTGTTGGAGTAGCTGTGCCTTGCTGGAGGAAGTGTGTCACTGTGGGGGTGGACGTTGAGGTCTCCTATGCTCAATCTATGCTCAGAGTGGCACACAGTCCCTTCTGCTGCCTGAGGATCAAGATGTCGAGCTTTCAGCTCCTTCTCCAGCACCATGTCTGCCTGCACGCTGCCATGCTTCCCACCATGATGATAATGGATTAAATTCTAGAACCGTAAGCCAGCATCAATGAAATGTTTTCCTTTATAAGAGTTGCCTTGGTCATGGTGTCTCTACAGCAATAAAAACCAGGCTAAGAGTCGGATGTGGTGGCACACATCTGTAATCCCAGTGCTCTGGGAAGCAGAGGCAGGCGGAGCTCTGTGAGTTTGAGGCCAGCCTGGTCTACAAAGTGAGTCCAGGACAGCTAAGGCTACACAGAGAAAACCTGTCTCAATGCCCCCCCCCAAAAAAACAAAAAAATTAAGTAAGAAATGCCCACAGGTAAGTGTAGTCCTGACCTCCCTTCAAGGAAACTTCTATTTGTAGCAGATGAAGACCATTACAGAAACCCACAACCAACCAAACGTACAGTTGTGGAGTCCAGTCCCAGCGAATACATCCACAAAATAATTCCTACACCTAATGTCCAGGGAACATTGCAGAAGACAGTGCAGAAAGCTTGTAAGAGCCAGAGGATCAGGGAGCTCGCTGTGAGAGTGTGTCTCCTAGTGATGGCAGAAGCTACACCCATCAAATCTCAGCCACAGGACTGCCCAAACACGAGCTGAACTAGGACAGCAGCAACAGACAATGCTAACTTGCATGGGGGAAGCCTGTGAGGCCTCACCCCTACAGGAAGAACTACAAACAACTAAGCAACGCTGAGAGTGGAAGGAGAAGCCTTCTCTGGGGAAGAACATACAAACTGGTTGTTCAGTACCGAATAGCCAGCCTGCAAAACATACACAAAAGCAACATTATACAGGTTGCATTTAGGAATCTATATCTATATACATATGTGCATGTAACAACAATTAGTTGGGTAGAAAAAGCCCATGAATTTGAAAGAAAGCAAGGAGGGATACATGGGAGGATTTGAAGGGAGAAAATTAAAAGGGGATGTGATTTAATTATATTTTGTTTTATTTTATTTATCCTTGGGTTTTCGAGACAAGGTTTCTCTGTGTGGCCTTGGCTGTCCTGGACTCACTTTGTAGACCAGGCTGTCCTCAAACTCACAGAGATCCACCTGCCTCTGCCTCCTGAGTGCTGGGATTCATTCATTATATTTAATCTCAAAAAAAAAAAAAAAAAGAATTTCTCTTAATCTTCTAAAGAAAAGGAAGAGGAAAAGAGATGGAAGGAAAGAAGGGGAAGGAGAAGGAGGTAGGGAGGGGGAAGGGAGAGGAGCAGAGGAGGAAAAGCAGAAGAGACGGGAGAGGGAGGAAGTGGGAAGGGGTTGGAGGAGGAGGAGCCCTCTAGATTTCGGTGAAGTTGAGGCCTTGCATCAGGCAGGCTTGCTAGCTAAGGCACTGAACAGCCCCCCGCAGAGGACTAGCCAGAGAGAACAAGGCCTTTTCTGCACACTTTTGTTTTTATCAATCTTTTAAGATAATTTCCTCCCATAATCCAGAACGGCTTTGAATTCCAGATCCTCTTGTTTCAGCCTTTCAGTGCTGGGGTTACAGCTGTGCAACACCATGCCTCAGCTCTCTCTGGCTTTTTTTTTTTTTTAAATTACAAAATACACATTGTTATATGGTGTGAGGGTGTCAGATCCCCTGGAACTGGAGTTACAGACAGTTGTGAGCAGCAATGTTGGTGCTGGGAATTGAACCCAGGTCCTCTGGAAGAACAGCCGGTGCACTTAACCACTGAGCTACCTCTCCAGCCCCCTTCCCCTGGCTTTTTAAGGATCTGTCTTATGACCTTGTTGCTTCTTACAGCAACAATGGCCCTTGCAGTTTTGCTTGACTTTCCTTTCATTGTATCCCCAAAAAATCCTTCTTGACTTATTTTTCTCTATGAGCCCTCCTTGAGAGTAGGGGAAAGAGTAAATCTTTAGCTGTAGGTCACACAACTCTTTCACAGGGGTCACCTATCGGATATTTGCATTCCAGCTCATAACAGTAACACAATTACAGTTATGAAGTAGCAATGAAAATAATTTTCTGGTTAGGGGTCCCCACACCACAAGGAACACGTGAGGGTCACATAGTTAGGAAGGTTGAGAACCACTGCTGTGGCATCCAATTCTTCAAGAATGTTACTCAGAAGGGTGTCCTTGAAGAGAAAGGGGCATGGTTATCACCTACAACATCAACTCTGAAAGAAATCTTGTTTCATACCTACAGCTCAGTGACCCCCTCATCACACACACACACACACACACACACACACACACACACACACACACACACATGTGCACCCACTAAATCAGTGTTTTCTCTCCAGATTTCAAGTATATTGAACTTTTACTTTTTGCCTTCCACACAATGCTGATTAGTGAACTACTTTCTCACTTACATGGATCTTTGCTAAATAATGCTTCGTTCATACATTTCTACTCCAGGACACAAGGATGCTGTCACTCCACTTTGCGGTTTAGAATAGAATTAAAACTAACCTTGTTTGTTTGTTTGTTTGAGACATGGTTTCTCTGTGTAGCCCTGCCTGTCCTGGACTCACTTTGTAGACCAGGCTGGCCTTGAATTCACAGAGATTCACCTGTCTCTGCCTCCTGAGTGCTGGACTTACAGATGTGTGCCACCGTGCCCAGTCTCACTTTTTTTTTTTAAGCCTATATTTATTCCTATTTCAGAAAACCTTGGGATCATCATTCCCCAACTCCTTGAATGTTTTAGAATGGTTTGAATGCTTTAGAAAACTTGTTGTTTATTTGCTTTTGCCCTGCAAGTTTAAGATTAGCTTCTTCAGCCCGATACATCAGTATTATTGTTTTTCCTTTTGATTTTCAATAGGATTTTGCTATGTAACCCAGGCTGACTTCAAACTCAAAGCAGCAGTCATTTCTAAGATTTTTCACATCCTGGGATCACAGGAATAAGTTGTGGAGGTTTGGGGTTATATGTAA
>OU015745.1:77576426-77592312 GCA_907169655.1 Acomys percivali | reverse complement strand
AAAAAAAAAAAGCTCTGCGTGACTTTCTCTTAAGAAGGTGAAAGAGGAACGGTCATTAAATGTGCTTTCTTCAGTGCTACAAATAACAAGCTGATTTCCAATAGGGTGAGCAATTCATAATACCAGCAGTGGGTAAAGGCCCAACTACCTTTATACTTTTATTAACCCCCCCCCCCCCCCCCCCCCGTTTCCAATTTATGACAATCTAGTTGGTTTAAAATGGTATCTCAACCCCCAGGAAACATGTGACTCTGGCGCCAAAGCCATTGCAAATACATCGAGATGAAAAAAACTGCATGCTCACTGTAGAAAGATCCAGGAGTCACCACCTTGTCTCACTGACTAAATTTGGCATCATCGACTATTGGGCAGTCGGGAATTACAATCGCCCTTGCATTGTATGCTATGCTATGCTATTATATGACATGACATGACATGATATGACGGTATGATATGGTGATATGATCGTAGGGTGTGGTGTGATATGATAGCCTGTAAAATGACAGGAACACCATCTACACAGCCAGGAACAGTTCTTGCCTGACATTTTAACTTGGCAATCTAGCCCTTCTTAAAGTTTCCATTTCATAAGAAGGAAAGGGGATGAAGTGACTTTAAAAACAAAACAAAACAAAACAAAAAAACAGTCAAATCTAGACTATGAGGCTCCCCACATTTGGCTTGCTGACTTAAAAAGTTCATATCATGTGAAAGGAAAGCACCAGTGTTAGTCCATTTCCTGTTACTGTGGTAAATGGTCAGCTTGTAATGAGAAAGTGTTGATTTGAGCTCCCAGTTTTAGAGGCTTGTGGTTCACAGTGGGTCCCCCCACCCCCACATTGTGGTGGACCAGTGGTGAGGCAGCCAATCTGTGCAGGAAACAGTTCCTAACACCTACCAGCAACACAAAGCTGGCATCAGAGGTGTTCAGGGGACGTTTATGATCCAAATTGTTACACTGTTTCAGATTCAATGATGTGAACACAGTATAACAAAGTGTTCTTTTTAGGCTTTCTTTAAAATATATATATGCGCGAGTGTTTTGCCTGCCTGTTTGTACACTACATATATGCTGGTGCCTGAGGAGGACAGAAACTAGAATTACAGGTGATTGTGAGTCACCATGTGGGTACTGGGAATCAAACTTTTGTTTGGTTTGGTTTTGGTTTTTCAAGACAGGGTTTCTCTGTGTAGCCTTGGCTGTCCTAGACTCACTTTGTAGACCAGGCTGGTCTTGAACTCACAGAGATCCGCCTGCCTCTGCCTCCTGAGTGCTGAGATTAAAGACGGGCACTACCACCGCCCGGCTTAGGAATCAAACTTTGGGAGCCGCCTCTCTATCCTCCCAAACATACTTCTTGGCTGAAAATTAACAGGGATAAATGAAAATTTGGAGGATTAAAATTTTTTGAACCCTGGAATGGTGGTACATACCTTTGATCCCAGCACATAGGCGCCAGAGGCAAGAGGCAGACAGACCTCTGAGTTCAAGGCCAACCTGATCCACAAAGCGAGTTCTAGGACAGACAGGGCTGCACAGAGAAACCTCATGTTGAAAAACCGAGAGAGAGGGGCTGGAGAGATGGCTCAGAGGTTAAGAGCAGTGGCTGCTCCTCCAAACATCCGGAGTTCAATTCCCAGCAACCACATGGTGGCTCACAACCATCTACAATGAGATCTGATGCCCTCTTCTGGTACACATGCAGGCAGAATACTGTATAAATAATAAATAAAATTTTTTTAAAAGATTAAAAAAAAATCGAGAGAGAGAAACAAAAAGAAGGAAAAGAAAGAGAAAGAAGTAGATAAAAGATGATATTAATCTACTCACATAAGCATGTAACAAATATTAATAAACATGATAACTATAATAAGTATAATTGAACAATAAGCTCCAGCATATGTACAGATATACAATTTTTAAAAAAGATTTATTTATTTATTATGTATACACTGTTCTGCCTGCATGTACACCTGCATGCCAGATCTCATTATTGGGTGGTTGGGAGCCACCATGTGGGTGCTGGAAACTGAACTCAGGACCTTTGGGAGAGCATCCGGTGCTCTTAATCTCTGAGCCATCTCTCCAGCCCCAGATATACAATGTTAAAACTGTGCCATATTTGAGTTAATAAATGCTAAATCAGAAAATAGATGAAAAGGGAACAATTGTACTACTCTTTTAAAAAAAAAGACTTACTTATTTACACAGTACATGTGCCTACACACCAGAAGAGGGACCAGATCTCATTATAGATGGTTGTGAGCCACTATGTGGTTGCTGGGAATTGAACTCGGGACCTTTGGAAGAACAGCCAGTGCTGAAAACCTATGAGCCATCTCTCCAGCCCTCCTTTACAACTTTTATATTTGAAACTTTCCATGAAATATATTGTGTGGAAAAGGTATCATTTACGATTTTTATGATGGTGTATTATATATTACATAAACATTGCCATTTCAATCATTTCAAGAATCTACTGGAGCTGTCACAATGGCACTCAACTTTAACCCCACACTTAGGAGGCAAGACTGGTATCTCCATGATTTAAGACCAGCCAAGGATACAAAGCAAATTCCAGGCCAATGAAGGCTACATAGACCCTGTCACAAAACAAAACAAAACAAAACAAACAAACAAACAAAAACAAAAACAAAAAAACCTACAAGACAGACAGACAGAGACTGAAAGGTAATTCAGTCACTAAATTCAATCATTAAATAGATTTGCATTACTGTATATCTCACTGTGGGTTTTTATCAAGTTAATTGAAGTGTAATCTACATGCTTTACTGAGCAATACAGTGGCTGCCACTGCATTGAAATACAGATTCCCATCCTATCTCTGCCCTGGGCAGTCCTGAGGCAACAACCACCAAACATACTTCCCCCACTGTAGATTTATTCTCCTCAAGCAACAGTTTCATAGCTGGGCAGGTGTGGTGGTGGCTCACACCTTTAATCCCAGCACTCAGGTGGCAGAGGCAGTCGGACCCCAGTGAGTTCGAGGCTAGCCTGGTCTACAAAGTGACCGGTCTAGGACAGCCAAGGCTACACAGAGAAACCCTGTCGAGGGGTGTGGGGGGCAGGGGGGCAACAACAACAACAAAACACTTTTAGGTAAATGGAGTCACACTGAGTTTGTATTCTGAATCTAGCTTTGTTTGACTGGACACTTTTCCACTGGTTACAGAAATGTGTTCCTTTTGATTGCTGAATGCCACTCTCCTGCATCAATCAACGCACAATGACTTGTCTCTCCATTTACGTGTGGATGAGCTTTTAAGTTTTCAATCCAGAGCTATTTCACTTTAAAGCTAAAACTATATGAATATTCATCTGCAGCTCTTTTTATAGACGGCCCCAGAATGGGTTTTTGTTTGCTTTTTCCAGCATAATATTTTTATTGGCTATTTGGGAACTTCATACTCATTTCCCAGTCCTCCAAGGTCCATTCCCACCCTAATACCCTCCCTCACAAAAAGAAAAAAAATACACCAAGTCTAACTTGTGTTGCCCATATACTCACTGGAGCATGGTCAACCTCCCAGTGGTCAACCCCTTAAAGAAAGCTGAGTCCTTCCCCACCCCCACCCACCTTGCCTTAAGCCATCAACTGTGAAGAGCTCCACTTCAGCCTCCCTATCACATTTTTAAAGAGTTCTCATCAATAGCTTCCTGTCTAGACTGTTTCTTCTTGGGATGGGGGTGTGGTGGAGGGAGAGGTTGTCATAGAAGCCTTCTATGTCTCTCATTCTCAACTTGAGTCTGAAGTCATCAATAACACGGCAAAAGATGCTCCCTTGCAGGTTACAGGCAACAGCAGCAAGGATACTGGACTCCCACGTAGTGTCTGGGGACAGCTTGGACCACGGATATCCACAGGATCTCCAGTGGCAGCATGGATCACTGGACCTCAGCATGGGCTCCAGTGGCAGTACAGACCACAAACATCAACATGGCTTCTGGCAGCAGCACAGACCCTAGACATCCGAACAGCCCTTGGTGGTAACACAGACCATGGACATCAACATGACCTTCGGCAGCAGCATGGGCCATGGGCTTTCAAGGAGGCCTGAGTCAGAAAACGAGCCATTCTCCATCTCCAACACTCGGTCATTGCTCAGAGCCAGGGTGATCATGGGAATGGGCAGACCTAGAGGTTGCGTGACCTCCAGGCTGCAGCCCATCACCCTGCCGGCCCTACTGGACAATGACAAGCTGTCCCATCCACCAAAGCCTTTTCTCACACCTGTCACAGCTGTCCCATCTCTAGTTCCCCCTCTCTCTACCACGCATGTGCTGCTCTGGTCCTCCATCTTTCCTACCTCTCCATGTGGTCATTGAAGTGGCTTGCAAACTGCATCGTGTCCCCTGATATATCATCCCCCCCCCCCAACAGCTTTTACATCCAAATAGTTAGTGCAACAAGTTATTGATCTGGTTGGGGGATTCTGATTTCTATAGCACCATAAATACTGGATTATCTCTGAGACTCTTCTGGGATATCCTGTTGTTGGCTAGAGTCCAGGTGATCTTTTGGCTGGCCCTCAGTGCCAGTTGCTCACGCGATAAGCATTTGTGCTTACAGCCTATGGGCAGCCCCACGGGCCCTGGAATTGCTTCCTAGCAGGGGAAGCAGCATCTTAGCCCCATGCTGCGTGCCTGCCTAAGGGCTAAGGACCAGCCTTCTTCAGTAATGACACGTTCTTTGTCCTCTGTGACACTCTCTACTGCACGCGGCTCTACTCTGCTATCGTTCCTTCCAATTTTCTGAGTCCACTTTTTAGAAGCATCTTCCCATTAAGGCCTGACTGTTTATTAATTTACTTATGTATTTAAGTTGTTTGAGAGGTACTGTGGGCTCCGCTGACCCCATGGAGTCCTCCACCACTGCATCTCCCCCTCAGAGCCTCCATGGGTCTCCCAGGCTCTTTGGAGCTGCTCTGAGGTACCATGGGTACTGGCCAGCACTACAATCTTGCTTCCAATCCTAAAAGTGTTTTAGAGGCAGGAACTTTTTGTGTGTTTCTCGTCAGCACTAGGGCTCGAGCCTAGGGGCCCTTGCATGCTAGGCAAGCATTCCATCTCTGAGCTGTATCCCAAACACTTCTGTTCTTACCTATCTTACCTATCAGTCTGTACAGCCAGACTTCTACCATTACATCTCAACCTTGATCACTGGAAGATTCCATATCTGAGCCAAGAGACAGAAGACAAAACAAAACCAAACAACAGTTTAATGGACTGACTAATTAATGAATGAGTCATGGGTCCCCTAAAATCTCAACAAGCTCTTCAACACATTTGTGCTAGCCTCTCTGGCAGTCTGCTTAAAGTGAGCAGTGTCCAGAACTTCCTAACTAGGAATCGGTAGCTTAGAGAGCAAACAGAGGGCATGAAGGGACCCAGCATAGAGATCCCTGATGTTCCAGGTGTTTCCTGCAAGACAGCACTTACATTGCCTACATCTAGACAGGCTTTGTGCGATACCCATGCCGCATGATCTCTGTCAGCATATGTTAGCACTCTGGTCACAGTGCCTTTAATAAAAACAGGAATGGATGAGTGGGGCGGTCTCAAAACTAACCAAACTCAAGGCTTAACACTGGCAGAATTGCTTTTATTTCTACCACTGTGAATTACCCAAACAGATGTGCATCTAAATTCCCTGACAAATTAAGATTTTGTAGGATTTAATGCAATATAGGTTTAAGGCAGAGTTAGTTAGCTAGGCATGGTGGTGCCTGCCTATAATCCTAGCTCTTGGGAGGCTGAGGTAAGGAAGATTGAGTTTGAGGTGAGACAAGACTTTCAAAAAATAAGCTAATACTACCATTTCCATGGTCCCCTAATATTTTTATGTTGATAATTTGCTCCCTAATGCAACAGTGTCTGGAGATGGGGGCCTAATGGGAGGTGCTGAGGTGGGGTTGGGGTGTGGGAGTGGGGGTGGGAGGTGCAGGTAGAGGGTGGGGTGTGAGGGTGGAGGTGGGGGATGGGGGTGGAGGTGAGGGAAGGGGTTGCTCTTCTGCTCTCTGCCCTGCTCATGCACATTATCCCATCTATCTAGAGAACGCAGTCGCCCAAGGACCATGCTGCAATCAGAGGCCAAACCCTGACAAGACATTGCTTAACACCTAGGTCTCGGATTCCCCACATCCCAGAACTGTAAAAAATAAATTAACCAGGAGCAAGGTGTGGTGGCACACGCCTTTAATTCTAGCACTTGGGAGGCAAAGACAGGTGGATGCTGTAAGTTCGAGGCCAGCCTGGTCTACAACGCAAGTCCAGAACAACCAAGGCTACACAGAGAGACCATGACCAAAAAAACAAACAAAAAAATTTTTAATTAAAAATAAATTAATTAATTAATTAACCAGTCTCAGTATTCTATGATAGCAGAACAAAATAAATTAGGACAGCTATCAAATTTGGAACTACTCTCCACACTAGAAGGATGTTAGTGTCTTGAAAATAAAAAACAAAAACCAAACTGTCAAGGATTAGAATGCAACAAAAAGGCATTTGCTTTGCTGCAGTTTTAGCCTTTAATTTTGGAGACAAGAGGTTCACTAATTAGGAGCATTCTTAGATAAGAAACATTTTTTTCACCGGGTGTGGTGGCACATGCCTTTAATCCCAGCACTCCGGAGGCAGAGGCAGGCGGATCTCTGTGAGTTCGAGGCCAGCTTGGTCTACAAAAGTGAGTCCAGGACAGCCAAAGCTAACACAGAGAAACCCTGTCTCAAAAAACCAAACCCTCCCCCAAAAGAACCATTTATTTCTAGCCGTAAGTTTGTTTGATTTAATTTGAGGAGAAGGCTATTCTTCTCACATGGTTGTAAGTGACAGCTTTCATGGAGAATCCTTTGTTCACTGGTGTCCTGTCCCCACAGACAGGCCCACGGTAAGGGAAAGTCTCTCACCATGGCATCCTTACTAGTTTCTTTGGCTTGATTTGATGTTTGATTCCTGGAAGATTTTTCTCCAGCACAGGAAATCATTAGGGAAGTGCTGATTTGAAGGAAAAACAAGGATATGGCAAGGATGTTTACCTAATCAAGGAGGAAGCTGGTGTCTGCAACCAGTGGTCAAAGGGGAATGGTGCCTCTGGCTTATCTGCCATCGAACGATGCCGTGCACACTTCCTGTTCTCTTTCTTGGAAACGGTAACTGACTCAGACATAATGTGTGGATAAGAAATATCTCAATTGTGGGGAAAGGCTGTGATCAACTCCTAAAAATTCTTCACCAACAGGCTTCCCTCAACCTTAGAAGATGTGTTCAAAAGACTCAAGGGTACTCAAAATTTAAACACCTAACACCCAACCATTCATAACATTAGCCTTCAGCATCTCAACAGGCCTCGATTAAGGTACCCTAAAATACAGCATGGAGATCAAAGGCGTCAATCAGTGCATAAAAGGCAATACTCCCTCAATGCAGAGGCAGCAAAGAGTGTCTTTGGACTTCTTAGGAGGAAGAGGCCTTCCTCTGCCTCCGATTGTCCACATGGCAAGGACATCACAGATATTTTTCTGACTCTACTGACAGACAGGCCACGTTCTCAAGAGCACAACACTCATTTGATGGAATAGAGCAAAGACCCAACCCCGCGCATCTCTTTCTCTGGCGTGGAGGCTGAGTCGCTCACCTTCACCTCCCACACCCTCACCCTCCTCCTTTCACTTGAGAATAACAGCAGTTTAACTGGTGAAACAAACAACAAATACGGAGCCTATAATCTTACAAGCTACTGTTATCATTCTAAGAAGGTCTTTATTAGCGTTCTACCACTGACAATGGGTGTCCCCACCTGTCAAGCCTGGCCAGTTGCCTTTCCGTGTGGCCTTTTCTCTGATATGTTTTCCACTGGTTGGCCAGAACCTCTCATTTTGCCTTATCAGCTTATCTCTGCTTTTTAACTTCTCCTCCACTGTCTACAGTGAGAGGGTGTTTGCTCTTGTTCTCATTTTTAGTAAGCTCCTTCTCCTTCAAGCCATATCTCTGATACAGAGACTTCCTGACTGATGTGCTGTGGGGGCGGGGGAGAGCATCCTCTTCTCTTAAATGGAAATCATATCTTACATATTTTATGGAAACAGTGGTAAAAGTAGTTCCTCTGCAAGGAGGAACTGTTCTCTTATGCTGTTCAATAAGGCTGCCTAGACAGCCTAGGCTGATATATGAGCTCCAGGGTCAAAATGGAAGGCTCCAGGGTCAAAATGGAAGGCTTGGGAGATGGCTCAGTACTGCTCTTGTACAGGACCTGGGTTCAATTCCCCACACCCAGATGGCAGCTCACAGCTGTCTATAACTGCAGCTCCAGGGGGTCTGGCACTCTTACGCAAGTATACATGTAGGTAAGGCACCAATGCACATAAAATAAAAATAAATAAATACATTTTTAAAAAAACATGATGGACCAGCATTCAGGGAGGCAGAGGCAGGAGGATCTTTGTGGGTTCAAGAGCAGCCTGGTCAACAAAGCAAGTCCAGGACAGCCAAGTCTACACATAGAGAAACTCTATCACACACACACCAAAACCAAATGCAAAAAAACAAGATGGAACACACACACATGAACACATATAAACTCATGCACCACACACACAATAATAATAGTAACGATAATAACGAAAACACTGGAAAATGGAAGGTTTTTTCAAGTTCATTAATAAACAGAAGTAATACTGTTAAATAAAATAGCCGTATTAGTCAAAGCAATCTACAAACTTAGTGCAATCCCCATCAAAGCTCTGATGACATTCTTTATTGAAGCAGAAAAAGATTAATCCTGAGGTTGTTACAGAAAAACAAGACCCCAAATAGCTGAAGCAGTCCTGAGCAAAAGCTACATTGGAAATACCACAACATCTGAAGAATAAAACTATATGCCAGCCTTTCAGAATACCAAAAAATCAGGTCAATGGTGACCAGACACCTCAATGTAAGACCTGAAGCTCTGAAACAACCAGAGGGAAACACATCAAGAGCCGGACATTGACGAGGACTTCCTGAAGAGGACCACAGAAGCTCAAGAAGTGAGAGCCAAAGTTGACCAGTGGGACTGACGTATTTCAAAGTTTCCGCACGGCAAACAACACAGTCTCCCAGCAGCCTGTGGGGTGGGAGAGGTTTTGTCTGTTGCTCACATGGCAGGGGATTACCCAAAATTTAAGAACTTAAAAATCTAAGCACTGCTGATGAAAGATGGCTTATGCTGGACCATGGTCCAGGAACACAGAGTAGTTCCAATGCCAGTGTGTTCCAATGGCATGGTAGTGAACGTTGTACAGTAACAGAACAATTTCAAATATACTGGTGGGTACATTTAACAGGCACATTATAGCAGAGCACAGCAAACTCTGCTACAGACCTAAGATGCTGAAAGTGTTCTTAGCCCTTTGGTGGAAATGAGGCGTCTCCTCATATATTCCAAAGAATCTCTACCTAAAGGTCACAAAAGATGTTAAGTCATGTCTTGGTTTGCTTTCTATTGCTATGATAAAAATGATGGTCAAAGCTCGGCATGGTGGCCCACACTGTTAATCCCAGCACTCGGGAGGCAGAGGCAGGCAGATTGCTGTGAGTTCGAGGCCAGCCTGGTCTACAAAGTGAATCCAGGACAGCCAAAGCTACACAGAGCAACCCTGTCTCAACAAACAAACAAACAAACAGATTGTGGTCAAAAACAACTTGGTAAGGAAAGACTTTGTTTCATCCTGCAACTTATAGTCCACCATGAAGGGAAGTCAGAGCAGGTGCCACACCGGTGCCGCTGGGGTTTTAAAACCTGAGGACACAGGTGTGGTGTCAGCGAAAGTGAAGACAATGACCACCTGTTGACATTCAAAGCACGTGGCCCCCAAATAGCTCCAGCCATCTTCATTTATACAATTGTGATCCCTCTCACCTGAGCAGTGACATCAGTGGTTATTTCATTTAAAGAAATCATAGTGTCAGCACTACATAAGCTCCTTCATTACAAAAGCCCCCATAGTTTCACTTCCTCCTTCTGCCCTCTGACTAGTTCAGTCACCACACCCCCCCAACCATGTTTTGCACTACAAAGCACAATTTTAGCAAGGCAAAAATAAATATCTAGCTGGGTTTGTCCTGTGGACATGACCACATACCCAGCTGGCCAGTAAGTGTGTTACATGATCATGTAAGAGAATGTTTAACCATCTGTAGGTATAAGTCCATCCTTTGTCACAGTACTTCTTTATTGAAGACAGAGATGTGCCCACTGTACCAAGCAACCTTTCCTGATGTGCACCTATCAATTTCTGATACCAAAAACCATTTTTAAAAAAATCTCTACTGATCAGATACAGCTTCCCCATTTTTTAAGTCTCTCCTGAGACTTCCTCAGAACAGTTAAGCAAACGGGACCCATTGCTCTCTACAGCTGCCACAGGCTTACTCAGTGTGACTGTAGCTATTTCTCTTGGGACATAATTGTGTCCCAAAATATCCAATATTAGTGGTCAATCTGGAGGATAAACAGAGACAAAGAAAAGGGTTTTTACCCTTTGAAAGAGTATTAAGAAGAAAATAGAATCATGCACAGGGCTTTCAGCCTGCGTGGCCCAGGCCCTTCCTGTGAGCGACAAAGTGAAACTATTGCCATGAATATAAATAGCATAGTGAAAGGAAAGCGAGCTTGTAGCGTATTCAATCTAGGTAATAAGCACTGAGGCCACCAAAATTTACCACAGGTCCTTGCCAGATAGGTAGGGGTTTCCAGGAGGCCTGGCCACAAGAGAGTTCCTGCCAGTGAAACAGATGCTGTGTGGCCACCACCCAGCAGGAAAGAACCCAGAGAGAGGAACTAACTGTTCACTGGCTTGCTCTGCCTGGCCTGCACAGCTGCCTTTCTTATACAGCCCAGAACCACCTGCCAAAGAGTGGCACCGTCTGCGGTGGGCTGGGCCTCCCACATCAATCGCTAATCAAGAATATGTTCCCACAGCCAATCTAAGGGAGGCATTTTCTCATTTGAGGTTTTTGTCTTCCCAGATAATCCCAGTTTTGTCATTGATGAAATCTAACCAGCATAGATTTATTAAATTAAAATCACAGGAGAAGGCGTAGGATACCTTCCTATGTATTATTGGTCAGAGAGGTGTTAGAGTTCTCCAGAACAGTGCTATCTGTTGATGTTGTCTTTGGTTACCCAACAAAGCTAAATGATAAGACCTTATTGCTGAAGGTACCACACACTTTGATTGTGGAACATAGAGGAATCAAATCTCAGACCAAGTAGGACACTTCCTCCCCACTGTCTAGCTTTCACACTGGTGGAAGATGCTATACAAGTTGCTGGGAAAGAGACCTTACCCACCATTGGAACATGCATATTGTAATACCAATCTACCAGGCAAGATGCGCCCACTGGTGCAATACTGGCAAGATTGCTATGGACCTAATTACATACTTTTTTTTTTTCCTTTAAAGGTTTATTTATTTATTTATTTACTTATATGAGTACAGTCTTCATGCACACCAGAAGAGGGCATTGGATCATATTACAGAGGGTTGTGAGCCACCATGTGGTTGCTGGGAATTGAACTCAGAACCTCTGGAAGAGCAGTCAGTGCTCCTAACCACTGAGCCATCTCTCCAGCTCCCAGCTGACATAGTTCTAATTGGACTTGAAGCTTGTTTCACAGGAGGGAATTTCACGTCTGGTACTGTAATGCTGGTCAAAAGCCCATGGCCAGGGAAACCATAGACGCTACAGCATAGTCTGATATTGGTGGTTTGCTAAATAATTGTGCCGTCAAATTGTCTTCTAAATATTTGTGTTTAGACCGGTGGCCCTGGGCTATTCTCTGCCTTGGTCAGCTAAGCTTCTTTCTGCAGGGTTGGCAGTCAACGGAGAGATGCATAAGTAGTCAGAACACTGAGGAGTGACTGGGCGCTCAGCCCCAAGTGGACATCTATATCAACTCACCACCACCAAGGCTCAGGGAAGAAAGCAGAAGGGAGGCAGGAAGCATGTAAGAGCGGCCGGAGGATGGGGAGGGATGCTGTGAAATGCTGTCTCCTGAACAAGAGCTCACAGCATCTGTAGTTACCTGCACAAACCCATATAGGATCAAGCTAGCCAGAATTACAGCAGAGGCTGGGTAAAGACCTCCAATCTCCTGCCCCTTGATGAGACAGCATGGGAAAGCATTTCAATTAAGAACAACCAAACCAACCGGCTTCCAAAACTGAATGTTAAAATAGAGCATTCCTCTCTACACCAGCTATTTCCATGGTCTGTTAGAATAACAGAAAGTCAACACAGTATATTTCCTCTGATTATTGGGTTCACTAATTGTTTACTATGCATATTTATGCATACTTGTAATCATAAACCACAATTCTGTACTTTACTTAACACAATTATTTAAGCATTTCACAAGCAATTAAAATGCTCTTAAATTGAGAGTCTCAATTTAAGGCTCTCCCTGAGGAGGGAGAATCACTCCTTTTTGGAAGTATGGCTACTTACATGGTTTCCACTCTGGTGAAAGGCAGTGGGCAGTTCTAAAACTAAAAACCGAAATCAAAATCACAGAAAGGTGGAAGTATAGCTGGAATGTGGTGGTGCACACCTTTAATCCCAGCACTCTGGAGGCAGAGGCAGGCAGATCACTGTGAGTTCGAGGCCAGCCTGGTCTACAAAGTGAGTCCAGGACAGCCAAAGCTACACAGAGAAACCCTGTCTTGATAAACAAACAAACAAATAAAGTTGGAAGGATGACATGTTGGGGGAGAGCACAGGACAGTTGAGGGGGAAGTAGTCAGTAGATACATTTTATTGTACACAAGTATGAAATTATAAAAACGTATTTAAAAAATAATGATGCAGAAAAACTGAAATATTTTCATGGCCTTCTTATCTCGTGTCTCACAAAAGGAGTCACCTTCAGGGACTAGTGAGATAGATCAGTGGTTAAGAGCACTTGTGCTTGCAGAGGAGCCAGCTGATGACTCCTAAACCATCCACAGCTCCAGTTCCAGGATCCAGCATCCTTGGCTGCCCTCTACAGGTACACACGGATACATGCAGACCAAGCACTCATACACACAAAATAAATAAATCTAAAAAAAGAAAGTTAAAAAGAAGTCACCTGCTGAAATAGATAGGTGATAGGCAGATGATAGATAGATAGATAGATAGATAGATAGATAGATAGATAGATAGATAGATGATAAAAGAAGCAGAAATAATATGAGCTGGGATAATGGACCAGTGACCATATTATTCAACAACCCTTGACTGCACTGTGATCTAGTGCTATAATTTATTTATTGAGAATAAATTCCTATTTCACTGCAAGCTAATGGGATCTAAGTCATGTTATTTGCAACAGAATAGTAATAATCAAGAAAGTATACAATGTCATGTTAATTTTTCCACCAAGCCAGGCACAGTGGTATAACGTCTGTAATGCCAGCCTTCAGGAGGCTGAAACAAGAGAATCCCAAGTTCAAGTACAACCTGGACTACAGAGAAAGTTTGTGGCCAGCCTGGCAAGATCAAAAGATCGCAAAAACCAAAAACTGAGTAAATAAATAATACAATGAAAAATAAGTTTCATCACCAAAAACAAAAACAAACAAACAAACAAACAAACAACTGTGCTTTTTCGGTATTTGATACTAAGTTTAGATATTTTTTTTGTTTATTTTATTTTATTTTTGGTTTTTTGAGACAGGGTTTCTCTGTGTAGCCTTGGCTGTCCTGGACTCCCTTTGTAGACCAGGCTGGCCTCGAACTCACAGTGATCTGCCTGCCTCTGCCTCCTGAGTGCTGGGATTAAAGGCATGCGCCACCATGCCAGGATTGTTTGTTTATTTTTTGAGACATGGTCTCTCTATGTAGCTTTGGCTGTTCTGGGATTCACTATGTAGACCAGGTTGGCCTTGAACTCACAGAGTTCTAGTTGGCTCTGCCTCCCAAGGACTGGGATTATAGATGCGCACTACTTTGGCCAGCTCTAAGTTTAGATCTTGAATGCCTCTCCAAGGCCAAGTGGGCAAGACATGGTGCCCTGCCTGTGGCACTATTGGTAGGCTGTGAAATCCTTAGGAGGTGAAGGGTACAGAAGGCCATCATGGGGGTGTCCCCAAGGGGTGCTGGGTCTTAGCCTGTGCTCTGTCTTGCTTGCCTGATACCGTGGAGTAGCTTTCTCCACGCACTGCCACCATGACGTGCTGCCTTGTCACAAGCCAACCAAACCAACTGGCTTCCAAAACTGAATGTTAAAATAGAGCGTTCCTCTCTATGTCAGCTATCTCCATGGTTTGTTAGTGTAACAGAAAGTCAGCACAGTATTTTTCCTCTAATTCCTGGACACTAGGATTATTGCGTTCACTGATCATTTTCTATGCATATTTTATGCATGCTCATAAGGGCGCATGCCACAATTCTGTACTTTTACTTAACATAATTAAGCATTTCACAAGTAATTTAAAATTCCGTATGGATATCACTGCCGTGAATATGCAATATCTTGTGCTGCCATGGGATGATGTTATGGTTCTAATGTTCCGTTACAGAATAGTTCATTTCTGGCTTCTCTGTGTTATAAGTTATAAGTAGTAAGTACTGAGACGGTCTCCTAACAGGTAGGATTATTGTCTTCCTGTGCAATCTCAATAATTTAAAAGATTTATTTATTATGTATAGTGTTTTTGCCTGCATGTACTCTTGTGTTGGGAACAGTAGGCCATATGGCCAATGTTCAGCCATCTTGTCAGAGCCTAGGTTTCTATGTCTCCAGCAGTCTGTCATTTACCAGACACTAGCTGACCCTGTCGTGGTTCGGCAATTAGACTAAAGATAAGATTTAGATGGAGCCACCCTGTTGTAGTTTAGCAGTTAGATTAGATAAAGATAGCAAAATATTCTGTGTGGCAGAACGTTGTGACCTGCTTAGAATTCCTTGGATCTTGAGATAGCCTGCAGCTGGGTTGCCATAGCAAGAGGCTTCCCTGCCCCCTGCCTTATAAAACCTTCTACCTGAAAAATAAAATTTGAGAGCTTGATCAAAGACTTGCTCTCCTTCTTCGTGTCTTGTGTTCTGTCCCTGTACAGGAGAATTCTCCTGAGCGTTAGTCGAACCCCTGCTGGCCGGGACACTCCTGCACACCAGAAGAGGGCACCAGATTTTATTATAGATGGTTGTGTGAGCCATCTCTCCAGCCCCCAAGAATTCAAGTATTAGGCAAAACTTATGAACATTTTTAATGTCTCTGATAAAATTCTGACTAATGTAAAGACTTGTAAACTAATAAAAATAACCTCAGCAAGAATCCAAACTCATGTTTCATGCCTACTTTAAATACTGCTACTTTAGAATATTTAATTACATAATGGAAAATGGTAATAGTAAAATATGTGCCTTTGATCTTTCAACCTTTACTTATTAAAAAAAATTGTATTTGCAACCAGCCCTGTGAGTTTGGGGCCAGCCTGGTCTACAAAGAGAGTCTCCAGGACAGCCAGGGCTCTGTGTAACAAGAGAAACCCTGTCTTGGAAAAAAAACAAACAAACAAACAAAAAATGTGTTTGTACAATTCAGTCATTCTCTCCTCTGTGTGACTTGTTTACTCATAACTTTGCCCAAGGGTGGGTTTATTATTATGTGCTTGGCCTATTCATATGCGAAGGACAGGAACTTGTCACACTTACTGCAAATAACTTCAAGTTTACTGGCTGTCTTATAGTTTTACACAATTTTTAAATTTTTTTTTTTTTATTTTTTGATAGTTTTGTTCATAAGTGGTAGAATTACATTATGTGTACTCCTTCTACCCCTCCTCCAACTCCTCTCTCTCTCTCTCTCTCTCTCTCTCTCTCTCTCTCTCTCTCTCTC
>OU015745.1:77538697-77569381 GCA_907169655.1 Acomys percivali | reverse complement strand
GTTTCTCTGTGTAGCCTTGGCTGTCCTGGACTCACTTTGTAGACCAGACTGACTTCGAACTAACAGCAATCCACCTCTGCCCCTGCCTCCCAAAAAGGCATGCCACCACACCCGGCTTAATTTGTGTCTTTTTATAGGGGAATTGATACCATTAACACTGATAGTTATTACTGAGCAATGCTTAGTACTCATATGTAAAATAAATAAATAAGTCTTTTTTAAAAAGGAACTCATGAGGCTGAGAAGCTTCTGTAAGGCAGAGGACACTGTCAACGGAACAAAGCGACAGCCTACAGACTGGGAAAAGATCTTCACCAACCCTATATCTGACAAAGGTCTAATATCCAAAATATATAAAGAACTCAAGAAATTAAACACCACCAAACCAAACAACTCAATTGAGAAATGGGGCTTGGAACTAAACAGAATTCTCAACAAAGGAATATCAAATGTCTGAGAAACATTTAAAGAAATGCTCAACATCTTTAGTCATCAGAGAAATGCAAATCAAAACGACTCTGAGATTCCATCTTACACCTATCAGAATGGCTAAGATCAAAAACTCAAGTGACACCACATGCTGGCAAGAATGTGGAGAAAGGGGAACACTCCCTCATTGCTGGTGGGAATGCAAACTAGTACAGCCACTTTGGAAATCTATCTGGCACTTTCTCAGAAAACTGGGAATAGGACTTCCTCAAGACCCAGCTATTCCACTCCTTGGAATATACCCAGAAAACACTCCACACACAGGGACTTATGCTCAACCATGTTCATAGCAGCCTTATTCGTAATAGCCAGAATCTGGAAACAGCCTAAATGTCCCTCAGTTGAAGAATAGATAAAGAAACTGTGGTACATTTATACTATGGAATACTACTCAGCTACAAAAAACAAGGAAATCTAGAATTTATGGACAAATGGATGGAATTAGAAATGATCATACTGAGTGAGTTAACCCAGAAGCAGAAAGACTCACTTGGTATATACTCGCTTATAATTGGACACTAGCCCAAAAGGCATGTCCCATGAAGGTCTTCACTTACCAGGAGATTGGGACAGATGTGAGGACATCCCACTGGGACTCTATGTAAGACAAATATAGGAGATGGGGAAATAGAAGGATCCAGAAGATCTTAGAAACCTACAAGAAGAACATTGCAACGGGTGGATTGGGGCCCAGGGGTGTCTGCTCAAAACTGTTGCACTAACCAAGGACAATACAAGCAGTAAACATGGAACCCCTACTCCAATCTAGCCAACGGACAGGACATTCTCCACAGTTATATGGAGAGCAGGGACTGACTCTGACATGAACTCTGATGCTCCATATTTGATGACCTCCCTTTAGTGGGGAGCTCTGGTGGCACTCAAAGAAAGAATAGGCAGACTACCAAGATGAGACTTGATAGTCTGTGACCATAAAGTGGGGGAGGAGATCCCCCTCGATCATGGACCTAGGGGAGAGGAATAGGGTCAGAGGATACAAGTGATAGGAGAACAACTGAGTTGTAATCTGAATAAATTAATTAATAAAAAAAGAAAAAGATCAGTTTGCCCAATTTCTCATTGCTTTATTTAGTTCACATTAAAATATACTAACTTTTCTGCAAAAAAAAAAATCCTGCTATTTTGCTGTCATAGTATATTTTTCTTTCCTCTTTTGACTGTTATGAAATTATTTATTCCTGTGTCCCCTTAGGTATAATTAATCTTCTTTCCATTCTGAAGTTTTCCTTCTAGTGTCTTCTGCAAAACTGAATTAGTGAAGAAAAATTGTTCTTTCTCCCTTGGATGTAGTTGATAGTTTTTCTGGGTAGAATAGTCTTGGCTGATATCTGTGGTTTTTTTCAGAGCTCATAGAACATCAATGCAAGCCCTTTTAATTCTCAGACACTTCACTGAAAAGTCAAGTGTTATCCTAATAGTATTGCCTTCAGATGTGGCTTCATCTTTTTCTCTTGAGGTTTTTACTATCCCTTCTTTGTTCTTCACATTTGGTGTTTTGATTGTTATGTGTCCTGAGGACTTTTTTTTTTTTCTTGTCTTGTCTATTGCTGGGCATCTCTTTGGGTTGGTTTGTTTTGCTTCTCATTCCTCTATGCGTATTGCTGTAGGTTTTGTTTTTTCATGGTGCCCCAGGTTTTTTGTTGTTGTTGTTGTTGTTGTTGTTTTGTTTTGTTTTGTTTGTTTGGTTGGTTGGTTTTTCAAGACAGGGTTTCTCTGTGTAGTCTTGGCTATCCTGGACTCCCTTTGTAGACCAGGCTGGCCTCGAACTCACAGCGATCCGCCTGCCTCTGCCTCCTGAGTGCTGGGATTAAAGGCGTGTGCCACCACGCCCGGCTGGTGCCCCAGGTTTTCCTGGGTGTTTTGTGCTTGGCTTTAACATTTCCTCTGACTGATCAATTTCTCCTACTTTATCTTCAAAACTTGAAATTCTCTCTTCTATGTCTTTTAATCTGTTGGTGAGGCTTACCTCTGAGTTTTCCCAGTTTGTGTTTTATTTCAGTTTGTTGTTGTTGTTTTTTCCTTTAGTAATACTATTTATCTGCTGAACTTTACTTTCATGTCTTGAATTATTTTTTTCTCATTTCATTCCCTGTTTGTGTGCTCAAAATCTTCATTCAGGGATTTACCCTTTTAAGTCCCTGAACATATTGAGAATTGCTATTTTGAAGTCATTGTCTTGTGTTTCAGCTAAATTGGTTTTCTCAAGGCATATCCCAGTAGAGTTGCTGGCCTCTGGAGGAGGTTCCTGGGAGATTTTGTTTTGATGTTTTGTTTTGTTTCTGCACTGGGAAATAGGTATCTGGAATTATGACGTTTGTGATATTTGTTGGTGTAGATATCCAGTATTGCTTTTGTTGGGTCCATATTTGATTCTTCAGTTCCTCTTGCCCCAAACTGGCAGGTTGTGGACCAGAATGACTCTTGGTTTTCAGTTTTGGGTCACTCTGAATTTTAGGCTTCAAACCGCCACTGGTCCCAGATATGAAGTTTCTGATGGAGTTCTGAGTTCAGAACCAAGAAGTGCAAGATTGGCTGCCAGTAGGTGGAGGAGAGAGCCTGACTGTGGAGTTGTCTTAAGGATGATTTGGGGACCAGCTCCATGAAGAACGGTAGAGGCAGAACTAGGGGTACCTGGCTCTGGGCAAGGATGACAGCTGAAGAGGATGATGGTGAGCTAGGAGGGGGGATGGTGAGCTAGGAGGAGGGACAGACAGGTGTTGGAGGTTGGTCTGATGTATTTTGATGCTAATTACTGCTTGCTATCTCTGTGACCCACCCTGTCTAAGAACCTAACCTGTTTGACCAATAAAAGGCCATCACACCTGGGCAGGTAAAAGGGATAGGCGTGGCTAAGGTCCCCCCCCCCCAGCTTGAGCTGACAAAGAGAATCTTGGGAAGAAGAAAGACTGGAGGAGAGGAGAGAAAGAAGGAAGGCTGCCATGGCATAGGTGGAGGAGAAGCACATGGCCGGTGTGGATGGAGATTTGGCCCAGATGAAGAACATTAGCAAGTATTTGGGGTTATGGATGGGAGGTAGCGTAATAGACATTATTAGAAGCAGGTGGCATGGGATTGGGACAGGTATCCTATACCTGCCCCACTATGGGAGGTAGTTTAGGGAATTAATATCTGCCCTGCCCCAGGTTAACTAAGGCTGTTTTAAAATATAACAGGTGTCTATGTCTTGATTGATTGCTAGCTGGTTAGAAAATACTGCTGTAACAATAACTGGAAAATTCTCCACAACAGACAGGCAGCTTCGGATCTAACTACTCAGGAAAGACAAGACCGGAGGAGGGGAAGGAGCACACAGTAGCCTGCCTGGGTCCCAGCCAAGTGACTTTTTTTTTTTTTTTTTTTTTTGCAGGTCTTACTTGAGGTTGGATATTCTGCCACTTGAAACATAGAGTCCTAATCACAGCTTATCCCTCCCTCAATTCCAAATGTTTCTTTAGAAATAAAGACAAAAGTCATGCACAGCATATAGTTTTACTTGTAACATTGGAATAGATCTTTATTTGTAGGAAACACTTTAAAAGACAAAGCCTCCAGCATCCTTACCAAAGGGGAGCATCCAGAACCTAAATTTGAAAACAAAGCAACATTTTCCACAGACGTCATTTATGCTTTTTTTAAACTTTTTTTGTTTTGTTTTGTTTTTGTTTTTGTTTTTCGAGACAGGGTCCCTCTGTGTTAGCCTTGTCTGGACTTGCTGGACTTGAGGCTGGACTCAAACTAAGATTTATTTATTATTATGTATACAATGCTCTACCTGCACGTACACCTACAGGCCAGAAGAGGGCATCATATCACATTATGGTTATGGTTATAAGCCACCATGTGGTTGCCGGGAATTGAACTCAGGACCTCTGGAAGATCAGTCAGTGCTCTTAACCGCTGAGCTATCTCTCCAGTACTTCCCCCAAACCTTTAAAGTGCCTGCATTAAACTGTTTTCTCCTAAGGGAAAGTTTACCACTGTGAGTCACTTGTAACTCTTTTACCACTGTGGGTCACTTGTAACTCTTTTTTTTTTTTTTTTTTAATTATAATTGACACAAAAGACTTTCATTAATGGATGTTAATGAAATCATTTGAAAGCACCATTTTGGTTTTTTCCCTTTCCAAACATTTCTTGGCTTTGGGGATCTGTTTTAAAATATCCAAACCCAGGGCTTGAGGTGCAGCTCAGCAGTGAGCACTTGACTGGTGGGTGGAGGTGCTAGGTTTCATTCCGAGTACACCATCGCATATACACAGGACTGCCTGAGGGATGCGTGTGCCCACTGCACACAGATAGAAGGAACAAATACCCATGGGCCTATGGGGGAAGCCAGAGAGGTCTACTCACATCCTTAGTACACGCTGAGAACCAGGCTGTTGGGGACAGGCTATATGGCCAATGTTCAGCCATCTTGTCAGAGGCTAGGTTCCTATTTCTCCAGAAGTCTGTCATTTACCAGAAACCAGCTGACCCTGGTGTGGTTCGGCAGTTAGACACCTGTTGTGGTTTATTGTGGTTTATTGTGGGGGACGGTCATTCTAAGACACACACCCCCCACCTCATAGTAAAAGCTACTCCTTTCTGGCTATAAACTAGCTTTTCCAGTAAGACTACTGGTAAAATCAGATTAAAGGCCAGCTGCCCGTGAGCAGCAGTTCCGGGAACTTTTTCCTGACTAACCAGATCTTTCACAACTTCCCTTTCTCTCTGGAATTTCTCTCTTCTACAAGTATAGCAGCTGTAAAGGTAGACACCTGCTGGAACATTCCAGAGTTAGGTATCCATAGCAACCATCGCTTACGCAAATACCCATGCCTCTGTGCCTATAAAAACTCTGTGAAATTTTTCAATAAACTGGGTTTAATCAGAATACAGACTTGCCCCCACTTCTCCGTGTCTTGTGTTCTGTCCCTATACAGGAAAATTCTCCTCCCGAGTGTTAGTCGAACCCCAGCAGGCCGGGTCACCAGGCAGTGGGTGTCAAGGTACTTCAAGGGCCTGCACTGACTGAGGTCTTGGGCCAAGTTTATTTAACCAGCTCTTATGGTAGAGATGGCAAAGGGCTTCGCCTCTGAGAGAACCCTCTGTTTTACGTGTGTGAGTGGGCCTGGGTCTATTTGCGAGCACCATGTGCATGCAGTGGCTGCAGATGCCAGAAAGAGGCAACTATCTGATGCCCCGGAAGTGAAATGACAGGTAGCCATGAGCTGTTCAGTGTGGGTGCTGGCAACAGAACCAGGTCCTCTTGAAGAACAGCAGGTGTTTTTAAACACAAAGCCCTTCCCTAACCCTCCCACCTACAGTTTTCGAGAACGGGAATCAATCCAGGAGCCTCGGTTCTTCTTCCACTTTGTCAGAACTCACGGGAAGAACATGGTCAGTTTCTCTGTGCTGTTGGCTTGTTTGTTTTCTCTGTGTAGCCTGAGCTGTTGTGGAACTCTCTTTGTAGACCAGGCTGGCCTCGAATTCACAGAGATCCACCTGCTTCTGCCTCCTGGGGGGATTAAAGGCATGAGCCTCCACTACCCTGCTAGTTTCTCTGTGCTTTGTGCTTTAGGCTGAAATTACTTTTATGAGGGAGAATTCTTTGGGTGTTGTAAAACACACAGGGATCCTTCGCCTCAGTGAGAAGGCCGAGGCTGTCCATTGGAACAGGGAGTAGGTGCTTATAACCACAGGGCTCCTAAAAGGAGAGGGCTCATTGGATAAATGTGAGTATTGTAGAAACTGAAGAGAAGTGACCTATGAATACAAATGGGACTCCGGAGACTGCCAGGTTTGAAGCACTTGTCAAGGACATCCACAGGACTCAGAGAGGAAGGAAGCTCAGCCTTAGCAGGCAATTGTTCCTAGTCTAAGGAAAGCGTGTCTCACACACAGGCTTTTGTCTGTGGAAAAACACAGAAGGGAGTTGGAGTGAGACCATATCAGAAAAGCTCCTATCCAGGTGGGCTTGAGGGACAGGGAACAAGCTCCACGTAGAAGTGAATAGAATGTCCCTAGCTGGAAGGGTGTAAGCACAGAGAGAGAAAGAGAGAGAGAGAGAGAGAGAGAGAGAGAGAGAGAGAGAGAGAGAGAGAGAGAGAGAGAGGAGGCTGTGCAGAGTGGGAGAGGAACCAGATGGGGTAAGATCTAGGCATAGCTCCACCTTCTCTGAAAGAGCTCTACTGGGGAGAAGTCTGGATGGGTGTAAATTGAGACCCTCAAACGAGGTGGGTTAAGAGACTTCTGCCAACACCTTCAACAAGCACGTGCTTTTGAAACAGTGGTGCCATCCAATGGGAACAGACTTTACTCTGGCTTCACTCTTAACTCTGGCGCCTTAACACAGGCGTGACTCCAGACACTCACAAGCCCAGCCTGAAACCCTCAGCTGTAAAAAGAGTAGATATTGCATCTCATAAGTGACTTAAAGGACCTGTGTGAGCATCAGGAGAGACGGTGAGCACAAGACAGCATTGTCTCCTTCCTTAGAGTCGTGAGCGTGCTGTGAGGTTCCCACCGAATGTTACTTTCATTCTATTATTGCTACTAGGTAAACATCATGGAGACCAGGGAATGCTTCCTTTTTCTGGAGTAGGAACACAGAAATGATTTTTCCCCCATAAAGTCATTTCATGAATGAATGAGTACATGTGTGGCTAATATTCAGAACCCTTCAACTAAACAACAAAATCAGTCCTTCAAACTATAAGGAAAGCTAGTCATTGATTCTTGAGGGTGCTTAGGCTATGAGAAACCATCAGTTGGTATCGTGGTAGAGAAGAAAGCCTGTGAAGGTGGAGTCGTTGACGTTATCTGCGTAGAGTCCGTTATGGTCGCCTTCCCCGTACACCTGGAGCCAGACTTGGTCGCCCACCTCCAGGTGGAGGAGCACAGAGCCAGAGGCCTGGTCCACATTCTTCTCCTGATACTGGTCGTAGGTGAAGAGAACAGCTTTGTCTTTCTTGAAGAGGCTCACCTTCACATCCTTCATGTAGACTGTGATGTGGTAGGAGAAGTAGTAAAGCCCTGCAATGTTGCAGTAGAATTTGCCAGTGCTGCCGTCGTAATGATTCTGTTGGTTGTAGAAGATCTTCGTAAAACGAATGGGAACGTTGGGGACGGTGACTCGAGTCTCCAGCCCCACGCTAAAGGCTGACCGATACACATAAGCGCCTTCTCCGGGCTCTCCTTTCCTGCCGGGAGTTCCGGGAAAGCCCCGGGGCCCTTCAGCTCCGGTCATTCCGGCATCTCCCGTCTCACCCTTAGGACCAAGTAGACCTAGAAAAGTGAGACAACTCTGTCATTGCCGCGAGTCAAACTGCCCAGGCTGTTTCCAGCAAAAGCCACTGTTTCCAGCGCCTCTACCCACAGTCCATTTGACGGGACAAGGAAAGATGCTGTCTCCACTTCCCATGTTCCTCAAAGCCTACCCAGTTCCCATAACTTCATCTCTAACTTTATTTTTAAAAGCCTCTATGAGTTGCTGGAGAGAGAGCCTCAGAGGTTAAGAGCTGGCTGTTCGTCCTGAGGCCCTGAGTACAATTCCCAGCAACCACATGATGGCTCACAACCGTCTGTAATGAGATCTGATGCCTTCTTCTGTCACGCAAATAGAGTGCTTATATACACACATGCAAAAATAAATCTTTTTAACACCTCTATGAGCCGGGCGTGGTGGCGCATGCCTTTAATCCCAGCACTCGGGAGGCAGAGGCAGGCGGATCGCTGTGAGTTCGAGGCCAGCCTGGTCTACAAAGTGAGTCCAGGACAGCCAACATAACATAGAGAAACCCTGTCTTGAAAAAGAAAAAAGAAAAAAAGGAAAAAAGAAAAAGAAAAACCACTTCTATGAATTAGAAGATAAGTAAGCAAATTGATGGTAACATTCGGAACTTTCCAGCTAGATAATACGTCCTTCCTTGTTCATTGTTCCCTGCTTGACATGTGACTGATCCGGCCTGGTAGAGGCTCTGAATTATTAGTGATCAGTTGGGGATCAGCAGATGTTCTGATCACGATGTATCCATCCATTTACTCATCCATCTTCTCATCCCTTCATCCCATGCCTTTCCATATGCCTCCTCTATATGGCAGAGCAGGCTTTCAGAAACTAACATCCTGTGAGTGTCTGCCATAGTTACCCTACCCTACCAATCCTTTGTGCACTGGCCAACCAACCACTGTGTTACTTTCTGTCTCTTCTGTCCAGCTGTCCTCCCTCCTCTGTCTTCTGGGACCATCCTTTGAGGGGTGGCGCAAGCCCTGCCCCCTCAGTGGAGCCTCTACACCCTCAGTGAGTGCCTTTCTTTCTGTGCCTCACGCCTTCAGCATTTACACACTATTCGGCTGGCACCCCTTGACTAAACCAAGTGTTCTCTAAAAGCTACTGAGCACTCCAGGGGGTGCATGAAATGTGCTTATAAATGTCAATGGATAGAGCAAGAATTAAGGCAGGAGGAGGGAGGAACAGGAATATAGACAGGGGTAGTCAGAGAGAAGGGGATGCAGACAGAAAGCACCACCTAGTACCACCTAGTCTCACTCAAGGAGGACAACGGAAACTCTCAGATGCTTGTGAGTCACATACAAAATGTTTTGCTTCTTGCCCATGTCCAGGCCTTAATTAATGACTGGTATCACATACCCTGCAAAGCCCCCCCTCCCCCCCCCTTACCCAGGACTCGTCTTTGTACCTGCATCTCCTTTCTCCCCCTTCTCTCCAGGAGTGCCATCTCTGCCGTCACGGCCCGGTGTCCCATTGTGGCCAGGATGTCCTGGGATGCCAGCCATCCAGCCTGCACATGTTCCCGTGGGTGGAGGGACCAGGACTCCAGGTCCTTCGGTCGTGGCAACCGCATCCTCAGCATGACTGGGCAGGGTTAAGAGGAGCAGGACAGCTTGTAGCAGTAGCATTCTGAGCCCTGGAATTGACAAGTGCGTAGCCATTGGAAGGCCGGACCCACAGAACCTGTATCATATTCCATCTACTTTAGGGAGTCTGCTCCAAAGATCTGCGCTCTTAACACTCACCTCTCCCAAAAAGCCTTTAGTGGCTACCTCAGTCTTTACTCTCCCAGAAAGCCTTCACTTAGGCATCTTTCCTCTCTGAAACATGCAACACATAGCAAAAGCTCCTGCATACAAGCTCCTTTCATCTGCAGGATTGTAAATTCACCGACGGCACAGATGATCTGTTTCTAGTCTCCCCATCCGGAGCGCAGGACCAGACTCACGGAACATTCCAAGACTCCAGCTTTTCTGGTTGTTCCATTCAACCCTAAACAGCTTCTCACTCCCTGGCTCTTCTCTTCCTCCTCGCTTTCGTATTCACATACACACTCATGAGTACTTGTGTGCACGCATTCACACACACACACACACACATGCACACACAAACACACACACACACACACACACACACACTTAAGGGATTACAGGAGAAAAGCAACTCTAGTTCCAACGAATCTGTTTATTCTTTGAAAATGGATGAAGCCATTCTTTAGGTAAAATTCTTCTCCGTTTCAGTTTTGTCACTTTCTAGTTTTTATAATCATTTAAAATATCTGAGATGCCAGTCCACCAGGTGGATATGGCAAAGATATCTCTGATTGCATCTAACTCAGCTGATATTTTTCACTTATTCCCACTTTAAAATAGTATTTTATATTCTGCAACAAAGCATTTCATATATTGATTTTAAAATAATACTGAAATGTCCTCAGGCAAGCAGTTTTTCTAAAAGTGTCATTCTATTATGATATGTTCCCAGATACAAATTAGTGGGCTCAGAAATGTAAACTTTTTGTCTGTTTGGTTTTTGGAGACAGGGTTTCTCTGTGTAACAGCCCTGGGTGTCCTGGAACTCACTCTGTAGGCCAGGGAGGCCTCGAGCTCACAGAGATCCACCTGCCTCTGCCTTTCAAGTGCAGAGATTAAAGGTATATGCTATTATGCCCAGCTTAATCTTTTTTAAAAGACTCTCTCTCTCTCTCTTCTCTCTCTCTCTCTCTCTCTCTCTCTCTCTCTCTCTCTCTGTGTGTGTGTGTGTGTGTGTGTGTGTATGTGTGTGTGTGTATGTGCATGTGCTACATGTTTATAGAGGTCAGAAGAGAATGACAGATCCTCCAGAGTTGGAGTTACAGGAAGTTGTGAGCTGCCCACTGTCAGTGCTGGGAACTGAACTCAGGTCCTCTGGAAGAGTACTAATGCCCTTCTCTAAACCATTGAACCCTATCTTCAGGCCCCTCTTTAAATCTTTCAATACACATGCCAGCATTACATGATACCATGTTGCCACCCAGTGGAGCGCTTGTGTGTTCATCGAAGGCCCTACCTCAGGCCAAGCATGCAGCTCAGTCACAGAGCACCTGCCTAGCACGTGCAGGGACCAGGGTTCCATCCTCAGCACAGGAATAAGCAGGCTTAGCTGATTCCCTCTTGCCAGCTCTGGGCATTCTCAGTTTTAAAAGTATATGTCTAGCTAAGCAGAGTAACGCATGCCTTTAGTCCCAGCAGGCAGATTTTTGGGAGTCTGAAACCAGCCTGGCCTATATAGTGAGTTCCAGAACAGCCAGAGCTACGTAGAGACTCTGCCTCAAAAACAAAACCAAAAATTATATTGTTGTTTTAGTTAAGTTTAGTGAGCAAAATAAATGGTTTTCATTCTTTAGTTGTTAATAAATTGTACATGTAGAGCCAGGCATAGTGGTGCACACTTTTAATCCTAGCACTGGGGAGGGAGAGGCAGACTGATCTCTGTGAGTTTGAGGCCAGCCTGGTCTACAGAGTCCAGGACAACCAGGGCTATTACACAGAGAAACCCTGTCTCAAAAAAAACAAAAGAAAAATAAAATTGTTCATGTGACTGAAAGGACTATTTCTTAGTTTCCTCATTACGTATATCTATAAGTGTTCTGTCAGCAAACTTACTAGGGTCACAATGTGTTTTGTCTGCACTGTTGTTTCTTTGGTCTGTTTTGGCTTTGAGGTGTTTTTTTGGGGGGGTGCAGTATTTCAAGAATAGATTGCATGGAAGCCAGTCTGGTCTCAAACCCACTGTTGTTGGGTCCAAGAAGACCTTGGGCTCCAGATCCTCTCATCGCCACCTCCCAAGTGCTGGGATTACAAGGAACAGGCACAACATAGGCTTCCCCCTCTTATTTATTTTTTTCAAAGATTTATTATTTATTATTATATATACAGAGCTCTGCCTGCATGTACATCTGCAGGCCAGAGGAAGGTATCAGATCACATTATAGATGGTTGTGAGCCACCATGTGGTTGCTGGGAATTGAACTCATGACCTCTGGAAGAACAGTCAGTGCTCTTAACCGCTGAGCCATCTCTCCATCCCCCTCCCTTATTTATTTATGAGGATTTTCAAGACTCTGGCTGTCCTAGATTCGCTTTGTAGACCAGGCTGGCCTCAAACTCACAACCATCCACCTGCCTCTGCCTCTTCAGTGCTGGGATTAAAGGCATGCGCCACCACACCTGGCTTCTTTTACCTCTTTTAAATAGAGTCCAGGCTGGAGAGATGGCTCAGAGGTTAAGAGCACTGGCTGTTCTTTCAAAGGTCCTGAGTTTAATTCGCAGCAACCACATGGTGGCTGGCAACCATCTATAATGAGATCTGGTGCCCTCTTCTTGCCTGGAGGTGTATGTGCAGACAGAACATTGTATGCATAATAAATAAATAAATAAATAAATAGTCCTAGTATGTAGCCCAAATTAGTCTCAAACTCAGGGCACTCTTCCTGTCTGGGCCTCTCTGGAACTGGGATTACATGTATACCAGAATGCCCCAGCTCATGTAGTGTCTGGCTGGCTTCATTTGGAATTTATTGCTGCCCCCAACCCCACCCCACCACCGCCCCACAGTGCTGAGACTCAAACCCAGGGCCTCACCTATACAAAGCAACTGCTCTACCACTGAGCTACATCTCATCCCTTATTAACGTCTCTTCAACCGATTTGTGTGAGCTTGTGTCACCGTTTTGTCTTTTTGCGTCACACTGTTATGACTTCTCCGCTAGTGTGCAAATGGTTAATCCTTATTGTTGGGTGTACAGAAATTTTAGTGTTTATTTTATCAGCTCTGTTGATGATTCCTTTGCATCTGAACATTAAACAGTTCTTATGACAGCAAGGATTTGGTTATATCTCATTTCTTTCTATTTTTCGTCCCATTCTATATATTTAAAATATTGCTCTGCTGGTTGGTGGTGGTGCATGCCTTTCATCTCAGCACTTGAGAGGCAGAGACAAGTGGGTCTCAGAGTTCCAGGACAGCCAAGGTTACACAGAGAAACTCTATCTAATAAAATAAATAAATGAAATGAAAATATTTTAAAATGTCGCTTTTTAGAGCTTCTGTAACTTCTTAAATGTTGCTGTAAACTGTCATGTAAGATCATTTTAAATACCTTTGACCAAATTCACTTTTCCACTCCCTATTGCTCTGACACATCATTATCCAAATATGCACTTCTAGTATAACTGTATATACGAACTGAAACTGGCAGGTGTGAGCAGGAGAAGGCCAGCTGCTACTGCCTGAGTGCTGCTCTTGGTGAGCAGAGGTCTGCCCCAGACTGGCTCGCAGTGTCTCTGTGTGCCTTTGTCGCCATCTACTGAATCCAGAGTGTTCAGGAGCAGAGTCTCAACAACTGGGCCAGATAAAATGAAGCAGAGCTAGGCCAGGCAGTGGTGGTGCACACCTTTAATCCCAACACTCAGGAGGCAGAGGCAGGCATCTCTGTGAGTTCAAGGACAGCCTGGTCTACAGTGCAAGTGCAGGACAGCCAAGGCTAACACAGAGGAACCCTGTCTTGAAAAACAACAACAACAAAAATGAAGCAGAGCTAGCTCCCAGAGTAAAGGGAACATTAGAGAGGAGCAGAGGACCGACCCCAAGTGCCTCTCTTGTATTTAGGAAGAATGCTTGTCCTGAAACCTTTTTATTACAGTTAGTTAGTTAGCCAATTAGTACATTGGTTGCTTAATTAGCAATGCATCTCTCTCTCTCTCCCTCTCTCTCTCTTTCTCTCTCTCTGTGTGTGTGTGTGTGTGTGTGTGTGTGTGTGTGTGTGTGTGTGTCCACAGAAGTCAGAGAACACCTTGTAGGAGTCTGTTCTCTCCACCAACTGGGCCCTGGGGCATGAACTCGGATGATTAGGTTCAGCACTTTTACCAGCTGAGCCATCTCACCGGCTAATGCTATGACACTTTTAAGACTGACTGTCTTGTGTCAACTCTGCCCTTTCTTCTTACGGCTTCAGCAAGCAAACTCCCAAGAACCTCAACTCTGCCCTTTTTTCCCCCCAGAAATGAAGAAGAAAAAAAATTTGACGAAGTAACAATCTTTTCCATAGGGAAATAAGAGTGAATTCAGAATGTGTGAGCTAATGCAGGCAGTTAGGGAAGATCCAGAAGATAGAGGGTGGCCCAGAACTTACCGCAAATGCTAGGAAGAAAGGCAAAGACAGACTTCTGGAGTTTTCTGATGTTCCCTTTCTGCTGAAAATTCAATATCCTTTTTCATCTTAAAGAGCACATTCTTCCCCCCACAAGTCCACGTTCTCACCACTTCGCTCTACTCACAGATGCAGCTGTTTCCGGATCCCCAAGAGTGGCATGGGGCAGAGGTACCAAACAATACATACAGACCCTCAGCTGTTTCCTTTGGTAAGATTTATTTTTATTTTTTAAAAGTAGTCGAATACGCATGGGGAGGTGTGCACCTGTGAACAGGCACCTGTGGAGGGCAAAAGGCACCGGATCCCCTGGAGCAGGAGTTACAGACAGATGTGAGCCAGGGCCTTTTCAAGCAAATAGATGGAACTAGAACGGAACTAGAAATGATCATCCTGAGTGAGCTAACCCAGACCCAGAAAGACTCACATGGTATATACTCACTTATAATTGGACACTAGCCCAAAAGGGATGTTCATGAAAGTCTTCACTTAGCAGGAGATTGGGATAGATGCGGGGACTTCGTATTGGGACTCTGGGTAGAAGTATGGGAGAATGGGGAACTAGAAGGATCCAGAGGGTCCTAGAATCCTACAAGGAGGCCATCAAGGCTGGTGGATCTGGACCCAGGGGAATCTGCTCAAACTACTGTACCAACCAAGGACAATGCATACAGTAAACCTAGAACCCCTATTCAGATCTAGCCAATGATAGCACATTCTCCACAGTTGTGTGGAGAGCGGGGACTGACTCTGACATGAACTCTGGTGCCCCATATTTGACCACTTCCCCTTGGTGAAGAGGCCTGGTAGCACTCAGAGAAAGGATAAACAGGCTACCAGGTTGAGACTTGATAGTCTGTGACCATATGGTGGGGAAGAAGGTCCCTTTCTGTCACAGACCTAGGGGAGGGGAATAGGGAGGCAGAGAGGGAGGAATGGGAAGATACAAGTGAGGGGATAACAATTAAGATGTAATCTGAATAAATAATAATAACAACAACAGCAACATGTCCTCCATGCATGCTCTTAAGTGCTGAGCCATCTCTCCAGCCTCTAAGCATTCAGGTGCTGAGGATAGATCCTAATTGAAGAAGGCTTCATTTTCACCTAATTCTGGATAACCAGTGAAGGACAACCAAGAATGCCTCTTTTTTTTTTTTTTTAATTAAAAACTCCTGGGGGCTGGAGAGATGGCTCAGTGGTTAAGAGTGCCGCCTACTTTTCCAAAAGTCCTGAGTTCAATTCCCAGCAACCACGTGGTGGTTCATAACCATCTGTAATGAGACATGGCGCTCTCTTCTGGCTTGCAGGAGTACATGCAAGCAGAGCACTGTATACATAATAATAAATAAATCTTTTATTAAAAAAATGTAAGGGTTTAAAAAAACAACAAAACTCCTACTGTTCTTTCTGTAGACAAAGAAATTGTTACACTTTGATTTTGAAAGGCTTCTATTTCTATAGGGGAAACGCTGCTGAATGGAACTGAGTGTCGGGCTTAATCTACAGCTAGAGCACGCTACCAAGGAAACATTTCGGATCGGCCCTGAAGCTAGACAGCAAGGACCGATGTAGTGATTGACATTTGGAACCTATTTGTCCTGGAACCTATTTGTCGTCACGGCCATTTCGGGGACAATATGGGGTAGTCAGGGAAACACGTGCTCGGCTACAAATGATCTGTTCTCACTCTGTACGTGTTTGTCAGAGGACTAAATGACATAATCCACAAACCTTGCTTTGTGGGGTGTCCGGAATGACGGTCACTTAGGAGTGCACTGATTTAGGGGTGAGGAAAAGGGGACTGCTGAGTGGCTAATTGATAACCCAAGACGCCAAAACTAAGCACAGAAGAACCGGAAGTGGGGCCCTGGCCTAATAACAGACTCCGACATAAACAGAAAAGAGAAACTTATTGCAGTCACATACCCTGCCTTTTAGGGAAAGGGTGAGAGGCCAGAAGACTATGAAGCAAATGGCCTGGCTTCCCAGTCCCCTCCTCACTCTGTCCCCATCTGCCTCCCTGGCTTTAGGCTCTTTGCCTAGAAATGCGATTTCACAATATTTTCACAAGACCCAGTTGGCAGAAACTGGGGACTATTTTATAAGCTTCCAAGATGCTATACACATACAAGAGAGAAGGGAAGCATTTCATTTCATCCAGGAGGGAGACGTTCGCGTGAGACATCTGGGCGTCAGAAAGGTTCGGCTATTTCTGCCCAAGGACAAGAAGGGGGCAAGGTGGCATCGGAAGCGCCCCGCCCCTGGCCTCTCCTATGCTTACCTTCCTAGGAAACCCCACAGGAGTTCTGCACAGGGATGACCGCCACGGTCCAGGGTCCCTAGAGGACCACAGTATAGTGAAGTAGATGTGGAATTCCACTTTGACCTGCTGCCATTTCAGCAGCAACAGCACAATCTTGTGAAATGCAAGACTGGGGCTTTCCGCTGGGACTGGCAGAGATGGCTACATTGACAGAAGAGGTCCCTTAGTATGAGCTCAACACCCACCCGGCAGCCAGTAAAGGCAACAGAGCACATGAGAGAAACGTCGGGGTCCAAAGCGGCCCCAGGAGTTCTTTCCATCCCATCGTCGCTTTTCTAAACAGAAAAGCTGTGTATTTCCTACATCCTCATAGAACCGCTCCCTCCAAGCTCAAAGCCTTGACATGTCGATTATTTTCATCTTCATGAAACTCCAAGGAAGGGAAATGACTTGCACAAGACGGGGAGTGGGGATGGTGGGGGGGTTTGGGGGGACGGGGTGGGGTGTGGGGGGTGGGGCGGAAGGAAATTGAAAAAGTAGGGGAATGAGCCTTGAGAGATTTCCGACTTACAAACCCTTATGGCTTGCAGCACTGCCTCTAACACTAGCCACAGAGCTTGGGCCCAGCATCCTAAACTGCTCATTCGGGTGAGGAACTTGAGAAAGCTTTTTATATTGCTGACAATTCTGTGGAGTAGCAGCTTCTTTGTTTGTTTGTTTGGCTGGTTGGTTTGGTTTGGTTTTTCAAGATAGGGTTTCTCTATGTATCCTTGGCTGTCCTGGACTCACTTTGTAACCAGGCTGGCCTCGAAAATTCAGAGATCCGCCTGCCTCTGCCTCCCAGAATGCTGGGATTCCAGGCCTGTGCCACCCCGCCCCGCTAACAAGTAGCATTTTCATAAGATACTTTTGTTTGTTTTTTCTTTTGTTTTATGAGACTGGGGTGGGATGTGTGTTCCCAGCTGTCTTGGAATTCTATGTAGGTCAGACTGGCCTTGAAATCATGTTGACTCACCTACCTCTGCCTCCTGAATGCCAAATTTAAAGGTATGTACCATTACACCCAACCCAAAGAGCATTTAGACTTTATCTCATTGAACCCTCATAGAGCCTTCTCGCTGTGTTAAACATGAGAACCTGCGACTTGACTAGGCCAAGATATTAGCTTAAGATCATGCAGTTTTGGGGTTGAATGACATGAAATAGCCATTCTTGAAAAATCAAAATGGTCGCTGAGGATAGAGCTCAGAGGTGGAGCACTTGCCTAGGGTGTGCAGAACCCTAAGTTCAATTCTCAGTAGCACAAAATAAAATACAATAAAATCGTAAAATGAGTTAATATTGGCAACGGTACAACCCAATCACAAATGGCAGAACCAGGAGCTGAGCCACCTTTGGAAGGTTTCACGACAGACAGCCTTTGTACAGCTGTTAGGGTTGCCATGTCTGTAACGCGCATGCGCACACCCATAAACATGCTCTAGAAACTGGCAAAGCAAAGCATCCCTCCATAAAGTGTTTGGGATGAACTCACGATTAAAGCTTTTGGTTTCCAAACGCTATTACCTCCTTGCTTCTTCAGAGTCCACGGGGGACTACTGGTCCTCTGGATTGACAAGGAAACGGAGAGTCAGGCATGTGGTGCACACCTTTAATCCTAGCACTCAGGAGGCAGAAGCAGGCAGATCTCTGTGAGTTCAAGGCCAACCTGGTCTACAAAGTGAGTTCAGGACAGGCAGGGCTACACAGAGAAATTCTGTCTCGAAAAACAAAACAACAACAATGAAAAACCAAAAACAGACAAGGAAATGGAATGTTTGTCTCTGCGACTTCCTTTTAAAAAGACAAAAATGAGGGCTATGGGCAATGGCTTAGTAAAAGGTTGACAACCTAGGTGGTTGACAACCTGAGTTCAAACCCTGGAAGCCACATAAGAAGCGAGATGCAGAAGCATGCATCCGTATTCACAGGACTGCCCAGGCTCATCCCAGAGCTAATGGACCAGGCAGCCCTCAGTACCCAGAGTTGAAGAAACAAGAGAGAGCTGCCTCAAGTAAAGGTGGGAGAAGAGAAATGAGTCCCAAAGTTGTCCTCTGACCTCCACATGCCTGCCGTAGAATGAGCGTGCCTGCACACACACAACTCCTTTGCGCTCATGTGCACACAAATTCACACCAATAAACAAATACATTATTTTTAAATACTTGGGAGACGGCTCAGTTGGTAGAGTGCTCTCTGTATAAGCATGAGGCCCTGAGTTCAGACCCCCAGAACACATATGAACACCTATCACCTTTAATCTCAACACCGGGGTGTCGGATGTCAGAGACAAGAGTTTCCCCCTGAGATCAATGACCGCTCAGTCTAACCTTCTTCATCAAGCTCCAGGTTCAGTGAGAGACTTTGTCTCAAAAGATAAGGCAGAGGCTAAGAAAGACACCTCACAGGAGCGGCACCGCCAGCTTCCCCATGCGCATGCATACATGTTCACATACTAGACAAGAAGCAAAGCCCTGCGTCTCTTCTGTTTATTTATTTATTTATTTATTTATTTATTTATTGACAAGGTTTCTCTGTGTTGCCTTGGCTGTCCTGGACTCCCTTTGTAGACCAGGCTGGCCTCAAACTCACAGCGATCCGCCTGCCTCTGCCTCCCGAGTGCTGGGATTAAAGGCGTGCGCCACCCCCCACCCGGTTCCCTTGTCTCTTCTTTAGGATCCCTCAAGACACAGCGAGGGAGGCATCAAGGATTTCTCATTAAGCTTTGGGAACCAAACTGCTCCGAGATCGAAGCTACTCTCTCAGAATAGGCCCCTCCTCCTATTCTGCTAGCCCTCTTGCTCCCCAAATCACTCTTACCAAGTTACCTGGCCCCGTTTTGATGGAATCAATAAGAACTGAGATGGCTTGATTTATCTGTGAGGCTTGATTTAAAAGCCAGTTCTCAGCAAACCTTTGATCCCTGCTGTCGGAGGCCAGCGAGGTAGATGGATCTCCGTGGGTTCAGTAATAGCCTGGTCTTTATAGTAAATTCCAGACCGGTCCCTCTCTCTCTCTCTCTCTCTCTCTCTCTCTCTCTCTCTCTCTCTCTCCAGACCAGGGACTTAGATATCATGACACACAATAGACTACCTTGACTTCCAAACCCCTCCTTCATTCTCTACCACCAGGGTTCCAAAGCAATGTTCATGAGGGCAAGCATTGAGTTTGGCAAAGACCAAGCTGGTCTGATGCCTCTGTCAGAAAATATCTTTCAAAATACAGCTAGCTCTCCAGTCAGGTGGTGGTGTTGGTGTGCACACCTTTAATTCCAGCATTTAGGAGCCAGAGGCAGGCAGAATCCTATAAGTTTGAGGCCAGCCTTGCCCACAAAATGAGTTCCAGGTCAGCCAGAGCTACACAGAGAAATCCTGTCTCAAAACATAAACAAAGATTTTCTGTCCAGATTGCCACTATATCCCAGGCTTTTACCTCTTCGTGTCGCCCAGTCCCCTCAAGCAGCCCCTAATGTGTCTCTGTGATGACAGACATCTCCCAATTCTTCAGACGACATATGGACAGCGCACATCCTTTTCACTCACACTCCTGATACAGCACTCTACAGCTTGCTGCCCACACATATCTGCTGAGCAGAACTCAGTGGTGGAAATGGATTCTAAACTCAAGTCCAAGGTCCGACCTCAACTTGGCTTCCTCGAGCTGCCTCTCTGCCTACTTCTGTCACCTTAGCTCATAAAGCTCAGAAGCAATGTATCCCCCTTTCCCAATGGAATTTCATCTGGGCTATATCCCCCCTCCACACACACACCTCACTAACTCCAAGTTCTTTTCCGAGTGGTCATTCTGCTGTCAAATGAACTGAGCAAACGTCAGGTCAGTCTCAAGCATTTAGGCCAAAAGAGAATTCTTTATTTCCTAGAGCCTTGAAGAATTAAAGAAGAGCCCGGATGCTTATCTGCCCCCAACCACTGTTTCCTTGCTCTGTGCTTCCTCTATGTCTATTCTCACACTGCAGCAGAGAGCAAAATCTAAACCCATCCCAGCCAGGATTGGGCATTCACACCCAGCCAGCCAGGAAGTTAGAACTGTTCTTACCTTTAGTGCGGTCTGAGAGAAATGGCTGACTCTCATGAGTCTGGTACTCAGGGGGACAGGCCGTCCTCATCTCACCATTGGCCAGTCCAGTGAGGGCCAGTAGCCAGTGGGTGGGTCCCTTGCCCCTGGCAAGCTGCTCCACCCTAGGGAACCTGGCTTAATCCAGCTTGGGTTTGGGAAGCCAAGTAGAGCTTCAGTCAAGACCTCCCAGGCTTTGGCCACCTTCTCCCGGAGCCCCGGATGGGGCAAAGGTAAATACAATAATAAGACCAAGATGTTTCTGAATGTAGTGGAAAATATCCTCAAGTAAAATGAATTGTTCAGGGGTCAGGAGACCTCCCTCTCCCAGAAGTTTGTCCCAGTAAGTCAACAATATTAATTCTCATACCATACTGCTCTTTGTGTATAACTAAACATGAGGCTGTGTGGTTCAGACATTTAAGATTTCAGCAAGAAGGCAGAGGGATTGCACCAGGATAAGAAATAAAAGGCATCCTCCACTTGCTGGCCCAGATCCCAAACCGAGGATAAACCAGGCATATGAATCCTGACAGCCGAGGTACAGGAAAGCGCCTGGTATGGTATGGAGCAAGTCCAAGACTCTTAGCAGTTCTAAATTCTAAAATCTGTGGTCCCTACATAATTCAAGGCCAGTGTCACAGAAAACGTACCTTGACATTGGAGCACCATGATTTAAGATTTTTCTGGTTCCGAATTTCGAGACAATGCTTCTGAAAACTAAGTTTCTGTGATAGATAAGCCTCCTTTCCCAGCCCCCTAAGTATACACCTCTTCTGTCTATCATAGGGAAGGGCAGCCCTGTGCACTAGCTGCTCCTAGAAGGGTTAACATTGGGAAGGCAATACCTTGGGATCTCTTAGCAAACTCACGTCTTATTTTTGGAAGCTCAGAGATAGTTCTCGGGAGCACAAATCTGATGGATTAAACCATGATTCTAGAAAGAGCTCTGGATGCAGGCAGCAGCGTCAATGAGACACTCTGAGGCAGAATGCTCCCAGACACAGGCTGGGTAAGCGTCTGCTGCCCCCAGCTACCACCTTCCGCTGGCCACACAGTGCCTAAGACTCTTGCCTTTACTGGTGGATAGGACTAGAAGTCTCAAGCCCACCAAGAAAAGAGACCAAAGAATGCTCTTCCATCTTGTCTTCCTATTAATACACAGATGTTTGTAGAGAAATCACATTAGGCCATGAAGATTAAAGACATGAACCCATTTCCAGAGCTGTTAGGGGTGAGGATATGGCACTGGAAGTTCCCCAAGCAAATTGTACCAAGCACAGGAGAGAGAGGAACTACAACAACTCAAGGTTGTATTATTACCTTTACCGTAGCATTTTTCTGTGTGTGTGTGTGTGTGTGTGTGTGTGTGTGTGTGTGTGTGGTGTGTGTGTTACTGTCTTTTGCTCCTTATTGGATGCAGACATGCTGTAGCAGGGGCTGTGCCTACTTGAGGTTATGTTCCTATGCCCCTAGAGCAATAACTTGTACAAAGTAAGTAAGAGTCAATGTTGAATAAAGGAATAAATGAAAGGCTGTGTTCAGGCTTCCCTTGGAGATAGCTCGGCTTGTCTCCCACTCAACCAAGAATCCAGAACCCAGTACAAGTGAGAAACACACACCCAAGGCATGAAGCTGGATCTCTCTGACCACAAAGGGCTTTGTGGCCTTCACCTCTCCTCATTTGTATCCTCCAGGGTAGCTTTGGGCCCCTGCCCCATATAAGAGTTCTTCTGGTTTCAGCAGATCCTAACTATTGCACAAGATGAAGTGACTTTCACCCCAAAACCACACCAATACTTTACAGGGTCTGGTAGTCAGCCAGCAGCATTGTGAAAGCCTGCCATTGTATGAGGCCTCAGGAGAATTCATCACCCACCACAGAGGGCATTATGTGAAAAGAAACACTCACTTAGAGACTAGAAGTGAAAAACATTCACCGCAAGTGTCTTTTTCTTTGCCTGTTTTCTTTTTAGAGACCGGGTTTCTCTGTGCAGCCTTGGCTGTCCTGGACTCACTTTGTAGACCAGGCTGGCCTTGAACTCAGGGATCCACCTGCTTCTGCCTCCCAGTGCTGAGATTAAAGGTGTGTGCCACCACTGCCTGGTTTTATTTGTTTTCTTATGAAAATGTTATTTGCTGCTTTCTTATGACATTCTGACTGGTGTAAGATGGAACCACAATGTGGCTTTGATTTGCATTTCTCTGATAGTGTGTCAGATAGAGTAATTTGGAAAAAGAATTTCAAACTGAGGAAATGCTCCTACCAGATTCCTCCATGGGCAAGCCTGTGGAGCATTCTCCTGCCTGATGGTTGAGATAGGAAGACCCATCCCATTGTGGGTTGTGCCATCTCTAGACAGGTGCTCGTGGGTGGCATAAGAGAGTAGGCTGGGCCTGGAGAGACGGCTCAGAGGTTAAGAGTACTGGTTGCTCTTCCAGAGCTCCTGAGTTCAATTCCCAGCAACCACATGGTGGCTCACAACCATCTACAGCGAGATCTAGTGCCCTCTTCTGGCCTGCAGGCAGAATACTGTGTACATTAAAAAAGAAGAAAAAAATCTAAGAAGAAACAGAGAGTAGGTTGAGCGAGCCACGGGGAGCAATCTACTGAGCAGCATCCCTCCAGAGCTTCTGCTTCATTTCCTGCTTCCAGGTTCCTGCCCTGACTTCCTGTCCTGACTTCCTGCCCTGACTTCCTTCAGTGACGTGAGAGTTATAAGCTGAAACAAACCTTTTCCTTTCCACGTTGCTTTGGGTCGTGGGGTTTGTATCAAAACAGTAGAAACTCTAACTAAGACAAACCACATAACGGCAGAGTTCTGGTGGATGGTGGCGAAAGCAGACCAGGAAAACAGGGACCCCTGAATAACTCTGCGGAGTATTTCTTCCCATATGGCCTAGATGTCACAAGACATAGAAATACACTTTTAGTCCCAGCACTCAGGAAGCAGAGGCAGGCGGATCGCTGTGAGTTCAAGGACAGCCTGCTTTACAAATTGAGTCCAAGACAGGCAGACAGAAAAACCTTGTCTTGGAAAAAAAAAAAAAAAAAAGAAGAAGAAGAAAGAAAAAGAAAGAAAAGAAATGCATTTTCTTTTTAAGTCATCTGATCATTGGGTCTTAGTTATAGCAGATTACTAATACACATGACTTTGTACAAAGGAAAGAATTTTGCCTTCAAAGAGTTAGATAAATAACAGGGTTTGGTTGGTTGGTTTTGTTTTGGTTTTTAAGATAGAAGGGTTCTGGTAGAACTCTGTGGTTGAGCTCTTACCTTCTATGTGCAAGGCTGGAACTAGATCCTTACCTGAGGAAAGAATAAGAAAAGAGAAAAATACAGAGAGTAAAGGAAGGGAGAGGAGAGGAGAGGAGAGGAGAGGAGAGGAGAGGAGAGGAGAGGAGAGGGGAGGGGATGGGAGGGAATTTCTCTGAGCCTAGGGTGTGTGTGTGTGTGTGTGTGTGTGTGTGTGTGTGTGATCACTGATCTCTTCTTCTGGATAACTGTTCTTGGTAACAGAAGTGTGTCAGCCCAGAATATGTTTTTTCTGAATGAAAGTCCACCCTGTAAAAGACTTGGAACTGAACTCGGGTCACAAACACCCAGTGTAGTCAGTCACTGGCAGGCTTTCTATTGCCTTGAACCCGTCTTCTCTGGTGGATACCGCCTAACAACTTCTAAAAGTTTTAAGAGACTTCCATCTCATTTTCCTGTGTTATTTTTCATTTAAACAAATAGGAGAAAAAAAACTGTTGCCATTCTTTTTTTTTTAATTTTATTTTAATTTATGTGCATTGGTATGATGTCAGATCTTGGGGTTACAGACAGTTGTGAGCTGCCATGTGGGTGCTGGGAACTGAACCCGGGTCCTTTGGAAGAACAGGCAGTGCTCTTAACCACTGAGCCATCATTCTCAGCTGTTAAAGGCTAGGCTCACAACCAAAACTGTTGCCATTCTAAAGCCCCATCTTACACATTAGGCTTTCAGTCTATGAACTTTGGGGGTATGCTAGCATTCAAAGCATAATCAAGCACGGATGAAAAAAACTCAATGTACCCAGTAGGCAATTCTCTCCCCCACCACTCCCCTTCTGTCTCTCTTTCGTTGTCTCTTTCTTTCTGTCTCTGTTTCTCTCTCTGCCTGTCTGTCTCTTTGTACATACACAATTGAGACACACAACATGAGCATGTATTATAAGAACTGTGACAATACACCATTATCGGCTGTGTGGACTACACTCTTGACTTGACTGATGTGTCCATGTTAACACAGGAAAGGACTCTGTATATTTTCCTGATCTGTTGAGTTCTCAAGTTGGGTTGGATCCTGTCAGACTAGGACTGACAGAAATGGGAATAAAGGAAAGACAAGTGTCTCCAGAAACAGAACAGTTCTTTTATTTTCCTTGTAACCAGCCACTGTGCTTTATTGCACATATTTTATTTTTTATTATTTTTATTTTTTGAATACCATTTTTTATTAATTCATTCATATTACATCTCAGTTGTTATCCCATCCCTTGTATCCTCCCATTCCTCCCTCCCTCCCACTTACCCCCTACTCCCCTCCCCTATGACTGTGCTCAGGGGGACCTCCTCCCCCTGTATATGCTCATAGGATATCAAGTCTCTTCTTGGGAGCCTGCTTTCCTTCCTCTGAGGGCCACCAGGTCTCCTCATCAAGGGGAGTTCTTTTAACCAGCTGTGAAGGGCTGCAGTCTCCTGTGGATGAGGAGGACGTGAGCATGTACTGGGGGGAGTATTTAATAGGAAGGAAAAGGAGGAAGCTTTTAGGTAATTTACTTTTTAGATCCAAAGAATTCCCTTTGAGGATGGCACACCCATGTGCATTCGGGCGCAGTGGCCCACGCCTGTCATGACAGCACTCAGAGAGGCAGAGGCAGGCGGATCATTGTGAGTTCCAGACCAGCCTGGTCTACAAAGGGAGTCTGGGACAGCCAAGGTTACACAGAGAAACCTGTCTTAAAGATGGCACACCCCACACCCTAGTCTTTCAAAGCTTCCTTAATGTAGCTTGAGGAGAACACAAATGGTTCAAGCCAGCAGTCCACACACCCCAAGAGTTTCTCGCTGCAACTCTCCTCTGGCTTCGCATCTCTATGTACCTGTGGTGGGTATTTATCCGTACGTCACAGCTGGCTGGTTTCAGCCTACCTTCATCTCTACAGATGTGTGAGGAAACAGGGGTGAAAAGGTATAGAGGACAAATGAACATGCAGATAGGAGAAGGAAAGAGCTGGGAGGAATGAAGGCTCCAGAGCTCTCAGGAACAGCAGGAACTCTGGTCTCCTGCACAGCTTCCCGCTGTCTGCAGACTCCCACACGGGACCGGGTGGTGCAGCCTTAGACACATTCCGGGCCAGCCTTCCATGCCTGTGCTGTCCTGGGCCCTGCAGCCCAGCAGACCCTCGAGTCCTGTCCTCCTTGCTACCCATGGTGCCTTTGTGCTCCTGTACTGAGCACATCCATTACCAAAAATCAGGCCACATCCTCGCTTATCACCTGGAGTCCATCTCAGACATCATCCTTTCCTAGCACACCCCTCCATCCCCCGCGAGGATCTGTCACACTGTGCTGTGCTTCTGGGTTTCTGTATTTGTCTGCAGAAGTAAGAGCTTCTCATTCATCATCATACATCCGTGGACTCACCTGGAGCCAGACTTCCTCTAGGACGTAAGTGCACTGAGAACAAGTGCTGAGTCAGCGAATGTACCAGCATAAAAGCTCTGACTGTCAAAATGGGGCCAGGAGTCACAAGAGCCCGTGGTTAAATATTTAGGGAGAACGTGTGTGTGTGTGTGTGTGTGTGTGTGTGTGTGAGAGAGAGAGAGAGAGAGAGAGAGAGAGAGAGAGAGAGAGAGAGAGAGAGAGAGAGCACAAATAGTCCAAAAATCTAAAACATGTATTATCACAAAAGTCACTCAATTGTTAGGGAAAGGGACAGAAAGACACAGCCTCATGTTCAGGAAATTTTCAGAGTTATTCTGTGGACAGTAGATGGTGTAGAGGACCTCCTTAACAGTCTGCCCTTTAATCACTGCAGATTTTTTTTCTTTTTCTTTTTTTTTTTTTAGACAGGGTTTCTCTGTGACCCTGGCTGTCCTAGACTGATTTTGTAGACTAGGCTGGCTCAAACTCACAGCGATTTACCTGTCTCTGCCTTCCAAGTGCTGGCACTGCAATTTTTAAAAAACATTTATTCAATTGTTTATTTGTGTGTGTGTGTGTGTGTGTGTGTGTGTGTTCGCACGCGCGCACATGCATATGTAGAAGTCAGAGTACAATTTTTAATATTTTTTGTTTTATTTTTTTGAGACAGGGTTTCTTTGTGTAGTCTTGACTGTCCTGGATTCACTTTGTAGACCAGGCTGGCTTCGTACTCAAAGCAATCCGCCTGCCTCTACCTCTGAAGTGCTGAGATTAAAGGCCTGCGCTGCCACTGCCCAGCTCATTTTACAATATTTTGAGGAGTGGGTTCTCTCTCTCCATCTAGTGGGTTGTGGGGATCAAGCTCCAGTTGTCAGGCACAGTGGCACACACCTTTCCCTGCTGAGCCTTCTCCCCAACTCTCATCTCTGCCAGTTTTGGGGCCACTATCCTGGCTAGTTTTATGTCAACTCGACACAAGCTAGAGTCATCTGGAGGAGGGAAATTCAATTAAGAATATGCCTCCATAAGATATGGCTTTAGGGCATTTTCTTAGTGATTGAGAGAGAGGGCCCAGCCCATGGTGTGTGGCCTAGTGGTCCTGGGGTCTATAAAAAAGCAGGCTGAACAAGCCATGAGGCCCAAGCTAGTCAGCAGCACTCCTCCATGGCCTCTGTATCATCTCCTGACTCCAGGTTCCCTGTTTGAGTTCCTATCCTGACTTCCTTTGATTATGAACAATGAATAATTTGGACGTGTAAACCAAATAAAACACTTTCCTCCTCAACTTGCTTTTTGGTAATGGTGTTTCATCACACCAGCAGACACCCTAACTAAGGCCACCAGCTAGTCGGAGCCAGGCGTGGTGGCACACACCTTTAATCCCTGCACTCAGGAGGCAGAGGCAGGTAGATTCCTGTGAGTTCAAGGACAGCCTGGTCTACAACAAAGTGAGTTCCAGGACAGCCAAGGCTACACAGAGAAACACTATCTCAAAAAACCAACCAAACAAACAAACAAAAGACAACCAGCTAGTCAAAAGTTTTCTTTTTTGGTGGTGATAGTTATAAGGAGTTTTGTCTTAGTGTTTGTTGAGATAGAGATCTCTCTGTGTAGACCTGGATGACCTAACTGGTGAGTCTTCTGCTGGGATTGCTAAGTGCAAGCCAACATGCCTACCTTGCTTTCTTGAGTTATCCCTAAAATGACCTTCTTGAGAGTCCTACCAGGTTATTCCTGGCCCACTCCAACCCAGAAACTGTCAGGAGACTGAAGAATGCACCAGTTCCCACATCTAGGAAAAGCCTAAAACGAAGTCACTTAATGATTCCAAACGAACCAAATTCAAAATTAACTCTAAAACTTCGGTGGCGCACGCCTGTAATCTCAGCGCTTGGAAAGGCAGAGGGCAGGTGGGTCTTTGTAAATTTGAGGCCAGCCTGGTCTACAAAGTGAGTCCAAGGACAGCCAAGGCTACACAGAGAGACTCTGTTTCGAAAACAAAAACAAACAAACAAACAAAACCCAAAGCGCTGGGTTCCGTGGATGTGCTGGCCATGCCTGTACTCCTAACACTTGGGAGGTAGAGTCAGAAGGCTCACAAAGGTCAAGGTCATGCCCAACTACACAGTGTGTCTGACGTTAGCCTGGACTCCCTGAGAGTCCATCACCAGATTAACTCACTTGTTAGCTAATCTAAAAAGCAAACTCTCTCCAAAGCTGATGGCACTAGCTAGCAAGCTTGGATTTACCATGTCCCAGCCGCCTTTTTTATTTTTATTTTTCCTCTCTCTTCTCTAGACTGGTTGGAGCTGGAGAAGGAGAGCGACACGGGCTTCTGGGTCCTGCAAGCCTTTAGGCAGGATGCTCTCCTCAAGAGGAACAGTAGGCCCTAGCATCAGTAGGGGCTCCAGGTCCTCCAGTACTCTCTTAGCACTCCCATAACCAAACTTACAGCCCCTCCGAAAGCACTAGCACACACCTCGGAGTGCTGCACACAGCTCCCACAGGGCAAGTCTCAAAGCCACGTGAGCCATGGGTGGCTCCTCCTCCTCAGGGGGACAGCACCCTCATAGTTCTGAAGCTTCATCACTCCGATCTCTGCTCACACTTCATTTTGAGAGGCTCCTCCCCCTGCCTCCAAGACAGGGCTTCTCTGTATAGCCTTGGCTGACCTAGACTAGCTTTGTAGACCAGGCTGGCCTCGAACTCACAGCTCCCGAGTGCTGGGATTACAGGTATGCACCACCATGGCCCGCTTGCGATTCTCTAAAGCAATCACAAAACAATGATAGCTGCTTCTTATAATTGCACTCTGTATGGTACGCTAACCTGTTCTCTTTTTTTTTCATTTACCATTTTAATTCTCCAATAGCTAAGTAACAGATTTTTTTGCATTATACATAAGTACAGTTGATTATAAATGATTATAAATGTATATATATATATATATATATAATTAGTACAGTGGCAGTTTATCTTTATCGAGCTATTTACCCAAGTAATGACAGAGGATGACTATGATTTATTAAATTAGCCTGGAGCACAATACTGAGCAATTATTACTCCATCCTAAACCTTCAAGCTAGTCTAGCTCCCTCCCAGCCAAAGTCTCCATCATACTTGCGTTGTTTACTCCTTGCCTGGCTCCAGTTCACTTCTCCCGGTGCTTCCTGGACCTCTCCTCTTGGCTCAGTCCCCTGCTTCCTCTCTTTTCCTCCTCCCCTTACTGGACCAAGATGTCCCATCCTATTCTCTCAATTGCTCAGCTTTGGCTGGTCAGTGTTTTATTGGCAAGGTAGAGAACCAATGGTGGGCATGTTTACACAAACTTCAGACAGGAGATACTTAGAATAAACATTACAATGTCATGTCCAGATTGAGACCAGATAGTTGGGTAGAGAAGTCAGCATTTGAATGAACAAGGGTAAACTTTACACAGGGCACAATAACATTATATGAACACAGAGTCAGTTTGGTGTGCCCATCAGTGACTGGAGCCTCACTAGTAGGGTATAATTGGACTCACAGGCTCTGCATCTAAGGAGTCAACCAACTGTAAATACAAAATGGTTTTTTTTTTTTAAGTTGCATTTTGGGGCTAGGGAGATGGCTATGAGTAAAAGCACTTGCCAGGAATCCTGACAACATTGGCTCAGATTCCCAGAGCCCATGGAAAAAGCTGGGCACATTCTGTGGGGCGATTGAAAGTGGAACCAGTAGAAAACCCCAGAACATTCTGGATGAGATAGCCTACAGTGTTCAGAACATTCAGAACAGAGGTAAATAGGACTGACACCCAAGATTGGCCTCTGATCTCCCCACACATGCCATCGACTGTTTATACTCTCACACAAAAATATGCACACTCACATACACAAAACAAATATTTAAATTGGATCTGAATGCATACAAGTTTTTTTCTTATTATTATCAAACAATGTAGCACAACAAGTATTTGCATAGCATTTACATTGTGTTAGGTATGTATGCACAGTCAAGTTGAGCACATACATGGGAGAATCTATACAGGACATACACAAATACTACTCTGCATAGGCAACATGAATATCAGCCAGTGTTCACAACTGTTGTCTAACTGGAAGATTCTGAAGATGTGGGGAGATGGGGACAAGGTTGCATTCTCAGAGTAGCAATGGGGAAATGCCCACTGGGCGAAGCTGTCACTCATACACTCATCATTGGGTTCCCAGCGGGAGCACCAACAAGAAGAAGGTGCTGGGTAGCATGAAGACCTCAGCTCCCTGATGGTGCCAGGTGTTAATGGGGGCGAATCCCGAGAAGAGGGGGGAAGGAGCTGAGGAGAGAGCAGAAGCCGATGAACGGCAATGGAGGCGGGAGTGAGGGGGTGGGGGTGGGGGGCAGATGGGAGGAGAGTGAGGAGGTCTTGAGGGAGGCAAGGAGGAAGCTACATTCACGGCGCTCTTCTTTCCATCGTTTCTGCTTGTTCCACACCACGTGGATGGGATTCCCATGGGGACACGCTCCCTGCTGAAGCAGCCTTGAGGAGCCACTTGGAGGATGTGAGGTCCTCTGGGCTCCTGTTCCCCGAGGCTAACTACTATCACCTGGGCTTAGTAGTGGAAGGAGTCTGTGGTCTTCAGGCAAGCTTTTTTTTTTTTTTTTTTTTTTTTTGTTTTTTG
>OU015745.1:77466349-77538597 GCA_907169655.1 Acomys percivali | reverse complement strand
CCAGGCTGGCCTCGAACTCACAGTGATTCACCTGCCTCTGCCTCCAGAGTGCTGGGAATAAAGGTGTGCACCACCACGCCTGGCTCACATTCCAACTCTTAAATGATGTGGTTGAAGAGACCTTTTAACATGGTTTTTATACTCCCACCTCGCTGAAACTCCAAGAACTCCACCACTGTCCTTGTGCATGGCAGCCTTCCCTCCTCCCCACCCTCCTCCCTTTCTCTTCCTATTGTTTCTAGCTCATCCTTTTGGTGGCTTCTCCTCCTCCTCCTCCTCCTCCTCCTTCTTTCTTTTTAAAGACAGGGTTTTTCTGTGTAGCCTTGGCTGCTCTAGGCTCGCTTGTAGACCAGGCTGGCCCTGAACTCACAGAAATCTACCTGTCTCAGTTTCCCTGAGTGCTGGGATTACAGGTGTGCACCACCATGCCTGGCTCTTTTTGGCATTTTCTACCAAGTGTTACTGTTCTTCCATTTTGGAAGTCAGAGGAGGGAGTAGGTACATCCAATTTTTCTTGCCGATTATTTGATTAATTAACCTATTAGTTACTTGTAGTTATTTGTATTTGTACTGGTTATTTGTACCTACCTATGATAGCTCTGGGACTGTGTCAGGAATAGCACCCATTATCAAACACTGAGCAACGGCTAGCCTTGTACCTGGTGGGGTATCCGGTGCTCATTCAAATGTAATCTTCCCAAGACAACTAGGATCTCATCCTAGTTACAGATGAGGAAGCTGGGACAGCAAGCATCCCTTAGTTAAATTCTATAGCTGGATTCTACAAGATGCCTGCATTCTACTCCCACCACCACTGCTAGGGAGGCAGATTAGGGAAGCAAGCATTTGCATAAAAGATCCCAAGGGTTGGATGGCTGGAGAGATGGCTCAGTGGGTAAAAGAGGGCACTGTGCATGCAGAGGACTCAAGTTCAGTTCCCAGTGTCTACAAGAGAGGGATCCAACTGTCTCTAACTCCAGCTTCAGGGGACCCAGGGCCCTTTTCTAGCTCTGCACTCATATGCACTGACCGACACACACATTCATGTAATCTTAAATAAAACAGGCTCTTTAACAAAAAGTATCCCAGGAAGGGCATCCCAGAACTGAAGGAAACACAAACAGGGGCTTCTGTTCAGGAATGATCTACAGGGCTGGGGAGCCCTGGAAGGTGGTCATAACTGGATAGAGAGGCATTCTGGGAAAAGGATGACTGGAGGATGGGCACTGAGCAGAAAGGCCCCGGAGTTGGTAGCAGAGGCTCCTCACCACCCAACAGGTGAGGAGCTATGAACAATTTTCTCACCTAATGCCTAGAGGACCCACATGCTGTTCTGGGGTAAGGACTTGCGGAGAATGTGGTGGGGGAGGGGTGAGCAGACAGCACCTTCTGGAAAGCCCTTCAGAAATCCCAAGGGATGTGGGAGGCTCTGAGGGCAGCTGGACAGAGTCCTGTGGAATTGAGCAGGCTGGCTGGCTGAAGTCCTCATCCTGGTAAGAATGAGACCTGGTTCAGGTTGGGCCCTTCACCTCTGTCCTCCAGCTGTGGCTACAGGAAACAGCAGGAAGTTTCTCTTCAGGGCACTCGGGCCCTAGAGTTTCTTTACAGCAGGAAAGTGCTGAGGATGGGGTTGGGGTGACAATCTTACCATCTGTGAGGGAGACATAGAGGGGTAGAGAGAACCCCTGTATGAACCGAAAGGACCATATCTCCAGGGTCAGTAGATTCAGTATCCCAGATGCAGCCAGACACCACAGAGCCACCACATATAACACTCCTCTGTCAAAACAATTTTATTTTGCAGGAAAGGAAACTGACTAGGAAGAGTCCAACAGCCAATCAGTGAAACACGGTGTGAACGTGGCTGAGACTTTCCCCAGAGGGTCAGGAGACTCTGTTCTTATTCCTAAGGTGAGAACAACTCTATTTGGATGTTGGAAGATCACAGACCTCATGTGACAGTGTCTGGCACCTCACAGAAGCTGGGTAAAGCAGCTAACAGTAACAAGACCCAGAACCATTGGTATGCTGCTTCTCCTACCACTCGGGGGAGATGTGGCTGCCAATGTCCTCATCCTGGGAAGTACAGATGGAAACGGCCTTAGAGCGCAAAACACAGGTCTCATGCACACAACCCCTAACAATTCAACCTTGTAGCAAGGCATGGTGGCGCAAGCCTGCAATCCCAGAACTCAGGGAGGCAGAGGCAGGTGGACTGCTGTGAGTTCAAGGCCAGCCTGGTCTGCAGAGCGAGTCCAGGACAGCCGAGGGTACACAGAGAAACTCTGTTTTGTTATTTTTGTTGTTGTTTGTTTGTTTTTAAATTTTATTTATTTATTTATTACACATACAGTGCTCTGCCTGCATGTACACCTGTAGGCCAGAAGAGGGCACCAGATCTCATTATAGATGGTTGTGAGCCACCATGTGATTGCTGGGAATTGAACTCAGGACCTCTGGATGAGCAGCCAGTACTCTTTTAACTGCTGAGCCATCTCTCCAGCCCGGAGAAACCCTGTCTTAACGGCCCCCTCTTTACCCCAGCCCCCATCAACCTTAATACACCAACATTTTAAGAGCTTGCAATTTTGTTTTTGTTTCATTTGTTTGTTTTTCCAGACCCGATTTCTCTGTGTAACCTTGGTTGTCTTGGATCTCAATTTGTAAAACAGGCTGGCTACAAAGTCAACAGAGATCCACCTGCCTCTGCCTTTCAAGTGCTGGGATTAAAGGTGTGCGCCACCACAGCCTGGAGGGGTTGTAATTTTTTAAGTGTTAATAGTTGGATTTATGATTTTGCTCAGTGTGTTGGGGAAGATAAGACACTCAAGGGCTCAGGGCTATTTCTGGTTTAGAACCAACATAAATGTGAGGAATGTCAAGGGAAGAGGTTCGCTAGAGTGCCCCGTCTCTTCCCCATTTTCCTGGCTGCGAATACAATCTGCCTTATGCCCCTGCCGCCACGACTTCCCTGCGGTGATGGACTGTACCTTCAGACCTTTCCTTCAACGAAGGAGCACGGGGGAGCAGCGAGGAGAGGACGCTGCATCAGGAGAGCGCTGGGTGATCGAACCTCTAGCTCCAAAGTACAGATGTCTTGGAAACCTTGGTTCGGAAGCCTAGGGTTTAGAATACTGAATTGATGTTTTCTTTTCAAACTTCAGTTGGTCGGCTCATAAGTGGGTTTGGTAAAGGTTTGACCTACACTAATCCGAAAACGTTTGGTAAATGACAACGAAAGCAAAACCATGACCAAAATAATTTTGGTCCGGTCTGGCTTTTCTCTTCTTGCCCACTAGATGGCAGAATGAAGCCACAATAGAGTCCGTTTGCAAGTCTTCCCAGTTTTAACCAAATTATGTTTTTGTTTGGTTCCTTTTATCTAGTGGGAAAGAAAAGTAAAGGTCGTACATACAAACACAGGGCAGGGCCCTTTTATAGAACATAAGCAGGACATTGACCGAGCTAGCTGGAGCTGCCTTAAAGATCCTTCTCATGGTAGCATATACCTATAGAACTTAGGGGTCTGAGGCAGGAGGACTAATTACAACACTAACCTGTGTTAAATATAAATAGCAAGTTTAAGGCTGGCTTCGAATGCATAGACAGACCATGTCTAAAGAGACCCCACCACCTTCTCAGTCCTTGTCTGTCTGCAGCTGCGGTGAAGGCGTTCTCCTTCGGAGGACTGAGCCGTCATACCAACCCAGGGAGGCTGCTTTGCCCACAGTGCCACACTTACTTGACCTTTACGAGAGAGAGAGCACACTTTTACCTTCGAGTTGTTTGGTGAAATTTAGAATTCAGGGCTTAGGCTAAAGATGAGTGGGTGAGCAGGTGCCTAGTACGTATGAGGGCCTGATTAAATATCCCACACGCGGAGGAGGAGGGGCAATTCAAGACACAGTGTGTTAAAATAGCCTATCCAAAAAGCAGAGCTGAGCTTGAGCCTGGAGGTTCAGCGTTTCACTCACTCTTTATTAATCACTGCTGTTGTTTTCTTTATCTCCTACTTCTGAGTGTTAAACACACTGGGCTAGGAACCTTGGGACTGGCCTACACTCCTAAACTGGATCCAGATCCTTTGCAAAGTTTTGGTCTGTGAGCCCAAACTTAAACCTGTACATATCTCAAAGGGAAGCAGGCAGATCTCTGTGAATCTGAGGTCAGCCTGGTCTACATAGTGAGATCAAAGACAGCCAGGGCTACATAAAGGGACCTTGTTTCAAAAAAATAAGTAAAAGAATAGATAATAAATAACTTTGTAATAAGCTAAGAAAATAAATTATTGGCCAGCTACATCTAGAAACTTGGGGGCTGTCTCCCTCTCTTCTTTGGCTCAGACCATTCAGGCTGAGGAAGACCCGGAAACTGCCAATGTAAGCCATGACCACCTCCACGTATGTAAGCCCTGGAAGCAAGTAGGAGGCCACCCACTGGGGTGCTGGAGGCACGCATCACCACTGGAGATCATCCACGTGACTTTGGGAAAGTTGGTGTGAGGCATTACCACTTAAGGAGAAGTTGGTGTGAGGCATTACCACTTAAGGAGGAGCCAGAGCTTCTGCCCAATTGTCAACCTGGATAAACTGGGGATATTGGCCAGTGCTAAAAGAACAACAACAAAGACTGGGAGGTTAAGAGCAAAGAGCACTGGCTGCTCTCCCAGAGGTCCTGAATTCAATTCCCAGCAACCACACGGTGGCTCACAACCATCTGTACCCTCTTCTAGTCTGCAGGTGTACATTCAGGCAGGCAGTACACTGGTACATAATAAATAAAGAAATCTTAAAAAAAAAAAAAAAAAAAAGGCCGGAGCTATTGCCATCATTGGTGCCGTGCTGTGCGATGGGGTTGCTGCAAAGTTCGGGGGAAGGGCAAACTCCCTAGGCAGCCTGTCCGGGGTGACGGCTGAGTTCTTCAGCAGAAAAGCTGAAGATAAGAGGTGTCTGTCATGGTGGCCTGAAGCCACCAGGGAGGCTCACTAAGTGCTAACATTTTTCATGCAAAAAGAAAGGAAATTAACTATCAACACGAACACTTAAAACACTGGCCTGGGGCTTGAAGGAGAGCTCAGGGGTTAAGAGCACTGGCAGCTCTCCCAGAGGACCTGGGTTTGATTCCCTGGGCCCACAGCTCACATCTGTCTGTACTTCCAGTGCCAAGGGATCCAATGCCCTCTTCTAGAAAAAGTGTTTTGCTACTTCTTTTAAATCATATTTGTTCAAGCCAGCAATTTTACATATTTCATACAGGTTTATTTCACACAGAAAGGAAAAAGCATCCATTATCTTTAAAGCTATTTAGTTTATTTTACACACACATATCAACAGTAGTAGATGAACCTGGTCATCACATGTAGAAAATACCTTGGCCATGTCTTTAAACATAGATATTTGAATTCTCTCTTTAAGCCTTTTTCTGTGCCTCTTGCTCAGAAAAACATTCTGTATTCCCTGCCTCACAATCTGTGCCCACCTACCCCAACCCCCTCATCTTGCCAGGCTCACTGTCGTCCCCATAGTTTATTTTTGTTTGTCCTCTGGCAGTTATTGAAGTCAGAGGCCACTGCTGTTCACTGGCTAGCACATTTGCATCAGGGTGACACCCAGAAGTTACAGTTGTTCTCAGTATTCTACTCAGAAAATAATAGAGTCCACAACAAGCACCCGGAATTCCTAGACTAAGGAACTATTTTCTGAACTACAGACTTAGACTCCACCTCATCCCACTCCACTTGAACATAATACAACTGTTTTTTAAATCTCAAGGAAAGAAATAGTACTAGTTGTATAAACCCTAATGCAGTAACCTAAGTAATAAAAAGAACAAGAAAACACACCTTCTCCAAAACCGACTAATACGACATACAAAATAGCTTAGAGCTAAATGGAATCCCCGACAGAGAACTCAAAAGAATGATTATAATTATATTCAAAGAGGAAAATAAGCCCTGGATGAGGAAACCAATGAACAGCTGAATGAAATAAGGAGGATAATGAAAAAATGAAAGAATTCAACAAGATAAAGAAATACTGAAGAAAAACAAGTCCAAATAAAACCTAATAGGCCAAATAAAAATCCCCTGTGGAACATTTCACAAATAGAATGTATCAAGAAGAGAGATCTGGGCACAGTGGGGCATGCCTATAATCCCAGTACTCGGGGGAGACAGAAGCAGGCAGGTCTCTGTGAGTTCGAGGCTAGCCTGGTCTACAAAGCGAGTCCAGGGCAGCCAAGGCTACACAGAGAAACCCTGTCTGAAAGGCTGGGCATGGTGACACATGCCTTTAATCCCAGCACTTGGGAGGTAGAGGCAAGCAGATCTCTGTATCTCTGTGAGTCTGAGGCCAGCCTGGTCTACAAAGAGAGTTCAGGACACCAGGACACCCAGAGTTTTGTGTAACAGAAAAACCCTGTCTTGAAAGACAAAAAAAGAAAAGAAAAGAAAGAAAGAAAGCCTGTCTCGAAAAACCAAAGCAGGAGCAGGAGCTCGTTAGGGTTCAGGAATAGCCACATACTGACCACTCGAACACCAGACGCAGACTGATAGAAGCTTATTTGAATGCTGAACAAGAACTGACCAGTCAGGGCTACAGCTTGTAAATTCATATTGTGACATTGGTAACAAGAACTGACCAGTCAGTCAAGACCACAGTCAGAACTTGGGAATGAGAGGGTGACATTGGTCTGCTTCTAAGGCAGCTTTTTATAAGAAAAAGAGTAACCAGGTGGGAAGCAAGGGGAGGGCAGCACCACATCATTTTGATCAGCTAAACATAAGAAGAATCGATTTGTTCTGAGCACAATGTGACCAGGTGGCTAGACAAAGCACTTTAGGCTGATTGGCTGGGATGTAGGGTAGGGGAGCTCTTGGGGGCTTTCCAGCTCTCCAGGAATAAGGAACATAGCAGGGTGTTTTGGTCTTGACTCTAATAGAACATACGTTTATCTTTAACCCAACAGAACATGCATTTATCATCTATTGCTTTTTTCTACACAGCAAGCACTGAACTTTCTTGGTTTCAGGCATGTAGGGCCTGAGAACTTGAACTTAATTTCACCTTATGATCAAAATGGAGACTTGGATGCTAAAAGCTGGTGTTAACAGAAGAGCCACAGTTATGCTAGAAACTACAGCAGGTCTCAACAGAGGGGCTATTGAGTTTGAGTAGGCCGAGCAGGTCACAACAGAGCAGGAGCAGAAGGAGACTGTCCAAGTTGACAGAGACAGTAAAGGGACTGGAACAACCAGGCAAGGATTGGTAGAGAAGGGTAAGAGGGAAGCCACAGAAACTCAAAGATAGGCATGAGGCACCGACAAAGCCAATTGTACAGGCTATAGGCATAGAAAGGAAAAACCTTAGCCAGGCGGCGGCGGTGCACTCCTTTAATCCCAGCATTTGGGAGGCAGAGGCAGGTGGGTGGCTGTGAGTTCAAGGCCAGCCTGAACTACAAAGCAGTCCAGAACAACCAAGGCTACACAGAGAAACCCAGTCTCAGAAAATAAAACAAAGCAAAACTAAAAAACAAAACAAAACAAAACAAAAAAAACCTCAAAGCTAGAAAAGAGATGCCAATCCAGATACAAGAGGCATTTAGGAAAACAAATGCAAGCATTGGATCATAATTACACACATAATTATAACACTAGGTATATAAAATAAGGAAAGTATATTGGAAGCAGTAAGAGAAAAACACTAAATCACACATCAAGGCAGATCCAGGAAGCTGGAGAAATGGCTCAGTGTTTAAGAATACTTGTTGCTCTCCCAGAGCCCAGGCAGAGGCAGGCAGATCGCTGTGAGTTCGAGGCCAGACTGGTCCAGGACAGCCAGGGCTGTTACACAGAGAAACTCTGTCTCAAGAACAAATAAATAAATAAAATAAAGTTAGAGGAAAATAGATGGAACTGTAAAATATTATACTAAATGAGCTAGCTCAGGTCCAGAAGGACAAATGCTACCTGCTTTCTCTCATATGTGGATCTTAGCTGCAACTTTTAGATTTGTATGTTTAACAAAGTATCTATAAAGGTCAGGTAACAGAAAGGGCACATAAAAATGAGGAAGGGAAAAAGCCTTAAAGGGGGAGTGGATCATATAACACATGTGGAATGAAAGGAGGAGGGGAAATAGTGGAAGTTAAAGGTCGAAGGAGGGAAGCCAGGCCCAGTGGTGCACACCTTTAACCCCAGCACTCAGGGAGGCATAGGCAGGCAGAGTTCTGTGAGTTCGAGGCCAGCCTGGTCTACAAAGCAAGACCAGTACAGCCAAGGCTACACAGAGAAACCTTGTCTCGAAAAAACAAAAGACATTTTAAGCAGGGATGGGGCAAGGGGTGGGAAGAGGTGAGGTGGTTAGCAAAACCAATGATATCTTCATGGAAACTCACTATTGGTTAAAAAAAAAAATATATATATATATATATATTATATATATAATTAAAAAGCTTGGTGTTGGTGGCACACACTTTTAATTGGGAGACAGAGGCAGGTGAATCTCTGTGAGCTCAAGGCCAGCCTGGTCTACAAAGCTAGTTCTAGGACAGCCAAGCCTACACAGAAACTCCTCAAAATATTTGCGTCTAAATTAAAAAAAAAAAAAAAAAGAGTCTGAATTTGAACACAGGTTCCCTTAATGGGTAGACAATGCTTTCCTCGGAAGAAATGAGTTACTAAATGTAAATAAGTACCTGGCATAAGATAGCCCTGAGTTACTGACCAGGAAGTCCCCCGTGGTCAAACTATTGCCAGTGCTCTTGCCTGCCCACTGTAGCGATATGGTAGAACCTGATTGCTGACGACACAACACACTTTGGTTGGAGGTCAGAGAAACCAAACGGGAGCTGAGATGGAAACTCACTCCCTGCTGACTATCTTTCATGGTGCTGGGAATTGGGTCCTGGAAGAGAAAGCGATCCATGAACCCACCTAACAGTGGACAACGGATGCCACCAGGCATACTGCTGGTGCACTTACAGTGTGACTGTCATGGAGGTAACTATCACTTGCTGATTAGATTTGAGGCTGGTATTGTATCTGTTTGTTTGTTTGTTTTGTTTTTTGAGACAGGGTTTCTCTGTGTAGCCTTGGCCATCCTGGACTCACTTTGTAGACAGGCTGGCCTTGAACTTTCTCGTTTATTTTTTTTATTTTTTATTTTTTGAGGCTGGTATTGTAAACAGAGTCAAAAAATACATGGCTCAGGAGTTTATAGGCCCTAGAATGGAACCTACTACTGTTTTCGTTGTTAGCCTTCTAAATAATTATATCCATAGACTAGTGCTGCTTTCAACTTTGGTCGGAGAAGTTTCAATTTGGAATGAGCCACAGTCAGTGCAGACTTGAGAATTGGTCCAAATGCTGAGAGCAAGAACTGTTGAGTCTTCAGCCCTAAAGGGAACAATATACCAACGCCCCACACAACACAAAGTGCATGGAACCTCGTAGAAGAGAGAGCAGAAAAAGAGGTGGAGAGGAAGAGTGCTGAGAAATGTCTGCTGGACACCACATGGTCACTGGAGTCAGGAACTCAGAGAAGCTGTGGTTACCTGCACTAGGCCTGGGGAAGATCAAACCAGCAGGGCTGGAGAGGTGGCTTAAGGGCACTGACTGCTCTTCCAGAGAGGTCCTGAGTACAATTCCCAGCAACCACACGGCGGCTCACAACCATCTATGTGATCCGATGCCCTCTTCTGGCCTGTAGATGTACATGCAGATAGAACACTGTATACATAATAAATCTTAAAAAAAAAAAAAAAAAAAAAAAAAATCAAACCAGCAGCATCCCAGAACTTGGGGGAAGTTCATAAAGCTCCTACCCTAGCTGAGGAGCAAACTGATTGGGATTCCTCTTGCTTTAATATGGCCCTAGAGGTTGTCGTATATCCATAGGTCGACCATGTTCAGGTGCACGGCCCCATCCTGTGTAAGTACCACTAGTTAGAGTCAATGATTTATTAATAAAGAAGAAGCCAGGTGTGGTGGCGCACACCTTTAATCCCAGCACTCAGGAGGCAGAGGCAGGCGGATCGCTGTGCGTTCAAGACCAGCCTGGTCTACAAAGTGAGTCCAGGACAGCTAGGGCTACACAGAGAAACCCTGTCTCGAAAAACAAAACCAAAAACCAAACAAAAAATGAAATAAAGAAAGAAGAGGCCGGGCGTGGTGGCGCACGCCTTTAATCCCAGCACTCGGGAGGCCGAGGCAGGTGGATCGATGTGAGTTCGAGGCCAGCCTGGTCTACAAAGAGGGTCCAGGACAGCCAAGGCTACACAGAGAGACGTTGTCTCAAAAAACCAAAAAAAAAAAAGAAAAGAAAAGGAGAGAAGGTACCCAAGTAGGTACTGGGAGGGTCTGGAGAGGATCTGAATGTAAATATGTACAAAATTGTCAAAGAATACGTCTTTAAATAGTCAAAAAAGAAAACCCCATATGGAAGCCTATTAATTTGTAAGCCACTTTAAGAATAAAAATTAAAAAGATTAAAATAACAGAAATAAAGATGAACAATAAAATGAAACAGAAGGTATTATGCTCTTGGGCAATGCGTCTTCCTGGCTGGGGAGGGTCCATCCTCATACTGTGCTCTGTCTGTCAAGATATTGCTGCAAGCTCCATCACACACTTCCTTCAAGCTGGAGAGCCATCTCAAGGCAGCGTCTTGGTCATCACCAATTGTGCTTCAAAGCAGCTCTATGATCTTCAAGGGCTCCTGGGATCATCTGATTAGCCATGTGATTGGTACATACATATTGAACAGCTGCTACAATGAGGAGCTGATTACTGCCTGCAGTGGGGCCTTGCCTTGAATCCCACCTAGGTTGTTGACCCTACATAGTTGCCCATCCCAAGGCCTTGCTTCATAATCTCTCTCTACTCTCCTCACAGATGGTCGTGCCATAAATGAAGACTGTCCTAAACTACGGTGCCCACCATCTTCCTTAACTTCTTGCCCATCTGTATCCCAACCATCAGTTCTCCTGTGCTCAAATCTCTTGAGTATCTTAGTACAAAGCTTTGTTCTCCTGGGCTGTCACCTGGAGGCCCTGTTCCTTTAAAAAAAAAAAAATCAATTTAGATAAGATACATAGGTAGATAAGTGACAGGTAGAGTGTATGTGTGTGTGCACATACACATGCTTGATGTTGGAGGGAGTGCATGACCCATAGTACATACAAGGATATCAGAGCACAATTTTGTTGAGCCAATTTTTCTCCTTCCACCTTTACATGAGTACCAGAGATTGAACTCACTTTTACTCGGTGAGTCACCTCACTGGCCCTGTCTACCGTTCATCTTACCTATGGGCCTAACCAGTATAACTATGCCAACAATCTCCACAGCTGAAAAGCAGTCTAGAGTGATGTAAGAAAGAACTGAGTGATGCTCATGTGTTAGAGCTTTGCAAAGTGCTAGGCAGATTTAGGGTGTTGCTAGTCTTGGCATTCTTGCTGCGAGTACCTTGGGAATCATCATCCCTCTGTTCTCTGGATGTCCTGTGTGTCTCATCTCATCACAGGGGCTAGCCTTAGCTACTGACATTCACAGTTATGTGACCCTCTCTGGATTCCCACAGCCCTGTTTTGCATTGTTCCTGCTGACATTTCCCAACAGGCTGGAGCTGCCCTGCCAAGTGTGGAGCTGACTCCTCCATACATACATACATGGTAGACAGATAGACAGCTAGAGATAGATAGATGGATGATAGATAGATCTATCTGCAAATGGAAGGGGCTGACACATTCTTTTGGTTCTAATTTATTTTCCTCCACAGCTAACCTTCATGTTTCTCACTGCCATCAGAGCCTAGAGCAGAAGTTCTCAACCTGTGGGGTCACGGCTCTTTGGGAATCAAACGACCTTTTCACAGGGGTCATGTATCCTATATCCTGCATGTCAGATAGTTATGCCTCACAACAGTAGCAACAAAATAATTTTATGGTTGTGGGTCACCACGACAGAGAGGACGGGAGAGAAAGGGAGACGGGGTGAGGAGAGGGAGAGAGAATGACTGCATGACTGAGAGAGACAAAATGAGAATTGGAATCAAACCCGCAACTTCTACAAAAGCACAAAAGGCTTTTAACCGCTAGCTTCAGACGCCATATTTCTAAAACCACTCTGCCCTGTGCCCATAGAGGATGGGGGCCAGGACTCCGCGGGGTGTTCTCTTCCGGAGAAAGGTCGAGTGAGCGCATTCTGGCTCCGACCTTTGGGGCGACGGTGGCAGCAAACCCAAGAAGCCGCTTGCTTAATTAACGCTACCTCCCAGCGCTAGCCCGCGCCAGGCTAGGTCTTTCGAGCCCTTCGCCGCAGAGCATGCCGGGCCCGCGATCGCATCACCCCCGCCCGGCATTCTGCAGTGACTAGCGAGCTGGGGTGTGGCCGCCGAGTCTGCGCAGGATTACCTCCGTGGAACCCCGTAGCCGGTAGCAGTACTTCACCCTAAAGTCAAGAAGGAGCGCGTCCCCTTGACCCGCGCGCCGGAAGTGACGTTGACGTGTGGCGCGCTCCCGCCATGCTTTTCGCTGCCGTCTTGTGGCGGGAACCGCGGCACCCCGGGGGACGGCGGCGACTGTAAGTGTCGGATCTGGGTGTTCTCAGCCTGGTTGAGGGCTGGCGGGGACCGGGCTGTGGCCTCCGCCAGGCGGTGGTCACTGCGAGCCGCGGCTCGGGCGACACGGCCGCCGGCAGCCCGCGGCGGGAGGAGGCAACCCGATGATGAGGTGTAAAGAAACTGGCCTTTTGCTGGACGGTCACCGCGTAGTGTGTTTTCTCGAGCATAGACCTGTGTGCAAGCTCAGAGCTACATGCTTGCAGTCGTTTACTTAATTTGCCTCACGGAATCGGCGTTAGCTCGGTCTCCACATTTCATCTGGTAGCGCGTATGCCAAAGGTTGTGAAGCCAGACAGGTCTAACCACCAAATACAGCAGTAGGGAAAGAGAAAAGCAAGCAAGCAAACAAACAAACAAACAAAATAGCATTGTCATCGATGCTAAGAGTTATCAGAGAAGCCGGTGATAGCGAGGAGATGGATTAATGTGACGCCCCTGGAAACAATCTGGAAATGTGCTTATATATTGTAGTTAGGTTTTGTATAAATCTTGACATTTTCTTATTTTGAATTTATCGCAATAGATAGTACTATCCTTATTTCAGGGTCTCACTTTTCCCTCCCCGCCCCCAAGTCTCTGAAGACCAGCCTTGTCAGTAACACCGCGGAGCTTAAGGCCCAGGAAGAGTACAGAGGCTTGCTGAAGTGGAAGAGTAGAGGCTTTCATACAGTTTAGTGCTTGGTGACTTGATATTGGTCAACTGTTTATATTCGTCCCAGAATTCCTTACCTATAGGTAGATATAAGCTCTGTAAGGACTTTAGCCTCTCTTATGACCCTGTTGACCCCGAGTGCTGTGCTTTCAAAGCATCCTAAACTAGGAAGTGATGCACCTTATTCAGTTAACTACTGAATGCTTTTGCACAAGCTGAGGTGTCACTCAAGGGGAACATCCTCATAATGGTTTCTTTTTCTTTTGTCTCACACCAGGAGGAGAAACCATGCAGGCGTTTCTGAAAAGCGCATCTGTCAGTACTAAGGCACAGCTGACCAAGGACCGGGGGATACCTGCCGCTGCAGGAAGCACTGGAGAAACCAAGAAAGCCAAACCAGTTCCCTGGGTAGAAAAATAGTAAGAACTGCTTGATCTTTTGTTGAAATAACTAATAAGTTACCTTTCTGATCAGTCCTGTTCACTTTTTTTTTTTCCTAATGTAAGGGGGAGTTTGCTGTATTTAGATGCTATGTATGGCAGGGGGAAATCACCCAGTTATAAGTCTTGGGTCTTTGGACTGATAGTAGTTGAATTTAGTTCTCTTATTTTATAGACGAGCTAAAAATTTTGTTTATAAATTGTACAGTTTTAGTGTCTTAGACACGGAAATGAAGAAAGCAACACTTCTGTGAGCTGGCTACAAACAGTGGTTCCAGTGAAATCTAGATTCGCACCCTCCCCTTTATTGTTAATAGTGAAAATTGTTGGGATTAGTGTAAGGAAATGAAGTTCTACTCAATTGTCATCAGCTGAATGACACCAGAAGCGTTCCTAACCCTTAGCTAGATGCATCCTCTGTGGCTACCAAGGGGTTTTCAGGTTATTTACAAGGCCAAACAGGGCCCACATGTTCTTTTGGTGTTTCAATTTTATCAGGAAAATTAGGTGAGTGTTACATCTACATCATCCCCACCCCCGCCTACCCCCAACTCATCCCATCTTCTGTCTCCCCCAAAGCCAGTGCTTATAACAAGCTAGGTTTTGTTTCTAACTTACTGTGCACCCTGGAGAGGAAGGGTGCGTGTGCGCCACGGCCTCCGGGGGAAGCTCCAAGGACAGCTTTGGGCAGTTGGCTCTCACCTTCCACCTTGCTGGCCCAGGCTCTCTTTTATGTCTCTTGCTGTGCGAGCTGGCTCTTGAGCTCCCAGGCAGTCCTCCTGCCCCTCCACTCTCACTGGAGGATAATAGTATTACACATGTGTCTCACTAAATCTGACATAGCTATCCAGGCCCCATTGTTCAGATTTAGATCAAGAGGCTTTGAAGGCTGAGATGTAATTTACTTTTTTTTTTTTTTTAATTATTTATACATTATTCTGCCCACCACAGGAAGGCACAGATCTCATGATAGATGGTCATGAGACACCATGTGGTTTCTGGGAATTGAATACAGGACCTTTGGAAGAGCAGACAGTGCTCTTAACCTCTGAGCCATCTCTCCAGCCCCCAATTTATTTGTTACTGATGAACTGGCCATTTTACATGCTAGGCAAACACTCTACCACTGTATGGGCTGTTCTGGCTGCCTATACTCCAGCTGCAGTTCTATTTTTTTTTTTTTTCCCTACCTCTCTTTTTTTCCCCCCACATGTTTAGACTTTCCCGTTGAGGGGAGAGGATGCATGCCACAGCAAGCATGCCTTGACTGGCATGTACTGGTCAGGACAGCTTGGCCGGGTGTTCTCAGCTACCCTGTGTATTCCAGGTATCAAACTTGGCAATAAGCACCTTTGCCTGCTGAGCCATCTCAACAACCCCAAAACTAGAATTTTTCTTTTTTTTTTTTAAATGTATGTGGAGAATGAGGAATCCAGATTTTCAGCTTCTCTGATCAGACAGCTCTGGCTATAAGCTCTTGCATGGTGCTCAGCCTGCTTCTCCTCTGCAGAAGGCTTTACATCACTATATATCTGCCATAATCCCTTGGATATTTTCATTGTTATCTGTCTAATCCTAGGTGAGATTCTGACTTTTTTTTTAAATTTTTTTTATTAATTTATTCTCATCTCCATTAATTACATCTCAATGGTTATTCCATCTCTTGTGAAATTCTGACTTTTATAGCGTACACAATCATTCTTGCCCAGTACTAACCTGGTTTATTATTATTATTATTATTATTATTATTATTTTATTTTTTTTTGGTTTTTCGAGACAGGGTTTCTCTGTATAGCCTTGGCTGTCCTGGACTTGCTTTGTAGACCAGGCTGGCCTCGAACTCACAGCGTTCCACCTGCCTCTGCCTCCCAAGTGCTGGGATTAAAGGCGTGTACTGCCACCACCCAACTTAACCTGATGAATTACAGAAGAGTGGACCAAAGAATTTGGGGACCAGTGAAAGGGCTCAGTGGGTAAAAACACTTGCTGTGTAAATCTGACAACATGAGTTTAGTCCCTGAAATACCACATTATGTCCCTCCCCCACCTCCTTTCTCTCTTTCTCTCTCCCTCTCTCCCTGAAATACGACAGTATGCCCCCCCTTCACACACACACACACACACAGACACACACCAAATATAAACTTTTGAATTATTTTTATTTTATTTCATATGTGTTAATGTTTGGTCTGCATATATACCTGCTTCCCATATGTATACCTGGTGCCCTTAGAGGCTCCAAAAAGAGCATCGGGTACCATAAGACTAGAGTTGTAGATGTTTGTGAGCTGCTATGTGGGTGTTGGGACTTGAACCCAGGTCCTCTGGAAGAGCAGCAGATATTCTTAACCACTGAACCATTTCTGTAGCCCCCATAAATCTTTCTTAAAAGAAAAATATTTTAGTAAGTTACTAAGTAGAAACCTTAATCATAGGTTTTGGAAGGACAATTTTGTCATAGTTTCTCTTAAAATTACTAATTAATGGCAGGATGTGGTGACTCACACATTATTTCATTTTGTTTGTTTTTGTGACAAGGTCTGACTGTAACCTTGAGTGGCCTGGAATACACTATGTAGACCAAGTTGGCCTTGAAACTCAGAGCTCTGCTTACCTCTGCTTCCCCCTTACTGGGATTAAGGAGGTGAGCCTCCACATCCAGTTCACTTAATTCTAATTTTGCTCTGCAGTACAGGTAGAAGGCAAAAGTAATTTCACTCCAATGTACATATTTGTTTCTGCCCACTCCAGTTTCATAGCTACTGTGTGAGAGCTTCCCTTGGTATTTGGGTAAAAGGAACACATGGGTGTTCTTTGGCTCCCACAGTAGCTCCATAACCTCTCTTCCCTCCACCCTCTAGTCGTCCAAAGTGTGTGGATGAAGTCGCTTTCCAGGAAGAGGTGGTTGCGGTGCTGAAAAAGTCTTTAGAAGGAGTCGATGTAAGTGGATGGTGTTTGACGGCATTGGGAAATTAAAATAACTATTCACCTTTTCTTTTAACCTTTGTCCATATTAAATACACGCAGTAAGTCTTTGATGTTATTTATAAAACCATAATTAGTTTGCCAGGTCATCTTCTATGTGGCATTATTATGTAGTATTAAATAAAGGTCACTCACCAGGATTGCTAGGACCCTTCCTCCATGGGCTTATGATTTATGAGAGGAAAGAAACTAAAGAAGTAAACCAAGTAGGTATAAGCATGTTACGATTAGTTACAGATGTGTGTTAAAAAAACAAGTTGGATTTTAAAATATATATAGTTGGCTGGGCGTGGTGGCATGTGTCTTTAATTCCAACACTTTGGAGGCAGAGGCCAATCTGCTCCACATATTAAATTCCAGGCCAGCCACTGTGAGACCCTGTCTGAAACATGTATGTGTGGGTACATATTTTTCTTTAACCTAGCTTTATGAAAAGAGCACTTATCTCTTAGAGCACTACATTTCCTGCTATATGTAGGATAAACTTGTGTTTTAAATTATTAGACAACACAAACCCCGTTTCAAGAATTGCAGATTGGTTTGGTTGAGGTTTTTTGTTGTTGATTTTTTTTTTTTTTTTTGAGGCTGGGTTTTATGTACCCTAAGCTAGCCTTGAGTTCCTAGCATAGCTGAGGATAAGCTCATATTTCAGATCCTCCTGTTTCTACCTTCTGAGTGACGGGATTGTGTGCGTGTGCCAGGATACCTAGCAGAGTAAGCCGTTTTAAATTGTGTGTGAAGAAGTGTCCCCGTGCCTTAAGAGCTTAGGGGGGGGAAAAGGCAGTAGTTTTTGCTTTGTCCTTAAATTCTGTTTCCTGACCCTGGCTGCCATTATTCATTTCTGACCTGATAGTTCAGCTTGACGAGTATTGCTTTTCCAGAATGATAGGAACCAAAGGTGTTTTGGAATTTGGGTTGTGTGTTGTTGTTGGTTTTTTTCCAGATTTTTGGAATATTTGCTCAGCTAGGCAACTTGGCATCTTTTTGACAAAATGTCTGATGCAAACAACTTTAAAAGGAAAGTGTTTTGACTTATAGTTCAGAAGTTTCATTGCTCATTAGTACCACAGGTTGATGATGGCCTTAGCATATGGGCCTTTGGGAAACATTTAAAACTCATGTATATTTGAGATGAGACACTCCTCACCCCCAAATCAACATAAGATTTTTATTTCATACCTTATACTTATTCCTTGAGTTTTATCCAGTGGCATATGAATTGAGGGTTTGTACCATCAAAAACAAAGTTGTAAATATCATACCCACCTATGTAGGCAGTTATGGATTAGTGTGACATCATTACTGACTTTTTCCCTACTTCTTCGTTTGTTTGTCTTTTTGTGACAAGGTCTTTCTACTTGAATTAGAATTAATGCATTAGCAGAGTACTGAAGCCTGAAATTCTAAGTGCAGACAGGAGGTTCAGGAGTTGAGGGTCATCTACAATTACATAACCATTTCAAGGCATATTTAAGACTTTAAATACTGTGATACCACTTTTCTTAAAACATTATTACACAGCTGGGCGGTGGTGGCGCACGCCTTTAATCCCAGCACTCGGGAGGCAGAGGCAGGCGGGTCGCTGTGAGTTTGAAGCCAGTCTGGTCTACAAAGGGGGTCCAGGACAGCCAAGGTTATACAGAGAACCCCTGTCTCAAAAAAACCAAAAAAACCAAAAAACCTTATTACACATATGTACTCTCGATTAGGAAAGTCATTGCACCATTCCACAGACAGTTGCATATTGTCAGTTTCATCTATTTGTGACAACATTTAATCTGTAAAAATTAAATTTCAATTTCTGCAGCTTCCTAATCTCTTATTCTATGGGCCGCCTGGGACAGGCAAAACGTCCACAATTCTGGCAGCGGCTAGAGAGCTCTTTGGGTAAGTTGAAGTTAGATGGCATCTCAGGCACCATGGCCAACGCGGTAATTATAAAAAAAAGCATTTAATTGGAGCTTGCTTACGGTTTCAGAAGTTTAGTTTATTACCACCATGGTGGGGAGCATGGCTGGATGCAGGCAGACATGATGTTGGAAAAGTGACTGAGCTGATCCATAGGCAGAGAGCGAGAGCGAGAGCGAGAGAGTGCCTAGGTCTGGCATGGGCTTTTGAAACCTGCAAGCCCAGCCCAGTGACAGACTTCCTCCAACAAGGCCACGCTTCCTAATTCTTTTCACTTAGTGCTATTCCCTGATGACTAATCATTCAATAAAGGAATCTGCCAGGACTTTTTTTTTTTTTTTTTTAAATGACAACACCAAAATGTTCCCCTCTTTCTCTGGGGTTCACTTTATTGCTGTTTGTTTTTCATTGTTTTAAATCCCATGGTTCTGTTGTGGACAACTTTTTAATTGTAATTTTGGGGCTCAGAAGACCAAGTCATATCCTCAGGATGATGCACACATGTGTCTTTATGTGGCACTTGTCATATACCTCGTAGGCCCTGCTGTTAGTGGCCAGGCCAGCCCTGTCTCGAAAAACCAAAAAGAAAAAAAGAAACCCTTTTTTTGGGTCTGGAGAGATGGCTTAGAGGTTAAGGGTACTGACTGCTCTTCCAAAGGTCCTGAGTTCATTTCCCAGCAACCACATGGTGGCTCACAACCATCTATAATGAGATCTGGTGCCCTCTTCTTGCATGCAGGAGTACATACTGGCAAAAACACTTCATAATAAATAAATCTTCCAAAAATAAAAAAAAATGTAGAACTAGAACTAGCTGTTCTACCATTTGAATTGTACAAGTTCTATATATAGTGTTTTCTCTTAAGAATTTACAACAGCTGGGCGGTGGTGGCTCACACCTTTAATCCCAGCACTCAGGAGGCAGAGGCAGGCGGATCACTGAGTTCGAGGCCAGCCTGGTCTACAAAGCGACTCCAGGACAGCCAAGGCTATACAGAGAAACCCTGTCTTGAGAAACCCAAAAAAGAATTTACAAAGGTCCGGGCATGGTGCCACACACCTGTAATCCTGGCACTCAGAGAGTCAGGCAGTAGGATCTCTATAAGTTCGAGGCCACCATGGTCTACAAAGCAAGTTCCAAGACAGCCAACACTACACGAGAACCCTGCCCTCAAAAAAGCAAACGAACAAACAAAAGACTTTTGAAAGGGAAAAGTATAAGGAAAAATGGTTCCAAGCCTGATGCTTTGTACGCGAGAGCAATCTTTGTTTCTCAGAGCTCTTATTCACCAACTCAAAGATTCAAGCTGAACCAACTTTAGTGGTGTAATTGTAACAGAATTCAGCAGCACATTTTGGAATGGGTCATTCTACTTTATATATCTTACACTATTTTAAAGACTGTGTTCATGGACAATCATTCTGCACATGGTAACAGTCAGGTTAAGGCCAACTTGGGCTACATGACGAGAAGTTTCCAAAAGAATGTTAGGGGGGAAAAAAGAATATTTGTAATACTCTTTTGTTTGTTTGTTTGTTTTCTGAGACAGGGTTTCTCTGTAACCCTGGCTGTCCTAGAAGTCACTCTGTAGACCAGGCTGGCCTTGAACTCACAGCGATTCGACTATCTCTGCTCCCAAGTGTTGAGATTAAATGTGTATGGCACCACTAACCCAGCAGTAATAATCTTTTAATTTGCTTTTTTGTTTGTTTGTTTGTTTTGTTTTTTTTGTTTTTCAAGGCAGGGTGTATCCATATAGCCTTGGCTGTCCTGGACTCTTTTTGTAGACCAGGCTGGCCTCAAACTCACAGAGATCGCCTGCCTCTGCCTCCTTGAGTGCTGGGATTATAGACATGCCACCATGCCCAGCAGCAGTAATATTTTTAAAGAGCTTACTTTAATTGTGAACCCCATACTTAGTTGTAATGTAACTTTAAAAATGTGCATTCACTGAACTCCCTAAATGTTTAGACCCATAGAATATTTAGGATTTTATACTAATAAGGGAAAATAAAGAATAAACTAAACCATTGGCTTGAGAGATAGCTCAGCTTTATCAAAGGACTAGAGTTCAGGCCTCAGCACCCACATCAGGTAGCTCACATCAGCTCTAGGGGATCTAAAACACCCTCTGGCCTCTGTGGGCACAGGTACAGACACAGACACACATGGTGAGTGATGGAACACTCCTATAATCCCAGCAAAATAATCTCACATTTGAGGCCAGTTTGGTTTTTCATACCTGTAAATCCTGCACTAAAAAGTGGAAACAAGAGAATTGCAAGTTTAAGCCACTTTGGGCTACATAGAGAGTTCTAATCTAGCCTGGGTATGAGAATCGACCTTTTTTTTTTTTTTTTTTAAGTTCCTATTTAGGGTTGGTATATCTCAGTGTAGGTTGTGCATTCATGTAGCATGTGCAAAGCCTGTGTCTGATCCTTGCCCTATACAACCTATCCATTCATGGTTTTTTTTTTTTTTTTTTGGAGAGGATGGTTACTTGTTTTGGTTTGGTTTAGCTTGGATCTTGGTTTTTCTTTGGGGGAGGGGAAGTTGAGATAGCACTTCTTTGTATAGCCTTGGCTGTTCTGTCCTAGATTAGGTTGGCTTTGAACTCACAGCAATCCACCTGCTTCTGCCTCCCTGAGTGCTGGGATTACAGGCATGCACCACTGCACTAGGCTCTGTTTTTGGTTTTTCAAGACAGGGTTTCTCTGTGTAGACCAGGCTGGCCTGGAACTCACAAAGATCTATCTGCCTCTGTCTTCTAGAGTGCTGAGATTACAAGCATGCACCACCACATCCAGCTGCTACTAGTTTACTAGTTTACTAGTTTACTCCAGTAATTTTCCTAAAAGCAAGCTATTCTATGGGAATAAATCAAAATGTGCTAAATTATAACATTTAAAACTTGATAAATGAGCAGGTAGATCTCTGAGTTTGAGGCCAGCCTGGTCTACAAAAAATGTCTAACAATTGAAGAATAAGTAAATTACCTAAGGAATATGTTAGTATGGTTTTAAGAAAAATGTGTATTACACAAAAATGAGAAATTAATGTAAATTTTTTAACATTTATTTTTAAGATTTATTATGTATACAGTGCTCTGCCTGCATGTACACCTACACACCAGAAGAGGGAACCAGATCACATTATAGATGGTTGTGAGCCACCATGTGGTTGCTGGGAACTGAACTCAGGTCCACTGGAAGAACAGCCAGGGCTCTTAACCTCTGAGCCATCTCTCCAGCCCAATTTATTTGGGATTTTTTTGTCACAACAGTGTTTCTCTGGGCAGCTCCGGCTGTCCCGGAACCCTCTATGTAGACCAGGCTGGCCTTGAACTCACAGAGATTCCCAAATCTGCTTGCTTTTGCCTCCCAAGTGCTGGGACTAAAGGTGCCTGGTTCCTAGGTTTTTAGCCAGAATGTTAAATGCATAGCTCTGTAAAGAAAGAACATGTGTGGGACTGCCTCTGTCTTGCTCACTAGGTGGGTTGTACAGTCCTGGGTTAAAACAGCGTCTGCGCCAGCCTGGTGTTGGTCATGAACTCCTGTAATCCCAGCAGGCGGATCTCTATGAGTTTGAGACCAACTTGGTCTACAAAGCAAGTCCAGGACAGCCATGTCTACACAGAAAAACCCTGTATCAAAAAACCAAAAACAAACAAAAAGTAACCCAGCGTTGTCACCCAGGGTACTTATGCTGTATGGTGGCTCATGATGCTTTTCATTTTGACATAGGCCCGAACTCTTTCGGCTAAGAGTTCTTGAGTTAAATGCATCTGATGAACGTGGAATACAAGTAGTCCGAGAGAAAGTGAAGAACTTCGCCCAGTTAACTGTGTCAGGAAGTCGCTCAGAGTAAGTAATTTGTCTTACCCTCTCTAAAATATAGTTCATTGTATTTGCTTAAATGTAGGCTGTGATTTGAATTTGGCCTCCAGTCAAGTATTGGAAACTTAATTTCCAAATTTATGTGGGAATGGTACTTAGAGGTTGGGTACTTGGTGAGATAACTTGACTAGAAGTTATGAAGGTAACTCCTCCTGCTGTCTTTATAAGAAGATTACAAACCCTGCTTACCACGGTTACTCAGTCTGGCCATGTTTGGTCAGAAAATCCTCAACAAATAAAATTTCACAATCTTGGACTTCTTAATGTCTAGAACTGTGAGAAATAAAATTTCATTTCTCTAAATTACCAGTCTCAGCTCCTGTGTTATAACAACACACACTAACTAGACAAAGACAAAATGCTGGCGTGGAGAGTGCTTATGCCTAAAGTGAGTTGGGAGAGTGGGAAGTGGAAGGGCAGCAATTTAGGTTCCCTGCTCTTGATGCAGCCAGGCCCTGCAAGGTCTGGTTCTCCCTCAGCAAGTGGCCTTGTTTTAAGAGCCAAACCCTTCCCCTGCATACTGTTGGTTCTGCAGCTGGTTCTGCTCTCTGGGGTGGGTAGGGGACATGGCCCCTCCCTTCTGTTGTTACACTGGTGTCAGCCAGGGCCCCATGCAGTAGCATTATGTTTCAGTAACGGCCTGGCAGCATGAAGACTGAGGGGCATTCTGTATGCTTCTAGTAGTTTCCTGAGTATCATAAAATGATCCTGGATAGACTGACTAAATGAACAGTAGAAGCCAAAAACAAAATTAAGTTTCGTTAAAGAAAAATGCTATAGGGAATAAAACCAAAGTAAAATCAATATACATACAGAAAATAAGAACCCACAAAATTGGAATAAATGCTTACAAATTATGTATCTTTAGAAAAGGACTTCTAGAGCCAGCTGTGGTGACGCATGCCTTTAATCCAGCACTCAGGCGATAGAGGCAAGCGGGTCTCTGAGTTCAAGGCCAGCCTCATCTACAAAGAGAGTTCCAGGATAGCCAGGACTATTACACAGAGAAACTCTATCTCGAAAAAACAAAAAACAAAAACTCAATAAAAATACAACTACAAAAAGGGCAAAGATCATAGCCATTTCTCAACCACTACCATGGCTGAAAAAATTTTTTTAAGACAGAAAACACTTGTTAAGGAGAAACACTGTAAACCTCACATATATTTATGGCTGGAATATACAATAGTAGAATCTTGGAAGACAGTTTGTCAGTTCCTTTAGAGAGTAAGCAGAACTGGGCTTAATTGAGTAAGGTGGCCAACAGTGAAGGAAGCCAGCCTCACAGACTCCAGTTCCATAGGGTGGAAAGAAAAGGTTGTCCTCTGACCTCACAGGAATGCTGTGTACACACAACATTTTTTTTTTTAAGATAAAGGATTACCACATCACTCAACAACTGCATCCCTAGTATGCATGCATTAAAGATGAAAATTTGATTGCCTAAAATGTGTATGCAACATTGATGATTATTCCTAGTAGTCAGTACACCAAAACATACGGAGCTGGTTAGTGGGTGAATAAAATATGACATACCCACCTGCCTACTTGGTAATAAAAATAGAATAAGTGTTGGCACCCACTGCTGTGTGGATTAGCCTGGCAAATACACTAAGTGATGGAACCTAGTTATAGACTGTGGTTCCAGAATATGCAGTGCTTAGGAGACAGGAAGTAAATTAGGGACTGGAGCTGGTCGCCTTGAAGGGACTCCTGGGAAACAGCTGCTTTTTGAGGTGAAGAATCTAAATTTAGACTTGGTGATGGCTTTATAGTTCTTAAATATTGTAGGTTCCTCCATACCCCTATCTTCAGTTACTTACATATGGGTATCTGGTTTGAAAATTGCTACTGGAGAATTTCAGAAGCATGTGTTTTAAATTGCACACTATTCTCTGAGTAGCTTATAGAAACAATGTCATTCTGATCTGTCTAGGATATAAATCATCTGTTTGTAGGGGTGTTTCTCCACTCTGAACTGGTGCAGTATGAAAGTGTTACAGTTACTCCCCTTTCTCTTCCTCACCCTAAAACACAAGAATAGTAATGTTATGGTTGTTAAATTTCACTATAATTTCTCACTGTATAATTTTATTAATTAAACAATATAGATTTAGAGATGACTCAGAGGGAGAAGTATTTGCCATGCAAGCCTGACAACCTTAGTTCCTTCTCCAGAACCCATGTAATGTTGGAAAGAGAAGATTAACTCTATTATATCCACATGAGTGCTGTGGCATGGGTGCACCTACCCATACACATTAAACACAAACCAGAAGTAGAATTCCAAAGTTAACTATAGTTCTATATGACCAAGAGTTTATAGGGTATGTACTACTACATACTGAAAGATACTATTGTGCACTATAACTAGGTGAGCTGTGTATTGTATCTCATTAAAGATACTGATCAATGTTCAACTCCTTTGTTTCTGACTTAGTGGGAAGCCATGTCCTCCCTTTAAGATTGTAATTCTGGATGAAGCTGATTCGATGACCTCAGCTGCTCAGGCAGCTTTAAGACGTACCATGGAAAAAGAGTCAAAAACAACCAGATTCTGCCTCATCTGTAACTATGTCAGTCGGTATGTAGACCCCCAAAGCGCATGCTAAGCAGACTATTTGAATTTGACATATAATAATGTTATTTATTTATGGGGCACCAGGTGACATGTCTGTACACACATTTATGTATAGTAATTGGGTCAAAGTCACTGTCTCTCACCTTGACTTTGTAATGAGAACTCCAAAGTCCTCTTTCTATGCTACTTTGAAATACACCATCATGGCAGGGTGTGGTGGCGCATGCCTTTAATGCCAGCACTGGGGAGTCAGAGGCAAGTAGATCGCTGTGAGTTCGAGGCCAGCCTGGTCTACAAAGTGAGTTTAGGACAGCCAGGGCAACACAGAGAAACCCTGTCTCAAAAAACAAAATCAAAAACAGCAACAACAAAAAGAAATGCACCATCATAGCTGTTTTCAATCTTTTTCAGAATAATTGAACCCCTCACTTCTAGATGTTCAAAATTCCGCTTCAAGCCGCTGTCAGATAAGATTCAACAGAAGCGATTACTGGATATTGCTCAGAAGGAAAATGTCAAAATTGGCAACGAGGTGATTACTAATTATGATGGCTATAATTATTTTACAATTTTTTTTTTTTTTTTTTTTTTTTTTGGTTTTTTTTTTTTGGTTTTTTGAGACAGGGTTTCTCTATGTAAGAGCTCTGGCTGTCCTGGAACTCGCTCTGTAGTCCAGGCTGGCCTCAAACTCACGGAGATCCAACAAAATCAGTGTCTAGATAGGACGTTTTTAGTCTCCCAAAGTATAAAATGTATGGTCTTACCCATAATAGTTTAATATAATTTGCTTTTTAAAAAATATTTTTATTGCAGCTGGGCACAATGACACAGGCCTGTAATCCAGCACTCTGGGAGGCAGAGGCAGGCAGATCTCTGTGTTCGAGGTCAACCTAGTCTACAAAGGGAGTCCAGGACAGCCAAGGCTACACAGAGAAACCCTGTCTTGGGGGAGGGGGGAATTGTTTTGAGACAAGGTTTCTGTGTAGCCTTGGCTGTCCTGGACTCACTTTGTAGACCAGGCTGGCCTTGAACTCACTGATCCACCTGCCTCTGCCTCCCAAGTGCTGGGATTAAAAGCGTGTGCCATGTCTGGCCAAGAAAAGTTTTTAATTTATATGTGCATGTGCCTAAGGTTAGGGGTATCCCCTGAAGCTGGAGTTACAAACAGCTCTAAGCTGCCTGATACGACTTGGACTCGGGTTCTCTCCAGAACGGTAGATGTTCTTAACCAGAGCCGTCTCTCCAGCCCCCTATATATAAGTGCTCCATTCTATTTTGATTCCTTTCAGAAGCAAAATGTCCATTTTGGACAGATGCTGTATCTCTATGAACCCAGCTATACCCACACCTAGGGTTTTGTTCTGCTCATGTAGGTCAAAGGTTTACTCCTTACACTGGGTTCTGGGTATTTAACCCAGTTGTCAGGTTTGTGTGGCAAGCACCTTTACCCAGAAAGCCATCTGGCCAGCCTTATTCTTTCTTCAGGAAATAGCTTATCTTGTTAAAGTATCAGAAGGAGATTTACGGAAAGCCATTACATTTCTGCAAAGTGCTACTCGACTAACAGGTGGAAAGGAAGTCATGGAAGATGTGATCACAGACATTGCTGGGGTTAAGTATACTAGTTACTTGTTAACCCTTCTGGCCATTCAAGTCTCTTCAAACTAGAGCTTGTTCTGATGATGTTAATACTTTTTTTCAGGTAATACCAGCTACAACCATTGATGGAATATTCACCGCATGTCACAGTGGCTCTTTTGACAAACTAGAAGCTGTGGTAAAGGTAAATTATTTACAGAGAATGCTACTGGCTGGGCAGTCCTAACACTTGGCAGTGCTGGGGATCTTGAGTTCCAAACCAGCCAACCAAAATTTTTTTTTAAATATATTTATGTGCATTGGTGTGAGGGTGTCAGATCTTGGGAGTTACAGTTGTGAGCTGCCATGTGGGTGCTGGGAATTGAACCCGGGTCCTTTGGAAGAGCAGGCAGTGCTCTTAACCACTGAGCCATCTCTCCAGTCCCCCAAAACAAATTGTAATGGTCATGACACTGCACTCATGAACCCAGCATTGATTGTAAACCCAAGTGGTTTACAGTCACTTGAGATCCCACCCTTAAATGAGTGTGGGACACTGGTAGATTAACTGTGTGATAGTTTAGCTAAGTGAATCCAGGGCTGTCTGGGAGGGATACAGGCAGCATTTTAACAAGGGTGTATTTGTTGCAGGACTTAATAAATGAAGGACATGCAGCTACTCAGCTTGTTAATCAGCTTCATGATGCAGTTGTAGAAAATGAAAGTCTTTCTGATAAACAAAAGTCTGTTATTACAGAAAAGCTTGCTGTAAGTATTGCACAAAGTCATCCTTAATGGTGGGTGGCCCTTCTGGCCCAAATCCTAACTTTATTTTCCTTTGTAGGAAGTGGATAAATGCTTAGCAGATGGTGCAGATGAACACCTGCAGTTGATGAGCCTTTGTGCAACAGTGATGCAGCAGCTAACTCAGAATTGTTGAAGACACTATTGTGTAATTACAGCTTTTTTATATAGCAAATAAATGACCAAATTATAAAGTGAATATACAATTTTATTTAACATTCAAACTTCATTAAGACATGTGCAATATGGCAATTTTACTGGGGATTTAACCCTACCTAGGATGATTGCTTGCTGAGGCTTAGCAACAGGGTCCAGTTCACACTTAGCACTAATTAAATACTTTATTGAATAAATACAATACCAACAAAATGCATTCAAATATTTCCTTAAAAAAATCACTTTAAAGGCCTTTCTAATCAGGCAAACACAATAAAGGCAGATATGCTAGTTTAACATAATTGGCTGATTTTATACAGCACTTATATCTTTTAGTCCACAAGTATATTATTAAATGATAGAGAACATCTAATACAACCATTTCTACATAACTAGTAAATGAATTTCTAAGAAAAAAAGATTTTACAGACCCCATCTTTTTATACCCACCCCCAACAGTCTAACTCTAAGAGGATAAAGCCAATGCCTTTCCTCACAAGAGCTCAGGACTAAAGTCGCTTTGCTATCAGAATCTGTATTTGTGATCCGTTATGAGCATTGAGACAAGATTCAAATATTCTCAAAGAAGCACAATGCACGTTGTGATCGCCTATTCAGCAACAGCGAGCACTGCATCCAAAACTATCTCATCCCAGGAATTAGATAAGGTCAGCCACATTCATGGGCATTTCCTCCACTGTAGTATTGTAGAAAGTCTCAATGTCACGAAGAATCCTCTTGTCTTCTTCAGTAACAAAGTTTATAGCCACACCTTTCCTCCCAAATCGACCCCCTCTGCCAATTCTGTGTAAGAAAAAGAAACCACAGTCAGGATGTTGCTTTAGTAATATTTAAAGCTACTGAATATGACGATCCACTTGTTAACCATCAGCTGCTGCTTACTTATCAGGGTAATAGTGCTTCTAAGTGGAGCACTAGCTGCTAAAACCAATATCCAGGTGGGAAAAACATCTTCCTTTGCAGTTAGTGCCAAAAGATTTCAAGGCTTGTCTGGCTGCAAAATGAGATAGGCGCCTTGAGCATTATAATAAAGCAGATGACAGTATTGTGTTTGGGGTGAAATTAAAGCCCATACCAAAGTGGGCCAGCCAGGAGCAGTTGTCAGCCTGGGACAAATGTAAACACCAGGGATAAAAGAAAACAGTTATAAAATCCATTTCGACGCACTTCTGGAACTGTAAAAACAAATGCTGCAAGGTTAACTATTTTTCTAAAACTTACTTTTCCAGTGGGAAAACAAGTATTTGGTATGGTAACCCAAACTTATCACTGCTTTTTGCTCAGCTTTTCACACGTTATGCTCAAATTATTCAAACGTGTCACCTCCAAAACAGCTCTCTGCCTTCCTACAAAGTACCAGACAATACAAACCATCTAATCCTCCCTATCAGTAGTAATACTAACATACAGAATTGCCTTGGGCTGGAACAACTTAAAATATCAAATAATCATGACAAAAGAAAATCAAATATAAATACCGACTCGCTCTTTATTCAAACAGTGAGTGCTGTTTCGCTTATGATTCCACGTCCTAAATTACGTCAACGCCGTTTCTGAGTGCCATCTCGTCATCAACTGCTGCTATCGACTCCTGTATTTTTTAAAAAGTCTTTTTTTACATCATATAACAAAGTACAATTCAATTTATTTAGGGATAAAAGCCACTATAACTAAACCAGGGAATCACTCAAAAATGCTACCAGCAACAAGAAGAAAATCCCAACTATATAGAATCAATCACCAAGAAAAAAAAACACATGGCCACAAGAAAATCACTAAGAGTAAGGCTCAAACATAAAGACCAAAAACTAAAGCAACCTAATCTGCGTGTATGTACACACCACCTTAGCCACATTACAAGTTTTCCCACTTTGTTCTGACCAGTGTTCCCAAATACAATTAGACCTTAGTAAGTTACTATACTTTTACTGCAAACTACTCCCTCATTTGCTATTACCTTGGATGCAAAACACCGTAGGAAAAAAATGTTTTAGTTCTCCAATATAAATATTGGAGATACTTTCTTCTCACCTGTGAATATAGTTTTCACGATTGGTAGGCAGGTCATAGTTTATAACCAAGGACACTTGTTGCACATCAATCCCACGAGCCTGAAATATAAATAAGATTGTTAAATGTACTGATTCAAAGAAAGAACTAGGCATCCCTCAATCAATGTAGGCCACAAGATAGTAATGAACTATACTAAGTGGTACAGCTCACTGTGGAGTGTGGTCATACTCATTCTGCCAAATAGCCTGAGTTGGTTAAGGTTATTTTAAAACCTTTCCCACAAATTTAGCTTTTGGTATTTGGGAGGGGGGCTGGGAGAAGCAAGCCGACTTACCAACAAGTCAGTAGTGATCAGAACACGGCTTGACCCTGATCGGAATTCCCTCATGATAACATCTCTCTCCTTCTGGTCCATGTCACCATGCTGCAAATACAACAACCCTTAACTTAAGAATCTATTCAGGCATACAATTAATTCCTATCATGTATGAGACCAAGCGTCCCTGGCTGCTACAGGTGTAGAGCAGACAGGTATAGTTAAGAAACAATTGTTTTGAGCAGGGGGAACGACAACACAGCACTGAACAGCCATATTGTAGTTAAATCCTGCTTAATGGATATAATTAGCAATACTAAATCCAACTCTTACCAGAGCAGAAACTGTGAAGTCCCTGGCATGCATTTTCTCAGTGAGCCAATCCACCTTGCGCCTTGTATTGAGAAAAATAACTGCTTGTGTGATAGTCAAAGTCTCATACAAGTCACAAAGAGTGTCCAACTTCCACTCCTAAAGTAGATTAAACAAAGTCACATAAAATTTCCATCTTTAAAAAATGGTCCTATAGAAGTGGCTCTCACCTTTCTAGTAACTGCAACCCTCTAATACAATTTCCTCATGTTTTGGTGACTCCCTCACCCCAACTATTTTTATTGCTACTTTATGATTTTGCTGTTTAAGAGTCCTATCTGACCTGTCCACAAGAGGTCTGTCATGACCTGCAGGTTTAAAATCACTAGTCTAAAGATGTATTGCACCAAATCTTATGACAAAGGACACTGGACATTAAGAAAGAGGTCCACCCCAGTCTTCAAGACCCAGTGCAGTTACTCTTCTTCTTGTGTGTACTCTGCTAGCATTATTACAAAAACCAAGATATAATCCTAGTTTCTGCAATTTTAGCACAGTGCTTATACAAGAAGGTGAAAAACAACTATTTAACAAGGATAGACTAATTACCTCTCGCTCAACATTTATGTAAAATTGTTTGATTCCTTCAAGGGTCAATTCTTCCTTCTTCACCAGAATTCGAATTGGATCTCTCATGAATTTCTTGGTCACTTCTAACACATCAGTTGGCATTGTGGCAGAAAGCAACACAACCTTTAAAAGAAATGCTCATTTTTACATTATGTATTTTGTAAACTTTCAGCTAATACTACAGGAACAAAAATGTTTGAAACCAAGCGTCTCTGCCTTACTGTAGTAGAGCCAGGCAGAGATAGTAATGTGTCAAATGCTCTCAGCAGGGGGAACGACAATATAACACTTCAGTTATATTGTAACTGTACCTGCTGAATCCACACCCAGAGGAGTAGAAATGAACCTTACCTGAATGCTTGTGTTTAATTTTTGGAAAATCTCATAGATTTGATCCTTAAACCCTCGGCTCAACATTTCATCTGCTTCATCCAAAACAAACATTTTGATCCATTTTGGAGCTGTTAAAAAGAAAGTCATACTGCATCTCAAAGTTCTTGTAACCATTAGAGTATAATAAACAGGACGTTTTTAAAGCAATACTTACAAAGGTATCTTCTGTTCAGCATATCAAATACTCTCCCTGGTGTACCAACAACAATATGAGGGGCTTCAGCCTGCAACTTCTGCATTTCATTTCGAACATTTGTCCCTCCAATGCAGGCATGACAAGTTGCTCCCATATAATCTCCAAGAGCCAAAATTACCTTTTGGATCTAAAAGCCAAAAATCTCAAGTTATCACATCGTAAAAGTCAAAGACTAACTCTAAGGCATAATTGCACTATCTTGTATGCCATGGCATTTGTGCACGCGTAACAAAAAACATGCAGAATTCAAGCTAAAATTCACTCTTAAACTTATTGCTCCCTTCTGTCTTTCAGACACCAACTAGGAACGAGAGTAAACAAAATCTCTATATTCACTGTGTATGGCACAGAATGAAATTCTCATAAGGGCAAATGTTGGTAGTTTTCCCCACAAGGCATTAAGCCTTATGATCTTACCATAATAAAGCTTGCAGCTTTATTTCAAGTTATGTCAAAGACAATACAGTAGTGCTTTGAAAACATGGCATGCAACAGTTGCACCACAAACTACTGAGACAGTCAAATGTTTAACATGTCACTGCAGTTTTCATGTTGCACAACTGCATTCCAAGTTCTAATATGGGTACAGATCTAATCCACCCTTTGGGAAACCTACGGGTTCTCAAAAGCTCTACAAGCCAATACTTCCAATACCCATTTCCTGCTTAGCTCTCACCAAAAACTCCCTCCATGCAGACAATTAAATTGGGCCTGTGATAGACTAGGACAGCTTAAACAGTTTAAATTCTTCAGTTGTGAAACCTGAAACCTATGCAACACGCAAGCAGTTTTTTGAACTACACTATCAATACCTGTTGAGCCAGTTCTCTGGTGGGGGCCAATACTAGTGCTTGGGTCTCCTTGAACTCAATCTCCAACTGTTGCAGGATGGAAATAGCAAATGTGGCTGTCTTGCCAGTACCTGACTGTGCTTGCGCAATCACATCATACCCTAAAAAAAGTAGGATACATATTTACTGATCCCACATCAAATTGTCACTTCTACTATATACACCATGTATTCCAGTTGGAACATTAAGTTATGCCCAAGTAAGTGATCAGCAAGAGTACTCTCCTCATTTCAGGTCAGTCCCGAAAGATGATTGCCATCATGTCACTTTAAGGAATACAAACAGGTGGTAGTACTTCCCCAAAGGTTACATTCCCTCATACATGCAGAGAACTTCTAAATGTCAGTGAGCTTTACCTTTAATACAAGGAATAATAGCTCTCTGCTGAATAGCGGAAGGCTTCTCAAAACCGTAAGCATAGATGCCGCGAAGAAGAGACTCCTTTAAGTTCATATCATCAAAGTTATCAACAATTTCATTCCAGTTGCTCTGTGAAAGTTAATAAGAACGGTGAGCAAGCCGTGAAAGCATTTACCATCCCAAACCTTTTTTTAAGGTCCAAACCCATTTCTTACCTCGATGACACCATCGGGGTCCATTCCCTCTGGGCCGCCATGTTCTCTGCTGGCAAGAACACTGCAGTTAAGACAACATGCCCTTCTTCCAAGCCACTAGCCGACCCTAAAAGGCTGGCCCTCGCCACCCCGCGCCTCCTTACCCTCCGAGCACGTGTACTCTGCCGAAAAATACCAAGAAATTGGCACTCCTGCTAAGCACCATTCGCTTTCCCCAATAACTGAGATTTAAAACTCCTCGCGTATAAGACTCTTCCCCGCCTTACTTAGTGCCTAAGACCAGGCCCTCCCGGTCGGAAAGCGAAGCTCTCGCGAGTGCTGCGCGCGCCGAGCTCCGCCCCTAACTCTGCGCAAGGCGGCGTGATTGACGCCGAGAGGCCCAGGCAGGACCATGCCAACGGTCCCGCCGCCCCGTTTACGGTCTGGTGCGACCGTCCCTATCTCCCACACCTCGACAGAACCCTAAGAACCCCAGCTCGCGCCGCCGGCCGCAAATAAAGCTTCGGGGCTCGGTTACCCCTGCCCTAATCAGACTGCGCCATGGCACTGCTTGCCATGTCCCGCATGGGGAGGGGCAGCGGGCACGATGTCACAATGTCTCCTCAGGAAAGGCCAGGCATCCCTAGTCCTCCGTTCTCTTACCGCTCCAGTATCCCCACCATCTGGAGTCCTGCTATCACGGAAGCTTCTCGAAGGACACAAGGGGACTTTGTGTGTGTGTGCCCTATGGGAAAAGCCCGCATAGCTATACTGGGGCCGCCAAGCCACCCACCCCGACCGCGGGTCCTAGTGACCTTCACTGCGGGTCCCCGGCCGCCCCCGGAGCACTGTACCTGTTGTAATCCGCGGAGCTACCAGACATGATCCGAAAACCCACTCAGCGCCCGACTGAAAAGACAGCCGGACGGCGCCGCCCGTTTTTTATAGGCTCGCGGCCGGATCCCGTTTTCCGCGGAGGAATTTTTTTTTTCCCTAACCCTGTCGGGACGCCACGGAACTGTGCTCCTAGAGTTCGTTACTGCAGGTGAAATCCTAAGGGAGCCGATGACAAAACCCACATTTCATTATTACTTGGTGTCACAGCGTCCCCGGAGATCCGCGGATCCCGTGTGGGACTGGGACTCTTTGCCTCCGGCGGAAGAATATTGCAGCAGCGCGTCGCGCGCACCGCGCTCCTCGACCGCCCTGTTCCTACGGGGTTTCCGCGGCCGTGCCGCAGAGGCCGGCGGAGCCCGGGGCGCCCAGGGCGGAAGCCGGGGAGGGGCGCTGTTCGCTGGCGGGCGGCGTCTCCAGGACGCAGCTCCGGGGCTACCTGCACGTCAGTGTGCCTCAGGGCCGGCCCCGCCGCGTGGCGCGCCCGAGCGGAATCCGGTCACGCCGCCCGTTCTGCTGCTGTTTAACGTGACGGGAAAGGACCACCCGGCGTTTCTCCCGGCCATTTAAATATCCACTCAGATCCGGAACGCGTGAATCCCCCTGCCGCGGAAAATGTCGGCCACCCAGCACATCCTAGGAAATCCGGTTTTCGCGGTTACTTCTTCTTTTTTTTTTTTTTTTTAAGACGAGGAGTAAAAACGTGTGGTATCTTTAACTGATGTCCCTGGAGTGGCGATTTAATTTTCTTGTCTTTCTGGTCGTCTTTAGCGCTGGTAATAATTTTAACCTAACAGGTGTGGGAAATGATTGATAGATTCGTTACCGACTTTTGCAAAGGACCGGTCAGTCTTCGTAACACAGAAGTGTAAATGGGTGCTTCTGGCAGATTCGGCCCTTAGCACTTCAAGGTTTGGTGGCCTCTTTTTGTAAAACAAAACAAAACCCACGATTTTAATCGCTTAATGTTGCTTACTGAAATTAATAGCAATACAGTTCTCATTGCCTGTAATAAACTTGCATGGCTGTTTGAGCCCAGAGATTTCTAGTCAGCTCAGGCCCTTGTTTAAAAAGTGTGAAGATATTTAATCATTGAATTTTAAAACATAACTCTCATCTCGATTCAAGATAGCATCATGAACACTCAAAATTTTTTCTCATTAGTTCAGAACACTAACACCAAAAGATGGTTTACAGAAAATATTTGGCTCTAAGAGACATCCTTTTTTTTTTATTACTTTCTGTTTGTTTATTGAGCGTGTACTTCCGGCGCCTGTGGAGGTCACAGGGCAAGCCTTGGGCGTTGGTTCTTCTCCTATCACGTGGATCCCACAAGTTGGTTCTGGGGATGGAACTCAAGATTAGCAGGCCCAAAGGCCAGCTCTGATCCATTGTGCATGCTCAGATACCATTCTTATTAAGGAAAAACAAAACAAAACCCAAAAAACAAAGTTTACTTATTTGAAAGTTATTGTGACAGAAACGGTTACAAAATCAAGATGACAAAACAGAGGCCCGGTGTGGTAGCACAGACCTTTAACACCAGCCCTTGGGAAGAAGAGGCAGGTGGATCTGACTGAGTCTTAGAAGCTCCAGACCAGCAAGGGCTAAATAATGAGTCCTTGCCCCTAGGAAGGGAGGGAGAGAGGGAGAGAGAGAAAGTGTGTGTGTGTGTGTCTGTGTGTGTGTGTGACAAAATGGACTGACCATGTAACTTTACTGTTTCACTGAGGGTGAAATAGGTAAACACACTTGCCCATCGAATTAGTACTGCCATTAGGTGCCCTGAAGGATTTTTCTAAGTCTCTTAAGAGGAAATATTTAAGGGTTAGCCTTTAGACTGCAGTTGTGGAAAAAGTTTTGTATTTATTTATTTTTTATTTTTTTTTATTTTTTGAAGTTTTGTATTTAAAAAGTATCTTTAACCAGGCATGGTGGTGCAGTAATCCCAGCATTCAGGAGGCGGTCAGCCTGGTCTACAAAGTGAGTCCAGGACAGCCAGGGCTACACAGGGAAACCCTGTCTCGAGAAACCAAAATCATCATCATCATCATCATCATCATCTCAGCACTCCTAGAGGCAGGTGGATCTCTGTCCCTGAGTTTTGAAGCCAGTCTGGTCTACATAGTGAGTACCAGGACAGACACCTACAAAGTGAAAACCAGTCTCGAAAAAAACAAAAAATAATGATAGTAATTATAATTTAAAAATAAAAAAAAAAAGAGGCCGGGCGGTGGTGGCGCACGCCTTTGATCCCAGCACTTGGGAGTTAGAGGCAGGCAGATCATTGTGCGTTCGAGGCCAGCCTGGTCTACAAATCGGGTCCAGGACAGCCAAGGCTACACAGAGAAACCCTGTCACGGGAAAAAAAAAAAAGAAAGAAACCCTGTCTCAAGAAAACAAAAAAAATAAAAATAATAAAAATTTTAAAAAGATAAAATCAAAGTATCTGTCATCCTATACTGTATTTCCAATAAATGTACTTATTCTGTTCTCACCACATAAATGGTGTCAAGTACCATGTGAGCAAAAATAAATCATATATATTTAAGGTTTTGCAAATCTGCTGAGATGTTTCCTCTTTTCAGTTTAAAGGAAGGGATTCAGCGTCTAAAATGAACCTTCTCAAAGTTAGCTATAAATGCTCTTTAGCAATCTTGGAATTTTTGAGGCCACTTATACTACAGATGATTTTTTTTTTTTTTTTGGTTTTTCGAGACTGGGTTTCTCTGTGTAGCCTTGGCTGTCCTGGACCCGCTTTGTAGACCAGGCTGGCCTCGAACTCACAGTGATCTGCCTGCCTCTGCCTCCCGAGTGCTGGGATTATAGGCGTGTGCCACCACGCCCAGCTACTACAGATGATTTTAGAAAAACAAAAAAGCTGAGTGATGAGGGCTGGAGAGATGGCTCAGAGGTTAAGAGCACTATCTGCTCTTCCAGAGGTCCTGAGTTCAATTCCCAGCAACCACATGGTGGCTCACAACCATCTATAATGAGATCTGGCCTATAGGCATACATGTAGGCAGAGCATTGTGTACATAATAAATCTTAAAACTAAAACAAAAACAATGCAGGGCGTGGTGGTGCATACCTTTAATCCCAGCGCTCAAGAGGCAGAGGCAGGTGGATTGCTGTGAGTTCAAGGCCAGGACAGCCAAGGTTACACAGAGAAACCCTGTCTCAAAAAACCAAAAAAAAAAAAAAAAAAAAAAACAAAGCATAAAAACTGGATGGTTGTGGCACACACCTTTAACCCCAGCCCTTGGGAGGCAGAGGCAGGATCTCTGCCAGTTTGAGGATAGACTGGTCTACAGAGTGAGTTCCAGAACAGCCAGGGCTACACAGAGAAACCCTGTCTTGAAAAACCAAAAATAAGCCGGGCGGTGGTGGCACACGCCTTTAATCCCAGCACTTGGGAGGCAGAGGCAGGTGGATCGCTGTGAGTTCGAAGCCAGCCTGGTCTACAAAGGGAGTCCAGGACAGCCAAGGCTACACAGAGAAACCCTGTCTCAAAAAAAACAAAAACAAAAACAAAAATAAATAAACAAAAGAGCAAGTCCCAAGCCACCCACTGTTGAACACCAATACACATAAAATAAAATAATAAAAGTGTTTGAGTAATCAATCGATTCACAAAATTGTATGTAATTTTAAGAGCTACTTGAAAATTTAATAAGCTCACAGCCCAGCTGGGCGTGGTTATGCACACCTTTAATCCCAGCACTTAGGAGGCAGAGGCAGGCAGGTCACTGAATTCAAGTCCAGCCTGGTCTACAAAGCAAGTCCAAAATAGCCAAAACCAAAAAACAATCTCACAGCCTGCTTTCTTAATCTGTAATTTATCGGAAAAGAGCCGCGCTGGATAAGAATGGCTACCGCTGCCTCCCTCTGTGTATTACTCAGTTGCCGGAGCAAATTAAGAGGACAGATTCCACTTGTGTGTGGCAATGGTTCCCAAAGCCATTTAGACCGTAGCATTCGTTGTTATGTTTTTCCCAATAAGTTACTTCTAAGCATTTGTGGGCCGATGAGAGGGCTCAGTAGGTAAAGGGACTTGCTGCCAAGCCTGATGACCTGAGTTGATCTCCCTATGCAGCCCTGAACTAGTGACCATCCTGACTCATCATCCTGAATGCCAGGATTCTAGGTATTCACCACCACAATCCATGTATCCTTAAAACAAAGATACTTCATGTGAGCAGTGCATATGTCAAATGTATTGGAAAGGTTTAAACTGTGAGGCCTCTTTTTTTTTTTTTTTTTAAGTCTCCCTCCCCACCCCTCCCCACCAAGACAGGGTTTCTCTGTGTACCTTTGGCCATCCCGGACTCACTTTGTAGACCAGGCTAGCCTCAAACTCAGAGACATCTGCCTGCCTCTACCTCCCGGAGTGCTGGGATTACAGGTGTGTGCCACCACACCTGGTGTCCTTTGTTTGTTTGTTTGTTTTGTTTTTTGAGACAGGGTTTCTCTGTGTAGCCTTGGCTGTCCTGGACTCCCTTTGTAGACCAGGCTGGCTTCGAACTCACAGCGATCAGCCTGCCTCTGCCTCTCGGGTGCTGGGACCAAAGGCGTGTGCCACCACCGCCCGGCTTTTTTTTTTTTTTTTTTAATGAATTAATTTTTTAAGTTTTTATGTGCTTGGTGTTTTGCTTGCATGAACGTTTGTGTGAGAGTATCAGATCCTAGAATTAACAGACAGTTGTGAGCTGCCATGTGGGTACTGGGAATCGATGTGGGTGCTGGGAATTGAACCTGGGCCCTCAGGAAGAGCAGTCAGCCCTCTTAACTACTGAGCCATCTCTCCAGCCCCCTGCCCCCCTTTTAATGGTAAAAAGAACTTGTTACTCATTTGTCCTTCTCCAGTCTCTTACTGCTCACCCCCAAGACCAAAGTAACAAACCACCTTTTGAATTCTATGTTTCATTTCTTCTTTCTTTCTTTCTTTCTTTCTTTTCTGTCTGATGGTCTTTTAGTGAAATATTTTCTCATTGTTTCTTAACTAGCTGGGCATTCCACTGTACCACTGTTGATGTCATGAGGGTAGCGGCCATCCACATTGCAGCCCCCAGACTGTGCAGTACCTCGGATCTCCTTAATAGTTCCAGAAACCTGCCTGGCAATGTTGACAGTCTTATCAAAAGTGATGTTTCCAGCCGGGAGGTGGTGGAACACGCCTTTAATCCCAGCACTGGGGAGGCAGAGGCAGGCGGATCGCTGTGAGTTCGAAGCCAGCCTGGTCTACAAAGCAAGTCCAGGACAGCCAAGACTAAACAGAGAGACCCTGTCTCAAAAAAGCAACAAACAAAAACAAACAAACAAACAAACAAAACCCAAAGTGATGTTTCCACTGTGTTTAATGTTCTTCTGCTTCTTTCTGTCTCTTGGTGGCTCCTTGAGAGCGCTGGTGAGCAGAGCAGAGGCAGAGGGCACCGCCTCAGTCTGGGCCTGTCCGTTCTGGATGGTCCGTTTCACTGTAATTCTCAGACTTTTCCAGTCACTAGTAGCCTTGGCAATGTCATCACCGACCTTTTTTGGAGATAGATCCAAAGGATCGATCTTGGGGGGGCAAGGCAGATGTGATGCGGACCTCGCCTTCGGTGCACCTCAGGCACACAACTTTGATCTCATTGGGGTCAAACTTGGGCGGTGTGGTGGAGGCGGCTGGTGTCGGATGAACCCGGATCTGGAGAGACCGAAGAAAGTGACACCATAGCCTCCTCCGAGCCGAAAGCCGAAAAGCAAATTCTATGTTTTCAATTGCTTTGCCCATGTAGTCAAATCGCATACCAGTTCTAAACTTAAGGAAATAATAAGCTTTCCTCACGTAGTTAGAGTTTTAGGTCCCAGGACGGCAGGGTAGATTGATCTGCCAGTGACTTAGTTTTTATGAATGATGGTACAACTGGGGCCAAAAGATGGCTGAGCTGGTGGTAGCCCAAGCATGCTGACTTGCGTTCTGATGGTCAGAGGCCGCCTGAAAAGTATGAGGTATGTCGGGCATAGCGGCGCACTCCTTTAATCCCAGCACTCGGGAGGCAGAGGCAGGCAGATTGCTATGAGTTCGAGGCCAGCCTGGTCTACAAAGTGAGTCCAGGACAGCCAGGGCTATACAGAGAAACCCTGCCTCAAAAGCAAAAGAAAGCAAAAGGCTAGGGGTGGTGGGCTGCATCTGTAATTCCAGCACTCATACACCCAAAACAGCGCCCCCTCCCCCGCAGCCAGCTACCCTGGAGTACACAGCCAGGCACAAGCAAGAAGAGACCCCACCCCAACAAAGTATAAAAAGGAGCGCTCTCAAGGACTCCTGAAAGCTGTCTTCTGATCCCCACACTTATGCCCATGTTCACACGCACATACTCAAGCACACAACTTAAGTAGATTTTAAAATGTTTTAAACAAAGCCGGGCGGTGGTGGCGCAGGCCTTTAATCCCAGCACTCGGGAGGCAGAGGCAGGCGGATCGCTGTGGGTTCGAGGCCAGCCTGGTCTACAAAGGGAGTCCAGGACAGCCAAGGATACACAGAGAAACCCTGTCTCAAAAACAAAAATGTTTTAAACAAATAGATCAAACAATTGCTTTACTTTAAAAAAATTCATTTATTTTTTTTTGGGGGGGGGCACGTGTTATGCAACAGAGGTCGGAGGAAAACACGCAGGAGCTGGTGCTCTCCTTCCATCATGCGCATCCTGACTACTGAGCTTCGGTCCTCCGGTTTGACTCCAGACATCTTTTTGTTTTGTTTTGTTTTGGTTTGGTTTTGGTTTTTTTCTAAACAGGGTTTCTCTGTGTAGCCTTGGCTGTCCTGGACCCTCTTTGTAGATCAGGCTGGCCTCAAACTCACAGCAATCCACCTGCCTCTGCCTCCCGAGTGCTAGGATTAAAGGCATGCACCACCACGCCCAGCTGACTCCAGACATCTTTACCTGCAGGGTCTGCTATACCTTAAATGCCTTCCTAAATGTCATCCCGGCACTCAGGAGGTGTAGACAAGATCTCTGTGATTTCAAAACCAGCCTGATCTACATAGCCAGCAAGGGTGAGGCCCTAGCTCGAGTAAAAGAGGAAGAAAGACCTGGTCTACACAGCCGAGTCCAGGACAGCCAAGGCTACACAGAGAAGCCCTGTCTCAAAAAACACAGAAAAAAAAAAAAAGAAAGAAAGAAAGGAAGAAAGGAAGGAAGGAAAAAAGAAGAGAAAACATTATGGCTTAAATTTGGGGAAGGGTTTTGTTTTGTTTCTATTTATAATGTTTGCTAGCTTCTAAAAAAGAAAAAGAGTTTGAGATTCACTGGCACAGAAACAACAAACCAAGAAAAAAAATTTTTTGACATAGCTAAAGACAGTTGAAGTGTTGTAACCTGCTTAACTATAGACCCTCCTCTGAGACTTTCTCTAGTTCCCAGCATAACTGTAGCTCCTCTGTTATCACCTACTATCCCTTTTAGCATATGAGAAGCCATTTTTTTTTCTTCCAAGAATCCATTTTGATCATAAGGGGAAATTAAGTCCAAGTTCACAGGCCCTATGTGCCTGAGCCAGGATACAATTCAATAGTTCAATACTTGCTGCTTAGAATAAAACAATAGGTGGCAAATGCATGTTCTGCTTGCATTAAAGATAAATGTATATTCTATTAGATTTAAGACTGCAACTATGTTCCATTCTCGTGGACCTGTGGGGAACTGGAAAGTCCTCAAGCCTATAAGAACCAATCAGCTTATAATGCTTGGTCTAGCTACCTAGACACAATATACTTGGGACAAAACTGATTATGTCTAGCTAGTCAAAATGATGTAATGCAGCCCCCTTCTTGCTTCCTACACCTGGTTTCCTGGCTGTTGCTGGGTTATGGGTTTTTTGTATAAAAAGCCTTAGAAACAGGCCAGTGTCATAGTCTGGCTCCTGAGCCAAGATGATAGCCCTGCCCGGTCAGTTTTTGTTCACCGTTTAATAAACTTCCATCAATCTGAGTTTAGTGTTTGAGTGGCCAATATATGGCTGTTCTTGAACCCATAACAGAAGAAAGCTGGGTGCTGGCAATGATGTTAAACTCAGCACTTGAGAGGCTGAGGCAGGTGACTCTTTAAATTCAAGGTCAGCCTAGTCTACAGATGCAGTTCCAGGACAGTCTCCAAAAAAAAAAAAAAAAACCAAACAAGTAGCTGGGTGTGGTGGCACATGCCTTTAACTCCAGCACTCTGGAGGCAGACACAGGCAAATCTTTGTGAGTTTGTTCCAGGACAGACAGAGCAGTTGCACAGAGAAATACTTGAAAAACTAAAAGTAATTAATAAAAATTAAAAATGAGATGCAGCTGTTTATTTTTACATAAAGAATTAAATCTCGACTGAATTTTTGACACTCTGCACACAGCATATCAGAATGTCCACAGTTGATTACTATTTGATTTATAATCATCATTTCTGATGGTTTGTTTTTATAAATATATAGTAATAAGATAGCAGGAATGTGTTTAGGGTCATTTCAGAAACTGGTAGAAATCCTATTCTAATCCTAAGGCAAAATACATTGCCTGAGTGTTAGGAACTTAAGCAGCCATTTTTAAAAAAAATTTATTTATTTATTTATTTATTTATTTATTTATACAGTGCTCTGCCTGCATGTACACCTGCAGGTCAGAAGGGGGCACCAGATCTCATTATAGATGCTTATGAGCCACCATGTGGTTGCTGGGAATTGAACTCAGCACCTCTGGAAGAGCTGTCTTGGATTCACTTTGTAGACCAGTCTGGCCTCGAATTCACAGAGATTGACCTGCCTCTGCCTCCCGAGTGCTCGGATTAAAAGCGTGCGCCATCCTCCTCCTACTCCCCTCTCCCCCCCCCAATTGTATTTTTTCATAGAATCTATTTTTGAAATTAGGACTCAATCTGTATCACACAGAAATTAATAATCTAGACGATTTTGATATTAAAGAAAAGAGTAATAAAACAGATTTGCTTAAGAGATACTAAGTCACACAAGTGGAATTTAGCTAAGGGCAAATGCCTCTGTAATACCCCAAGATAAGCAGTGTGCTATCTAGGCCTGCTACAGATAAAGGAAATGGAGATAATAGGGTTTGTTTATTCACTCGGACTGACCAGCCTTTAAGCTCCACTCCCATGACAAAGGAGACTTAACCACCAGCTAGGCCCTGGTTCCCAAACCAAAGCCAAACCTTTAGTGGGCAACTCAAGTAGGGCAGAGCCTGGTCATAACCATCACTAATTCTCCCTCTACCATTAAGTCCTCTATGCTCTTATCAGACAAACTCTTCTTCCGGTAACAATTATTAAAACAAAAGACTGGGGTACTTAAAATAATTCTGACAATACTAAGTTGTGTGTTTCTTCCACCTGCCTCCCTCCTACCGGGGCCAGGCTTGCAGTGAGTTTGAGGCTAGCCTGTTCTTCATAGAGAGAGCTTGTCTATCTAATTATTTGTTTATTGTTTTGTTTTGTTTTTTGAGACAGGGTCTCTCTGTGTAGCCTTGGCTGTCCTGGACTCACTTTGTAAATCAGACTGGCCTCAAACTCACAGCGATCTACCTGCCTCTGCCTCTGAGTGCTGGGATTAAAGGCAGGCACCACCAGGCCTGGTTAGGAAAAGACTTTTTTTTTGTTCTGTTTTTCTGATTTCCCAGTCAATGTATTAGAATGGAAATTTCCACTTGATTTTGTTTTTTGTTGTTTGGTTTGGTTTGGTTTTTGGTTTTTGGTTTTTCAAGACAGAGTTTCTCTTTGTAGTCTTGGCTGTCCTGGACTAGCTTTATAGACCAGGCTGGCCTTGAACTCACAGCGATGCGCCTGCCTCTGCCTCCCAAGGGCAGGGAAAGTTTCCATTTGAAATGTAGTTCTGAGTCAGCCTTCTTCTGAATTGTGAGTGAAAAATGGACATTTTGCATCCTTTATTCCTAGGTCAAAGAGACCTGCAGTCTTTGCCTGCTTTCGTCCTTTGTACTCAATCACTCCATGAAAACTGTAGACTGCGTAGGAGAAAACAGATGGGCTGTTTCTTCCAGCAATGTGGAGTCTCAAAAACTCTTCACTTAGTTTATCTCTCTCTGGGGCCTTTGTTACCCCTTTCTGTTTATTAGGCATATCTTTTTGTTTGTTTTGTTTTGAGACAGGGTTCTCTGTGTAGCCCTGGCTATCCTAGACTTGCTTTGTAGACCAGGCTGGCCTCGAACTCACAGAGATCCGCTTGCCTCTGCCTCCCAAATGCTGGGATTAAAGGCACGCGCCACCACGCCCAGCTAGGCATATCTTTTAAAATGCAGTTAGATCTTTCTATAACTGCTTGTCCTGTAGGATTGTGTAGCATACCTGTAATATGTTGTGCATTATAATATGCAAACAATTTTTTTATTAGAGACATATGCTGGAGCAATGTTAATCCTAATCTGTACAAGAACACCCATAATTGCCGTAACTGCTGATAAATGGTGTACTTACAGAATCAGCCTTTTCAGAGCTTAAAGCAGTTGCCCATTGGGATCCTGAATGTGTGTTGTTAGCATACTGCCCCCAGTCTGCCTAGCAACCTATGAAGTCATTACCTGCCTGCCATTAAGTGTGCCCCTGCCCAGGATTATAAAAGAGCAAACCCTCTCTCTCTCTCTCTGTCTCTCTCTCTACATCTCTTGCTCTCTCTCTATCTCTCTGTCTTTCTTTTCATGAACTGTTTATGAATTTTGACTCCAACTTAACAGGGATAAAACCTAACATGCCAGGGCTGGAGAGATGGCTCAGTGGTTAAGAGCACTGCCTGCTCTTCCAAAGGACCTGGGTTCAATTCCCAGCACCCACATGGCAGCTGACAACTGTCTGTAACTCCAAGATCTGACACCCTCACACCAACACACATGAATTAAAATTAAATAAAATATTAAAAAAAAAAAACCTAACATGCCTTAGTCTTTAATGATTAAGATAAACTATCACAGGGCTGGAGAGATGGCTCAGAGCTTAAGAGCACTGGCTGTTCTTCCAAAGGTCCTGAGTTCAATTCCCAGCAACCACATGGTGGCTTACAACCATCTGTAATGAGATCTGGTGTCCTCTTCTATAATGCAAGTGTATGTGCGGGCAGAACACTGTATACATGATAAATAAATAAGCCTTTAAAAAAAAAAGATAAACTATCACCTATTTTGGAGGGTAGGATTCCTACCCCTCCCCCTTTCACTGGTTTTGGGACTCCTCTCCCTAACTACCCGATTGCCCACCTTTCTGCACCCAACACTGGCTAATTAAATGAGTTCCCCCTTCCTACTTGGCATAACCTCTCCAAGAGACTGTTGACGCCTCTCTGGTTCACTGGGAGGGACGGTACACATCCCAGGGCTGCAAGACTTCAGCTGCTCCTCCTCGCTGCAACTAGGGCTTAACCATTGGGCCAGACTGCGGCCAATACAGTTTGTTTCCTTCCCACTGCTGGATATTCTAGGGCACTAAGTGACTGTGTCTCCAGGTTCAGGTGGTTCCTGCTCAGGCTGTGCTCTCTTGGTCACTCACCAGAACTAACTAGTCACTGGGACAGTCTGTACCAGCCTTCTCTGAGTCATAATTCATTTCTGGGGACACCCTAATAGAATACTGACTTCACCTCCCCATGAGAAATAGTCCATTTGATGTCTCTCCATGCTTCCCTGGAAGGCACCCACATTAAGGGCTGCTAAGCTTACACACCTCCGCAGCCAAACTTGGACATAGCCAAAAATCTAAAACAAAACTTTTTTTTTTGCTGTTGTTTGAGACAGGGATTCTCTGTGTAGCCTTGGCTATCTTGGAACTCTTCCTGAAGATCAGGCTGGCCTCAACTCACAGAGATCCGCCTGCCTCTGCCTCCTGAGTGCTGGGATTACAACAGGCATGACCCACCATGGTCTGGCATCCAAAATGAAACTTTTTTTTCTTTTTTTTTTTTTTTTTTTGGTTTTTTTGAGACAGGGTCTCTCTGTGTAGCCTTGGCTGTCCTGGACTTGCTTTGTAGACCAGGCTGGCTTCGAACTCACAGTGATCCGCCTGCCTCTGCCTCCCAAGTGCTGGGATTAAAGGCGTGAGCCACCATGCCCGGCCAAAATGAAACTTTTAATTACCACCGGCAATCCAGTTAAAATGAAAGGAGGCTCCTTATTCTCAAACCTTTTCTCTTCTTTGCTCTCCCAGAAGTGTCATATATACACCTAAAGGGGATTTTCTCCCTAGCCTACTAACTTTAACTTCTGCCTATGTATATGTTTCAGTGTCCTGCCAGACTTCCTACAGCCAGAACAGAAGCAAAGCAGCTACCCACAGGTGCTCTAGTCCAACCTCACAGATCATGCCAGCTCGACCTGCAGTGCCCCCTACCCACAGATGCTCTCAGACCCTGAACAGCAACTACAACAGCCTGCTCCTCCAAGACATGGCCAACATTTCAGCCTTTTAACCCCCTGTTGCTGGGTGTGGTGGTGCTCGTCTTTAATCCCAGCACTCGGGAGGCAGAGGCAGGCGGATCACTGTGAGTTTGAGGCCAGTCTGGTCTACAAAGCGAGTCTGGATTTTTTGGTTTTTGGAGACAGGGTTTCTCTGTGTAGCCTTGGCTGTCCTGGACTCACTCTGTAGACCAGGCTGGCCTCGAACTCACATCGATCCGCCTGCCTCTGCCTCCCGAGTGCTGGGATTAAAGGCATGCGCCACCACGTCCGGCTACCACCCTGTCTTAAATACCCTCCAACTCAAAGTCCCGCCTACTCTTTAACCCCCGATTTCTCGCTCCCCGTCTTGACCTAGGATTAACTTTATTGAGGCCTGTGGACAGGAAGTCCTTGGATTAAAAGTCTGTGCTAGGATTGAGCCACCTTACAACCAGAAACCGGTTTTTACAGTTCACAGTCTGGTGGGTTCACAAGATCAAATCTCCTGCCACAACAATGCCCTGCTGAAAAACTCTGGGAGTAAGTGAGGCATTGTGTGGCTTACGTCACAGCCTGTGAGTGCCTTCCTTAGCACAGATCTAAGGAATGGTTGGACCTTCTCATCAGCCTTTGAAGCCAAGGGTCCTTCTTTAACCAACAGCTGCTCCTGCATCTTAGGTTTTTAGTTTCAGCAGATGCCTGCAGTTTCTGTGACCCTGAGGCTCTAGCAGAGAGTAACATTGGAATGCGGTAACTTTCCAGGAGAACGCTCCTGGCTGAGGCTGTCTTTCATCCCTTGCAGGGAACTGCTACCATGCTACCATGTCCCCACTGCACTCCCCATGCCCCCCTCTCCCACCAGAGGATAAATTCATGGGTGGCCCTCTTTGTGGAGTTGCGGCTACCCTGACAACCTGCGCGTTCTCTCTCTCTCTCTCTCTCTCTCTCTCTCTCTCTCTCTCTCTCTCTCTCTCTCTCAGTTTTTCGAGACAGGGTTTCTCTGTATAGCCTTGGCTGCCCTAGACTCACTTTGTAGACCAGGCTGGCCTCGAACCCACAGCTATCCGTCTGCCTCTGCCTTCTGAGTGCTGGGGTTAATGGCGTGTGCCACCACACACCGGCTTGTTCTGTCTTCTTGATGAATGCATTTCATGCTGTGCTCACTAGTTTTATGTCAGCTTGACACAAGATAAGTCACAAGACAGGAAACCAACTGAGGAAATGCCTCCCTAAGAGCTGGTGTAGGGCATTTTCTTTCCTTCTTTTAGTTTAGTTTAGTTCTTGAGACAGGGTCTCTCTGTGTAGCCTTGGCTGGCCTGGACTCTCTTTGTAGACTAGGCTGGCCTCGAACTCACAGGGATCATCCTGCCTCTGCCTCTCCTAGTGGTGGTGTTACAGGTGTGAGCCACCACAGAACAGAGTGTAGGGTGTATGGTGGCACATGCCTTTAATCCCAGCATTCTGGAGGCAGAGGTGGGCAGATTACTTTGAGTGTGAGACCAGCCTGGACAGCCAGGGCTACACAGAGAACCTTGTCTCCAAAAAACAAAGAAAAAAAAGAAAAGAAATGAGACTTCTGGCCAGAATGAAACTGCAGCAGAGAGAAGAGCAGTGTTCTGCCCCCTGCTGCCCAGCTGTCAAAGTGCACCCTGGAACTTTCCCACCAGGAGATTTAATCTACAAAGACTGAAACCTCAAATGTCTTCTCTACAGGGAGACCAATGGTGTCTTTGCTTCTAGATGAAGTGTCTCAGCCTAGGCAGCCACTAAAACTGTAGTAAGCAAAATAAAATGTACAAATATAAACTACATTGTAAAGGGAATTAAATTGCTGGGGGTTGAGGGGGTAGTGTTGAGTCTCACCTTTAATGCCAGTGGGATGAGGGGGGAGGGGGAAGAGGAGAGAGAGAGAGAGACAGAGACAGAGAGACAGAGACAGAGTGAGAGAGAAAGAGGGAGAGGGAGGGAGACACAGGGATAGAGGCAGAGAGACACGGAGGGTTAATAAAATGCAAACTTTTTTTTCCAGACCCCGGGTTTTGTGTATGTTATCTTGGCTGTCCTGAACTCACTTTGCAGATCGGCTGGCTAGGATTACAGGCGTGCACTGCCACTACCCAGCTTCTTGTTAGTATTCTCAAAGAACATAGTTGGTCCAGCTGTTTCAGATGTTTATATTTTGTAAAAAAAAAAAAAAAAAAAATCTATCTTCAATTAAAAATTTTTAACTTTCATTGAATAACCCTCTTCTCTTTCAGTTACAAAACAAAGAGTCAAGGCAGGCAGGTGTACTTCAAGACAGCTCCAGGAAAAGGGAGAAGGGAAGAGGCGCCTGAGGGGAATGGCCCCCTGCTGCTCAGCGATCCAAGTGAGTGGCTGTGCATGCACCAGAGGAAAAACAAAAGCTTTCAAATGGGAATCTCCACTTTGCCTTTTGTTTTTCGTTTGTGTGTCTTGCATACTCACAGCGAAGGATGAAGCAACTCCTTGCTAAGCAAGTTTCACATACTTGACCTATGACCTTGTCCGTCACATGCCCACATGTGCAAATGATGATGATAGCAACTGGTTTATGGTTGTCATAACTGAAGATGCCTATGAGTGTAGGTCCAGGCTCAACCCGTGATTCCCGCAAGGGAATTCGATGCAGACCCGAGAAAGGATGAAGGAGTCCGTAGTGTAGTGCCGTGAGACTCATGCCCCAAATATGTTGGCTCAGTGCTTAAGAGCACTTGCTATCTATCAAAGGCCTGGGTTTGATTCCCAGGACCCATATGACAGCTCACAGCCGCCTGTCACTCCAGTCCCAGCCCAGGGCATCTGACTCCCTCTTCCTGATTCAGCAGGCACCAGGCACACATGTTATGCACATACCTTTGGGTGGGCAAAACACTCGTATACTTAAGAACAGAAAGGGATTAGGGTGGGGGACTGAGCATGATGGCACATACCTGTAATCATGGCACTTGAGACAGTAAAGCAAGAACCCCAGCGTGGAAGCCCATGCCTGTAATCCCAGCACTCATGGAGGCAGAGGCAGGGGGATATCTGTGAGTTCGTGGTCAGCCTGGTCTACAAAGAGAGTTCAGGACAGCCAAGGCTACACAGAGAGACCCTGTCTCAAAAATAAAATTTAAAAGAAAAGAGAGAGGGAGGGATATTGGAACAAGATTGCCATGAGTTTGAGGCCAGCCTGAGCTATAGAGAGATTATCAGACTAGCCATAGCTATCACATATCAAAACTGTCAAGACCAAATCAAATATAGAAAAATAAAGTATGCTGTCATTTTCTGAGGGAGAAAAGATCAAGTTTTCTTGCTTATGCATTAAACCATGTTACTCACAGAAGAAATCATTATCATGGGTTGGGTCTTGAGAAAATATTAGGTTCAGGGAGATGGGGGGTGGGATTCTTGTGAATTCATTGTCTATTCAATAATTAAATCAAGCCGGGCAAGGTGGTGCATGCATGTAATCTCAGCAGTCAAGGAGCCATAGATAGGCAGATCTCTGTGAGTTCAAGGCCAGCCTGGACTACACAGAGAAATTCTGTCTCAAAACAAACAAACAAACACAATTAAATCAAGAGTTAGGTGTGGTGGTGCATCCCTACAATCCTAGTATTTGGGAGGTGGAGGAAAGAGAATTAGTTACATCCTAGATCAGCCAGGGCTATAAAGCAAGACCTTGTCTCAAAACCCAAGTAATGATGCCAGTAGGTAAAGCCACCTGCCACCTATCTGGAAGCTCTGGGTTGCATCCCCAGGGCCCAAACACAGTAAGAACAAGTAATGGTGAGCTTATTAAGCAGTAAGTCCTAGAGGCTGAAAACATTCTCGGCCTAGGTTAGATTGTATGGAGGCTAGAAACTTCCGGGACTAGGCTTAGGTTAGCAGGCAGAGGCAGTAACCTTCCCAGACAACAAGCACCTCAGGAGAATAAAAGTTTTGTTTGTCCGTCTGTCCGTCCGTCCATCCGTCCGTCCGTCCATCCGTCCGTCCGTCTGTACATATGTGTACCATGTGCATGCCTGGTGCATGCAGAAATCAAGAGAGGGTGTTAGCAATCACATCAGCTGGGCTGGCTAACATCAGTTTTCAGGGAGTCCAGAGCTCAGCAGCAGGCAGTCTGCAGGTGATCCCTGGATGGACTCTGATAGCCAAGTGGAAATCTGCTGAGACAAACATAGACTAAGGATAGCATTAAAATTTCCTAATCACTGGGGAAGGTGGAAAATCCCAAGACCAGGGGGAAACTCCCATTTTCAGGAACAGGTAGTGAGAAACTGTAAAATTATAAAATACAAGATGCTTGCTTGCTTGTCCAGCGTTGCCCAGTTCTTGTTAATGCTAACTTCAAAAGTTCCACCCTAGTTCCCAGAATAGTTACATGTAAGTTTCCATATATCAGATGTCCCCATACGGCTTTCAGTAACTGCTCTAGAGACCCACACCCAAGCCCCCACAAAGAGACACCCAATGCCAGATGTCCTAATGTCCATATGGTCTCACTTGATAAGAAACCCCACGTGCTTTGTGGTTTTAGCCTTTAAAGCTAGCCTGTAACAGCTACTCAGGGTCCTTCACTCCTGAGTGCTGAGGGACCCTGACACATCAACAATTGGGACTTCTGATGTGTCAGTAATAAATTTTACATATACCTCCAGCCTGTGTGACTTGAGTGGTCTCTCGCGGCGACCCCCTCCCTGAATTGGACTCTAGGGTCCAACAGTAGGTGTACCTTATCTGGAGTTTAGTTGATCTGTGGCAGGTGGATCCAAGTCTTGTGATTTTTGATTCCCTGAAATATATATGAATTTTAGTATACAAAGGAAGTATGTTAATATCATTTTATTAAGATCTATATTTAAAAGAAGCAGTTAACAGGTGTCTGTAAGGCAGCAACAGTAGACTCGTACCTTTGAGACCTACTAATGAGAAGCACATGTCTACATCAGGAAGACAGCCAAAGGGAAGTTATAATCCTGAGCTTGTGACTGAATAATAAACAGGCGGTGGTCTATCAGCTTATCAGAATTCTATTCATCAATGTTAAAATTTTATGTATCTTAAAATATCTTCTCAGAGCAGGGCGTGGTGTCACATGCCTTTAATCCCAGCACTTGGGAGGCAGAGGCAGGAGGATCGCTGTGAGTTTGAGGCCAGCCTGGCCTACAAAGTGAGTCTAGGACAGCCAAGGCTAAAATAGAGAGACCCTGTCTCGAAAACCCCCCCCCCAAAAAAAAAGAAAAAAGAAAAAAGAAAAAAAATCTTCTCAGACCCTCCAGTCTTATTAACTTACATTCACCAACCTTAAAGCATTTTCTCTGACTCTTAAACACTTTCTCAGACTTGTAAACATTTTCTTAGGAGCTCCCCCCCCCCCCCAGTAACTTGTATTTACTAACCCTAAAACACCTTTTTAGATCCTTATAACTTAAACTTTTATATTCTCAGACCTTATATAAACTTTACTTTTTTTAAAAACCAGTTATTCACTAGGAGATACAGGCAGTTGATTACTAGGGGCAGTCAGTCTGTTTATTTATTAACATGAAGCCTGTGAGTAAGGACAATCTGTTTGCCTTTTTTTTTTGTTTTGTTTTTTGTTTTTTGTTTTTTGAGACAGGGTCTCCCTATGTAGCCTTGGCTGTCCTGGACTCGCTTTGTAGACCAGGCTGGCCTCGAACACACAGCGATCCGCCTGCCTCTGCCTCCCGAGTGCTGGGATTAAAGGCGTGCGCCGCCACGCCCGGCCTGTTTGCCTTTCTAATAGACCTAGTACCTAGTAGTTTCAACTAGCTAATGAATTGACTAATGAACTAAAAGTGGATCTAATTGTCCTCTAGTTGTCAGGATACCATTATCTTAGCCATCAATGTGAGCAGACACCTGAGAAGGCTAACCTAGATGAGTTTATGGATCAATTAACATGACTGAGATGGCCGAGTGTGGTAGCGCACGCCTTTAATCCCAGAACTCAGGAGGCAGAGGCAGGTGGATCTCTGTGAGTTCGAGGTCAACCTACAACTCTACAAAGTGAGTCTAAGAAAGCCAAGGCTGTTACACAGAGAAACCCTGTCTTGAAAAACCATAATTAATAATAATAATAATAACAACAACAAGAACAACAACAACAACAGCAACAACAACAACAGAGATGATGAGTCAGCCCACAATCTAAACAGTTGTCCCACGCAGGCTCCTGAGGTTTTCATGGCATCATGGGCAGAGGTAGTCTGGCCATCAGGCACAGAAGATGAGAGGCTATTTCTGTGGAAGAACATGGGCTATACTGACCTCACTTCACTTTTAGCAATGTGAGACAGTAACTCTAGGGGTGTCTAGTTTGTCCACAGTTCAGACTTGTCCCTAGCAGCAAGTGAGGCATTGGGGGCAGCCTTGCCCAGTGTTTAGAGTACACAAACCAGAGTTGAAGTCAACTGTAGTTATGACCAAATCTTGGGGAGTTACTGCTAGGATTTGGGAAGTCTCTGTCACAATAAATTTAAATATATTTAATGCCATATTCAGCAGATCTCTGACAAGCTTGAGGTCCAGAATATCTGAGTTAAGCACTCTCTATCTGTATTTAGTTATCTGCTCTGGACTACATCTTGTTTTTCCTGACTAATCCCCCTAAAATGATTACAATTATCCATCATCTACTGAACAATCAAAAACTATGCGTCCTGGGGCTGGAGAGATGGCTCAGAGGTTAAGAGCACTGCCTGAGTTCAATTCCCAGAAACTACATGGTGGCTCACAACCATGTATAATGAGATCTGATGCCCTCTTCTGGTGTGTAGGCATACATACAGGCAAAATATTGTATACTAAAATAATTAAGTAAATAAGTAAGTAAGTAAATAAGTAAAAGATAAATAAAGACTTAAAAAAAGGGGGGGCTGGAGAGATGGCTCAGTGGTTAAGATCACTGCCTGCTCATCAAAAGGACCCAGGTTCAATTCCCAGCACCACATGGCAGCTCACAACTGTCTGTAACTCCAAGATCTGACACCTTCATACCAACGCACATAAATTAAAATTAAATAAAAAATAAAAAAATAAGTTAAAAAAAAAAACCTATGTGTCCTGTTTTGGGAATGGGGCATCATTTTCTTTTTTCCTCCTGAGCTCTCTTTCTTATTTTTTTCTCTCTGTTACTCTTACTTCACTCTTTCTTTGTCTTTCTATCTCTCTGTCTTTTTCTCTTTCTCCTCTTCTATATAACAAATCTCTTTATATCAGACCTGTTGGTTGGCCTCTATATTTTTATAAATTATAACAGTAAACATTTTGGCATGTAAGGCCTGAACATCAATAGACAGATTGTTATGTAAACTATCTTTGCCTAATATCATAAGCAGTGGCATCCAAATCCTAAAACTTATTGAAGTAAATAAGAATATTATTCTCTTTTCAGTTAACAAAATGAAACAAAGGAAGATCAGGTACATAAACCCAATATGTTCAGCAGCATTTAACAGAGACAACCTAACAAGAAACAGCAGTTTTGTCCAGGCATGGTGGCACACGCCTTTAATCCCAGCACTTGGGAGGCAGAGGCAGGTGGATCTCTGAGTTCGAGGCCAGCCTGGCCAAATCCAGGACAGCCAAGGCTACACAGAAAAAGTCTGTCTTGAAAATCAAATACCAAACCAAACAAAAAAAGAAACAGCAATTTTGTAGTCACACTTTGCCCCTGAGATTTTTATTTTATATTTTTTTCTGAGACAAAGTTTCTCTGGTTTAGCCCTGGCTGTCTTAGACTTGATTTGTAGACCAGGCTGGTCTTGAACTCACAGAGATCTGCCTGCCTCTGCCTCCCAAGTGCTGGGATTAAAGGCATGCACCACCACCGCCCAGCTCCCCATAATTTTTAAAAAGGATTTTGTTGTCTCTTTTTTTTCCTTTAGGTGTAGCTTTAGTATATGAAGCCCCAATATCAGCACACAAACAAATGTAATCTTCAATATCTTCTTTAATTTTTATTGAAAGGGATGGGTGGCAAAATGGCATTTAGCATTAATATTTTATATGTTAATTGCTTGAAAATAATCTTTCCTTCCTCTTTATTAATTATCAGGTAACTGACTGCCTGATATGGCTGACCATCAACTTGTATCTCTTACTTATCCTTAACAATATGTAATAATTCAACTATTTACATTTGTTTAGTTTTGAAGCAAATATGGGATGCCAAATGAAGCCCAGTCAAGTTTATTTTAAAGAATACAACCATTCATGAGGCAGCTGATCATCTGTATGTCCCAATTATCTTTAACAGTGCATAATAAAATGACAATTGCTGAACTGAAGCTCCTTCAGCATCAAGATTCCATAACTACAGAGACTAGGGACTTACCTGACCCCCACATGGCACATCACCAGAGAACGCAACAGTTCCCTGTATGACCCAGTTTTATTAAAAAAAAATAGTTATTTCTTAATATTGCTAGTAAAAACAAGGAGGTTAAATATATATCTTTAACTGTCTTTGTTAGCCTGAAGAGACTTTATGAGCCAGTGACTCTCGTTTTTTGTTTTTTCTCTCTCGAGAGGAGTTTTACAGCTTGACTAACTGGTAGTCAGAGTGTTTTATTTTTTTAAAAGAGTTATTTATTTATAATTTGTACAGTAAGTACTCTGCCCGCATGTGTGTCTGCTCGCCAGAAGAGGGCACTAGATCTCATTATAGATGCTCATGAGCCACCATGCAGTTCCTGGGAATAGAACTCAGGACCTTTGGAAGAACAGACAGCGTTCTTAGCCTCTCAGCCATCTCTCCAGCCCCCAGAGTGTGTGTGTGTGTGTGTGTTTTTAAGTACAGAATTCAGTTGGCAGGGATAGATGCATATCGTTCTAAAATATAGATCAGATCATTTTTGTCCCTGGACATGTTTTAACCTTTTCTTGGTCATGTTTAGTCATTATTGATAAACCATGATAGAACAGAATTTTATTTTAAAGATTTATTACGTATACAGTGTTCTGCCTGCGTGTGCCCCTGCCTGCCAGAAGAGGACAGCCGATCTCATTATAGATGGTTGTGAGACACCACATGGTTGCTGGGAATTGAACTCAGGACCTCTGGAAGAGCAGTCAGTGCTCTTAACCTCTAAGCCATCTCTCCAGCCCCTAGAATTATTTTTTTATATTATTTTATTTTATTATTTATTTATTATTTTATTAACCTCCAACCCAATTTTTAACAGTCTTGTAGTGTTAAGGGCATATTTTGCCAAAGCATGACAGCCTGTATCTCAGGCTGGTAGTTTTTGTGGTTTCAGGGGCATTAGACAGAAAGCAAACATTCAAGCCGGCCTGGGCACATCGTCATGTCCCAAGAAGTGTATTGTCAATTTTTAATAGTCAGAGTGTAAATTGCCATTAGGCCCAAGAAAAGTTTGCGGGCCAAAGTTGTTGTAGTTATCATTTATGACATCACAGTGGCCCTCCATGAGCTACTGTTTTAAGAAAGAGGGTCTAAAGATTTCACTGTGTGGGGCTGGAGAGATGGCTCAGCGGTTAAGAGCACTGACTGCTCTTTCAGAGGACCCGAGTTCAACTCCCAGCACCCGCACGGCAGCTCACAACTGTCTATAACTCCTGTTTCACGGGATCTGCCACCCTCACACAGATAGATGTACATGCAGTCAAAACATTAAATGTACATTTAAAAAAAAAAAATTTCACTGTGTGGCTTGTAGGGCATTTTTCAGTCCTCAGATGACGACTGGAATGAGAAGATAAGCACAATTCCCAGATTTAATTCCAATTTGGTGATAACAGACCACAAGCTGTCCTGAGACAGAGGTTGTTAGAATCTATTTGCAAGCTCGGAAGCCCAGGTGGACTCTAATTGAGCTGAGCTAACAGCTGATAAAGGTCGTATGTTTATGGATAATTCAGAACTGTTCGGATGCCCATGGAGGTAGCACCTAACCTGTGCCCAGGCCACCTTAAAAACATTGTATCCAATGCATCAGTGCCTGGGTCACCAAACCAAGGCTGGCTCAGATTTACAGGTTGATTTACCTGAACAAAAGTTCTCTTTTTGGCCGGGCGTGGTGGTGCACGCCTTTAATCTCAGCACTCGGGAGGCAGGGGCAGGTGGATCACTGTGAGTTCAAGGCCAGCCTGGTCTACAAAGCGGGTCCAGGACAGCCAAGGCTACACAGAGAAACCCTGTCTCGAAAAACCAAAAAAAAAAAAAAAAGTTCTCTTTTCCTCCCAAGAAAAGTTAATATAAGTGGTAACCATAGAAAAGGAATAATTTATAGTAAAAAGGAACTAGATTTATAGATAGTCAAAGCATTTTTAGTTTATCTAGTTATCAAGATCATACACCAATAAAGACATTATTATAAAATAGTTGATAAAATTTAAAATGTCTTATAGGTTTATATATTTAACCACTTTTTTTTTGAGACAGGGTTTCTCTGTGTAACCTTGGCTATCCTGTACTCACTTTGTAGACCAGGCTGGCCTTGGACTCACAGTGATCTGCTTGCCTCTGCCTCCCCAGTACTGGGATTACAGGTGTGTGCCACCACGCCTGGTTCTATTTAAACAGTTTTTAAAAGCTGTTTTTACAATAAAGTATTTTTTCTAAGAGCGAAGTCATAGAGATAACTATAATCTTTAGAAGGCAAAACCAAATTTTAACAGTGTAAACAATTTAGTGTCTCTAAAATCAATACCAAGTGCATTGTTTTCATGTTACAAAGTTTGGCTGCCAGCAAGAAAAGTTCTTCTGTATGAACACACAGAAGTATAGCTCTAATACTGCCACAGACATGAGGACAAGTTGTAGAGCCTTTGCTTGGCAAAGCTCCAGAGACCTCCGACTGTCCAGCACAATCTCTAGACATCCAGAGCAGCTGTTGAGGCTTTGTTTGACAAAGTTGCAAAGATCTCCAGCTGATCACCACTGCCCCTAAATATTATGTATGGTTCAGGTGTAATGTTGTTTAGAAATCTGTTCTGTCTCCTAAAACTTTTTTTTCTGTTTATTTCTCAGCCCTTAGGAAATTCATACAGAGAAAACTTTTTCCCACAGAGAATGTTTAAAGAGGGCATCTGGCCAAAGGCTTGAGACAATGATAAATTTTTTTGCTCTGACTGTGAGCACTCAGGCAGAAACTGCATGAAAGAAAAGTAAAACCTAAACCTAGCATTACCTGGCTAAATACTGTTACCTGTAGAAACATTTCCTTAGAATCTGCTTTGAGAGCACTAGAAGGTGGGCTTGGAATGCCATGATTTACAGACATTTTACAATAGAGGACCCCTTGGCAGTTTGTTGGGGACAGGCCATATGGCCAGTGCTCAGCCATCTTGTCAGAGCCTGCACCTTTAGGCTCCTATTTCTCCAGCAGTCTGTCATTTACCAGAAACCAGCTGACCCTGTCGTGGTTCAGCAGTTAGACACCTGTTGTGGTGTATTGTGGGAGACGGTCATTCTAAGACCCCTGAGCTCATAATAAGACCTACTCCTTTCTGGCTATAAACTAGCTTTTCCAGTAAGACTCCTGGTAAAATCAGATTAAAGGCCAGCAGCCTGTGAGCAGCAGTTCCGGGAACTTTTTCCTGACTAACCAGATCTTTTACAACTTCCTTTTCTCTCTGGAATTTTTCCTTCTTCTGTGATTATAGCAGCTGTAAAGGTAGACACCTGCTGGAGCATTCCAGAGTTAGGTATCCATAGCAACCCTTGCTTATGCAAATACCCATGCGTCCGTACCTATAAAAACTCTGTGAAAATTGTCAATAAACGGGGCTTGATCAGAATCCAGACTTGCCCTCATTTCTTTGTGTCTTCTGTCCCCCGCTTGTCTGCCCCCTCCACAGGTACCCATTGAAGACCCCGCAGGCCAGGACAGCAGTTATGTAGGCTTGGATAGCACACCTGTTGGTTTGGGACTGGGAGTAAGTAAACTTTTTCTTTATTAGAGAACATTTAGCTCAAGCTATGTTCCTACAACAATCTTGTAAACACAATGGCTTTAGCCTGGGGAAATTTATGATCAAACTTTTCTCAATACTGTTTAAGAAGTAATAACCAGGTTATGCTGACCATTGTGTGGAAATTGACTTTTGTTGTATGCTTTGTTGTAGGTTACAGAACTTTTTGTATTTCCTTGTTATTCTGTTGATTTTTGATTGCCCTAGGGTTTGTGAAAGATGAAAAAAAAATTCATGAAGTAATCTGTAATGAAAAAAAAAATGAACTTCATTTTAATAAAATACTGGAATTGGCCCAAGGAGAAGGGGTAAGCAAGTAACAGACATGAGAGAGTAAGCTAGAGTGAGATGGGGAACAGCAAGAGAGTTAAACAGATGGGGAACAACAAGCAAGAAGAGAGCTAGATAGAAATATAGCAAGCAAGCAAGGAACAAGGAGTCAGGCAGACAGTAACCAAAATGTCTGAATTATATAGGGAGAGCCCTTGGACCAGAAAGTACATGGTAGGTGGCACCCTATGCCAGCCATACCCTATTAACAGGTAGGGACTGAGGGATGCTGGGAGAACCTGGAGGCCAGGTGCACTTTGATATGTCAAGTAGGCATCTCAGCCATGGGTCACAAAATATTAAAAAAATAAATAAAAAATTAAAAACTATAACCAAAGTTCCTAGTCATTTCCTTTGGCTTTGGGATTAAACTAGGTCCTGTAAACTCCTCCCCCCTTTACTTTCTTTTGGAGACAGGTTCTACTCACACACACACACACACACACACACACACACACACACACACACGCACTCACGTGCACGCACGCACACAATGTAGAGGTTCTCTCTACATAGCCCAGTTTAGCACTGAACTTTCAAACCTCTGCCTCTGTCTCCTAAGTGCTGGAATAGGCATGAACTTCCTTTTTTTTTTTTTTAGTATCTTTCTGCCTTTTCTGAATTACACTTTAAGATATAAACTATGAATAGTAAATATAACAGAATTTATGTATTAGGAAACAGAAAAATAGTAATGAACATTTAAATAAATATATAAATGCAAAGTATCTCAGTACTATATCTTCTTTTCTTCTTTTTCCTGCTTCCCTTCTTCTTCTTTTCTTTTTGCGGAAGAGCAAGTGCAGATTTATTAAGAAAAAGTGAGAATTCCCAAGAATGGTTGAGGCTGCAGAGAAGGGAGCTCTTCAGTACTATATTTTTTTTCTAGCTTTTTAAAAAGGTAATAAACTAGGCTGGAGAGATGCTTCAGAGGTTAAGAACATTGGCCAGGGTCCAGTATCCAGTGCCCACAGGGCAGCTCACAACTGTCTGTAACCCAAGTTCCAGGGGATTGGACACCCTTACACAGACACGCATGAAGGCAAAACACAAGTGCACATTTTAAAAAGTCATAAACTTCCACCTTGTTTGTATGTTTATTTTACATTGAAAATGTGGTGTGTGTCAGGAGTAGTGGCACACAGGCCGTTAATCCCAGCACTCAGGGAGGCAAGGGCAGGCAGATTTGAGAAATCTCTCAGGTAATTTCCATAGTAACTATACCAATTTCTATCCCCACCAACAATGTAAAAGTGTTCCTCTTTCCCCACATCTTCGCCAGCCTTTGTTGTAATTTATTTTCTTCATAATGGATGTTCTAACTGGGGTAAGATGGAATCTCAGATTGGTTTTGATTTACATTTTCCTGATGATTATTGATGTTGAGCACTTAAATATTTTGTTTTGGGTTTATTTTGTGTGTGTGTGTGTGTGTGTGTGTGTGTGTGTGTGTGTGGTGTTTGTGTGTGCACCATGTATATATCTGTTGTCAGTAGAGATCAGAACAGGGTATCAGATTGCCTGAAGGTGGAGCTACAGATTGTTGTGAGCCACCATGTTGGTGCTGGGAAAGGGTTCCAAGTCCGCTTCAAGAATAACAAATGCTCTTAACCACTAGGTACCTCTCCAGCCAATGAAGCTGTGCACTTAAAACACAAGTATTTCTTCCTTGAAAACTGATTCCACTTCCTTGCTACTTATTTTTCTTCGTATAGTCTAGGCGTTAGCAATGTGTAGCTGGCAGAGGTTCCCTCCCACACTCCAGGATGCTTCTTCATTGATCGACAGTTTCCTTTGCTGTACAGAAGCCGAAGTGCCCCCCCCCTTTTTTTTTTTTTGAGACAAGGTTTCTTTGTGTAGCCTTGGCTGTCCTGGACTCGCTTGGTAGACCAGGCTGGCCTCGAACTCACAGCCATCCGCCTGCCTCTGCCTCCCGAGTGCTGGGATTAAAGGCGTGCGCCACCACCGCCCGGCCTCCAAGTGCCATTTGTCAGTCGTTGGCCTTAGCAGCATTGGGTCCTACTCAAAAAGTCCTTACTCACGTTTTGCTTTGAGACCCTTGATCCACCCGGAGCTGATCTTTGTGTGGGGTGAGGGATGCGGATCTCATTTTAGGCTTCTTTGTGTGGCTCTCCAGTTTCGAAGCACCATTTGTTGAAGATGAGATCTTTCCTCCAGTCTGGACTCTTGGCTGTAATTCTAGGGACTTGTATCTGCAGCGTCAGTTCTACCCCACTGATCTGCTCGCCTGCGTTTATGCCGGCGCCACGCTGGTTTTACTCCTATGGCTCTGCAGCAGGGTCTGAAGTTGGGTAAGGGGCTGCCTTCATTAGTGTTCTTTTTTGCTGAGGATTGCGTTGCTTACCTGGGGTCGCTTGGGCAGGATGGTTATTTTCACAACATATATTGTAAATCGTAAGCACAGGCAGTTTTTTCATCTTCTTGTGGTTTATTTCAGGATATTCTCCCTCCCTCCCTCTTTCCCTCCCTCCTCTCCCCTCCCCCTCTCTGTCTGGTTTTCCTAGACAGGGTTTCTCTGTGTAGCCTTGGCTGTCCTGGGCTCTCTTTGTAGACCAGGCTGGCCTCAAACTCACAGCAATCTGCCTGCCTCTGCCTCCCGAGTGCTGGGATTAGATGTGTGCACCACCACGTCCTGCTCCAGGATATTTTCTTTGAAGCTTTTCTGAGTGAGATTGTTTTCTGAATTCTTTCTCAGTATGTTTGTTTGGTTATCAGTACAGGGAAAGGCTACTGATTTTATATATTAATTTTATATTATGCCACTTTGCTGAAGTTCCCCCCCCCAATAGTTTTCTGATAGCATCTTTTTTTAGTTAATTAATTTATTTATCCACTTTACATCCCAATCATAGCTCCCTCCCTCCTCTTCCCCCAGGTATGTTCTAGAACTCTCTTTAGATCAGGCTAGCCTCAAACTCAGAGACCCGCTTGCTTCTTTCTCTCAAGGTCTTGGATTAAAGGCAAGCACCGACATGCCTGGCTTGTTTTTTCTTTTTTTTTTCTTTTCTTTTTTTTTTTTGTTTTTTTGTTTTTGTTTTTTCGAGACAGGGTTTCTCTGTGTAGCCTTGGCTGTCCTGGACCAGCTTTGTAAACCAGGCTGGCCTCGAACTCACAGCGATCCACCTGCCTCTGCCTCCCGAGTGCTGGGATTATAGGCATGTGCCACCACGCCCGGCTTTTCTTTTTATTTTTTAAAGACAGTGTTTCTTTATATATCCCAGACTGGCCTTGAACTCACTATGTAACGCAGGCTAACGTCAAACCCTCAGCGACCTTCCTTTCTCAGTCTCACTAGTGCTGTGATGACAAGTGCATGCCACCGCGGTCACTGGGCACTTTCTGATAATGAGAAGTTAGTAGACATCGTGTGGACATAGATTCTGTTCCATTTGGGTAATTACCCAGGGCTAGAAATACAAGTAAGCAAGTCTAATTATTCCTAGCATTGGTTTGGTGAGCGGAAGCAGGCTCAAGAAGAAAGAGCAAGTTCCTAGATCCGGCGGAAGTGCGGCTCACTAAGCCGCCATATGGCCTCCGTGGTGTCTCCGTGGTAAGGAAGTTCTAAGGAGAGAATGTTCCAGAATGGGAGTGTATGCTTCTGTGGTCAAACCCCACGCTTTGGTGACAGCTTCAGTGTGGTACAAGATAGGTATGGCTGAAAGGAGACCACTGTGAACTCATGAAGTCTGAATTTTATTTCACCCTGGGAGCAGAGTGATGAAGGGACGTTCTTCCGTGTTACACATATCCCAGGATTCTTCTCGTCCCTTGCGGTCAGGGCCGTTGCTGGGGCTATTGTGGCACGTGGGAAGATTCTGCCTTCCTCTCAGGCGCTGGCTCTGCCCTTGCCATTTAGCTTGCCCATGTACTTGCAGAACTTTAGGACCCTCTGTAAGTATAGTAAAATGCTGTTAATCTCGTTGCTCCTGCTCAACTTTTGCAAATTGATGCAGCGAGAATGTTTCCTGATGTCGTTGGTTCTTTATTTTAAGGTGTAGACAATGTTTGGAATGAAAGAAACACTCACACTCAAATTCTTCCAGTAATTTCAAACAGCAGCAGTACCCGCATCCACATGCTGGTGTAGTTGTTTAAAGCCACAACCTCATTTTTTCTTCCTGCACTTCACTTTATTGCACTCTATATATTGCTTTCTCTAAATTGAGGGTTTGTGACAACTCTGCATTAAGTGAGTCCATTGATAATAATGTAGGCTCATTTCCTGTCTCACACTTTTTTTCTTTTTTTGGTTTGTTTTTGAGACAGGGTTTCTCTGTGTAGCCTTGGCTGTCCTGGTCTCGCTTTGTAGCCCAGGCTGGCCTTGAACTCACAGAGATCCATTTACCTCTGCTGGGATTAAAGGCGAGCACCACTGTGCCCAGCTACATTTTGTTTAGTCTTAATAGTATTTCAAACATTTTCATTTCTATGTGTTTTGGTTGTTTATTTTTAATAAACTAAATTTGTTTTTTGAGAATTTCATAATACACACACTCTCTCTCTCTCTCTCTCTCTCTCTCTCATTATTCGTCTCCCTCACTCTGTTTTCTCCTTCCCACACCTGTCAGGGCCCCTCCTCCTTACAGGTTCCTTTCTCATGTTAAGACCGTGTGTGTGTGTGTGTGTGTGTGTGTGTGTGTGTGTGTGTGTGTGTGTATGTTTGGTGACCACTGAATTTAACGAGAATGGGTATGGACTGTCCAATGGAGCCTAGTGGACTCACCGGTGGGTACAAAAAGCCATATCTTGTTTTTTTCTAGGCAAAAGCACAGCATGGGTTGTAAAATGCACACTTTCCTCACATTATAAGGAAATGGGACATCATCTCTTTCTTTCTTTCTTTCTTTTTTTTTTTCTCCCAAAATCAATGGTCTTCAGTTGTCATAGCAAACAGATGAAGCAATTTTAAGGTGAAGCTAAGAACTTGGCTCATAAAATGTAGGAATGGAATTTGCATCAAGTCCCATGACGTGCTTTTGTCATAATAAATAAGGTTGCCTTAATATTCTTTCCTTCCTTATTGTTAGACTCAGAACTTGTGAGAACTAAGGACTGCTCAGTCTAACCTCAGTAGCAGAAAAATTCCTGCTTGCAGGCCTGTGGTAAAGACTACCGAGAGACTAGTGAGGCCACCCTCACGCAGAAAAAGAATTCCAAGAACAAACTGTTCAAGTGAGAGCCTCCTTGGATATAATTAACCTGTTTGAGACACATAAAGTCAAATAATTTACTGCCCTCCCCCATCAGCCCGTATTTCTGTTTTCTTATCTCTCTTTGACATCTGGATATTTTGCTGTTATCTTTTCCCTATCTGTAAGCTCAGAATTCAGTCTCTTGATTTTCTAGACACAGAGTGCAGATGCTACAGTTCTGTATGGAAATGCTAACGTGCATCTTAAGATACCCACTGGTTATCAGAGCAGTGAGTTCTGGCAGGCGTCTTCTTGTATGGGCTTAGAAAGTGTGTGAGGCAGGCTCAGAAAGGATGCAGTGTTCTGGTAGTTTTATTTGTCCACAGATTTATGAAGTTCCACTACGAGGGTTAGTGTTTCTAGGCTGTTCTGAGCCTCACGCTTTGCCGACTTATATCAAAATATTTATGCTTGGGCACTGGGGAAAGAGGCTGGGAAAACGTTTGTAAAGATACCCAGGCTGTATAAGTTAAGAAAGAGCATCAAGGAGGTCAAAATCAGAAAAGTCTGTCGTTTCTGTGGTCGGATCCTTTCTACTAACTGGCTTCCATGGGCGTCCGGGACATTTGTGGGGAGTTGCTTCCGGAAAATCAGATATCAGCTTAAATGAAAGGCTATCTGGTTGTACATGGATATCGGGGATTAAATCGTCAAGGATGTCTATGGCATATGGTGATGTGGTAGTCATCACACCAGTTAAATCTGAGTCCTGGATGCCAGAAGGGATAACCATTGTACTTGGCTGGGCTAGGGGAGGGTTAATGGTGGCCCCTTCTGTTCCCCCCTGTGTCTGTGTAGAAGATGTAGTAGTGTCTTCAGAAGAGCTTGTCAATGGCTCTGTTCTGTGATCAGTGTGCTTTCCGTTGCTTTTGTCTTTATTTTTGTGTTTGCCTTTGCCGTGGCCATGGCCGTGACCGTGATGGTGCTTATGCTGTTTCTTGTGTCCATGGCCAAGGCCATGGCTCTCCTGGGGCTGATGGCCTTGGTCATGGCCGTGCTTATGACCATGGTCAATTTTATGTTTTGTTTGCTTTTCATGCAACGAGCCACTCCCATGAGTGGGTCCTCCATCATTTTCTGGATCCTGCTCTTCTTGCAGCCTGGCAACGAAGGGTGAACTTACACTTGGTCCTATTATTTTGTGTCCGTGGAACGACCGGAAAGGTGAAAAGCCGGGAGGTCTTCTCATCATCCCAATCTACACAGGAGACATTAACATGCACACATCGTTAAAACCACACTGCCAATGAAGGAAGAAGGGAGTAAGAAGTTGATGATGCCATCTTGGTTTACAATGGGGCGAGCCTTTGCCAGATTTTTAAATACTATATTACTTTTCTAGAAAAATATGTTAACAAGATTTCTTCTCTTTTGATGGTTCGTAAAATTTGTGGACTTTGTTGTGGTGCTGGCGATCGAACTTAGGAACACTGTATATGTCGGGATCTAATTCCAACACTGAGTTATATCTACAGCCCTGCCCTGACTATTAGTAATACTCTAAGGCTGAGTTTTTCTTCATTTAGAAAAGCTAAGGTGGTTAATATACATAATCTCTAGGGTACACTATTTGATAACTACGATCATTTCTGTTTTGTTTTTTTGTTTGTTTTTTGAGACAGGGTTTCTCTGTGTAGTCTTGGCTGTCCCGGACTTGCTTTGTAGACCAGGCGGGCCTTGAACTCACAGCCATCCACTTGCCTCTGCCTCTCGAGTGCTAGGATTAAAGGTGGCTTGGTCATTTCTATTACAATCATTGCTGTTTTTAATTCTTTTTTTTTTTGAGACAGGGTTTCTCTGTGTAGCTTTGGCTGTCCTAGACTCACTTAGAGACCAGGCTGGCCTCGAACTCACAAAGATCCACCTGCCTCTGCCTGCCAAGTGCTGGGATTAAAGGCGTGCACCACTGCCCGGCGCATTTCAAATCTTAGTGCCCTATCTTTGGCGACTGACAAAGCGCTAGTCACATTGGCGTAGCTTTAAAGACAGAAAGGGGAGATGCAGAGTACTGCTTTTCCAAATTGAATTGTGTGTGTGAACCCTCGAGAAGCTATTTTACAATGCAGGTTGGGATTCATTAAGGGAGGAAGGGGAGTGAGTCTGTCCACATTGCTCACAAAGTCCTTTCATGTACAAAGTAGAGCACAGCATGTGCTGCGTGCACCTCAGGCACGCCACCGTGGAGGTCTGTGACTACTGTTAGTGCCAGGGCTGGCTCGTCACTATGAGCCATAGGGAGCACTGACAATGAGTTAAGTGACCAAGAAGAGGTCACCTATTCTCCTTTCCAGCCATAAAAATCGAGATGGGCATAGAAAGGTATGACTTCTTACTATTTTCAGAAGGCAGCCCACTCCCCAGTTTACTTTAGCAGTGATTCCTTTCCAATACCCAGAGTCGGCTTTTTGGACTATGCAGAATTGACCCCAAGCTGACCTTAGCGAAATACCTACCATTTCTAATGCTCGGCAGGTGACAGTCGGGTGGACTTTGTTCTCCCAAGGTCTCATGTACACGTTAGCATGACAGTTGAGAATTTGCTAATTGTGAAAGAAGAAGCCAAGGGGGGGGGGAATCATCATTAGTCGTGAGGCTCGTGAACAAGTGATCCTGAAAGCATCACATAGGTACAGCACTACTCACGCCAAAGTGATTGGTCTCACAACTTGCTGTCAATTCTGTGTCATTTTCCTTGGAACACATGGTTTCTCTGGCTGTGAACTCAATAAAATACTTTACTCCACTCACAACCTGTGAAATTAATTAGAACAAAAAAAGCATTTAGTGAGGATTTGTATAATAAAATATACTTTTTTTGTTTATTCCAATGCGTTTAAAATTACAATCTTGCTGCACGTGGAGGTGCATGCCTTTGATTCCAGCACTCAGGAGGCAGAGGCAGGAGGATCTCTGTAAGTTCGAGGTCAGCCTGGTCTAAAAGGGGCTGTGTAGCCAGGGCTACACAGAGAAACCCTATCTTGAAAAACTAAAACAAACAAACAAACAAACCAACAAAACACATTTTTTGTTGTCTTGTTGCCAAATACTGAATGTATGTATGTATGTATGTATGTATGTATGTATGTATGTATGTATGCACTCTATTTTACGTATGCCTGCATGGCAGAAGAGATAAGAGAGGGCATTAGATTCCATTATAGATGGTTGTGAGCCACCAAGTGGTTGCTGGGAATTGAACTCAGGACCTTTGCATGAGCAGCCAGTACTCTTAACCACTGAGCTATCTCTCCAGCCCAGATAAATTCTTATGTAGATTAAATTATGCAATTAGGGAAATATTTAAATTATCTATTGCTTCACTTATATATTTAATATGAAGAAACTTCTTAAATATTTAAACAAGTGGTTTTGCTGCATGCTTTTAATTCCAGCACTGGGGAGGCAGAAGGCTCATGGATCTCTGTGAGAGTTCAAAGTCAGCCTGGTCTACAGAGCAAGTTCCAGGACAGTCAGAGCTACACAGAGAAGTCTATCATGGTCATGAACCCCCCTCCCCTAAATCTTTTGTCTGTCTATCTATCTATCTATCTATCTATCTATCTATCTATCTATCTGAGACAGGGTCTCACAATGTAGCCCTGGCTTTCTTGGAGCTCACTATATATATATACATCAGCCTGCTGGCCTCAGATTCACAGAACTCTCCTTGTCTCTGCCTCTTGAGAGCTGGGATTCAAAACATGCTTTACCATCCAGACGCGGTGGCCTACACCTGAAATCTCAGCATTCTGGGGGTGGGGGTGGGGAGGCAGGCAGATTGCTGTGAGTTCGAGGCCAGCCTGGTCCACAAAGTGAGTCCAGGGCAGTTAAGACTACACAGGGAAACCCTGACTTGAAAAACCAAAAAGAAAAGAAAAGGGGAAAAAAAAAGCTGCTCCACCATGCTCAGCCTGGGATTTATTTAGTTTTACTTATATATATGGGTGTTCTTCATGTACATCTGTGCAACACATGTGTGCAGCAGTGTCCTCAGAGCTCAGAAAAGGACATCAGATGCCCAGAAACTGCACGGAGCCATCATGTAGGCCATGGGAACTGAAGTCCTGTTGTAGTAACTATAAAAATACCTAAAAAGGTTTATTATAAAATTAGCCTATAATTATTATAGTGGCTTTATCTAACCAGCTATCATAATCAATAAAGACACAGTAACTGGTTATATTTTAGAATAGCCTCATTTTACATGGGACTGGGACATGGGACTATAACTCCCATTATCTCCACCCCCCTGCCCCAGACAGGGTTTCTCTGTATAGCCTTCGCTGTCCTAGACTCACTTTGTAGACCAGGCTGGCCTCGAACTCACAGAGATCTGCCTGCCTTTGCCTCCCAAGAGCTGGGATTACAGGTGCGCGCCACCATGCCCAGCTTGTTTTACTCATTCTTGTCTGGGCCACTTCTCATCCAAAATCCCCAAATACTTGTTAATGCCCTTCACCTGGGCTGCTTTCCTCCATGTATGCTGATCCAGCCATGTTCTTCTCCCATGCTAACCCATCACAGCCTCTTTTTTCTTCTTCCTGCATCTGTCTCCTCTCTCATCTACCCAGTCATAGGCTTCAGCATCTCTATTTGGCCAAGCAGGGATAATTGGGGACCATTCCTTATCATCACATGGTTACAAGAGATAGCTCAACATTCATAACAATGCCCATGGCAGGGCAGTCGCCAGATCTCAAGGCACTGAAATCAGCCTCTGAAAACACAGTTGGACCTTCTCTCAACAAACCCCAGTTCTCTGTAAAAGCAGTCAGTCGTCTAAACCACCGAGTCATCTCAGCAGCCTTTCTATTTAAGTATTTAGTAACAGTTTTAGTCACTGCATAATGTCTATAAACAGTAGCTAATTTTGTGATCTAATTATATGTTATAGAATTTAAATATGTGTGCGTGTGTGTGTGTTTGGAGTATTAGATTGTCATTGAAAGGAATGCATCTATATGTGTTGACCTGGAAGGACAGTTCTTTCTGAAAAAAGGAAATATATAGCACTGATAGCACAATCCTATTTTGTAAAAAAAATAATGGAAACCTTTTCTAGATCTTTTATGTTTTCTTTTTAAGTGAAGAGTGTTCTTCCTGCATGTACACCTGCAGGCCAGAAGAGGGCACCAGATCTCATTATGGATGGTGTTGAGCCATAATGTGGTTGCTGGGGATTGAACTCAGGACCTCTGGAAGAGCAGCCAGTGCTCTTAACCGCTGAGCCATCTCTCCAGCACACGCTTTATGTTTTTATTGTTTTGTTTTTGTTGTACTAGGGATCGATGGGTGCTAGGACTCAGCTGGGCTATTAAGCTATATTCTCAATGTTTTAAATTCTTATTTATTTGAGACACAGTTTCATTATGTAACTCAAAGTAGCCTGTAACAAGTGGTCCTCAACATCCTGAACCTCCTTCTTCCTCCTTCCCAGTGCTGGAATTATAGGTGTGAGCTACCATCGTGGCTTCCTGCTGTTGACGGCGCAGCTTAATTCAGAGCTTAGGGGGACAAATTTAACACACCTAGTAGAGTTTCAGGACTGCTTCCACACTGCCGCCCACAGTGGGCCCCCCTCCAAGGTTTCCTATGTATGAAATCTGAAGCTACTGTGCCCAAGTTTGTTTGTTTGTTTCTAGTAGAGAACAGTGTATGTCAATATAAATTCCAAATGTCTATGAAGTTAAAGAAAATGACTAATGAATTGATATTCATCTGAACCCAAGATATGGAGGGGCATTCTTAGGAGAAACATAGGAGGGAAGAAGCCTAATGTAAAAGGAAAATGATTAAATTGATAAACAATGATGAAAATAGTTTCTCGGCTGGAGAGATGGCTCAGAGGTTAAGAGCACTGCTTGCTCTTCCGAAGGTCCTGAGTTCAATTTCCAGCAACCACATGGTGGCTCACAACCATCTATAATGAGATCTGGTACCCTCTTCTGGTGTATATAATCAATCAATCAATAAATCTTTTTTAAAAAAGGGAACAGTTTCTCAAAAATCAGGGCAAGTGGCATGTAGCACAGTGGTGCATGCTTTTAATCCCAGCAGTTGGGAGCAGAGGCAATCAGCTCTTTGTAAGTTCAAGGCTAGCCTGGTCTACATAGTGAGTTCCAGGCCAGTCTAGACTATATAATGAGATTCTATCTCAAAAACTAAATAAAAATAATAGTATTTTGGAGTAGATCTAACCAAAGAAATCAAAGACCTCTACAATGAAAATTTCAAGATATTGGCAAGGAAAATTACAGAAGATAGTATACAGTGGAAAAGCAGTCCATTGTCCTAGATAGGCAAAATTAATATTATGACAATGTCTACACTGCCAAAGTTAATACACATAATTAGTGTAATACATGTAAAAATTCCCATGTCATATTTCATAGGCTTAGAAAAAATAATATAAGAACTCACATGGAACCAAAGAAGACTGAATGGTTGAACAATGCTGAAGGCTTCTTGAAAAACAAAAACAAAAACAACAACAACAAAAAAATCAACCTGGACTTTCCTTAAAAATAAATAAAATAAATAAAGAAAAGAACTACCATATGGCCCATGTATTTCATTGGTGTGCACATGCTCAGGGAACTCCACACCCTACCAAAGAGATAGTTATACCCCCATGCTTATTACTGTTTCATTCATCATAGCAAAGAATTGGCACCAACCCAGGTGTTTATCAACAGATGAATGGATAATGAGAAATTGGTCTATACCATTATATTCCATACTCAACTCTAAAGAAAAATAAAATAAGACAAATCTGCAGGAAAATGCATGGACTTAGAATGTGTAATATTAAACGGGGCCATGCAATCTCAGAAAGAAATACCACATGTTTTCTCTCATATGCAGAACCCAGCCAATAATAATAATATATGTAAATAAATGTACATAAGATGAAGAGAGAACAAGAAAATCTAAATATAAGGGGATGAGGAAGGACTGAGGGCAGGAAATGGACACGAGCCACAAAACAAGACATAAAGATAATTGTTTTTGTTTTTTGTTTTTTTGGTTTTTTTGAGACAGGGTTTCTCTGTGTAGCCTTGGCTGTCCTGGACTCCCTTTGTAGACCAGGCTGGCTTCGAACTCACAGCGATCCACCTGCCTCTGCCTCTCGAGTGCTGGGATTAAAGGCGTGCGCCACCACCGCCTGGCTAAGATAATTGTTTTTTAGTGCCAATTCTGTCATAGACGTTTTTGATTTTGGCGACGAACGAGTACATAAAATACATCCCATAATGGAAGTGTAAAGCTGAATGAGAAGCTTCACAGCATCTGTTTTATATCACACAGTTGCCAGCATAACGTGTATTTTCATTATTGGCTTTTTATTGAAGATCAGAACATATTGCCAAAGTTACTGTGAGGCCAAGCCGAGTGATTCAGTCAGAAGCTGAGAGAAGCCAGATTCAATCACTCAGCTTGGAGAGGAGTTTGAGGCAAGACAGCTAAATTGAACCAGCCAGCCAGAAGTTAGAAAAAAAGGTGAGTTTATTCAGCAGTAAGTCTACGGCAGTAAGTAAGCAGTAAGGTTAAAACATTCTAGGCCTAGGTTAGATTGTACGGAGGCTAGAAGCTTCCAGGACTAGGCCTAGGTTAGCAGACAGGCATTAAGCCTCCAAGACAATGATTGCATCAAGCAAATAAAAGTTTACTGTTACAAATGCCTTTGCCTTTATAAAGGCCAGGTGGTGGCACATGCCTTTAATCCCAGCACTTGGGAGGCAGAGGCAGGTGGATCTCTGAGTTTGAGGCCAGCCTGGTCTACAGAGTGAGTTCCAGGACAGCCAAAGCTACACAAAGAAACCTTGTCTCGAAAAACCCAAACCCAAACCCAAACCCAAACCCAAACCCAAACCCAAACCACAAATGCGTTTACCATGTGAGCATCTCACTGGCCCTGCTGAGCAGTTTGACAGTTTACCGAGTCTTTTGTTCTTTTAGTCAAAATGACAATGACTGTGGCTGCATACGAAGCCTCTTGTTTTAGATTCCTAGAAATCCAAGTAGTAAGCCAAAAGTAGGAACTTTTAGGCGAGAATTCTACTAGATTTTGAAGATTGTGTCAGCTTCCGAAACAGCTTGGTTCCCTTTTGCTTACTTTTCTTTACCCTGTATCCCGGGAGTCTCTAGGGTCGGGAATCCGCCCTTGAATATTCTGATTGTAGCCTGCCAGAGCTGTTAAGAGACTTTGCTTTTCTAATCTGGTGCCGCATGGCTGAGCTTTTAATAACCACACGGAGTCACCCAGGACAGAGGGGATAGTAGACCTGACCCTCTGACCCCAGACCAAGGCAAATAGCCTTCAGTGATAGAGTCCCTAGAGACATAGTTATAAGAGATGGAGGAATCCAGGGCAAAGGGAGGAGAGGGAGAAAGAACATGGCCACATGAGATCGAAAGGCTGTTAATGATGACTTGATGGCTGACCAGTGATGTGATTGAGTACAAGTGGCTTAGCATTTCTGTGTGTGTGTGTGTGTGTGTGTGTGTGTGTGTGTGTGTGTGTGTGT
>OU015745.1:77443950-77466339 GCA_907169655.1 Acomys percivali | reverse complement strand
TGTGTGTGTGTGTGTGTGTGTGTGTGTGTGTGTGTGTGTGTGTGTGTGTGAAGACAGGGTCTTGCTATATTGCTATATAGTCCAAGCTGTTCTAGAACTTGTGCCAACTTTCCTGCCTCACCTTCTGAGAGCTTGCATCATAGGTGTGCACTGCTCCTGGCAGAAATGTTCTGTTGAGAGATGTGTCTGGCAAGGCAGAGAATAAAAATCTTATTTTTCCTAGCTGGGATTTTGCTAATTGCACAGTGCTTTCTAGTATCAGTATAGCCCTTTGAAGTTTGGACGTGCTTTTGTTACACATTACCTAATTTGAGTTTTGCCCCAGACATTTCCAATATAAAACAGCTGAACTTTTTTGTTTCTGTTTTTTTTTTTAAAACATTTTATTTAAATTTTAATTTATGTGCCTTGGTGTAGGGGTGTCAGATCTTGGAGTTACAGACAGTTGTGAGCTGCCATGTGGGTGCTGGGAATTGAACCCGGGTCCTTAGGAAGAACAGGCAGTGCTCTTAACCACTGAGCCATCTCTCCAGCCCCCATGTTTCTGTTTTTTGAGCTGTCCTGGAACTCGCTCTATAGACCAGGCTGGCCTCAAACTCAAGAGATCTACCTGCCTCTGCCTCCTAAGTGCTGAGATTAAAGGCGTGCACCATCACAGCCCAGGAAAAACCAAACATTTTAAAGATACTTGTCCAAGGCACTCACACATGCAGTGGAGTTGGGACTTGGAATTAACTCACCAAATCCTGATAGCAAGTACTGTTTTCCCAAGCAGAGCCAAGACCGGGGTCAAATTAGCAATCGATTACACACATAGGCTATAGCCTCCCATCTTTGTAACCATTTACTGACCTGTGAAGTTGCTTTTATCACGGTGCCAATCTTGAAAAAGAAAGTATGATTACTCTCTGCGTTAAGCTTTGTGATGGAATGATTAAGTGCCTCCGTCAGCTCCGGGCTGTCTACAGGTATGTTCTTGGGGCAGCCAGGGCAATGCTTAGGCAGTGGTTGTACCAAATCCTCTCCTGAAAAGAATCAGATTTAAAGTCAGTAGATACGGGCTGGAGTGATGGCTCAGAGGTTAAGAGCACTGGCTGCTCTTCCAGAGGTCTTAAAGTTCAATTCCCAGCAACCACATGCTGGCTCATAGCCATCTAAAATGAGATCTGGTGCCCTCTTCTGGTATGCAGGTGTACTTGCAGGTAGCATATTATACACAATAAATAAATAAATCTTTAAAATCAGTAGATACACCCAAAGAGTAAGTCTAGTCTGCCTCCCGTCACTCACAAGCCCAGCATCCTCGTCTATACAGGGTGCAGGATAAGCAGAGCAGAGTTTCAGGAAGGTGGTCCATGAGACATTCACTTCTCCACTTTGCCCTGCTTGAGCCCAAATTTTCAGGGAAGCATGTTGGATCACATTGACTTAACCCAGATGCTCTACTTGCTTTGCTCCCCCTCCCTGAAACGAGACAGAGTCTCAATGTGTCCCAAGCTAGCCTTCAACTCTGTATGTAGTTGACCTAGAACCTCTGATCCCCGTGCTTCAGGTTCCTGAGTGACATGATTACAGGTGTGTGTGTTCTTGATGTAAACTGAAAAGAAACGTGTGACGTAGAGGAAGGCAATGGCGCGTCTCCTCTTGCTATAGTCACAAGGATTTGTAATGTGAGAGAGTCAGCCCTTTTATGGGAAATGCTGACCTAACCATAAAAGCTTTCCACACACTCTCCCTCCGTCATACCACATGGGAAAGCCCACCTTTACCTGGAAGGACTCCAGTGTGGGTTGTTAAAAACAAGATGCTGTTCTCTCTAACTCAAAACACCGGATATAAAGACAAATCTGTGTATAAGGAAAGGCAGCCGGCATTGTACCTGTACAAGGCTACCTTGTCTGGAGAACACGCGTTGCTCCTTCTGTCTCTGTGCTGCCTTGCCCAGGCCCCACGGATTCCCTGTGGCTCCATATATGCTTTCTCACCTGGATAAAGGTCACAGCTCTGGGAGAATCCAGCAATTTTTTGATCGATATCCACGTAGGCACTATCTCTACACTCACCGACATCCTGGGGGGTTAAAAAAATCACAGAGATCAATTTTGAAAGCAAAAGACAACTAGTAAAAAAAAAAAAAAGACTATATGCCTACTTTACAAATCATTGCATAGGGAAAAGGAAAAAAGGAATAAAAGCTGAAAGCAAAACAGAAAATCAGAAGCACATCACAGTATAGAGGCAACAAGCAAAGAGGGAGAGGTATGAATGCAAATGCCCACTCCACAGTGAATGCATAAGTGGGTTACGTGTGTGCACGAGAGCGCACAAACATGCAGAAGCTAGAGGTTAACGAGAGGTCATTCTTTACTGGCTGAGATGGAGTCTCTCAGGGAACCTGCAGCTCTCTCATTCATCCGGGCCACTGAGCTCCAGGAATCCTCTGTCTCTCCTCCCCTTTGCTGGAAGCATGGGACTGCACAGCCTCTCTAGACTCCCCCTCCCTGCCTGAGTGCTGGAGATTTGAACTCCTCCTGCTTTCACAGCAAGCGTTTTATTGGCTTGCTGTGTGCAGCTCTGTTCAGTGTCTTTTGATACTTAACTCTTTGAGGAAAAAATGTTTCCAGAGAGGCTGCACCCACCTATTTACTCCCACAGCAAAATACTAAATTCCCTCCGAGTGTGGTGGCACACAGCTTTAATCCCAGCACTCAGGAAGCAGAGGCAGAGGCAGGTGGATCTCTGTGAGTTCAAGGCCAGACTGGTCTACAAAGCAAGTCCAGGGCAGCCAAGGCTACACAGAGAAACCCCTGTCTTGAAACAACAACAGCAACAATGTGTGTGTGTGTGTGTGTGTGTGTGTGTGTGTGTGTGTCTCCCATTTTTCAGCATCCCCCCAACTCCCCTTTCCTCCAGGAGATTAGGACCATTCTGTTTGCGTTTGCATTCCCTGCTGACTCGTGGTCCTATGGCTCTTCTGATGTGTTTATTGGCTGCCTGGAAATAGAAGAGAGAAGACGAGGAGACAAGCAGAGAAGGTTGTCCCATTCCTAATCCCTGGGAATGTGAGTACTTTACTGTGACCCATGCAGAGTCCTTGACCAGAAACTTGGGGTCCAAAGATCCCCAGTGGACACAAGAGTGAACATCTCATGAGAAATGACATTTCAATTGTGGTGTCAGTCACCCACAGAGCTTGACAGTCCTATAAGTGCTGTTAGCAAAAGGTGAAAGGCCATCATTAAACTTTTGCCTACTTACGCCACCGGGAAAGGGTTTGCAGTCTTGACTCAGGAATAGATAATGCTTCTTTGAACAATTAGTTTGCTCAATTGAGTAGGTGACTTCGTAATTCAGTCCAGCCACCACCTGAAATGATTTTAGGTTGAGTGACTACCTGAAGCTCAGGGTGAACATTATTCACAGTGCATGAAAGTTATAAACATCAAATTAGACATAAGAAGTGCTCAAGAAATACAAGCCATCATTGTTACTAGGCAAAAGTATCACTGAATAAATATTGAGTACTGATTGTCATACACACACACACACACACACACACACACAGACTCTCTCTCTCTCTCTCTCTCTCTCTCTCTCTCTCTCTCTCTCTCTCTCTCTCTGACATTTCTAAGTAACTGCAAATGAAAAACAAAACACAAAGACTCCACAATCTTTCCTTAGGGCATGTTTCTCCCTGTTTTCTCAAGCTGTGATTTTTCTAGACAGGAGCAGTGTGAAATGGGAGTGGCCTTTCCTGGTGAGTCCTCTGGTTTCAGGTTACCTGTGTCCTGCTTTGTTCTTGGCAGGCCCCTTCCCCACCCCCATGCTTGTCACCATCTGTCCCCATTCACACCACCATCCCTGTGCTGTATGTGAACCCAGGTGGGGAACATACACATCTCCCATAATGGCAAGTTGAACTAAAAGTAGGGAATGTTGCTGACTAAACTGAAGGATTCTTAAGAAACGGAAATTCCCAGGACAGGGTGAGCTCTCAGAAAAGCCTTGATAAAGGAACCAATAAAATGATCAGATTACAGGACACTCCAGTGCCATGTCAGTGTGTGGTCAGGCAGGTTCCTCCTGCTAATGGTTTGTTTTAGGAGACAGAATGCTAGTCTAACAGATTTTTTTAACTGTATCACATGCCATGAAAAATGGAAAAACCAACCTGTCTTTTGGCTTGCTTTACTTCTCTGAGAGTAAAGAGGTGGGAGCGATTTGTGTGGTTGTTGAAATGCTGGATGGCGTGTTTCAGAATGGGCTCCAGATCCCGGTCATCAGTCGCTATGGGGTGCACACAACCCAGACAGGTGTACTCAGTTGTCACAATGGGGCCCTTACCTTGACAAAGAGCAGACAAAGAGACAGCATTAACAACTGAAAACACATCTCATATTCATGGTCCTAAACCCAAAGGATCATTTAGAATGGTTCTGATAAACTGACTTTCCTGTAACTTTTGTATGAGTTAAAGATAATGAGAGTTTAGGACTCCTGTGTAGTCAGAAGCAAAAATAGAGAGTATTTTTATGATTTATATATATATATATATATATATTTTTTTTTTTTTCTTCTTCTCCCGCAGGGTCTCATATGTTCCAAGGTTGGTCTGGAACTGTCTATGTAGCTAAGGCTGGCCTCCAATTTCTGATCTTCCTCTACTTTTCTCCAGAGGCTTCTGTGCCTGCTGTATGGGGTGATGGGCACTGAACCCAGGCCCTCAGGCATACTAACTTGTCAGAACATGGTCAAGGAATGGAGCCCTGTGAGGAGAATTCTGAGTGCTTGTGAGACCACTCCATGAACACAAGACCAGAGTCTTGTGACCTCAGATTCTTCAAAACACACGATTGTTCTTGAGAATGAGTTTTTGTGCTCTTCCTGGGTGTGTTGGAAAGGAGTAAGTTTACTTTATATGATTCATTCATCATTGATTGCTGTTGTTATTCAATTAGATGTTTCAACTATCTTTTTTTTTTTGCAGATTATGACAAATTTTATGGCTAACTGATATTTGATTTCGAATGATACAAAACACAGGGTAATAAAGAGACCATTCCCGGGCCTGGAGAGATGGCTCAGAGGTTAGGAGTGCTGACTGCTCTTTCAGAGGTCCTGAGTTCAATTCCTAGTCAACCACAAGGTGGCTCACAACCATCTGTAATGTGATCTAATGCCCTCTTCTGGCCTGCAGGTGTACATGCAGGCAGAGCACTGTATACATAATAAATATTTTTTTTTTTAAAAAGAGAGACCATTCCCTATGAAATGGGTAGCCTTTTCCCCCAATATTTCCTCAATTTTGTTTCAATTTAACCTTCAAACTTTTCATTTCTTTTTCCTAAAAGTTTGAATCTTAGTTACAGTCTGTCGTGGATACCAGTGTTCTTGAAAGTCTCACCATTTTCAACTATCTTTTCTATGCTTGTATGGGAAAACATATTTTTGCTACATGTGGCTTGTTTCTGTGATTACATACAGCTTGAACTCATGAGAACTTTATTCAGGTGATTTGGGGTGTGTGTGGGAGTTCCAAGACAGGGTTTCTCTGTGTAGCCTTGGACTCACTTTGTAGACCAGGCTGGCCTCGAACTCACAGTGATCCACCTGTGTCTACCTCCCTGAGTGCTGGGATTAAAGCCTTGTGCCACAAGCCACCATGCCTGGCTAGGTGACATTTCTTAACCCTCAGAGTGTAAACTGTCTGATGCTCTGAATAAAGTTGGCTACTGCATGAGACTTTAGTCTGCCTCACTTATCAGCTCAGTGACATTAGCTATGCTGTGTCACTGGGCCCCTATTCTAAGCATTTTAATGATCACAATAATTCACTCTCTCACCATTTCATAAAAGAGGAAATATTACAGATACACCATTATTTCTCAGTGTTAATGAACGCTCTTTGATGCCTAACTCCATTTGACACATTTTCTATCCTTGACCCTGACAAATTCAATCGGATGTTTCGGCTCGTGGAGGAGAAGCCTCCCACACAAGCTTGTCTTTCCACTTTTTATGTCACACAAAATTGTTAAACTTTTTCAGCTTTAGGTTCAGGGTCTCATCATCTAAAACAAGCCCCTGGCAGGTAGAAAGCACATGGCTGTGTGTTGGCAGGAAGGCAGTCCTCTCTGTTTTCATATGACGAGCATAGAAGGCAAGAGGCTTTCTTGTTAGTCAGTCCAAGAGGTGCCTTTTCTAGAAGACCATCTGCTCTTACTATCACATGCCAGGTGCCGAGTTAGGGTATGGGGAGATGTTAAGTGTCACTTCTGGGAAGGAATAGAGGTCAGGTAGAAAAGACAAGACTGTAGACAGACCATTTCATGGGGTTTGGCAAGAGCTAGGAAAATAGGAGACCAGAACAGGCTCACAGGAGACATCTAAGAAAAAGATGAAGATGCCTCTACTAGAAGGAATAAGTAGCAAGAGGTATCAACATGACATATGCAGGCAGGGGAGAAGGGGCAGGTGGCCCTGAGAAATCAGGATGTGCCAAGGAACACTATCATGGGAGGTGACATCTATTCATCTTACCAGAGTGTCCAGCGTGACACAGATGGGGCCAATCTGAGTTATGGACAGTCAGAGAGAGGAGGTTGTGCTCCAGGAAGAAGTTATTAATGACGTTTAGAGTCACTATCTATACCCGAAGTTCACAAGTTCAACTTCTGAGATGACTCAGAGGTTAAGAGCACTGGCTGCTCTCCCAAAGTCCAGTGTTCAATTCCCACCAACCACATGGTGGTTCACAACCATCTATAATAATGAGGTCTGGTGCCCTCTTCTGGCATGCAGTTGTACATGCAGACACAACATTGTATACATAATAAACAAATCTTTAAAAAGAAGGAGGAGGAAGAGGAGGGACTTGCTGGTCTGAGGACTGTAAACAAACTCTGAGCTAGCCCTTTAGTTTTTAGCTCTACACACAGCAAATCGGATGAAAGCTGTAGCCTCACAGAAAATCCAAACAACGACAACGTTTACATACGATTTTAGGGTCCCCATAGACCCTCTGAAGTGAATGAGGAATACTCCATTGTGGTGTGAGGAGGACCCACTGAATGGTTTGCAATAAAACGGTGTTAGGTCCTTTTTAAATAAGTATTTATATGAAATTACCAAGGCAAGTGCCTTAGCAGATAGCGCTGACAGCTGCCCAGTGAGTAGTATGTGTGGCAGAGACAATGCCTCAGGATTCAAGGCTTCCTTCCCACTTGGGAACACACTTCCTGGGTGCTCACTGTCACTGGGTCTCTCCCTCCACCTCTGTCTCTCTCTCTCTCTCCCTCCCTCTCTCCCTACCCCTCTTTTTCTTTTTGGGAAAGGGTCTCATATACTCCAGGACCACCTCCAGCTTGCTATGTAGTTGAGGATGACCTTATACTGGTAATCCTCTTCCTGCCTTAACCTCCCAAGTGTGGGATTTACAGGGGTGCATTACCATACTTGGATGTCGTTGGATCTTAAATGTGGCCCAAAGCCCAATTCAGGTCATTTGTTGCAGGAATAGGAAGCTGACAACACAATAGGTATTACCCCATCAGAACAACAGTCTTGGGCTATGCCGCAGGTACCCCTGACCCCCTGTTCAGCACAGCTCTCCTCATGACTGCTTTGTGTACGGCATCTCTACTGGTGTCCAAAAAGAATTAGTGAGTAAATATCTGTAGGTTTCTCTTCTTGTGGAGGAAGTTCAATTGGGACACCGGGCAATAATAAAACCGTAGAATTTGATGGGAAAGATGGGAGAATTACAGATCAAAAGAGATGAAACCACAGGCGCGGTTGAGATGAAGAGGGCTGTTTTTCTTTTTTCTTTGGTTTTTTGAGATAGGGTTTCTCTGTGTAATAGCCTTGGCTGTCCTGGACTCCCTTTGTAGACCAGGCTGGCCTCACTCACAGCGGTCCGCCTGCCTCTGCCTCCTGAGTGCTGGAGGCACTCAGGTGTGTGCCACCGCGCCTGGCTAGGGCTGGTTGCTTTTTGTTTGTTTGTTTGCTTGCTTCCAGCCAGCTCTCATTCAAAACAGAGTGTAGTAGGAGAAGAAACAGGTTTTGAGGATGGGGAAAGTTAAGAAGGACACCATTCCTTTCCTGGGTAACTGAGTGCTTTCTGCCTCATCTGATGTTTTAGTTTTCTGTTGTTGTTTTGGTTTGGTTTTTCTGTGTAGCCCTGGCTTTCCTGGACTCACTTTGTATACCAGGTTGACCTCAAACTTACAGAGATTCCCCCCTGCCTCTGCCTCCCTAGTGCTGGAATTACAGCCATGTGCTACCACATCTAGCTTCTTGTAAGAGCTGAATTTCAGTGCCTTTGCAGGTTCTATAAGGACAACTAAGGCCAGTGTATGGAAAACTTGCCCCACGGCGACTTACCATATCAAAGCCTAAGATGCTGCTCTAGGGGATGCACTGTGCCTTGCCCTCTGTCTCTGTCCCTCTGCCTCTCTGCCTCTCTGCCTCTCTGTCTGTCTGTCTGTCTGTCTGTCTGTCTGTCTGTCTGTCTCCTCTCTACCCTGCAGAGGTCAGTTCCAGGGAGGTTTTCATGACTGGTATGCACCCATACATGCCCGTCTCTCTAAAAAGCCTTAGCATCTTTACATTATTGAAAGTGATAGGGCTGGAGAGATGGCTCAGAGGTTAAGAGCCCTGACTGCCCTTCCAAAGGTCATGAGTTCAATTCCCAGCAACCACATGGTGGCTTACAACCATCTATAATGAGATCTGTATACATAATAAAAATAAATAAAATAAATCTTAAAAAAAAAAAGAAAGTGATAATAATGGCTATATCTGTCCATAAGTTGCTTATTATTATTATTATTTATTTATTTATTTATTTTTTTAACTAATGGCCTACTCTACCAACTATACTTCTGACTATCTGTATAACCTTAGGTAAGTTACTTAACTTCTCTGGCCTCAGTTTCCTCATTTGAAAAACCAGGATATAATACCACCCTGATGGAGCTGTAATGGTTGGATGAGTTACAGTGATGCCCAGCCATTGCATCTTTAGGCTTATCATTTAATTTTCTAGCACACCAATCCTGTCAAGGATTCTATTATGTTCCTCCCAAGACTAGGAAAAGGAAAATCAAGATGATAAAAATTTGGAATGAAGTTGGTTGTGGTGCTGTGTGCCTTTAGTCCTAGCACTGGGGGAGGCAGAAATCTCTGTGAGCTCAAGGCCATTCTGGTCTTCAAAAATGGGTTCCAGAACAGCTGTTGCTATTACACAAAGAAACCCTGTCTGTTATATATAAAAAAAGCTGGGTGTGGTGGCACATGTCTTTAATCCCAGCACTCAGGGAGGCAGAGGCAGGCAGATCTCTGTGGTTTGAGGACAGCCTGGTGTACAAAGCAAGTCCAGGACAACCAAGGCTACACAGAGAAACCCTGCCTAAAAACAAAAAACAAAAACAAACAAACAAACAAAAAAACCCCACAAAAACTAAATAAGGGGGTTGGAGAGATGGCTCAGAGGTTAAAAGCATTGGCTACTCTTCCAAAAGTCCTGAGTTCAATTCCCAGCAACCACATGGTGGCTCACAACCATCTATAATGAGATATGATGCCCTATTTATGTTTACAGGAGTACATGCAGGCAAAAACACTGTATACATAATAAATAAATATTAAAAAAAAAAACAACCAAACGAAAGAAACCTAAATAAATAAATAAAAATAAAAAAATTCCAGGCTAGGGCAGACCCCAAAGCCCACACTCTCCTCCCTCCCTGTAGGATGCTGTGTAGGACTGGAGGCAGGTTCCATGTTTCCTTATCCTTTGTCAGACACCCCTCACCCCCACCTGCCCCTCCTGACCTAACACAGGAAGAGTTAGGATACTTCCAGGGGATGAGTGACACAAGCCTGGCCCAATCCAAGAACCTGGCGCGGGGCTAGTCTGACCACACATCTACTATAATCCCAACACTGCTATTGCCACCTTCTGGGAGGATGAAGTGGTCGGGTTTGTAGTCTGGGTACAAGGGAGTAATGAACGCCGACATACCCCACCCCACCCCAGGCTCCTACCCACTGCCCCCATCAGGACAGGTCCCCGGATGATCACCCACCTGGGGTAATCTTGCAGGTCTGAGTAGCTGTGGAGAATTTATTTCTCCTCTTCCCCACAGTTGCTGTGCATTCTCCAGTGGCCTAAAAAGAAAAGAAAGAGGCCTTTTGCCCTAATCATTCTTTCTAATGGGCACATCTATCTAGTGCTGTTGTTAGATGTGGCTTTTTTTTTTTTTTAATGTTTTTTTGAGACAGGGTTTCTCTGTGTAGCCTTGACTGTCCCAGACTCACTTTGTAGACCAGGCTGTAGATGTGGCTTTTTAAAAAGAAAATAAAGTAAGTTTTTTTTTTAAAGATTTGTTTTTATGTATGTGAATGTTTTCCCTGGATGGATGGATGGATGTGTACCTGGTACTTGCAGAGTGCAGAAGTCAGGAGCAGGTTCCACGGAACTAGAGTTACAGTGAGTGTCAATCTAGGTGCTGGGAGCCCAACCCAGGTCTTCTGCTAGAGCAACAAGTCCAGCCCTCTGACAAAATTGTGAGATGTGAGCATGGATATTTTTGTGTTCTAGCGATTGTTTCCACTGGCCACGGATCTTCACGGGCCAGGGACGAGGCAGAGGAGTGAGGCTACTAAACTAGAGCCCTGATGTAGAGTCCTATAGATGCTTCTTTGTCACAAAATAGATGCTGTGACCAGCAGGCTAAGCTGGCTCTTTGATTTTCCTCTCAGTTTCAGTGGGTGTGTGCTCTTTCCATAAACTTCCGTTTAACCCCTTAGGAGCCATCTTGCTTCCACTCTGTTCTCTGCTGGTTGTTCTCTCACTGCCTCAGTTTGCCCACCTTGTGGAGGTCGCTGTGGAGAGTCAGTGTGCGAACATGCAGAGAGTGCCTAACAGAGCAGTGCACAGTCTGTGCTTACACAGTGGGCTGTCCACTGTTAGTGGTGAATAGCATTTTTCATCTAGCTTTGTCTTGGTCCTCACTCACACTTACCCATGGTACTGAGGACGAGGAGCAAGGCTAGAGCTCACCCGGATGCCTCCAGGTAGCTCTGAGAGACCGACTGTGCAGGGCATAGCAGCTGCCACACAAGCTCACTGAGGGGGCAGGGCCCACGTGGCAACCTTAGTCTCCTCATCTGGTATGCTGTGCGTATGACCACAGTGTGAGAACAAACACACGGAGAATGCTGACATCCCAGCTAAGAGGGGAACGCAAGCCTGTGAGAAGAGCCACTCCCTTCTCAGTCAGATAAGCCCCTCTCCCAGTGCAAGGCAGCCATCAGGTCATAGATCTGGTGTTTCTTTAACACGCTTACCATTAACAAGATCCTTTGTTTAATTTATCTCCTTTATTGTCCCATTCTTATAGCGTAAAGCACCTACTGAGGGAGGCTAAGTGGCAAAGTCAAGATTGGTATTGAGGCTCAGTATAGCTAAAGCTCCCACGTTGTTCCTTCACTAGACCTTGAACTCAGCCCAAATATCTTTATGTTGTCTTCCTGGAGTCTGATGCTCAAGCTTTGCGTAGTTACAAGGACCACCTTCTCATGAGTGAACGCAGCCTGTTTAATGATTGGCATATTCCCTGCTTTTCTTTCCTCTTAAGAACTCAGATATAACGGGGCTAATTTTTTTTACATATTAGAAGGTTTATGTGCATCCCTCATAAACAGGCTCTGTGATATAAATCATCCCCTTGTAATTAAAAAAAAAAGGTAGCTGGTGAGTGGGCAAGAAAATTGGTGTATATATGAAACAGAATGCCATCAGGCATAAACAATTAAGTCTTGCCACTTGCAAGGAAGGAACTGGAAACAAGCAGATTAGTGGAAGCATCTAGGCACAGGACATCAAAGGAAACAGAGGGTGACGTCACAGGAGCTAGGAGCAGAACTGTCCTCACCAGTCGTGGGAGGCTGGGGACAGCACAGGGCTGGCCCAGGATTATGGAGTGACACTTAGATAGGTGTAGAGTAAATACAGATGACATTTTTTTTTGTTTTTGTTTTTTTGAGACAGGGTTTCTCTGTGTAGCCTTGGCTGCCCTAGACTCATTTTGTAGACCAGGCTGGCATCGCACTCACAGCAATCCGCCTGCCTCAGCCTCCCGAGTGCTGGGACTAAAGGTATGTACCACCACACCTGGCCTGACAATTTTGTATTGTTCATTGCAGAAAGGCTAAGCGGATTTTGAATTTTGTTACTATGCATAAAGGGTTGATGACTGTCTGAGGTGACAGGTGACCCTGCTTTTAAAAAGTGCACAGGAACCAAATTGTCATGCGTGCCGACCATGTGTACAAGTTTCACCTATCAGTTTAACAGTTTCATTTAAATTTTATAGAGCCCCAAGGATTACATGGAGCAGGCTAGGGGCTTTTGCATAAAGTGCATACTCACGGCTTCCTCAGCGTCCTTGTAGTCACAGTCCTGCCAGGGGAGGCCACTCTGAACAGAACAGTTACTCTCCTTGATTTGATACTTGAAGGAATAAAATATCTCAGAGCCACCCTGAGGAAAGCAAAGGGCACACTTGGAGTCACTTAGTGGGCCCAGCAGCAAGTATGTGAGACCCGACACGTTGCAAACACCAGACCCACCAGACTCAAGGAGAGCCACATGTTTGTTAAAATATAAATGTTTTCATTTGCATAAACACTCCTTGGAAAGATAGTCATACTATGCTTGTATTCTTAATGATTTTAAAGCACTATCCATAGTATTAGCCCTGCCCTCTTTGTGTGTGTATGTTTATTTTTTTGGTTTTTGAGACAGAGTTTCTCTGTGTAACAGTCCTGGCTGGCCTGGACTCACTTTGTAGACCAGGCTGGCCTCTAACTCACAGCGATCTGTCTCCGTCTGCCTGCCGAGTGCTGGGATTAAAGGCGTGTGGCCCTGCCCTCTTTTTTTAAATAAAACCTGGTTTGCATGTGTATAAATATGGTTTTTCAAAATGTATAGCTGAATCTGGGCATAGTGTGAAGTTTGTAATCCCAGTACAATACCTAGTGGACAAAGACAGGAGACCTTGAGTTCAAAGCCAGGAGAGCTGTCGGGGTGATCATTTTGGGCCCTGTGTAAAGGTCGTCTTTGTATTCTTTGTGTTATTCAAATGTTGGTGTCTAACAGCAGAGATTTGAGAACAGGCTGGACTTTGGTGCTGTTATTTTTTATGGAGCCATCACCTTTCTCAGTGTTTTGTTTTGTTCTAATTTTTTTTTCCGCCAAGACAGGGTTTCTCGGTGTAAGAGCGTTGATTGTCCTGGAACTCTCTTTGTAGACCAGGCTGGCCTCAAACTCACAGAGATCACCTGCCTCTGCCTCCCGAGTGCTGGGATTAAAGGCGTGCGCATCTTCTCCATCGCCTTCTGACTGGTTTAAGAAAGAGCTGACTGGCCTACAGCAAAGGAGGGCCGATGAACAGGATAAGAGGCACTCTGAGAGAGAACCGGGCATGCTCAGAGGGGGATGGGTGGGGATTGGCCACCGAGATGTAGAGGAAGACACAGGTGGCGCAGAGATGCAGAATGAGGCCCTGACTCAGAACCCTCAAGGGCCAGGATGCAGCATAGTGGTGGGGTGCTTGCCTGACATGTGCCCTGGGCTGCATCCCGGAGGGCAAGAGGACCACAAGTACATTGCACAACAAAACTCCCATGGGTCCCATCCGTCAGCCAGTGAAGACACTATCAGACTGCAGCCCCAGAGCTCCAGGAAGCAGAATGCACCTTGGGCTGGAGTGAGAAACAAAAGGCTTCATTTTACCCTTTGAAAACAAACAAACCTACATCCATTAGGGTTTTCTTTTTATCCTCATGATGTCAAATCATTGGCTATATTTCCTGCTGAAGTAACTTGACTAATCCAAAGGAAAGTCTTCTAAAGAGAATTTTATTTGAATGCTTTTTTTTTTTTTTTAAACGCAATTTCTTCTTACTTAAAAAAAAAAAAAAAGTATGAATGCTCTGCCTGCAGGTACACCCGCAGGCCAGAAGAGGGCACCAGATTTCATTTTAGATGATTGTGAGCCACCGTGTGGTTGCTGAGAATTGAACTCAAGTCCAGAGCTCTTGACTCCCGAGCCATCTCTCCAGTGCCCCCACCCCCCTTTGAAGAGTTTTCTTTTTAAATAACATTCACAGACTGGAGAGATGGCTCAGTGGCTCAGGGCACCGGGTGCTCTTCCAGAGGACCTGAGTTCAATTCCCAGCAGCCTCATGGTGGATATAAAGTGATCTGATGGCCTCTTCTGATGGTATGCAGGTATACATGCAGATAGAACACACACACACACACACACACACACACACACACACACATATTTACCAAAAAACTCTTAAAGATTTTGTTTTTCTCTAACTTGTGCATCATGATTGCGTTTTCTCCTCCCTGAGTGCACTGGTGTAGTAAAACCAGCTTAGTCGGTAAAGTCCTTGCCTAGTGTGTACAGAGTCCTGGATTCGATTCACCAGTACCATACAAACCAGGTGTGGTGGCACATGCCTGTAATCATAGCACTAGGGAGGTCAAGGTAGGAGGATCAGGAGTTTAAATTCTTGTCAGCTACATAGCAAGTTTGTGGTTAGTCGAAAGCTACATGCCTCACCCTTCCCACCTCACCTCACCCCCCAAAAAAACCCAAACTCAAGAAAACTAAAGGAGACATTACAGTTACCCTCGAAGAACAGTCCAGGGCATTAAGGCCAAGTCTCCTCTTATTCCCCGTATTCTTTTTGTTGTTGTTGTTTTTGTTGTTGTTGTTGTTGTTTTTTTTTTTTTTTTGAGACAGTGTTTCTCTGTGGAACACCCTTGGCTGTCCTGGATTCTCTTTGTAGACCAGGCTGGCCTCGAACTCAGAGATCCGCCTGCCTCTTGCCTCCGGAGTGCTGGGATTAAAGGCGTGAGCCACCACACCCAGCTATTATTCCCGTATTCGTACCCATACTGAACTCCTCTTATGTTAGGCTGGGCGCTCACCGAGCTCAAGGACATGGTGGATTCCCCAACTGCAAGCTGTATGAGTCGCTGCTGGAGTCCCCCACCACGCCTTGTCCCTTTCAAACGTCTGCATCTACTTCTGTTTCTTTCTTCCTGAAATGTCTGATTTCAGGATACCCCCCCCCCCGCCGGCCCCGCCCCAATGCCAGAGAAAACTAATTATGCGTGATTTCACGGTTAAGCGGCCACTCACCGTTTTAGTGCCCTCGGTTACTCGGTCCAACACAAACTGGTTGCCGCTTTGTATCTCAGCGTTGTACTTCTTCAGCGCGGCATCCACGGCCTGAAATAGGTCGTCATCATCGCAGTCGACTTCCTGGGGTCCTTCTCCCTGCGTTAAACTCGGTAGGAGCCTGGAGCAGAGGACCAGGAGAGCGAGAAGCTTCATAACTTAAGTTTCTCTCCCAGAACCGGAGGGACGGAACCGAACTCAGAAGCTGCTTTTTAGCAGCCTCCGGGCTCTGGTCTCTCCAGCCTCTGCTCTCCTCACCTGACTACTCGTGTTTGCCGTCTTTCCTGAGAGCAAATACGACCCTGCTCGCTGTCCAAGTGCGCTTCAGGCGGGAACGTTGCAACACCAGGGTTGTTGACCTGCTCGCCTTGGGAAAGAATGTGAGAGTGCAGAGCACATTTCTAAAGCATTGCACAACTTTGTACAGTGACTTAGAGCAGAAACCAATAACAGAGGAGCTAAAGCCAACAACCAATTCCCTTAGCCTCTTGTGGCTTTCCCGGACCAATGACAAAGGTCTCTGTATATATGAACAACCAGGACAAGGTGCAAACACCTCCCACTCAGTGTTGCGGAGTGGGTATCAGGGTGCATAGAAACAGGCTTCTGTCCGTTCTGGTGAATTCCTGAAAAGAGCAACCGCAGGAACATCAACTGAGTGCTGGGAGCTCCACCCAGGATTCCGGCACATCTCAAAAACTCTGGGCGTCCTGTCTGGCCTCTGGTTGTGTCAACCTCTCTGCTTGGTTCTATTAGCTTCCGTGCAGAAGGAAGGGGAGGGGCCAGCAGCCGCTTTGCGGATAGAAGTGTTTGCCTCACAAGCCTGCAGCTGACAACCTGAGTTTGATGCCTGGAATTGACGCAAAACCTCTGGATGGTGACACACATTTGTAATCCTGGCATTAAATCTTACTTTAAACCGGGGAGGTGAAGACAGGAAAACTATGAGGAAGCTCACAGGTTGACAAGCCTGGGGAATGAGAGCAGGAGAAACAAGGGCACCTGTCTTACCCAGGTGGACAGCGAGGCACCTGCTCCTGAGAGCTCTCTGACCTCCACATGTGGGCTGTGGCTTTTGTGTGCCTGCATTCATTCTCATCTTCTTTCTGTCTCTCATAAATACACCTGATAATAATAATAATAATAATAATAATAATAATAATAATAATAATAATAATAACAACAACAACAACAACAACAACAACAGCAACAATAATAAATAAAAAAAATAAAGGAAGGAAAGGAAAGACAGAGGGAAGGAAGGAAGAGAAAGAAAGAAGAAATAAAAGAAAAAAATTCCAAAGATTGAATTCTGTGCAGTTGTTGGGAATCTCTAGTGTAAGGTGGAGTCTGCCTGAGAGGCCTGGTGGCCTGGAGCAGGGTGCCATCAATATGGGTTGAATGGTGACCTTACAGTGGCACAGCAGGACCAGGTGCTTCCCTAGAGGATGCCAACCTGGCTCTACTGTGAACTTCTGTGTGACTGTGTCTGCACAGGCATGCGCATATATGCCAGTGTGCTCGTGTTTCATGCTTGGCTGAGTGCATTCCTGTGTCTCCAATGTGCGTGTCTGGGTATGAATGAGTCCTAGTTTGTACGTATGCCCGTGTGTGTGTGTGTGTGTGTGTGTGTGTGTGTGTGTGTGTGTCAGAGTCACACAACCTTTTCATCTCAGTGTCTTCACCTGAAGAGTGTGGAAATCATTATTTTTTAAAAAACGATTTATTTATTTATTATTATGTATACAGTACTCTGCCTCCATGTTCACCTACAGGCCAGAAGAGGGCATCAGATCTCATTATAGATGGTTGTAAGCCACTGTGTGGTTCTGGGAATTGAACTCAGGACCTCTGGAAGAGCAGGCAGTGCTCTTAACCTCTGAGCCACCTCTCCAGCCCCAAATCATTATATCTTAACGGGCTTGTTTTTGTTTTTCTTCCCCCCCCAAAGAAATCCTTTTATTTTAGTCAAGTTTTAGGTGTAAAGACAGAGACACTTAAACATTCCTCTAAGTGAAACAGCCCATGGGTCGAAGAAGCAAAAAGAAGAGAGATGGGAATTGGAGGGAAAAAAAAAAAAAAAAAAAAGGCAGAGAATGCAGGTCTTTGACTTTAGTCTCCCCAAAGCTCTATGTGGAAGTAAAAAGTTTCTACAGTTGGCAGGGTTATATAAATTACGTGAATTGCATTTTTGTAAAAGACAGAATGAAATGTTCTGCACAAAACAGAAGATATGCCTAATCAACATATCACATTTGTATAAGGCCATCAAAAGTCAGAAATAGTAACAACAATTAAAAAAAAAAGCTTAGTTCTGTAGCAGGCTGAGTAAAGAGTGCAGAGTGGGACTCTAATATGCTCAAGGTTGAAAATTATTCTGCAAGAGGGGCTGGAGAGGTGGCTAAGTGGTTAAGAACACTGCCTGCTCTTCCCAAGGTCCTGAGTTCAATTCCCAGCACCCACATGGTAGCTCACAACCACCTATACTGGGATGTGATGCTCTCTTCTGTCAAGCAGGCACACATGCAAATGGAGCACTCATACACATAAATAAATCTCTTTAAAAAAAAAAAAAAAGAAAATTATTCCGCAAGAGCAGCAATGGCGGGCAGATTTGTGTAGGAAGTCATGCGCTCCTGGTTGGCACATGATCTACTTTCTAATATGGCAAAACCAACACAGGCATCTGTAAAAGGTCACACGAAACCACTGTATCTATAAGAAAGCACACAAGAAAGTGCAATAGTTAGTGCACGTGCACACCCACTCATGTCTCTGACAAAGACCGCCGGTCTAAGAAGGACCGCAGGTCTAAGGAAGGCCACTGGCTTCATTCAGCAAGAGCTGGGAAGCTGTACAAATGAGGCACACCAGAACAGGAAGTAATCGCCTGGCTAGATGCACTTGCTAAGGCTGGACAAGCAGGTTTAAGGCCATCAAGTCTAAGCAGGTATTCAAATCTTTTGAATTTTGTGATTTGTCTTTCAACCTGTGCCCAAAGCCTTCTGGCTTATAAAATCCCAAAGGGAGAGAAAAAAAAAAAAACCACACAAGTAACCCATACAATCGAGGATCCTATTAAATATGAACAGCATAGAGAGCTGTAATTATGAGGAAATGAGGAAAGCCAGAGCATTTAAAGCCGTACAACTTGCTCACTTCTTGTTGGAGATAGCCCTACACCAGCTGTTACACGTCCTCTGTGTTGGTGCACATTAACCAAAGCCTCCACATGTGTGTGTGTGTGTGTGTGTGTGTGTGTGTGAGTGTGTGTGTGAGTGTGTGTGTGTGTGTGTGTGTGTGTGCTGTTACCATATGGTCAAAAGTTTCTTTCTTACCATTTCTAACAGGTGTGGTTTTACTTCTACTTCGTGCAGCTTAATATTTCCTAAGACTGTTTATCAGTAAATCCTTTATAGCATCAATTTTACTGCTTCAAGTTTCTCCTACATCAAACTGACCCAGGTAACAAACATGTTATTAAGCAATAGCCATGTTACATCCAGTATTTATGGCTGAGACTCATTTTATGAGGCCACTTTCAACCTATGTGCTGTTTGCAGCATATGTTTCTCATAACACACATGCATACATTCATGTATTACTCTTGGGTCAAGAACATGGAAAGCACATACTTTAAAATTACAGTTATTCAATGGTGACATACGCCTTTAATCCCAGCACTTGGGAGGCAGAGACAGGCAGATCTCTGAGTTCGAGGCCAGCCTCGTCTACAGAGTAAGTTGCAGGACAGGCAGGATTACACAAGAGATACCCCATCTGGGGGCAGGAGTGAGCGGAGTAAATTAGGCATTGGCTTAACCTGTAAAAGCTGATTACTTGGGAAATCCAAGGCTGGTAAGGTTGATTGCTGTATTGTTCTCAAGAAGGCAGGTTAAACAAACCTGCTGAGTGCACAGTAGGACAGCAGTCTTAGGGCTTATGGATAGTATTAATTCTGTCTGTGATGCCCAGCAAAAGTTCCAGGCTCTTAGAATGTAAGTTTAAAAAAAAAAAAAACAAAACGCCATCGCGAACAAAGTGAAATGATAAAGGCAGAGTGAAAAAGAAAAGGAGAGGAAGGAAGGGAAGGAACACTCAGCAGCATGGTTCCTACAACTTCTGCTAGGGTGTAAACAAGCTCCTCACAGGACTGATGCTTTTGTTTGCTTGTTTTTTTAGACAAGCCCTTTCTGTCATATAGCTCCAGCCGCTCTGGAACTCACTATGTAGACCAGGTTGGCGCTTCTGCCTCCTGAATGCTGGGACTCTGAGGCATGTGCCACCACACCTGGCTTGTGTCCTGCTTTTAGTGCTTTTTTTTTTTTGGTCTGTAGCAACTGCAATAGGATATCAATTAAAATGAACTGGGAGTTTAAAAATATCTATGATTTTAAAGAAGTATTTCCATCAAATCGAGACAGACGTCAAAGTGCTTTATAAATTACACGACAAATGCTTCCGTGGGATAACACTATTTGGGGTTGTTAACTTGAGTTGGCTTATTTGTTCTTGGGTTCCCCCATACCACCACCACCCATTTCTCAACTTTTCACTCAAGCAACTGACCCTGTGTTTATGCTTCTGTGAAAGAATGTGGCTCCGTGGGGGCAGCGTTCAGCTGGCCCCCATAGAATGGTCATACTGGTTAGGTCTGACTGGCAGGTGGTCTGAGTGATGACTGGAACTGGTCAGTGCCTGTGCCCTGCTCGTTATTCAGTACTTAGAGCACCAATGATCACTGTGGAAGGGAAAGAACATCTGAAATTGTATTAACTTGGTAAAGCGAACTTGTCTGAGACTGGAGAAAAGCCAGCTTGTGGAAAAGAGATGAGGACAGCGGGAGGTGGCGTCTAGGGTTCTTGAGATGCAGAGCTCTGCCCTCCCTTCAGGAGGCCTGGCCCAGATCCCAGCAGGGCAGAGCCTTGCCGTGCGTCTTGTTCCTTGGTGATCTTCTGGGGACTCCTTCATCCTTAGTTGGACATAGAAGTGGTAGATAAGGCAGCCTCATGGAGAGGTGCGCATAGACCAGTGGTCCTCCGTGTCCACCCAAAGCGGCACCAAGTGAGATTCTAAAATAGCGGTACAAATTGATGAAGGGTGAGGCAGGCTGAAGTGACTCCAGGAAGGGCCAGGGTGAGTCTCCCCTCAGCCCAGCAGAGAGCGCGTGTGAAATGGGGATTGGTTGGAACATACATGATATTTCCTGGACATGAGTTCATGTTCATGGTTGCATGCAAAATTTTCTTTGCCATAGATAGCCAGTTTGGTTTGGTTGCTTGGTCTTTAGTTTTCTAAGACAGGGTTTCTCTGTGTAGCCCTGTCTGTCCTGAAACTTGCTCTGTAGGGTCAAGGGGGCCTCACACTCATAGAGATCCATCTGCCTCAGCCTCTCGAGTGGTGGGACTGAAGATGTGCGCACCACTGCTGCCTGGCTAGCCAGTTTTACTAAATGCTTCACAATTGCATTTAGAGTAGAAATCACTAGAAAACAGTGTGAGTCACTCTTTTAAAAAAGATCCTGCCTTGGAATGCCCAGGGTGGGGGGTTGAATAAGCATGTCCCCATAGGCTCAGATATTTGAACACTGGGTCCCTCTGTTTGTGATGCCCTCTGGGGATGCTGAGGAGATATGGCCTTGCTGGAGGGATTATGTCACTGGATGCAGCATTTGTGATTAAAAGCCCCATACCATGTCTAGTTAGCACTTTCTGCTTTGTGCTTGAGACGTGAGCTCTCAGCTTCCTGCTCTTGCTGCCATACCTCCCTGCCACCGCGGACTCGCATTTCTTTGGAACTGTAAGCCGAAATAAACTCTCTCTTCCCCAGGTCACCTGAAAAGGAAGCTAATATACCCAGTTAGAGTATAACTGAAAGCAGAGACCCTAGAATCAGGGAGTTAATCCACGGAAGAGAGAAATTCTGAGCATCGGAGATTTGCCTCAACTGAGGCAACATCCAGTGACAGAATTCAACTCTGGTTATGGTATTGGCATCTTTCCTCCCATTTCCATTTGTCTGTCCCATGATGGCCTCTTTCCCATACTTTCCTAATGGTGAAACCAAAGTTCAAACAGCTATACTTTTCATTTCTTACTGTTTGCATTTTATTTATTCAGAACATTGTCCCCCCTTCCCCCACCCCCATCAAGGAGTCAGGTTTTATTTTGGAGGCACAGATGCAAAAAACCTGTAAATTTGTGGAAACTCAATCTTGAACTTCCCTGGACATGACTCAGAGGGTGTCTGGGGGAAGGACTGAATCTTTGGTTGTCGAGGATCGTTGCAATTTGGCAATGAGAAGCTGGGGAAATTGGCTTCAGGAAGAGCAAGAATTTCACCTGTACGTAGTGGAGGGAGTCGGTAGACATATCCGATTTGTCCTTGGTGGAAAGGAAAGGGTCCTTTACCCGGACCCCTTTCTCTTGAGTGGCCATGGGGTGCGCCCCGGTGATACTGACCTTTGTGTTCTTGGCTATTGGGAGGTGGGTCACAGGGTCCGTAGTCATGGAAATCATGTCCATGGGGGCTGTGCCCATGGGGGTGGTGCCCATGGGGGTGGTGCCCATGGGGGTGGTGTCTGTGAAGATCATGTCCAGGAGGGTGGTGCCCATGGGGGTGGTACCCATGGAGGTGGTGTCTGTGAAGACCATGTCTAGGAGGTTGGTGCCCATGAGAAGGATGCCTATTACAGCTGTGATTATGGGGGTGTCTATGGGTCCTGTCGGTACCAGAAGGTTGGAGATGGCTAGGGGGTAGTTGAGTAAGGGATCCTTCTTGAAGTGGTAGTCTCTCTGAGTTGTCTTTTCCTTCCAGTGGAGGTGGGCATCCAAGTCCATACATCTTAGGATGATGTTTGTCACAAAGAGAATGCTCATGGGTCTTCATGTCACTCATGTTTTTATGATCCTGGTGGAGACAAAGACATGAATATAATTATGCTAAGACATTAGATTAAGTTAGGATTGATTTCACAATTTGACTTAAGAAGTAGGACACCAGAAGAGACATTGGATTTTTCTAAGTTATTATTTTTTGTGTGTTGGGGGTTTGCCTGCATGTATATGTCTGTGCACTGTGTGTGTGTGTGTGTGTGTGTGTGTGTGTGTGTGTGTGTGTGTGT
>OU015745.1:77383653-77431271 GCA_907169655.1 Acomys percivali | reverse complement strand
ATTATTATTATTATTATTATTATTATTATTATTATTATTATTATTATATTTAAAATATGTATATATTTATTTTTAAACTTAATTTTATTAATTTATTCATATTACATCTCAATGGTTATCCCCTTCCTTGGATCCTCCCATTCCTCCCTTCCTCCCATTTTCGTTACTCCCCTCCCCTATGACTGTGACTGAGGGGGACTTCCTCCCCCTGTATATGCTCATAGGGTATCAAGTCTCTTCTTGGTAGCCTGCTATCCTTCCTCTGAGTGCCACCAGGTCTTCCCATCCAGGGGATGTGGTCAAATATGAGGCAGCAGAGTACGTGTGAAAGTCAGACCCCACTCTCCACTCAACTGTGGAGAATGTCCTGTCCATTGGCTAGATCTGGGTAGGGGTTTGAAATTTAGGGCCTGTATTGTCCTTGGCTGGTGTCATAGTTTGAGCGGGACCCCTGGGCCCAAATCTGCCTATCATAATTTTCTTCTTGTAGGTTTCTAGGACCCTTTGGATCCTTCAACTTTGCCATTCTCCCATGCTTCTCTCATCTAGAGTTCCAATAAGGTGTCCTCCTCTCCGTCCCAGTTTCCTGGTTAGTGAAGACTTTCATGGGACATGCCCCTTGGGCTAGTATGCAGATATAAGTGAGTATATACCATTTAACTCTTTCTGCTTCTGGGTTAACTCACTCATTATGATCATTTCTAGTTCAATCCATTTGTCCACAAATTTCGGGAATTCCTTGTTTTTAATAGCTGAGTAGTATTCCATAGTGTAAATGCACCACAGTTTCTTTATCCACTCTTATTATTATTAATGTGTTCAAAATGGTATTGCTCACCAAGGGCCAAGGCTGGCTCTAGAAGTATAAGGAACACATTTGGAACAGTATTCAAGACTGAACTTTTAGAATTGCTTCCACTGACCTATGGAGACCCAACACTGTGACTCAGAACCACAGGAATAGCAGGGAGGTCAGAGAACAAATTTCAGGAGTTGTTCCTCTCTTTCTACTATGTGGGTCTTGGAGATCAAACTCAATGATGATTGGGTAGCAATGATGATTGATAGCAATGGTGATTGGTAGCAATGGTGATTGATAGCAATAATTATTGGTAGCAATGATGTTTAGAAGCAATGATCTTTCCCCCTGAGCCATCTCACCAGCCCAGCAGCACCTGTAATACCATACAACTAGAAATGCAATTAGTATTAGCATCCATTTTGAACACATTAATAATAATAAGAGTCACCAATAATGTATCCATGTTGCTTTAAGGACTGAAGTCAAAGCACTTTTCCATGGTGTCATGTTCTTTCTTTCTTTCTTTTTATTTATTTTTTTATTTTTTACCAGAGCTGAGAACTGAACCCAGGGCCTTCTGCTTGCTAGCCACTGATTATTTGACAAGGATATTGATTGGCTTGCTCACATTTGAAGACTTAGAACTGAAAACTAGATAAAGTGCATGCATCTAAGAGGTGAGCCAGAGGAGAACTGGAACTTGAGTTTGGGTCTCAGAGGGTGTTGTTGTCAAGGCAAGAGGCACAAAGACATGACAGGATGTCTGCTTGAGGAACTTTGAAGAGTAGACAAGTCAGCATGGCCGTCAACTCAGAGTGTGAGTAGATATAGAAGAAGACTCTGCTTTGGCCTTAGACTAAGGATGCTCTTAGCATCCAATTAGTAGATTGTAGAAAAGACAGAATGGTGGATAAGGAGGGGTGAGCATAGAAACAACCTACTTCAAGAACTTAGTCAAGAGAAGAAGGGGGTGATAGTTAGAGGGAGTCACGAAGTTCAAGCTTGGTCCTTCCTCACCCTTCTTTCAGTGTGGCTTGTAGACTACCCTTAGGAGAATCCACTGCTGGGACTAGTGATGGTCTGTTTGCCCCCACATTTGTCTCTTGTTTGGTTTTCTCTATCTGGCCCTGTTTCTCAGGAGTCCCAGGGATTGGTGAATGCCAATTTCCCTGGTAGTTGGTTTACTATTGGGCTCAAAGAGCCACAGAGTAGAGAAGACCTGAAGGAGGGAGGAAGAAGGCAGTGGTGCTTATCCAGTTGGTTAGCCTCAGGTTCTCTATGCTGTCACCAAGGCTGCTTCCCCAAGGCAGGCCCTGATCCACAGCTCAGCTCACACTGGCCTGGGGTAGCCTTCCTGCCTTCTTGGCCTAGCCTTCTATTGTGGCTGTTCTCCAGGTATTTCAACGTCTTTTGCCCTTCCCTTCCCTGGCCTAATGGGTTTATTACAGAGCCTCACCTATGCTTTTTTTTTTTTTTAAAAGATTTATTTATTATGTAGATATACGGTGTTCTGCCTGCATATATGCCTGCAGGCCAGAAGAGGGTACCAGATCTCATTACAGATGGTTGTGAGCCACCATGTGGTTGGTGGGAATTGAACTCAGTACCTTTGGAACTACATCCAGTGCCTTTGACCGCTGAGCCATCTCTCCAGGCCCATCACCTATGCTTTTTAACCTGGGTTGATTTGCCCTTCTGCTTCTTGTCAGACCCTGATTGATTCCGCATGCATACGTCCACGTCTGCTTCCAATTGAGAGGAATTTAGTTCTGTGATTTCTTAAATATAGAAAAAGGGGACTGGAGAGATGGCTTAGAGGTTAAGAGCACTGGCTGCTCCTCCAAAGGTCCTGAGTTCAATTCCCAGCAACCAAATGATGGCTCACAACCATCTATAATGAGATCTGGTGCCCTCTTCTGGCATGCAGGTGTACATGCAGACATAACATTGTATACAAATAAAGAAAAATAATAATTAAAAAAAAAGAAAAGAAAAAGGAAGACCACAGTTGAATGTCATGATGTGTATTTCAGTCCCTTCAATGTTTGTTCTGAGGGTTTGTATAAGAATGGAAAGTAGTGTATCTGGTGTTACCAGTGGATGGCATAGGACAAACAGACAGGCAGGCAGGCATGCATGCATGCACACACGCACGCACGTGTGCGCGCGCGCGCACACACACACACACACACACACACACACACACACACAGAGAGAGAGAGAGAGAGAGAGAGAGAGAGAGAGAGAGAGAGAGAGGCATAAAATTCTCTTCTTTGTGTCTCTGTCCCAGCCATCGGGCCCATTGTCAAGACTGCAGACCTTGATGGCAGATGAAAAGGTGCTAAGGGTTGGAAAGAGTACAGGCAATCCAAGATAGTCCTTTAAGCATAGGGGAGGCAAAGAGGGGAGGAATGTGTTTAGTTGTGCACACTTCATCTGTAAAGCCGAGCATACGCATTTTCTGACATGATAAATGAGAGGTCAGAAGCAGGAAATGGGGTATGGAGAGTCTATGACATAGAACTCATGAGATCCCCATGTGTGGTGGGAATGTTGGCAGTGATGCAGTTGTTTTGGCATCGCTCATGTTCCTGAACACCAATTAGAATACTATTCATTCATGGGAATACTTTCACAGGAAACCAGACTGACCACCACACTCGAGTAACAGGCCAACCGTACAACAACTCTAGCAGGAAGCCTGTTTGTGGACCAAATTAGGTGGCCTGCCAAGAAACTATAGATGTTCTGACTACAATGACTGTGACAAGTCACCACTTCTTCAAATATCCAGTCACTGACAAATGCTGCATTGTTCAAATACAACCATGCAAAGAAAGCACCAGAAACCTACCATTAGGAAAAGCAGAGCTATGAACTACTTGACAAAAGAGTTCAAAGTAATTATTTAAAGAGAAATAAAAAGAAAAATTCAGGGGTTAGAGAGATGGCTCAGCAATAAAGAGCACTAGCTGCTCTTCCAGAGGACTCAGGTTTGATCCCAGCACCCTCATGGCAGCTCCCACCTGTCTGTAACTCCAGTTTTAAGGCTTATGACACCCTTACACAGACATACATGTAGGCAAAACACTAATGAACACAAAATAAAATTTATATGCATTATATGTCTCTATGTATTATATATATGGAGAGAGAGAGAAATCAATGAACTAAGAAACAAAGCGATAAGCATTTATGTTACCAAACATGGAGGAATTGAGCTGCTGCCCAATTAGAAGCTTCCCCTTACTGACTATCATTCATGGTGCTGGAAGGGTACTCTGCACACTACTGGAGAAGAGAAGTAACTGTCAATCACAGCTACAAACTCTGTGACCTAAAATAGCAACTTGCCTACAAGATAGACCCACTGGTGCAATAGTGGCACAGATATTGTGGCAGAAACCACCACTTCTTGGGTGGACCTAAGTCCCGCTCCACAAGATGGAACCCATACCCAACGTGTTAATAAGGCAAAGAACCTGAGACTAGATAGGTCATGGGCCCAGGGGAAAAAAAAACCTACTATCATTTTGCTAAATAATAAATAGCAATAAAATGACTCCAAATGACAAATTGTTATACCTATAGGTTAGAGTATCGTATCCCTCAGCCTTCATCCGAGAAGCTTATTCTTGCCGTAGGTGGTAACTAACACAGAGACCCACAAACTGGACCATGTGCAAGGAGTGATTCCTTAGTAGGATGATGTTATCAAATTCCTCCCTTTAAGGTTCAGGAATCTATGTAGAATAGGAGGTGGGAAGATTCTACGAGCCGAGGTGGCAGATGACTGCAAGGTAGCATCATTTTCCATATTCAACAGGGCTAATGCCTGTATGATCTCACAGAGATGGAGACATAATACACAAGACTGTGTAAGCTCAAGCCAGATACAGTTATAGCACCAAAAAAGAAGCGGATATCTGCAGCGAAGAAGCTATTTGCAACTGGTGACAACTGCTTGTATGGGGAAAATCAAATTTTTTTCAATGGAGTGACACTGGGTATATTGACCACACTCTAGGACAAACCTCATGCTCAGGATCAGTTAAACCAGCAAAAAATGGGCTCCATGATTTTTTTTTGATTGTTTTTGTTTGTTTTGTGCCTTTGAGGGGAGGATTGGTTTTGTGTGTGTATGCGCCTTTTTTTTTTTTTTTAAGAAAGAGAAAGAACATGAAGTTGAGAGTTGATTGGGAATGGAGGCAATATGGTCAAAATTGACCATATGAAAAAAAATGTAATTACAGAAAGAAAGCTGGGGGCTGGAGAGATGGCTCAGTGGTTAAGAGCACTGTCTGTTCTTCCAAAGGTCCTGCGTTCAATTCCCAGCAACCACATGGTGGCTCACAACCATCTAAAATGGGATCATGTGCCCTCTTCTGGCATGCAAACACACATGGGGGTAGAATACTGTATAAATAATAAATAAATAACATTAAAAAAAAAAGAAAGCTGGAGGGTACCTTATCTAACAACATTGAATTTTTATCATTAAAAAAAAATACAAAAAGTTACTAGAGACAGACATCATGGTCACAATCTACACAAAGAACATTTCGGACTACAGTAGGCCTCATAGAGTACACTAGATCCATTAGAGGGAATCATCTATTGATGTTCTAGCTAGTCGGGCGTATGTGTATGATGCCAGTTCTGCATGAGTAAAGATGTTAAAAAAGGAAAGGAGGAGAAATGAAAGGTAGTCAGAAGCCAGGTGGTCTGTGCAGGATGCCACCCAGCACACAGAACCCACGCGACCAGTGTGGCCCTTCTCCAGACAACATGTTGAGATCAAGAACCATCAAAAGGACACAGTTTATTAGCCTGTCTACATTTGATCATCTGTCTCGTTCCCATCACCTGTCACCTGGTGCAGCGGACCACACCCCTATGGAGCCCTGTTTGTGATTCTCAGGGTGGGAGGACCAGAGGGTTGGTCTCTGTAGCGGGCCCTGGGCACAAAGCAGAGAACTGTTCCTTTCCAGGGAAAGGCAGTACCACCAGCTTCTTTTCCTCAGGCCCCAGGTAGAGGAAGGAAACATCCAGCGTGTCCCCCTGGGGATTCGTGGTCAGATCCAGCTGCACGGGAAAGGCTTCCTCAGCTTTTCCCTTGGAGTCTTCAGGCTTCTCAGCATCCAGGTCAGGGAGGTACTGGACAGATCCTCTCGGTGCACTTGTGGAGGGGGAGTTGGTGGGGCCGGCGCTCTGAGAGGCCTCATCCACTTTGGGGAGTTTCTTGGGCTCTTGTGTAACAGTTGAGTTTTCACCTCCAGGGACCTGAGCCTGAAGTAACAATGTTTTCAAATGCAGAATTAATTCTACCGGGAAATGCCTTGACACATCCTGTACCAGGCAAAGCTGTTTTGTGACTGCATAATTTTTTGTTTTGTTTTTTCAAACCAGGGTTTCTCTGTGTAGCCTTAGCTGTCCTGGACTCTCTTTGTAGACCAGGCTGAACTCGAACTCACAGTGATCTGCCTGTCTCTGCCTCCCGAGGCGACTGCATATTTGTAACATGGTCTTGGATAGCCCAGGCTCAAAGTTTTTATCTCCTGCCTCAAGTCTCCTGAGTGCTGAGACTACAGGCACAGCACCCATCTTTGCTTGGAGCCTGTCTGAACGCTTAGAGAAATCAGCTACAGGAGTGGCCCTCAACTGTCCTAGTGCTGGGACCCTTTAGTACTGCTCCTCATGTTGGGGTGACTTCTGACCATAAAATTATTTTCGTTGCTACTTCATAACTGTCATTTTGCTGCTATTATGAATTGTAATGTAAATATCTATGTTTCCCGATGCTCTTAGGTGACCCCTGTGAAAGGGTTATTCAACCCCCAAAAGGGGTCATGGACGCACAGGCTGAGAACCACTGAGCCAGGGATAGGCCTCCTGAGAAGAAGATTAATATCAAAACAGGTAAGGGCCAACTGGAACTCAGACCTGTGGAAGCTGGACAGAAGGTCTTTCATTTCAGAGCAGTGGTTCAGAGGGAATTAAGGAGGTGCCCGGTGTCCCCAGTGAATTGCATTTGCTCCCAGGAGTGGCAGCAGGTGGCTTCTTTGATTGTTTTGTGCCAGGCTCAGGATAGTGCCCTCCATGCAAAGTCCTCTCACTGGTCTTAGGGATCGGAGCAGGCAGGGGATGAGGGTAGCAAGACCCAGACAGGTAGGTAAGTGCTGATGGCCACAGAGCTCACAGGGGCAGAGGAGGGGAGAAACACAAGCCCCTGGGTGACTGGAGCAGGGTACCTCACAACAAATGCTTAGTATCTATGGAGAGGGATTGAACATTTTCGGGGAAGTGATTGTCCCTGAGGCCAGAGAGGTTTCTTGGAGACACTGAGTTTAGTGCCTTGAAGGCGTTTCTCCTTTACTCTTCAGGGCCACTCTGCAACTAAAACAGAAGGACACACTTCTCTCTTATAGGTATGAGCTTATATAGCCTCAGGAAAGGGAGTCCTGCCCCAAAAGGGGGGGCATAGGAACCTAGAAATCGATCACTTGATTCCATTGAAAAACACCTGGGGTTATCAGGATAGAGTTCAATGAGGGAATGTCACAGTCCTGCAAGCCTAGCGACCAGAGTTCAACTCCCCCTGCCCCCCCCACCCCAAGAACCTGTGTAAAAGTAGGAGAACAAACTGCACACTAAGATGTCCTCTGACTACACATGTCTGCCATGGCCCATGTGCTCATACATGTACCTTGTGCAAACACAAAATAATAATAATAATATTTAAAAAATAAATACCTGAGATTCGAAGAATTCACAAGTCACAGTGACGAGCCTTTTTAAGGGTCCTTGAATCAGAGAACCTTGGCAAAGACCAACGGGCTGAGAGAAAGGAAGGTGTCCGGTGAGTATCAAGTCACCGATGAGCAGAGATGCAAGCCCCTCACTTCCTGCGTGTGTAGACACACAGCTGCACCATGCTTTTCTGCCCCTGCCTTGGAAAGGGGCAGGCTTGGGGCCAGTTCCCTCTGAATTATCTAAAAACCAGCCTAGTCTAGCTTGCTTCTGACAGTGGGAAGAGTGGGTTTTAGGAAGGTTCCCCGGTGTCTATACACTGTCCACTGCCTGGCCCTGGGTCTGCCCTGGAATCAGCTAGGAACTTGGTGCTCTCTTCTCAACAGCAGCCCTTAATGGGCTCTGAATGAATTTCTGTCTTCTTGGGCAAAACCATTCTCAGCTCCTTAACCTCTGATTTGAAAATAAAAGTATTGTGTTTTTATTATAAATGTAATGAATGATTATTTAGAACTATATAAACAAAAATAAAGAGACATGACCGGCAACTCCATGATTGGTTCTTACTGCCTGCGATTCTTTGATCTTTTTCTTCTGATCTCTCCCCTATGTACTATGGTTTTCATTTAAACACTAAGATCATATTACTTATGATATTTTATCATTATTTTGTCACTGAACAATATATTGTAAAAATCTTTGAATGGCAATTGATAGTCTTCTATGTTTTTTTTTTTCCTCAGTGATTATTTTTATAACGGCTATCTAGTATTCCTCTGTACTTAATAGTCTCTTTTGTCAAACAACTAGATAGAATCTACTTTTTTTTTTTTTAAACACTAAAGCTTTCTTTTCATATATCTCTAGTTTCTTCCTTAGAGGAATCCTTATGTGGTGCTTTGAATGAGAATGAGCTCATATTTTTGAATGCTCAGTTCCCAGTTGGTACAACTGTTTGGGAAGGATTAGGAGGTGTGGCCTTGTTGGAGGAGGTGTGTCACTGGGGGTAGACGTTGAGGTTTCAAAACCCCACACCATTCCCAGTGAGCTCTCTCTGCCTCCTACTTGTGGATCAAGATATAAGCTCTCAGGACCATGCCTCGTTGTCTGCTACTCTATGATGGCCATGGATGCTAACCCTTTGAAACTATAAGGCCCAAAAAAACTCTATCTTTTATATGTTTCCTTGGCTGTGGTGTCTTATCAAAAATCCATCTGAACTGGCTCTTTGAACATTACTCTATACCTTCCTCTATGTCACATGAAGAAAAGACCAGAAATCCTCAAGGTGGGAAAATCCATTAAAGTAAAATGGTGGCCCAACCTTCCCTTTTCCTCTCCATTGCTGTGGCTCAGAGGATCTCAGAGAAACTGCTTGTGGCAAGAACAGCTGGATACTCCACACTATCTAGAACTTTCTGAATTGTCAAAATGTGTAGACCTTCTGCTGTGAGCACTGGCATGGACTATAGAGAACAGGTCTGTGGGGCTGCACTTCAGTGCCAGCACTCATTGGCTAGTCTGATGGTGTCAGTCATGCCAGTTTCTTTAAAAAATAAATATCTCTCCCTCACCCCAGCATTCTGTATGATTTCATTTGTATGAAGTGTCCAAATGGACAAAGCTATTGAGACAGAAATCGGATTCATTGTTTCTAGGGTCTTCTGAGGGCAGCAATGGGAGATGACTTAATGGAAATGGGGTTGCTCGTAAGAGCTAATAATAGTTTTAAAAATTATAAAGTAGTTATGGTGGCATAGGTCTGTGAATATAAAACAAAAGTGGAATTATCTCCTTGAGGGAAGGAGAAGCAGCTTGTGTTCTGGGACACCCCAGTATGATGTGTGCTCAAAAATATTGGTGATCTGTGAATGCCTATAGATTGCACAGATTGCCGTTAACTCACCTCAGAGTCGGAGGGCTGAAGAGAACAACTGGCCTCGGAGTCAGTACATGGTGACTTTTTGATCAAATACTCCACAAAGTAGGAAGGGCCAACCACCCACTGTCATGAAATAAGTGTTAAGAGATTAGCATCTTACCCCCAGGGAAGACTCAGGATTTGCAGTGTTCCTTTTGCAGACCTGATCTCGAAGCTCTGTCAATCCACAGACTCACTGTTCCTGAAAGTCCCCACAGGCACAAGACTGTGTTGGTAATTTTGTTATGTAGAAGACTACATGGGTGCCTTCACTGTTAAGGATGTCAAGACATTTTCTCTCAGCCAGCTCATTTCCCCTTAAGAAGATTGACCTTTAAGTTTTTATTTATACAAGAGAGCTACCAACACAATTGAAGCAAGATGAGTCCCCTATCCCGTAACTCATGAAGCTCAATACCTCCCCCAGGCCTTAATGAAGAAGGCAAGGCCGTCTTGCTAAACGCTCCACTATCAGTCAGACACACAGTGCACCTGTTTCACCCCAAACCCACAGGAGACTAGGAGTCTGTTCTTCCTGCTTTAAGGTTGGAGAGATCAAGTCAAGTCACGGGGCTACCTGTGCAAATTCCAAGGGCTAACCAGAGCTGTAACACGAGCGAATGCTCCTCGGATCTGCTGGAAATGGGGATGCAGAGAAAGGCTCCCGAGCCCTAAGCAGATGGCATGTCTAGACATCCTCTTCCTAACCTAAGATCTCCTAGAGCTACAGTCTGTGTAACTGGCCCAGGCATTTTAGTTTTACCTGGCTGGTAGCCCTGGTGACTTTGACGAGGGAGTACTGTTTTGAGGGGTTCTCACTGTTGAACTTCGCAAGTGACTCCGTGGCAGCTTCCAGAACCCTGGGGTTTGACAAGTCATTGGGGCTTGGGCAGTCAGGGCATATTGACTGCATCTGTCTTCGAGAAACTATTGGGGAGAAAAGTTTGTGAATATTATTAATATTCAGTCCTAATAATAGTAAAAAATCATACAACTATACTGGAGGCAAAATTATAATAAAATTATAATACCCAGAACTGGCCAGGACGCAGTGAGAATGGCATCTTTCATGGAAAGCATTTAGTTGTTGGCTATATGATAGTTGACAGTAATAGTACTTTTCTTTATCTTTGCTTTCCTTTCTTTCTTTTCCTTCCCCCTCCCTCCCTCCCTCCCTCCCTCCCTCCCTTCCTTTCTTCCTTCCTTCCTTCCTTCCTTCCTTCCTTCCTTCCTTCCTTCCTTCCCTCCTTCCTTTGTGAGACAAGGTCTCATGTATGCCAGGCTGGCCTACGTAACCAAAGGGAAGCTTTAACTCCTGATCTTCTTGCTGGAGGCTAGGCTTGTAGGCTCGTGCCATTGTGCTTGACTTCTATGGCACTAGGATCCAAGCAGACCTTCATGCATGCTTGATACTCTACCACCCGAGCTAATGTCCAGTCTCCAAGAAGTATTACTTTTGTAACTAAAAAGAAATCAAAGCGAGATAGTCTTGCCCCGTCATGGACTTATTTGCTGTAGGAATTTTGTTCAGAGCCACATAGGGCATGCCTAACCAGCAGTGTGGGCTATGCAGAGTCAAAGATGGCAATGAATGTGGTCCAACATGAAATTGTAAAATATACTTAAAACATGAGTTGTTTTTTTTTTTGTTGTTGTTGTTTTGTTTTGGTTTGGTTTTTTGCAATTCAGTTAAACAGTTCTCTGGTATGAACTTTGTAGATGACAACATTATCTTTCAGTGCCAAAAACAGTTAACACATCAGTCTCCTCCCTAGCTCACTGTCCTTTTTCATTGCTGCTCCTGTAGACAAGGGCCTTTGAAAGGCTGGCATTTCATTATCTCCACGACTTGCTTATCTGTGGTCCTTAGCACCAAGAAAAAACCCTAACACATATTGAGTATTCAGTAGAAGCCTGTTAAGCAAGTGACATCATGATGGTGGAAGCAGACCGCCTTTAGTTAGAAACTGCAAGTACATCAGAAAGGATGAGACCACAGAGAATAGTGATGCTGTCAGCGCAGCTACAATCTCTTTGGGAGGAGCTGGAGATGGCAAATGTATGATCATAGAGCCAGAGGAGCATTTTCAGAGAAAACTCACTGTCTAATGAATATTTGGGGATGGGAGAGCTGTGCCCACAGCCTGCCACTTGTGCCTCGTCCCCAACTCCAGACACCTGTGAAATGACTGGCACTATTCTCAGATGTCCTCTAATTTATTTCAGCCTGGTCCTGTGAGGAAGTGTAAGCTGTGGCATGTACAGTATCTGCTCTGGTGTGTCTTTCCTTCCTCGTGGCCATCTGGGGTTTGTTAGAAACCCTGGCTCTCAGGCCCCGGTGGGCCAATGGAATCAGACTACACACTTTAACAAGATTCACAAAGCGAGTGCATGCGCGTGGTCTGTTGAGTACACATTCTCCACTTTCCCATGCAATGGATTCCCTGCTGTTCAGTGGCCCTCTATGAAAAGCAGGGTCCAGAAGGAGTGCACACGCTTATTTCAGTTGACAGTTTAGTCTTATTCTTGCCTGTTATTCAGCAACTGTAAGGACATCTGAAATTTGATATAAATAAGATATAAGACTATAAATCGTGGTCATGCATGTTCTGTATTTTATGAGTGTTTTAGCCAAAGTGGAAAAAGTGTACACTAGGAAAGCATCATTGTGCAAAGAGCATCTGGGATGTCTCTTAAGGGGTCTGAGTTCTGGGGGTACTCATGGGCGGGAAGCGGGCCAAGCAAGTGCAGAGATGGGGAAGTGTGGTGTGTGTTCGGACAACAGTACCAGCCAGCTGGAAGGGTATCAGAACAGTGGCGCAGACAGAAAGGAACCTGGGACCAGCAATTGATGTTGCATCACTCCCTCAAGACAGACAATGTAGGATTTGGAGCACGACATAGCTCTTGAGGGTGATTTAGGAAGGCTTTCCCCTGGGAGAAGGAGTATGTAGCGAATGCTGGTAGGGAGGCAGCGCTGGAGGATTAAGCCATGGCTGCTTACAGAGCAAGCGAGGGAGGAGAGACTGCATGCCAACTTGACGAAGGCCTAGTTCAACGCTCTGCTCTATCTTCCTTTAAGATGTACAAAACCCTTTGGACTCTTACCTGGGCGGAGGGTGCAGTTATAAGCAACTAAGTAGAGAACTCTTCTTGGCTTGTTAATGTGAAACATCGCTTTGCATTGACCATAAACCTAGGAAAAACAAAGAAACACAATTGATGGTGCATGCAGGGAACCATGAGTTTAAAACCACCCCCCTCCCTCCCCCCAGCCCTCCCCATTCCTCCCTGAGTAGAATTTTAATTTAAATGTATCAAGAAACGTAACATCAAGTTCTGTGCTTTTGGGTGGGAAGAACGGCTATCTATCATCAAACTGTTCAACCTTTTCCTGGGACACAGCTACCTTTCCAGGCTCCTCACACTTAGATGTGGGAACTTCTAACTGTGGGAACAGAGTCAAAACAGCTTTGCATTGCCACGCTCCACTACCACGTCAGCACTTTTTTTTTTTTTTTTTTTTTGCTTTGTTTTTCTCCATCTTTTCTCTTTTGATAGCCCCACAAGCATGGGACCTAGGGATTCACAGGTTGTAGGTCTGAGGCAAGCACAGGAGGAAGTGGGGCCTCCAAATCATGCCCAGAATCAAACTCACTGGTCAGGAGCTTCAAGTCTAAAATTATGTGAGAAAGAAACTCCTAACTCGTGTGCTCCTGGGGGGAGCATGCACATCTCTGTGAGTCTGGTATCACTACACCAACTATAACAACAGGGCACACAGAGCATTTGTTTTTCACAACCAGGTGCAGGTTGGTAAGTTTGGTCAGATGATTACAAAAGGTAATTTGGATCAAAAGATTTACTTCAGGCTGGGCAGTGGTGGCGCACGCCTTTAATCCCAGCACTTGGGAGGCAGAGGCAGGCAGATCGCTGTGAGTTCGAGGCCAGCCTGGTCTACAAAGTGAGTCCAGGATAGCCAAGGCTACACAGAAAGACCCTGTCTCAAAAAAAAAAAAAAAAAGAAAAAAAAAAAAAAGAAAAAAAGAAAAACCAAAGAAAGATTTACTTCAAACCACTGAGGACCCATCTTGGCTTCCATGGTAGTCTGCATCAGTGCATGGAAAAGACCCCAGAATCATTGAAAGCCAAGTGAAAACTGACTCCGATGGTTTCAAGTCTTGGCGGTGGCCATCTTGGCAAGTTTGAGCTCAAGGCTAGAGAGATGACTTAGTGGTTAAGACACTTGCTGTCCTAGAGAACCAGAGTTTGGTTCCCAGTTCCTGTATCAGGTGACTTACAACCATCTGAAAGTCCGGTTCTGGGCAGGTGGGAGGTGGGGAGGGGCTATAGGATGGGGGGACGGGAGAGATGAAGGGGTGGGGGTCACTGCATGAATGTGGGGCACACATATACCTGCAGGCAAGGTACCCATACACATAGAGAAATAAAATAATTTTTGTTTTTTAAAGAAGAAAGGATGAGTTCTGTGGTCCTTTAGTTTTGTGTTTCAGGGCGCTCTCCCAGAGACCCCTGACAACCTTCACACCATAAACCAGCCCCTTTCCTATCTGAAAACCTCACATTAATTTTCATTAAAACAAAACCAAGCAAGATGAAACAAGCCACTCTCCATTACTGCTGCTGTTTACCTTATTCAAACACCAGAATATCTCACCCCTGCCCCCTCACTCTGTCTCTGAGAGTATAAACATTGGCTCAGGGGCCAAAGGATCTTAGGGCAGAAAACAATTTTGGGGAAACTTTTCAAGTCTATTCAGCAAGACCCCAAAAGGACATCGCAGGACAAACAGTCCCCCCTCCCCCCCGCAGCTAAAATCGGTTCTTTTCTCCATTATCAGAATTAGCACATGGGCCCATTGCCTCGGAGCTAATAAAGACAAAAATGAGCAGATGGCGGACAGTGAGCCCGCCCCTGGGAATAAGTACTTACCGACTCGTGCAAAATCCTCGGGTAGCAGTCCTTCTGTGCCTTTCTGCTGAGCACATGGCAGCCAGTCTCTAAGACATCCAGTGTGAGGTAGAACAGAGACCCCATGTCGTCCTGCAGTAGGGTTAGAGAGATACCCGACCACACATGAACAATCCCAGGACAACTCGGCAGACCGTTAGACAGCAAGCGGCTTCTTCCTGCGAAACCTGAAGTGCAGATGTGCCACAATGCTACTGAAGCCTAGACTCCAGATGGTGTAGAATCTCTCCTATCACTTGTTCCTATGGACAGTAAGAGTGTTCTAGCATGCCTGCTGACGATGGCAGAGCGCTGAGTTTCCAGGCTGGAAAACACCTGTTGACAAGTAGCCCTAAGTTGCCACCCCGCTGCTGGCTAGTCGCTGCAGCCTGTCCAAAGGCTGCCCCAAAGGCTGCCACTTGCCTGGAAGTGCTCCTGAACTCCATGCACTCGGCTGAGGCTCAACATATAGCCGTCCTTTTGGTCTCTGTTGATGTTCTGCAGGGCAAAGCCTGCAACTGCCAGCACGTCAGAGTCATTACAGTTCCGGGGACGCAGGTGGAAGAAGGGGGGATTTGGTGGCCCGGGAGGAGAACGAGCCATGCAGCATGCAGCCAGGGTGCAGAATGCCAGAAGCTGGATTAGACCCATTCTGTGGGGAACAAGATCCAGGATATGTCAGTGTGTAGAGCTGCCGCGATGAACGCTGTTGTGGGGCCCGAAGGACTGACTTGAGCAGTTTTATAATTGAAATCATAATGGCTGAAAGTGACTTGAAACACTGTGTCCTAACGCCACCTTGACCCAAACAGGGCATTTTCTGAGTCAATATTTTGGACAGGGTTTGTTCGTGTTCTAACCTTAGACCCTGAGTGAGCTGTTCATGTAAATAAAATGAAGTTTCCTAATTGTTTCCCAATAATTATAGCAAACATTTGATCAAGGCATCGGAAGAGCCGGCTTCTGTCCAGGTCTCTATCTGAGATGAAACCAAAGCGGGGCTATCACCACTTTCCATCTTCTCCGATGGTCTCACAGCCACACTGTCACCTGGGCAGGACCCGGAAGGCTTGGGCCTTACCATTTGACCTTCCACCGCCTGCCCAGATGAGAGTCCTAATCCAGCTATAACTGAAAATAAACAATCCTCAAAAATGTCCCTTTCTACTTTCTGTATCTGACAGGAAAACTCGGTGCTTGATTCATCTCAACATTGTATTTAAGGGCGGGGGGTTGCTAATGAGACCACAAAAGTTCTCCTATCACACTTTGGGTCTCTTCTTTCTTTTGTGCACCTAAAAGTAAACTCATTAAGAGACCCAAACCTGACGCTGTTGGGAAAAGATAATGGTGCCCATCAAGACTGACTGTGGTTCTTGCCTCTTTTTCTGAGCTTCAGCTTAGAGCCTGGGGAGGTTCATCTTACTAGGGCTATCTGAGAAGCAATTTATTGATTTATTTTAAACATTTTATTTAACTTTAATTTATGTGCATTGGTGTGAGAGTGTCAGATCTTGGAGTTACAGACAGTTGTGAGCTGCTATGTGGGTGCTGGGAATTGAACTCAGGTCCCTTGGAAAAGCAGGCAGTGCTCTTAACCACTGAGCCATCTTGCCAGCCTTATTTGACAGGACGTTGAACTTGCTATGTAGCTGCCAATGGCTTTGAACTTGTAATCCTCTTGCACTGCCTCCCAAGCACTGGGACTACAGTTGCATAGCCCCCTTCTGACTAAAAAACTAAGTAACTTTCAAAACTTCTTTTCCTCCAGGACCAGGCTTCACACGTGCTGGGAAAGCACTCTTCCACTGAGCTGTATCACGGTGTTTTTTATTTTGAGACAAGGCCTCCCTAAGTTTGCCCAGTCTGGGCAAACTGCTTTGGCCTCTCACATTTCTGGGACTACAGTCGCCTGCCACCATAAACAGCACACACACACGTTGTGTGAGTATGGGATGCCAAGGATCAAATCCTGGGGCCTCACTCACATCAGATGAACATTCTACTGAGCTACTCCCATAGGCCACGTTGAAAAAGTTTCCTTTTCAAACTCACACAGACACCCACAGACAGACAGACAGACAGACAGACAGACAGACACACACACACACACACACACACACACACACACACACACACACACACCAGTAGAAGTTTACCAGGAGAGGTCCAAGTCAGAAAGGGAGCCTACAGATTAAGCTGTCTCTGAAAGCATTCCCTCAGTCCCTATCTCCATCTCCATTCCCTGTCCAGGCCTTCCGTGTGCACTATACGGAGGTAATGCTGTGCCCACCAGTACCCATCTAGTAGGCCCCTCAACACAGACAGTATCTGGAAGATTCTAAAGCGTTGGGGTCGATACTATTTCAGACACAGTTCCTTACAGCTACAAGAGCATACAAGAGCCTTTCTGAGTAGCATTCATTTTTAATCCACACATCTATTTTGGGAATGTCTGTGTTTGTAAGGAAGGATGGCAGTCTGACTTTTTCATGGGGGACCTGGTGGGAGGGACCAGGTATTTTAACTGGGAGTGGGATCTTCCAAGTGAATGGAAAGAATTGTCCCACTGGCCTAGATAGAAAGCCACCACATAGAAAGCAGTGCCTGATGACAGTGAGCCAAGCGCAAAAAAAAAAAAAAGGCTGTTAATGTTGCTGAAGTATCTAAATTTACTTAAAACTTTGATTTCATATTAAACTTAAATATGCTGACTTATGCTTTTAGCTAACACCACTGCTACTAAGAAAAACTGAGTTTTATGATGAATTTACTAAATAACTTACTATGATAGATTTAATTGCATCATCACTGAACAGAAAACAGATTTCCCCCTCCTTTGATAGCCACTCATAGACAACTAAGTTACCTCATTTGCTCAGTGAGTGGTACAGACACGCACTGAAAACTACCTTTGTAGATAACTTAGCAAGTCCAACCAAGTGAGAAAAACAGGGTAAAATCAATCCTGAAGGAAGCAATGAGAAAGTCAACATAGAAGCTTTTCCTTTTAGAGTTTTTTCATCAAGGCTAGGGAGATGGCTTAGCCAGTAAAGATGCCTGCTTGCCAAGCCTCATGACCTGAGTTCAGTTCCTGGGAACCTCATGATGAAAGAGAACTGACTTCTGAAAGTTGTCCTCTGACCTCTACATGTGCACCATGGCCCATGTACCCTACCCCATCCCCGTGCACAAAAGTAAGCAAACAAACACAGAAATGTAAAGGTATTTTTTTTCTTCCATCACGCTGATGATAAGAACACTGCCTGAACTACTTTTTCACTCACCAACCAACTGAAGTCAGGGAAGCCACTTACCTGCTGTAAGCCAAGCTGTCTACTCTGTCAAATGTGCTAATCACAAGCCTGTATCAGAAACCCTCCGCGCAGAAGGCTAGGGCAGCGGCTGGGAAATTGCTAGATGTTGCATAATCTAGCTACCTGTCACTCAGGAGCTCTTATTGAGCAACCTCACGATGCCAGGAATGGAGTTAGGCTGTCCCGGAACCGAGAGGTAGGAGGTAGAAACACTGACGTGGTTTGAAGCCACCCCCCACCCCCTAAAGCTCAGGAGTGCGACATGTAATCACTTATGAAACTGGTGGAGAGGTGGCACCTTCAGAGAGGAGATTAAGACCCAAGGGCTCTGTCCGTGTCCCTTGAGGGTGTATGTTATGCAGAGTTCCTCCTTCTGCCTTCCACTGCTGTGTGATACATATGGCAGGAAGCCTGTCCCCAGTGGGCCCTCGAGCTCCCAGAGTTCTGCGACAGCAGCACAGGACGGATTGCGTAAATAGGGTGCAGCGCCCACTGTACGTCTTTTTCTTTTTAAGTAAACAAGTTGTTAGTAGGAAATTGATTTACAAACCCAAATCTAAAGGTCACAGTTCCTCAGAAATGGGGTCTCGGTCGTGTTACCAAATGGCAGAGTATGAGAAAGCTGGTATCGAAACCCGAAATGGTTACGTTAAGAAAAGCAACATAAATTGGGAGGCTCTGGAATATAAGTCTCTACCAACCAACCAACCAACCAACCAACCAACCAACCAACCAAATAAATAACTCAAAGTCCAGTGTAAACACTGAGACTAGAAAACGACAGCTAACCTCTACACAGCAACTAGATGGATTAGGAAGCGCAGAGCAAATACACACGTACATACAATCTTAAATCTAGATTCCACATTGAGAAGAAAAAAAATGTCATATTTGTCTTTGTGAGTCTGACTTGCTTTGCTTATTATAATGTTTTCCTTTTGGAGCCATTTCCCTGCAGACATCATGATCCATTTCTTTCTTTCATTGCTTGTGTGTGCATATTCCTGGGTAGATGTCACGAAATATATACTCACCCTGGAAAGTACATCAAGGACAGAGCAAAAAAACTATCTTACCCAAGTCTATCTTGGTGAACCATGAACTTATTATGCATGGGTGAGAAGTTGTTAATGTATGGGTGACTCACATGCAGCTACGTCACTGAAAAGCACACCCCAGCACGAGGGCTTGTCCCTAGAGGTGGCCACTCTGCCACCTGCAGTTACCTGCCTCACATAAAACCAGATCCTTGGCTTTGGAGTAAAAAAGACTTTCAGAGCAAGTCAGCGTGAAGCAGCCAGGATTTGGTAGGGATATTTTAATATGACTTTTAAATAGAAAGGTTAAGAGGAAAGATTCAGGAAGAAAGCAAAGACGTGCCTGAGAGAGCGTGGTTTTTATTGCTCCAAACCCAGCCACCCAGTAGCTTGAGGCCACCTCTTGGCATTCTGTCTCAGGTCCTTTCCTCCTAGAACCTGGCTCTATGAAACTTTAACCACATTTTAGCAATATATGGGAAAAATTGACTGTTTAAAGCACATTTTTTTTTCCCCTGTCGACCATGTTCCTGGGGGAAAGTCTTACTACATTGCAAGTGGGATTTCTTGTAAAAGTCCATGTTGTGGAGTACAGATGGGCCCAAGCTGGTGCCGGGTTAGTTCCAGTTCTGTACTCTTCAACTGGAAGCCAGGAAGAATTTCTCACACCACGTAAGTATGTGGGCTGTTCGTGAGGGTTGGAGAACAGTGCTTGACTAGGAGGTTGACCTCTGTATGTCACCAAAAAAGACTCTAAACAGTAAGAAGCAGGTAAGGAGGCTATCCGCCAACAGCACATACCCACGGTCCTGTTGATCTAAGAAAAGAGATGTCTTCCCAGAGATGTAGCACTCAAGGCGGGGCTCGGCCTTGCAGCTCTCACACCCAGGCTTTCCTGAGGACCCGGGTGCCTTAGGCCGGGAACCAACTCACACAAGTCACCTGTGTGTAGATGAGAACCAGCGGGATCCTGTCCTGGTGTTCCCAAGAGAACCGGATAGGTGATGGCAGGTGTTCCCTCTGATTGCCCTTTTATATCCTGCGAACAGAGTGACCCACCCCTTTGGAACTTGGAGAATAATGCGCCGCTTACCTGGGTTTCAGGGCTGGCAGACACCCTGCATATGAATTAGAGGCAACAGAGAAAATAGGCTCTAAAAAGGAGCCACCCAGCACTTTGTTCCTGTCTGGGCTTTTCATGGTGTGGTTCACCAGCAGTTTTACAGTCCTACCCATAAGGTGTGGCTTCCCTACAGGTGGCCTTCTCCACCCAGAGGTGCTGGTTGGTTCCCATAGGGCTTGCTCAGTTGGCGGCTTTATTGCTGAACCTCTACGTATTCAGTACTGTGCACACCTGCAGAAGCAGAAAGGCTCTGGATGCCAGAAATCTGGGGTGATCACATGGGATGGTGAGGGGTAAGGTTGTATCAAAGGCCTCAGCTGCAAGGACCAATGTTCTGCCATGTTCTGTGTATTCTGTAACCAATGCCATGGTCTGTATGTTCTGTGAGAACTTGTCATCTAGGTGACACTTCTTCCTGCATTCCGGGAATGACCTCATACTGCACCTGCCAGCAGTCTCCAGAACCTCCACCAGGGCAATTAGATATAATCAACACCCAATGTTCCTCTGAGATGAAACACTTCCCCTCATGATTCAGCCTCCACCCAACCTGCCTAAAGGTCAACATTCCTGTGACCCACAACCCTCCCTCCCGCTTACGGTTTTTCCCTTTATAAACCCACTATCCTTGAAGCTTGGCACCATTCTCCTATCCTGTTGTGTCAGGAAGGATTTTGATCTGAGCTTGAGCCATAATAAAGGACCCTGTGTGTATTGCATCGGTATTGAGTCCTGGTGATCTTTTTTGGGGGGTCTCTTGATCTGGGCACATTTGGGGGCTTGCCAGAGGGCTTACTGGCTGGTAAGTGTGTTTGTGTCTGTGCCATGGCTGTTTGCTACTTTTGTTTTGTTTTCAGGCATCCCAGGACTTCCGTACCTATGGCAGCCAGGAATGACTTAGCAGATGCACTGTATAGTCACTGCTGTGGGAGTCTGGAAGATGTTCCAGACCCCATCAGGAGGACTTACAGCCTCATCAGGAGGACTTGAATGCTTGACTGGGTGGCCAAGCCGGTACTTTCATTTTGTCTCAAATCAGCAAGCCGAACGTGTTTGTCTGTGTGTCTGATGACTGTTTTGTGTATGTACAGTATTGATTGAGACTTTGATGGATGGAAGGATGGAACAGACAACCTCAAGTTTGGGAGATGAAGCATGTCACTCCCGTGTTGTGGCAAGTGCCAATGTCTCAATACCTGTGTAGACCAGAAAGTCTGATTTTGTTGGTTTGTGCTTTGTTGCCTTTTTTTTTTTTTTGTCTTTGTGTGACTCTTATAAGTAAGAAGGATATCCAGACCAGGTCTGGTTTTCTGGTTTAAGCAGAGCCACCATTCTGCATTTTGGTTCTTTTCTTTCACTGTACTGGTACATTTCTGTTTGTGTAGCCCTTTTGTGTTTCTGTTTGCTTGTAATATCTCAGTTCTAGAAATGGGCCAGGTCTCAGATGTCATTCTGGTCAATGTTTTCCACTACCTGCTGAAAGTGTGGTGGCTTCAGCCTGGTACCTTCTACTTCCTGCTTGAACACTGCTACTGAGTTCTGGTGGAGGGGCCTCTCCGAAGCACAGAAGGCCCTCTGGGGACACCCACCACAAACATGGGGGATATTGGATCCTAGCCTGTACGAGACACCAGAGTGCTCAGCCAGCAGGGGCACTCCCTGTTCTCCACCTGCTTGTGCTCCCTAAGGCTTGAGTGTGCAGCATTTGGGGAGGGGAGGAAGCAGGGTTGCCAAGGTCTGCCTAATAACTGTCTTTTAAAATGTCTCACCACTTCCACTGAACAAGCACCAGGAGGACACAGGAACTTCAGGGCTTTTGGGCGGCTGTTGTTCGGCCTTGCTGAAAGCTTTTTCCAGCTTGCAGTCTGAATGCAAGCCTGCCCCCTTCCCGCACCCCAAGCGTGGTACACTGGTCACTTGATCTGGAACACTGCTGGATAGCCCTAGTTCCTGCCTGTATCAATTGGGTTCAACAGGTGACAAGGTGCTTTTCCTTTGAAATAACATCTAGAGAAAGTAAAATAGCTTTGTCCGTCTATCTTAAATTTATTAATGTATGTGGCCACTATACGTTTGATTCAACTTGTTTTTATTTAAGTTATAAATTTATTCTGTTCTGTATACCTTGTTTATAAATTACCAGTTATTGCAGATGGTTAAAAATCTTTAACATCTATAACAAAAAGGTTAATTTAAACTTGTAATTTAGAGTTGGAGCCATTAAGCAGCAAGTGGCATAATCCAACAGGTCTCCAAATATACTTTTAAATTAAGGTTTGTACGTAGTTCTTGTCCTCTATTTAAAACTAGACTTATAAAAGATAGGATATAAAATAAAGTTTCTTTAATAAGGTATTAAAGCATCACCTCCAGGCTACGTAGTTTAAGATTATACTATGAACTCTTATCTAAGGATTTATAATTTGCTTATTGGGTATGATGCTTAAAATTTAAGTTCAAACTCTTGTTTAAAACAAATATATATGCATATGTGTTTGTAACACAGATGTTTTAGATAGCAACTGTGTGGACCACATGGTCTGCAGCCTGCCATGTGACTCCACCATCTTGAGATAACCACTTGGTGTAAGGCAACAATTTTAGAGCCTCTTGGTCCCAGTGAGCTCTCTGCTTATTGTAAATGTTGATTCAGATTAACAAACTGCTATATTGCAGACTCTAGAAATGGATAATTCTAAAAGATACTTTTAAGTTCAGATATATTAATTTTAGAGACATTCAGTTATTTACACTGTTGAAATTTGGGTTTTGTCTCCTAAATTTATGGTTATTATGCTTTACCTTCATTCTTAAAGAGGTAAAAATCACTGCCTTGGGAATATGTTTGGCCTTATTTTTTTGAGTATGGCTATGTTTTCAAATTGCCTGACACAGCTTCTAACAGCATGTAGCTGGCCGCCATGTTGAGTTTGTGGTGAAAAGGGTGGGACCAAAGCCTCCTTGCAGTCTAGGCTAAGGGCAGTGACATGACTAGCAGCCATTTTGTGATTAAAAGTTTTGCTTTAATACTAGTTCAGAAATATATTTAAAGCTATACTAATAACTGATGCTGTTGATGATCAGCTATATCAGTGAATCAATTGCCTGATAGTTAATGAAACAATTATAAGAGAATGATGGTTTTTGGTCATTCAAATCCTTGTATATTGATACAAAATTAAGGTTATTTTTTGATTACAGCATACTATGTATCAACTCTTTTAAGGTATTGTGCCTATTCTTAAAAATGCTATGTGCAGTTCCAGTCCTTTTAAAAGCTACTTATCACAAACTTTAGGATAATTAAAGCTTACAGTTTTGTTAGGTACTAGTTCAGTTAATCATGGGTGTTTTCTAAATTAATCAGCCAACATATAGATAGAAACAAGGAATTCAGATACACTAAAATTAGACAGATCTGGTCCTCTAACACTTATCTACAGATTATAGATTATAAAATTCTGTTTTATGTTTGTAAGATGTAGTTTAGAGCAGATAGCTAAAGACAGAGAAGGATTGAGCACAGATATGCCGGTCCTCAAGATTGTCAGAGATCTGTCGAATATGGCATTAAATATATTTAAACTAATTATGATAGAGAATCCTACATCCTAGCAGTAACTCCCAAAGGTCTCTGAGAAGATTTGGCACGGCAGATGGCTTTAAACCTGGATCTTGGTATATTGACCTAAGCAAAACTACTCGCAGCATCTCACCCTCTGCCATGGGTTAGCCTAACTGTGGACAAACTGGGTACCTGGAGAGTTATTGTCTCACGTTGCTGAATACGAGGTTAGGTCAATCTCTTCCGTGTTCTCCTTCCACAGAAATAGCCTCTTGTCTTCTGTGCCTCTGTGCCAGATTGCCAAACTGTCTCTGACCATGGTGCCATGTTACTACAGGAGACACCTGGACAACTGTCTATGTATCAGGACATGGCTATTCATCTCTGTCATTTTAATTGATACATAAGATCATCTAGGTTACAATTTATCCTTCTCAGGTCTCTGATTACATTGATGGCTAGGCTAATGATAACTTGACAGCTAGCGGACAATTAGATCCACTGTTTCAGGAGACCAGCCCTAGCACTTCTAGATGTTGTGAGGGTCCTTGAAGCAGGGATGCATGGGAGTGGTGCAAAATCAACTCTCGAGTCAGACGATTGATGCAAAGTGACAGTCAGTGTTCTTGGTAGCTGCCAGCAGGCAGGCATACAAGCAAGCATACCATAGAACACAAACCTCAGTTCTTTATTTAGTTTTATAGGGAAGTAAAGTAAAAAAAAATTAAATTAATTTATTCAGATTACATCTCAAATACTCACTCATAATTGGATACTATGCCAAGAGGCATGTCCCAGGAAAGTCTCCACTTACCAGGAGATTGGGATAGATGTGTGGACATCCTATTGGGATTCCAGGTGAGAGAAGTATAGGAGAATGGGGAACTAGAAGGATCCAGAGGGTCCTAGAAACCTACAAGTAAAAAAATTTTTAAGGAAATAAAGTTAGTTATTTCACATGATAATTGCATAAAACTCTACAGGATTTCAACCTCATCTAAATTTCAGGAAACAGAAGCAAATTCCATGTCTATGTTCCACTAATACCAAAAGCAAGCACATCATTTTATTTCTTATTAGCTTCAGTGTTTGAGCTCTTCAGCCAGTTTTGGGTTTGGCTGAAGGGCACAGCTTTTGCAGTTTCCTTGCAACTACACATTAGCAACTAGACTTTAGTATTCTTAGCCTATTTTTGTTTAGAAATACTAGACATTGCTTTACTTTGTGGTTAATCTTTCAAGCTCAGCTTGATGCCTAGCTAGGCACCTTTCATAGAATCCTTGAGTATAGCAAAACGTAGCTGCATCCTTAATGCTCTAATATATTCTTTTAGTATCCTAATTATTTTCTTTTTTAGTATGACAATTCCAAGTTCTGTTATCTGTGGCAGCTAATCTTTCCATAAAAGTCGAATCATTAACCCAAGCTGCTTTGCCCACCATTCCACTCTTGGTTATGCCTTCCTCAGAATCCACTCAAGCTTTTTCTTAAAAGTTCCAATTCATAAGTGTTTTTTTTTTCCTTTTGCCTAATCAAAGGTTTAACCCTAGAAATTTCTTTCCTCAGTGCCTCAGTGCTTTTCATATGCCATTTGTAAATCATAAACCACTGAAAAATATAGTAAGGAACAGTTTTTGCCTTTTCCCCAAATTAATGTTGTTTCTTCATCAGAGACATCCTTATCCTTAAGCATGAGTTGCTGGCCAGGTATTATTACTTGGTTTTGGCAAAACATGTAACAGAAAGTGCTCAGTGATTTTTGGAGAACCGAGAACAGGGGGAGGGGAGTCCATCAAGACAAGGAGATAAGAGAGCAGAATGAAAGTAACCATTATGAAAATAATAGGTGGCAAAGTAACAACTGATGAACTCGGGTCGGAGGTATCAGGTTTTCGTCAGGTGGTTCAGCTCCTGTGTCCATTCAGGTTCATCTGGAAGGGACCTCAAGCTCGGATCCTTGTCAAGCAAGTTGCATGGTCTCTACTCCTGGCTCCCTGGGCATGGCTACCGGGACACTGTTAGTACATTAGTCAGTTAATTAGCTAGTTAAAACTACTAGGTACTATGTCTCTTCTCTTATTTGAAAAGGCAAACAGGCTTGCCCTGCTCACAGGCTTCATGTTAAGTGGTAAAACAGTTTTCAGTGTAATTTATTATTAATCCTTCATTTGGATGACCACACTCAATATTCAATGGCCTGTGTGTCTTGGTGAATAACTGGATAGAAAAAGGTGTAGTCTATATAAGGTCTGAGAGTATGAAGGTTTAAGTTATGTGAATCTAAAGTATTTGAGGGTCTAAGAAAGTGTTTAAGGGTTGATAAATGCAAGTTATAAATGAAATATTTGAGGGTCTAAGAAAGTGTTTAAATGTTGGTAAGTGCAAGTTATAAAAGTATCTCAAAAGAAGTTTTAAGGTATATAGATGCAAGTTGCAGATTTAAAATTATTAAAAAAAACAGGATCAATAGAGTTATAATAAGCTGGTAGAGTACTGGCTGCTTATTAATCAGTTCCACACTCAGGATTTTAATTTCCCGTTGGTTGTATTTTGAATATAGACTTAAGGGTGCTTCTCATCCTGCTAAACATGAGTCTGTCTGATCTGTATATCAAGTCTTCTGGACTAAAAAAGAATGCTCATGCTTTTACTGGGTTTCAAAGGTATAAACCTACTCCAGCTTTCTTATAGACACAATTTTAACTTGTGTCCCTAGTCTGTATTTGTCTCAGCAGAGTTTTACCTGTCTAACAGACTCTATCCGCTGCTGAGCTACTGAGATCTGGGCCTTCTGGAAGCTGATGTAAACCAGGCCCCTGTCTCTTCAACTGGATCAGCTAAACAAATTCTTTTGATAAATGCCCCATTACCTAGGCCATGACTAGTTTTTCAGCCTTTCTAGGCCCTGATAACAGTGCCTCTAATGTCCGCGGGAAGAAGTTACAGAAGAGAGCGATCTCACCCATTTTCCCACTTTATAGGCTGAAATGCTAAGTCAAGGGCAACTCTCTGGCATGAGGGACAAATGGCTACAAGAAAACAGGCTCTTAGTTCTGTTTAAACAAGTCATACTTTATGCCCCGCTTACATCAAGCAGAGATTGAGCACCATCCAGCTAATGGTCAGAAGGGCACAGTACCTGGTCCTACTACAGGCTGACTCAAGAGGACTAAGCTTCAGGAAGACCCATGGTTGGGCCTTCAAGGAACCTGTCAGAGGGGGGAATGCAAGGACCAAACTAATGCCATGTTCTGTATGTTCTGTAACTAATGGCATGGTCTGTATGTTCTGTGCGAACTTGTCATCTAGGTGACACTTACTTCTTTCTGCATTCCCGGAATGACCTCATACTGCCGTAAACTGCACCTGCTAGCAGTCTCCAGAAACTCCACCCAGGAGATTAGATATGATCAGCACCCAATGTCCTTCTGATTCCCCTTGTGATTTAGCCTCCACCAAATCGTCCTAAAGGTCAGCATTCCTGTGACCCACAATTTCCCCTTGGGATTCAGCCTCCACCCAACCTGTCTAAAGGTCAACATTCCTGTGACACCCCCCCCCCTGACTTACAGTTTTTCCCTTTATAGACCCATTACCCTTGAAGCTCAGTGCTACTCTCCTACCCTCTTGCGTCAGGAAGGATTGTGGTCCAAGCTTGAGCCCATAATAAAGTACCCTGTGTGTATTGCATCAGTATTGAATCCTGGTGGTCTTTTTGGAGGTTACTTGATCTGGGCACAACACAGCATCCTATTTGATAGCTGTGTTAACACAAAGCACGTGTCTTTCCTTCTTCCTTCCTTCCTTCCTTCCTTCCTTCCTTTCTTTCCTTTTTTATTTTTTATTTTTCTTTTGTTTTTCAAGAGAGAGTTTCTCCATGTAGCCTTACCTGTCCTGGAACTAGCTCTGTAGACCAGGCTGGCCTCGAATTCACAGAGATCTGCCTGCCTCTGCCTTCCAAGTGCTGGGATCAAAGGCTTTCAAAAGCTGCGTGGTGCAGCTGTCTTTTCTAATTCACAGCAGCTGTGAAATCAGCTGAAGCAGATCTGAGTGCCAGCCATATCACGCTCTCACTGAAGGGTCCCTGGCTCAGGCATACTTTCCTTGGTGGAAGTTCCATTCACTTGCTTGTGTGGGGAAATGAAAGTACATGGTAAGGGCTGTAGTCAAGTGGGACATAAAGGAGGTACTGGAAACCCAGAAAATCCCACTGGAGGTGGGTATGCCTAGCAGTGATTCAGAGAAAATTCAAGGCATAAACAAGAAACAAGAGTCTGTTCCTCAAAACCATCGGTATTTTCAGAGTGTGCCCTTTCGTATAGTTCTGAGTTTCAGAACAATGCTACCGTTGTCCGCGTTCAGAACTGTGAGATTAACTAAACACAGCCAAGTGGTAGAGGATAACAAAATTAAAACCAAACAGAAAAGAATAAACTCATATTTCAGATGAAACCTGGTCACAGCAAAAGGAAGAAAAGCACAACTCACCCTATTGACACAGTTTATTTTTTTCTGAATAAAGTTCTTCGGCCACACTACAGCCTAAAAGATGAATAGTAAGTATGAAATATTTTGCTTGTCCACAGTGGAATGGGTGCAGCAATTCTAAAAACTGTTTTCATGTATTGTGATGTTGGGGAACTTTACTGGAAACCAAGATTCTCATGAAGGGATAATGTGTGACAGAAGACTAAAAAACTGTAGGGTGTGGGGTTGGGTAAGAGGCAGCAAGTGAATTCAGAATCAGACACAGACCCATAGGAGGTGACTGTTCTTTCCTACTATGCTGGCTGAGAAGGCCTGCAAGCAAGGGGATTCAGTCTGACAAGTGCCGCCACAGCTGAATTTGGTTTTTCAATTTTATTCTTTGAAGCAATGTAGCCAAAGTCCTGAGAAATCAGACATCTATCTAAGGGTACACACCCAACCATGGAGTCAGGGAACCCAACAACCAAGTGTGTTTCACCCTGCTGTACATGGTGTTTGTGGTTCTTGGTCATGTTGGGTCAATCCTCAGATGAACACAATTACCCTTTAACTACAGGGCAAACTACATAGCCCTGGCTATCCTGGACCAGGCTGACCTTGAACTCATGGAGATCTACCTATCTCAGCCTCCTGTGGGCTGGTATTAAAGGCATGAATCAACATGCCCAGCCTCAGTCCCACTCTTTATTAGAAACCTAGGTTCTTTGACGTGGATGGTTCCAGAGAAATGGAAGGTATAAATTGACCTTGAGCTGAAAGTAAGGAGGTATGCAGGGTAATTTTCTGTAAAAGAACACACTTGAAGGGAAGTCACTGTCAACTTGAACATAAAAATAAATAGTGGCAGTAATATACTATAGTAAACTGAAAAAGTAGTGACCCATAGATCCTTTAGTATATAGTCAAAGGCATTTTAATGTCAACCTTTTGCAGCCACTATTGTAACCAACCCAGACAAGAACCAACAATGTATGTTAAACATAGTAAGTAAAAGGTGGTATAGAACAGGTTTCCTACAGTGTCTCTTAACTATCTCCTCACAGATAACTCCTTTTGGTTTTGGTTTTGGTTTTTGTTTTTTTGAGACAGGGTCTCTCTGTGTAGCCTTGTCTGTCCTGGACTCCCTTTGTAGACCAGGCTGGCTTCAAACTCACTGCGATCCGCCTGCCTCTGCCTCCTGAGTGCTGGGATTAAAGGCATGCGCCACCACGGCCCGGCTTCCTTTTGTTTTTTGTAAAGAAGTGTGTGTGTGTGCGTGTGTGTGTGTGTGTGTGTGTGTGTGTGTGTGTGTGTGTGTGTGTTGCTCTTGGAGGCCAGAAAAGGACATCAGATCTCAAGAACTGGAGTTACAAGCAGTTGCGAGCTGTCTGTAGTAGGTGCTAGGAATTAAACTCTGGTTTTCTGCATTACTTGCTCTTACCTGCTGAGCCACACAGATTATTTCTTAATTTTGATGGAGAAAATGTAATCATAAAACAGAGAAACCTTGATGACACCAAATTAATCAAATGATCAATATCAAGACACTGATGTTGGGGGAAAGAGATCTCATAGGCTTTCTGACATAACACATTGACAAGGAAGGACAAGACATTATTTTTGTAGTACTCTGAGTGAGGTGATTGGTTTGAAGTACCAAACAAAGACATATTAGTGTGCTTTCACACATCTATGTGCTCACATAGGTACATAAGTAAGGGTACAACTATTACTTACTTCTATGTTGCCATGACAAAACTCCATTACCAAAAGTGACTTATGGAAGAAAGCTTATTTTGTTTCAGGGGAATAAAAGTCCATGGCAAGGAGGCAGGAAGCTATGTGCTCACATCTGCAAACATGAAACACAGAGGAAGACAACCGGAAGGAGGGAGGGGCTGTACAACCTCAAAGTCCATCATCCTTCGTCAATGACTCCTTCCAGCAAGGCCACACTCAAAAAAACAAAACAAACAAACAAACAAAAAAACCAACCAACCAAAACAAACAAACAAACAAACAAAACAAAACAATAAAAACCTCCCCAACAGCGCCACCAAATGGGAGCTAAGTGTTCAAATATCCAAGCCTATAAGGGACATTTTATATGTGTGTGTGTGTGTGTGTGTGTGTGTGTGTGTGTGTGTGTGTGTGTGTTGAGCTATCCTAGGAGAATGTGCAGGAGAAACAAGAGTAAGTGTGGATGTGACAGAGAAGAGGGAAAAGTGGAACACTCCTGCTCTGCACCAAGATGGAGTGGGTGAACCTTTGCATTTCCTGGCCTCTCTCACCAGTGTTCAGTAACTTTTAATTAGCGGAAACTGAGAAACTTTTTATTCTTTTTTTTGAAGCTGTACTTCTAATGTTCATGAAACTTGTTCAATATCCTTCACTTTCTTTCACAACTGAGAAATGTATGGGACTTTTGCATAGTGTCCTGATTCTCAGAGCGCACAGAGATTAGAGGCTCTAAGGGACTTGTGGTTGGAGGCAGTGTTTTGCAACACTCAGGGTTTATTTTGGGGGAGATAAGTAAAGAATAAACATGCTCCTTTACCAAGGCTGTAAAGGCTGTAGAGGGAGGCCCAGGGGCCGAGAGCACTGGATGTCTTCCTGAGGGCTCGGATTCAAGTTCCAGCACCTACAAGATGGCTAACAACTAAGCAAAGCCTACAACTCCAGTTACAGGGGAATTTGATGTCCTCTTTTGGCCACCATGAGCACTGCACATGGATACTAAATAACCCTTCATAAATTTCCTAAGGACATAGGGATATACTCACCATGGATATTTAAGGACATGTGTGGAAGGAAGGGAGGGGCAGAGGAAAAAAGGGAGGGACACAGAGATACATCATTGAGATTCCATGAAGCAAGGTACTCAAAAGTCTGACTCTGTCTTTGAACTGGTTTCCTCCTCTTGGGCATAAGAGCATCTCCTTCCCTCTGAAGGTTGGTGACATAAGACCTTTGGGACATTATAAATGTATGCTTCCACCCCTCTAATGTCATTAATATGGTCCACACTTGATCATAATCATAAGGCTATAGATTGACAGACCCTCAGAGTCAGCTGGCCAAAGCTTACTTTCTTGAAGCAATGTAGCCAAAGTCCTGAGAAATCAGACAACTGTCTAAGAGTACACACCCAACCATGGAGTCAGTGAACCCAACAACCCACTGTGCTTCACAGCCTGCTGTACATGGTGTTTGTGGGTCATGGTCATGTTGGGTCAATCCTTAGACAAACACAATTAATTACCCTTTAACTGCAGGGCAAACTCCCCATGGCTTTGATAGGGTTTCCTAGAAACAAGGATCGATGGGCTCTGGTAGTCTTACATCAGAGGACAGTGATCTCAGGCACTGGTTTGTTTTCATCCCTATCAACCAATCAATGTGGATGCTGGCCTGGATTGGAGGATCTTGGGTGGAAGGAAGTTACCTGGAGGGATGCTCTGTTGGGATGGACAGAACCAGAACTTACAACAGGTCAACCAGTTGGATGGAATCTATTAATCGCTGTGTGACTTCAGGTACAGGTCTTTTTTTTTTCTCTTGATATGAGTTTGCTCATCAATAAATATGTAGAAGCTAGTTAGATGGCCCAAGGGTAAATGTGTCCCCTCCCAAGCCTGGCAGCCTGAGTTTAACCTTTAGAATTGACCACAGAAGGAGAGAACTGTCTGCCACATATTGTCCTCTGACTGCCACACCGTGCCATGTGCACATCTCCTCCCTCTCCCATGCACATGAAACAAATAAGTAAAAATGTAATTTAAGAAAAAAATTAAGTAAAAAAAATACAATATTCATATTTACGTGAGACCATGCACACAGCTCATGCCTAGCGAATAGTGAGGTTTAACAATTGAATCTTTTCATTCTTGCTCTTTGTCCAAAAATGTCTATACCTATCATGTAGCTGGGTCTGGAGGGCTTAGACAAACTTCACCCCGAGTTATTGAAACTTGTCTTCTCCTTAGAAGATTATCACCAGTGTGATTTGTGTGTGATTAGCAAACCCAGGGAACGTGCAAACAGGTGGGAAACAAGCCCTCCCCACTGCACTGCTAAATAGTCATTCACCATCTGAGATTTTCTTCTACTCATGCACCATGCCCATTTTATATAAAGGTAATGTAATACTATAATTCTATATTACCACTAGATTATAAAAGCCAACAGTAGATTATGAATAACTAACATATAAATAAACCAAGTTCTAAAGTTTAAGTTTTAATTACCACATGGAAGCTTTGGGACAGTTGATGCAATTATCCAAACTGGGTATTTAAACTGTTTCTCATTTTGTTTTACTGAGGTACTGTATATGGCATTGCTTCGGCTAACATTCTTGTGGATAAATCTGTTTAATTATTTTGTTTAGTTACCTCCATTATTGTCGTAGTATAAATGACTCAAAGGGAGCAGCTGGGTCAAAGGCATTCTCTGATGTGAATGCTTTCTCTATGACTTGCTCTCCAGAAACATTGTAACGACAGAATTCACAGGCAGCAGTGAGTGAATCACCAGGGGTGAGCTTCACTGGGATGCTCCAAGCACGTAAACACAAAACCTGCCTCATGCAAGGGCGGGGAGGGGCTGTGAAGCTTCACATCCCAGGCTCCTCCTTGGGCAATGGATCTGGATTCAGAGGGGTAAGAAGGATGGTCCTCCATGTGAGCAATGTCCTAAGTTCTTCTTTGGTGATGAGGAGCATGAGTGTTGTGACAAGTCCTGTGCTATACGTGCTGAGGATGAATAACGAAAAAGCTTATCCTACTGGCAAGATGGCTCAGTGAGCAAAGTGCTTGCCATCTTGAGCCTGGTGAGCCCACAGAAAGCTGGGAAGAGAGAACTGACTCTGAAAGTTGCCCTCTGGGGGCTGGAGAGATGGCTCAGAGGTTAAGAGCACTGGCAGCTTGTCTGAAGATCGTGAGTTCCCAGCAACCACATGGTGGCTCACGGCCATCTATAATGAGATCTGGTGCCCTCTTCTGGTGGGCAGGCCTCCATGCACACAAGATGTTGTATACATAACAAATAAATAAATCGTAAAAAAAAAAAAAAAAAAAAAAAAAGAAAGTTGCCCTCTGACCTTCAGGCATGTGCCCTGGCTCGCAGGCCACACATCCTACACATGAAACAATAATAATAGTAGGTTTTAAAAAAGTGTTTTTAGAAAGTATACCAATGTCCTAGGAAGCAAAAATTATAATTTTTGAGTTTAACCACAAAAGATAGTGTAAAGGTTAGGCCATGACTCAGACCTGGCAGGGGTGGGGTTTGGGGTGGAACAGGCAGAATTAACAATGATTCCAGAAGGACTTGGCGTCTGAGATGAACTTTGAAGAATGAAAAGGAGTTAGTTCCATGAAGAACTGGGGCATTCAGACGGGTCACATGTTCAAGGCCTCCAAGCAAGAACAAGTATTGTAGACTCAGGAGAACTAGAGCCAGGTGTCTAGGAATCCAAACCCCAAACTTCACTGAGAAGGCTTTTTAGGGTTCAGGGAGATGGGTTCAGATAGCTTGTTTGTAACTATGAGGACTTGAGTTCAAATCCTCAGCACTCACCCAAAAAACTGGACATGGCTGCAGAAGCCTGTGACTCCAGCATAGTGGTGCTGCAAGGGAGGGCGAGGGAGACAGGAGGATGCTGGGAGTTCACTGACCAGCCAGCCAAAAAGGAAGCTCTCTGTTTCAGTGGGAGACTGTCAGTAATGTGGAGAGCAATATAAGCAGAAGCCCACTTTCTACTGGTTCCTTCTGCATGCATCCACATAGGCGTGGCCACCTACATACACATGCACATGCAGTAATACATACATGTGCACACCTACATGCATGCACACTCATGAACATATATATGAAAAACACACCATATTCACACATTCACATGCACACATTCACACACATGCATGCACACATAAACACACACATACACACACTCACACATACAACACACACTCACACATGTGCACACACGCACATGTACACACACACACAAACACACCGTTTTAAATGAATATTTGAATTTCAAGCCATTCTATGGTAACAACTGAAAAAAAATCACTTGCTCCCAAGGCTTGTGGAAGGTCATAGACAAGCCAGGCCTGCAAGTGACCAGCCAGGGATAAAAGATAAGATAGCTTACTTTGCGAGAACAGGTTGACATGCTTGGCGATGGCACCCCTTGTACCAAGGGTATCTGACTGTATGTCCAGCAAGTAGCAACGTGACTTTCAAAGTGTTCTTTTGGAGTTAAGATACTTGAATTTGGAAATAATTTTGATCAATCAGCCCCCAAATAGTATAAGCGTTTTTGTTTTGTTACTGTGGATAGAACTCAGGGCCTGGGACATACTAGGTAATTCTCTACCACCAAGCCATAATCTCTCCATTTTAAAAAATTGTTTTATATCATTATATATATATGTGTGTAGCAAATAATGCTTATTTTTATATTGATGATATACTTAATATATATGTGATTCAAGATACAAAATTCATTTACAAGAGTTCACACTTGATGGATGTACACACATTCCTAGAGAATATTTGTCAATTCAAAGTTCTTTATTACACTGACCACAAACCCAAAATATTCTGTAACATTGTAACAAACATCAAAACAACATTTTATTTTCCATCCTCTTGTAATGTAAGCGTCCCCAAAGCGATAGGCACTGCGTCACAGTTAAGAACACTGGAATGCCTACGGAATTTGCTCTGCAGAATTGCAGTGTTTACTCTGACATTTCTGTAGTGAAGAAGTGAAAGGCTCACATCCTTCATGACAAACCACATGTCAAGTGATCAATGCAAGAAAACTAAGCATTCAAGCACGTGTCAATTCTAAGGTCTATAAAATGAAAATTGTGACAGACAAAGGCAGAAAATGACTGCTGGAAAGGAACAAAACCAAATTTTAAAAACCTTAAGAGAATGTATGGTGTAAGCAATTTAGAACTGCCAACAGACAAGACTTTTCCAACAATACAAATGTTCAAGTCAAATCATCCAATGTAATTTCTCCCTTAGCCACTGTAGTAAAGTCTCTTCAAAATTCACCATTAACACATAAACACTGTGAATCCCAACAGTTTCCTTGTAACAGCTGACAGGTTTATACTAAAGTATTAACTCACAATACCCAAGTTTTAATACAAATGAACAGGACAATCTCAATGATCACAGTGGTCTGTGAACCACTACATAGGCAGTCAGTGTTGTTATTTGCACAACAGAGAACACTTGGATAAGGATTGTTACATGAAAATTGTTGTGCTTCAATCTAGTGAGAGCTAATAAGTATAACTCTATAGTCCCTACAGGGTTACAATTCTATAACAGTTCAGTTACAGACATGCACAATTTAAAAAAACATGTTTCACACTACAAGAAAGTCAAGCATAGTTCCTGCTGTGATTTCAATAAGTGCATTTCTGCCTAACATAATGTACATAATGTGTTCACTGTTATTTTCAGGGTAAGAAAGATCAAACAGAACTTTGAAAAATTCTTACTTGATTAAATTAAACTTCAGTGACGCTCTGAACAAAGCTAATTGTCACTATCGTCTTAAGATGGAAACTGCTCAGAAAATAATAAAGTTCTCTGAAATTACACTAATCTTTACAGCACAGTAAAATAAATGTCTCCTAATTACTTCATCTGATATATATTACTTATATTGGCGTTACAAAATGAGGGTAACTTATCTGGGGAAATTCCTTCTCTTGTAGTCTCTATAAAGAATATATCAGGATACTGTATTTGCATTTATTAGTATGTAAGACTTTTCTGTCTCAATTGTAAGAATCCCACAACAAACTGGATTCCAGTTGAAGAGCAAGGCTCATTAAAAAAAAATGTTTTTTAAGTTTTAAAAACTAGTGATTATGGCCTATGTAATGAAAAGAATGTTTTTAGATAACCACAAAAGGCCACATAAATCAAGTTCTAAATTACTGTACTGAACCACACAATGTATTTTAATGATCATTATACATTTTTTGTTTTATATTACTTTCATAGTATTGGGAACGTAATCCAGGGCCTTGTAATGCTATGCTCTCCCACTGGACTACACCTCCAGCAAAACTGATGGACAGGCAGGAACCAGGAGGCCTCTGGGCTGTGTTGATTAGCATAAGCCTCTACATGTAAAGGACCCAGAACCTATAGCATGCCCTTCTCATCAAGGTCATGGTCAATGAAACAGGCATAGGCATCTGCCTAGCTTGTGAACTTGCGCTCACACTCATGGCTGCCAGTCTACTCTCTATTCCTCTGTTCCAGATGTGGCTCTTTTCCTGAAGGGCCATCCTGGATTCCAGACCCCCCCCCCCACCAAACAGCATGGAGACAGCTTTCCAGGGACCATATTCTGGACCCCACAATCAGATAATGCTGTTGCTTATAATGCCTCTCGCTGGGTCTGTTAAAATTGGCTGGACCCTGACTGACACAGTCACGAGAGAGGGAAACCTGTAACAGAGATGGTAGTTCAGAAGGGACGGATCTGAGCTGCTTTGAAGAGTCAAGAAACCAAGTCTCAATGCACAATCAAATATGGTGGTGAGGAGGGAGGGGTTGAGAATGGCCCAGAATGGTCCAAGGCTCTGTGACTGTGCCAAGGCCTTTTGTTGCCAATGCCAGAGTGTGTTATGGAGGGCTGCCATCTGGACCAGCCATGTCCAGTGTTTGGTGTCTTAGTCAAAGGGCTGACGGAGCACACACAGATTGCATAGATGCAAGGAAGATTTATTCAGACTAAGGAAAGCGACAGTTTGGGTCAGATGTGCTGCAAGTGATCAGGGGGCTTCCTGCTTCCTGGCTTAGAGTACTCAAGAGCCCCCCCAGGTTACTGCTTGGGTGCTTTATGATGTCTACCAGGAGGAGCTGCTTGCTAAGGGTATAGCTAGGGTGGTTCTCTGTCCTGGCTGAAAGACTTGGGTTATGTAAGCAGTTCACCTGACCATGCCCCTTTCCCGTGGTGCATGTGGCTCTAATCCCATGTATGCCGGGGTATAATCATATGCATATGGTAATAAACAGAATAAATAGATTCACCCTAAAAGCTCACTCAGAGGACACAGTTTGCCACATTGAACATGCACCCCAAACAAGCATCGCTGACCTCACTTGTTCATCTCTCACGTGGTTTCAGGATGTGATGCAGCACATGTCTGAACAGAAACATGGAATTGTCAAGGGAATAGAAACAGGAAGTTACCAGAGGGAGTGAACTATTTTCATGGCTCAAGTAAGTGCACACACAGGCTGATTCATGGCGGGGTTCAAGTTGCAAACAGGTTATTATGTGCACTTCTGGGAAGAGCTTGTGTTTGATGCTCAGACCAAACAGAGTCCAGGATGCTAAGCTGTTCCTATGCTTGCTTCCCCGCCTCAGAAGTCCAGCAGAGTTGAAAGGGAGAAGTATGAAAATTGGAGTTTTGGGCTTACATTTAAAGGGCCTGAGGGATGCTCAAAGGGCCTGGGGAATGCCTAAATGGCCTACATGGAGAATTTTTTAAAAAAATTAATTTATGAGGGGCTGGAGAGATGGCTCTGACTTCTCTTCAAGAGGTCCTGAGTTCAATTCCCAGCAACCACATGGTGGCTCACAACCATCTATAATGTGCTCTGATGCCCTCTTCTGGCCTGTAGGTGTACATGCAGACAGACCATTGTATACATAATAAATAAATCTTTTTTAAAAATTTAATTGATTTGTTTGTTTATTTTACATCCCAATTGCAACACGCTCCTCTCCTCCTAATGCCCCAATGCCCCCTCCACCCACTTCCCCCATTATCCCCCTCCCAGGGTACCAACCCACCCTGGCACATGAAGTTGCATCAGGACTAAATGCCTCCTCTTTCACTGAGGCAAGAACCGTGCTAGGGAAATGGGATCCAGAGGCAGGTAACAGAGGCCAAGTCAGACAGAGTCTCTGCTCCAATTGTTAGAGGATCCACTTGAGGACCAAACAGTTCGTCAGCTCCGTATGTGTAGGGGGGCCAAGTGGAGATTTATAATTGATGTTCGCGTTATGGATCTGAAGCCTTGTTTGTTTGTTTGTTGTGGGATATCATGTGTCCCAGGCTGGCCTGGAACTTACCATATTTAAGTGAGGATGGCCTCGAACTCTTGATCTTCTAGTTCCTACCTGGGGTTATGGGAGTGCATCACCACACCTAGTGTGGACCTGAAGTATAAAGAGATTGCACAACAGCAGCAACAGTGACAGATGGGGACTAGGGCACAAGCTCCGTCAGCAGAGGCAGACATGAGACTCCAGGAAAGCTTGTGCATTAGGAGAAAGCAGAGGAAGATGAGCTAGTGAGAGGGTCAGTAGGAAAGGCCTGCTGGGAAACCAAGGAGAGACAGGATCCATAAAGGAAAGTGTGGCCCGAAGGTGAGACACCATAGAGAACCAAATGGGATTTTTTGTTTTGTTTTGTTTTTTTCCAGACAGGGTTTTCTCTATGTTAGCCTTGGCTGTCCTCGACTCACTTTGTAGACCTGCCTGCCTCTACCTCCTGAGTGCTGGGATTATAGGTGTGTACTACCACATCTGGCTCAGAAAACAGAATTTAAACATATCTATTGGTTTCAGAGCCCACGAGGTATCTGGAGACAGACCTTAGAGCAGTGGTTCTCAACATGTGGGTAGCAACACCTTTGGGGTAGAAATGGGCCTTTCACAGGGGTCACTTGAGACCACACTCATGAAAGTAGCAAGATTATAATTCTGAAGTAGCTAACAAAGATAATTTTGTGGTTGGGGGAGGGGTCACCACAACATCACAACATGAGGAACTGTATTAAAGGGTCACAGCATCAGAGAGGTGAGGAACCATTCAGAGGAATGGTGAGGGGGAAAAGGCAGATTGTAGTGAAACGGTGAGTAGGAGTTCAGGTGTTGAACGGGCCATGTGTAGACAGCATCTTTGAAGCTTGGCTTTAAGGGAGAGAGCAACACATGGGAGAGGGGACATGGGGTTGACGGAGGGTCCAGCACTAAGCAGAAGATAAACAGGTTCTTGCTTATTTACATGCTGTGCAAATGTGTTGAGGACGTGGCCCCCAGCTCCTGGCACTCTTTTAGGAGGTCATGGAAACTTCAGGACGTAGGTGTACTTTTGAAGAACATACCTGGTTCCTCCCCTGCCCCCTGGATCCTGTCTACCATAATGTGAGTCTTTTCCACATGCTCCCACAGTCATGGCACTCTGCCTCACCACAGAGTGGTGAACTACGAAGAGAACTGCTTGAAACCGTAAACCAAAATAAGCCCTTCCTCCTGGAATTGCCTTGTCAGCATAGTGATGAGAGTGACATATGCTGTGGGTTTAAGGAAAATAAGGGGACATTGACAATATTATGAAGTCCACTGGATAAATCAGATTTACAAGATTGGGTAAGATTAAGAACTAAAGCATTGCTGGGCGTGGTGGCGCACGCCTTTAATCCCAGCATTTCGGAGGCAGAGGCAAGTGGATCTCTCTGAGTTCAAGGCCAGCCTGGTCTACAAAGCAAGTCTAGGACAGCCAAGGCTACACAGAGAAACCCTGTCTTGAAAAACCTAAAAAAAAAAAAAAAAAGAATGAAAGCATACGTGTGAAGAATAAAGATGGGACTCTTAGTACTAAAAGTTTAGGGGTTGCAGAGGAGATAAAGACAGAAAAGGATGTCTAAGTAGGAGGAGGCAGACTGTGAGACTAAATAGCAAGAAAAGAAACACATCATCAGGTTAATGGTTTAACAATGAGACTATCAGCTCTTCCCTCTTTCTTTTTCTTTCTTTCTTTCTTCTTCTTCTTCTTCTTCTTCTTCTTCTTCTTCTTCTTCTTCTTCTTCTTCTTCTTCTTCTTCTTCTTCTTTTGAGACAGGGTTTCTCTGTGTAGCCCTGGCTGTCCTGGACTCTCTTTGTAGACCAGGCTGGCCTCAAGCTCACAGAGATATACCTGCCTCTGTCTCCCAGTGTACTGGGATTACAGGCATGTGCTCCCATGCCCAGTTCTTCCCTTTTTCTAAGCAATTTTGTTGTATTGCTGTAAATATGCGCCTCAGTTAGGGGATGAGATGTGATATAAATGAGAAAGTCAGTTAAAAGTTAACGTTTCTGGGGGAAATGATAATGTCAAGTAATGGTTAAGGATCCATCCTGGGATGGGAAGGGAAGACTCATATTTGGGCTGTGTTGATGAAGAAGTCTGTTCTGAAAGCTGGTAGTACTTGCTGGTCTTCTAGAGGACCAGGTTCAGTTCCCAGCACCCACGTGGCAGCTCACAACTGTCTGTAACTCCAGTTTTACATCTTCACATGTAGGCAAAACACCAATGCATATAAAAATTTTTAAAAATGAAATAATTAGAAAGTATCAAGAGTTATGTTGGTATTATTTTGGAATATTGTTTATAGTTATGAATCCTACCATAGAAAGTATTCATAAATGTAGGTGCATTATACAACACATCTGAGGTCAAGCCATCTACTACTGGAAAAAATGGCAACTACCTGAAGGTCCCACAATTGTTAAACTGTAGTATGTCCATTTGCTAGCAAGCCTGCTGCTGTTACAATGGATATTGAAGAGGTCCTTTTAGTAACATAAAAAAGTTTGTCATAATGATATATTGAAAATGGAACAGACTACAGTGTAATCACATTGTATTTTATAAAACACCCTATCAGGGGTGAGAGTGAGGGCAATGCAATATAAGAAAATTTTCGTGGGTTTATACAATACAGGAAAATGCTTACACATTGCAATTTGAGTGATGGACTGAGTGAAGCATTTATTATTGCTTTTCGTTTCTTTTATTTCCTACATTTAAAAATGTTGTATTTTGTTTTTTGGTTTAAAAAAAATTCTCTTATGCTTACTTTATTTTTCAACTAATTTTTAGTTTTTACATATACACTTGTATTATTACAGATATATACAATAAACTACCTATAGCGAGAAGAATCAACACAATCAGGAGTTATATAAATGTAACATTCTTAGTGTTTGGCTATTTGTGTTTGTATTTGGCAGCAAAACAATGTATTTTGAACATTGTTCAAATGCACAGAGAAAAGTCCATGAGGCCTCAACACTACACAAAAATCTGCAAGCAACAGAGGATGGCTGGGGGCAGGAGCAGTGTCTTCCCTAGGAAAGAGCGCAGCAGCGCAACTGATCAGCCCCGAAAACACACATACAAGTAACATGAAATGGGCCGAATGGGTTATATTGAGGACTAAAGAGGCCATGAATTTGAAAGAGAAGGGTATATGGGAGTCCTTGAAAGGAGGAATAAGAACTAAGAAATATTATAATTAAATTATAATAGTAAAAATAAAAAATATTTTGGTGTGTGTGTGTGTGTGTGTGTGTGTGTGTGTGTGTGTGTGTGTGTATGTGTGTACACTCATGGAGACCAGAAAGAGATGTAGGGTTCTTGGAACTAGAACTACAGGCAGTGGTGAGACATCCCATGTGAATGTTGGGATTTGTAGTCTGGTCCTCTGATTAGAGGATTAGCGTGCTTAACTGCTGAGACTTCTCTTTGGCTCATAATCACCATACTTAAAAAAGAATGTAGGTGCCCTAGTTAGGGATACTAGTGCTGGGATGAACACCATAATCAAAAGCAACTTGGGGAGGGTTACACATCCACCTCACTGTTCATCATTGAGGAAGTCAGGACAGGAATGCAAGCAGGGCAGGAGCCTGGAGTCAGGAGCTGATGCAGAGGCCATGGATGCTGCTGCTTCCTGGCTTGCTTCCCATGGCTTGCTCAGCCTGCTTTGTTATAGAAGCCAGGACCACCTGCCCAGGGATGGCACCACCCACAATGGGCTGGGCTCTCCCCCATGGATCACTAATTAAGAAAATGCTATACAGGCTTGCCTACAGCCTGATCTTATGGAGGTATTTTCCCCAATTGAGGCTCCCTCCTCTCTGATGTCAAGTTAACATACAGAAGCCAGTGCAGTAGCATTTAGGAAAAATATTTAAAAACAAAAAATGGACTTTGTTCTTTAAAAGGATGGGGAGGAGTAGGGGAAGTGGCCTGAGGGAAGTGCAGATCACTGGTCAAGGAAAGAGTACCTCTTGAGGATTGTCTGAAAGTGTTTATAGTAGGTATAGTGAGCCTAATAGTAGGTAGAAGGGAGACTGAACAGATACAAGCACACTGACAGGCTGCACAGATGCTGTGGTCAATTGCGGACCTTAAGATTATAAGGGAACAGAACATTTCTCACCATCCAGTGACATGATACCAGTTGGAGCATCACAACACACTCTCATGTTTTGCTGATGATGCTAAGCAGACTGTCAGAGCAGATTGCCCAGCAACAATTCCATACTTAGCCCTTGATGACAACAGCAAACGAGAGTTAGTTTGTGTGTTCACCACACCGTGCTTTTGTCATCATTCTGCCTCTTAAAAAAGTTTCCGATCAAACAGTATACATGCCACACCAGCTGCAGCCACACACAGCTTCTGTTTACTAACTGTATGTCTAGACTCTATCAAGAGACCTGTCTGAGCAGTTGTGTGTAAATAAGCTCTGTGATGTTCCTCTGTGAATGCCCTTTCTTTTACAAACTGGACTTGGTGGAATAGCCCTGGCAAAGAAGGCTGGTGAGACAAAGAAGCATCCTTCTGCCATCAGTGAGGTGGTAACCTAAGTAAACACTCCCAGCATTTGCTAGTGCTCCATACAGTGAGCTTCAAGAAGTATTTCCCTAGCCAGGTGTGCTGGCCTTTCATCCCAGCACTTAGGAGGCAGGTGGACCTCTGTGAGTTCAAGCCCAACTGGTCTACCTAGTGAGTTCCAGCACATCCAAGGCTACATAGAGAGAGACCCTCTCTGTCTCATGAGATCTAGAGACTTGCCATTAAGAAGTGAGGAACTTCAGATGTATGCATTGGTGCCAACTTCAACAAAGTATTTGAGCATGTTCCATGTTCTACCCATGTAGGTTTGTCCAGAACACAGAACAAGGTTAAAGATTTAATGGCCGAGTGCTGACTAGTTTTATGGCAACTTGACCCAAGATAGAGTCATTTGGGAAGAGAGAACCTCCACTGAGAAAACGCTCCCACCAGATTGACTTGTGGGCAAGCCTGTGGCGCATTTTCTTAATTAGGGATTGATGTGGAGGGTTCAGGCTCACTTTGGCCAGAGCCACCCCTGGGCTGGCGGTCCTGGGAGCTATAAGAAAGCAGGCCAAGCAAACCACAAGGAGCAAGCAGGTATGCAGTAGCACTCCTCTGCAGCAGCGTCTATATCATCAGTTCCTGTCTCCAGGTTCCTGCTCTGCTCGAACTACTGCCCTGACTTCCCTCAATGAGAGACTGTGATGTCAAAGTGTAAGTGTAAGCAAAATAGAGCCCTTTTTATTCCTTATGTTGCTTTTGGTCATGGGGTTTCATCTCAGCAACAGAAGCCCTAACTAAGACACTTTATAAGCTATAGCCCCATCATGATATTAAAAAACAAAACAAAACAAAACTACAGACCACCAATGTGGATGAGATAAAGTTACAAAACTGCAGAGGAAGAGAGAAATGAAGGAAGGAAAGAAGGGGGTCTCTGATGATGCACTCCCTTTGCCTTTGCTGCTGCTGCATGATACACAGCTGTAATTAGGGAAGGTGCCCATGGAGGGTGTAACAGGAGGTGGGCAACACTTGGAGCTGCAAAGAAGGTGAGGCCGGGTGACTTGCAAATATCCTGGAGGGCATTCTTAGCTGATAGCATTTTATTTGGTGACTGAGATGTTCATCTTTTGAGGGCCAAGACACAGGCATGTGATCAGGGACCTGAGAGTGGCAAATGTAGATTAGCCATAGGGACTGGGAGAGAGTCATGAAGAGATTATGAGAATGCTGGTAGGGCCTTCCCGCAGCCCCATATAAGGACACAGAGCAGCTTGTGTCAATGCATTAAGAACAGAGTCAGGAAAACCCCCTTCAGTGAGACCCTCAGGCTGGAAGTGGGGCTGAGAAAGAGGGAGAGAGAGAGAAAGAGAGAGAGAGAGAGAGAGAGAGAGAGAGAGAGAGAGAGAGAGAGAGAGAGAGAGAGGAGGAAAGGTCAAGGCCTGCAGAGGATGCTCAAGTAGGTATCACTGAAACTACTGATGGGGATTGGAGTCCAAAGACAATGAGGTGAAACCAGGGTGTGTCTAATAGATAGGACAATGTGGAGACAGAGGGACTGGCATTCACAGTGAACCTGAAAAACAAGTTGAGCCGATCAAAATTAATGAGAGATGAACAAAAGATGGGTGGGAAAAAAAAGAAGAAAGAAAAGTGAATACAGAGTGAGGTGGGGCAACCTTTTTTTTTTTTTTTTTTACCGGGATAAAGACATCTGCTCCAAGACTGTGTGGCTGGAAAAAAGAGGGTGATTAACAGAGGGTGAATTAATACTAATACTACTACTACTACTACTACTACTACTACTACTACTACTAATAATAATAATAATAATAATAAAGCAGAGGTAGAGAAAAGAAGATGGCGAGATTCAGAAGAGAGCTGTAGGCAGAGCATTGCAGGTAACTGGTAGGAAGGAGAATGGCCAGTGCTACTGATGACCACGGAAGGGTCTTGAGGGACATAGCAATTAAAGTGAGGACAAGAATGGCAGCCTCATGTCAATAATACAAGAGCATTTCCCAGCATGCCACTCTGACGCTCAGTGAGAATGTATAGACCTGTTTCCTCCCTTCAGAAGATAGAGGTGGAAGGAGTGTTGCTTTACTCTAGTCAGTTCTGACAGTGAGAAGACATGGAGCCTTCCTGAGTATAAGACCATATCTTAGAAGGACAAGGAGAAAGTAATATGGAGATGAATTAAAATGGACCAGACCAGCTGCTGCATGTGCACACAGAGAAACGAAACAGGGTTGACAGGGCTCTGTCCCACCATACAAGTCCAAAGAGAGAGAAAGCATTTGCATTGGATTTCGGGAAGACTTTCTGGAGAGGGGCGTGTAAGATGGTCTACGTCAGTGGTTCTCATTTTCCTCACGCTAAGGCCCTTTAATACAGTTCCTCATGTTGTGGTGACCTCAACCGTAAAATTATTTTTGTTGCTATTTCACAACTGTAATTTTGGTACTGTTATGAGTCGTAGTGAAGGTATCTGATATGCATGACATATGTGACTCCCGTGAAAGGGTTGTCCCACCTGCAAAGGAGTCTCGAACCCACAGGTTGGAAACCACCACCGGTCTAGGAACAGTATTTCAATGGATGTTGCTGGTGGATGGGGTAGGAGGGTAGGCAGGGCACGGGAAGGTACATGGAGACGGCACCTCAGGACGTGATTGGAGGACTCTCCTGGCACAGTATAGAAATAGAATGGAAAAGGGAACTGGAGCCAATTCTGTAGAGACGTAGGATTCTGAATGGCTGGGCGAGGAGCGTAGGCTTTATTCATCCATTAAAAGTCATCAACTAAAGCAGGAGGGAGGGAGGAATGGCAGGATGCAAGGGAGGGGATAACAACTGAGATGTAATATGAATAAATTAATAAAAAAAAGAAAAAAGTCATCAACTATGTAGCCATCAATAAAAAATGGATTTTACTTGTTTTCAGCACGGAGTATAGAAGTCAGGGCCTTGCTCAAGCTGGAAATTCTTCTGCATAGCTCTGGGCAACATCTCTAGCTCTCAAATACTGTTTCATATCACTAATGTACGTATGACTATTAATTACGTAGATACTTGTTTATCAATAATTCACATGCGGTTACAGGTTGGACCTGGTGTCCTTCAAAGGTATGTGATGGTGCTATTAGGAGACAGTGGAATTTATTTAGGGCAGTGGTTCTCACAACCTGGACGTCATGACCCCTCAAACGACCCTTTCACAGGGGTTTCATAGACCATTGAAAAACACACAGATCTCTATATTACGATTCATAGCAGTAGCAAAATTACAGTCAGGAAGTAGCAAGAAAAATAACCTTGTGCTTGGAGGTCATCACAACACAAGGAACTGGATGGCAGGGCTGAAGCATCCTGACGGTTGAGAACCACTGGCTTAGAGGACGTGGGTGTCTGTGGGGGAAACATCTTGTCCCCGTCCTTGTCACTGCTGTCTTCTGACCACTTGGTCTCTCTGTCTCTGTGGTCAGTCCTTGGCACCCAGCTTGTATACCTGCCCTCAACTCTCACTGCCTTTATTTAGGTGAATTTACCAGCCCACACAGCACATCCTAGCTTTTGCCTGGTTTGACTGTCTGAACTCTAGGAGCTAGCACCCAACTCCATGTCAGCCCTGCCCTAGTCTCTGACCACGCATCTTTCTCCTAACCCCACTTTCCTCCTTTTCAGCAATTTTGGGTCATTTTGGAAAAGCATGGGAAGGCCAGTTCCAACTCTGTGCTAATTTTTAACATAAATCCAACTAGAAGCAGCACACATAAATGATGCTCCATCCAGACTGTCTCCCTCTCAACATGATCCAGCTGAGTGGCTGAGGCAGAGACCAAATGGCCCATGACCACTGACTAGCCCTATACAAAAACAAAGTTACTGACCTCTGCTTTTGACATACAAAATAAAATAAAATGACATAGCTTGGTGGCACAGCACTTGCCTAGCATGTAGGCCCAGAGTTCAATACCAGCAACACACAAATAAACAAAAATCAAAATAGTAATGCATGAGATTATAGAAAAGTTAGCAAATAGAAAATACTGAGTAAAGAAATTCCATAATCCAGACATAACCTCTACCAATAGGTTAGGATTTCCTTTTCCTTTTTAAATATCTTCATATGTTTGTATGGTATTTTAAAATCTTCTCTTTTATTTCAATATACTCTAAATATTTTCCTAGGTAAATTCTTCCTTTTTTGTTTTGCTTTGGTTTTTTGAGACAGTGTTTTTTCCTATAGCCCTAGCTCTCCTGGAACTCACTTTATAGATCAGGTTGGCCTTAAACTCACAGAGATACACCTGCCTCTGCCTCCCACAAACTGGCATTAAAGGCATGTGCCACCATTGCCTGGCTAAATTGTTACTTTTTAAGGTTTAAGATTTGTTTAAGCTGGGCACAGTGGCATAGTCCTGTAATCTCAGCATGCAGGGAGGCAGAGGCAGGAGGTTCTCTGTGAGTTCAAGTCCAGCCTTGTCTATAAAGCCAGTCCAAGACAGCCAAGGCTACACAGAGAATCCTGTCTTTAAAAAAAAAAAAAAGACATTTACTTTTATTTTATGTGTGAGTGTTTTGCCTCCATGTATGTAGTGCCTGTAGATGCCAGAAGAGGGCATCAGATCCCCTGGGACTGGAGTTTCAGATATTCAATAGCCTTGTAGGGGCTGGGAACTGAACTTAGGTCATCAGGAAGAGAGCTAGTGCTCTTTTGTTACTTTTAATGACACGATTTTACATTCTGTGAAGTATTCCATGGAACTGACACAATATTAGCTAAATGGATAGTTGTATAGACAGTAAGTATATACAATTTATATTATTTGTAATTTTTGTTCTTGGAAGTAATATTATGATGAACATTGTGGACATTCTTAGCTTTTTCAGGCCACACAAGAAGAGGGCTAGAGTTATCAGGTCCCAACTAAATATTACACACACACACACACACACACACACACACACACACACACACACACA
>OU015745.1:77350966-77367470 GCA_907169655.1 Acomys percivali | reverse complement strand
GGGGGGGGGGGGGGGGGGGGGGGGGGGGGGGGGGGGGGGGGGGAGAAAAAGAGAGAGAGAGAGAGACGGGGAGGGATGGAGAGAGGGAAAGGAGGAAGGAAGGGAAGGAGAGGTGGAGGGAGGGAGGGAGGAGGAGGGATGGAGAGAGAGGGAGGGGGAGGGAAGGCCATGATCCAGCAGAGTTTGAGAGAACACAGATCACACAGGCTATGTGTGTGGTGGCCCTGGGCAGCTGGAAGGAGTGTGTTCTGCAGTTTGGGCTGAGGATGGAGGAGGTGAGTCTTCTCAAAGTATGAGCAAGTGTTCATTGTTCATCCCTCAGGGCAGGGGTAAGTTTACAGAGGGGAAACAGGAAGCTAAAGGGCCAACTTTAGACAGGCAGGGATGGGAACCCAGCATCTTCTGGCCCTCAACCACTGGAACCCAATGTTTGGGCCATTCTAGGCTGGCCACCGGATCTAGTGAGAAATGCACTAGATGCTTCCTTCCTCACAACACTTGAAGCCTTGCAAGCACAGAACCATCTGTTACTTGGTATAGTATAGGATGGGCATTTTCCAGGAATTACAGAACCACCAGCTATAGTAATGTATTTGCAAGTATGTCCTGGCTTACTTCCATATTGCCAAGATTCCTGGGCACCACAATTCTGCTGCACCCAAACAGTTCACCTTTGGCTGTATAATTAGACGGTCCCCCTCACAACCTCAACCTGCCTATGTATGCATGGGCCCATACCTTTGTTAGTATTGATTCCCCCTGACCAGTGCACATGTTAGAGGTAGGGTGGTGAATGTGTGAAATCCAATGAGTGTACCATGTCTGAACAGAGAATCCTGCCATTAGGTGTGAGGTAGAGTTAGGAAGCCAGGTTGTTGCCTGCCTGATGCTTGGGGCTGACTTATGTTGGAGTGGCTCAGCTTGGGACAGGGTTGCTAAGAGTTTGGGGTTCTTCACAGTCCTACAGCCCCTCCCCCACCCCACCCCCATCCTTTTCAATCAATGTCCCCTTATCTTCCAGTTGTCACTCCCACACATTCCCCCAAGGTCCACCAGAGTGCCCAAATCTACCAAAAGAGTCTTAAGTGTTTACCACATTTTGACCCCGGGAAATCTCCACCAGTTTAAAATAGGTTCCGTTATTCTGCGCATTGAAAGCAGCCAGGGCAACGTTGGTAGCATGCACCACTCTGCTGTTATTGAGCTGGGCCAGGAGTGCACAATATGGGCACACATTACGCACATCCTCTTCAGAGTCTAGGTAGAAAGATGAAAGGGTCTTGACTACAGTTCTCCAATGCACTCACCACGGCTTGTTTATTTAGAAAGGGCTATGCATGCTCCAATGCAGCACCCCTTTTTTTTCTAAACCTTCAAGCAGCTGTATGAGGCTTCACCAAGTCACAGCCACAGGCACAATGTTCACCCATAAGAACGAATTCCTTAAGAAAATGGTGTTAGAATCCCAGGACCCAGAATCCTCACCAACGAGGTGAAAGCTATATGAGTTAAAAAAACAAAAACAAAAACAAAAACAAAACTATTCTGATTCCTTGCTCATCCTACGAGATAAAAATAAATGGAAATACCCTCTGACCTGGGGTGGAATGACACTTGCTGTACATCACAGTGAACTGGCCATCTTGTTTCAGAATGTGGAAGTCACAATCTCCCTCCACCGCCTGGAAAAGAAACCCCGTGTTGACGCCCTGAGAGCACTGCACCATGGCTTCTCTTCAGGGGAGCGCCCTAGCAGGGCTGTGGGAGGTCACCTGTCCAAGGTCACTTTCACAACATTATAATCTGCTTTCGGGGAGGGCTTCAAGAGGAAAGGCTCAAGTGTTGTAGAAATCAGCCTCAGGGAAGGTTGCCAGCCTTCCCTGAGATGGCCGCTGTGGGCTGGGTAAAGCAGCGCTTTGCTGAACCCTGATTGCCAGGCCTCACCCACCCATGGGAAGGTAGCACTCACATGCTGGGCCAGCTGCCTCACAGAACAGTTTGCCAGGGGGGTGGGGTCCAGAGCATGGCAGGTGGTCTCCAGCGTGTCTACTTCCAACTCATACACCTCTCCGAAGGGCCGCTGTGGAAACGGAAGGAAGAGATGAGCACGCACCTTCTGATCCAGTGTGTTTCAGCTAGTGGGAACTCCTGTTGGAGCTTGGTGGGATGGGGATTGGGTGGGGGAATGGGGGAGCAGGTGGGGTTGGGGGGGGTGGAGGTGTAGGGGTGGAGGCTTGGGGGAGTTGGGGGTTGTGTGAACTTTGGGAGGAGTGAGGAGAGGCCAGCCTCACCAGTCTCAACCCCTTCTAGCTCTGCAGTGGTTTTTTTTTTTTTTTTAATCTTTCACTATAGATGGGGCAGGTATGAAATGAGGGAAGGAGGTGTGTGTGTGGGCGGGGGGGCTGTCCCAGACCTGAGCTCTCTTTACAGTTCATTATCTTTGCTATGACTTTTTTATCCCTTGCTCTACTTCTTTCTCTCTTCTCTCTAGCTGTCCATGTTCCTCCCTTCTCCTTTTGGTGTTCTTTTCCTTAAAGGTTTCTATTGCTGCGCCCCTGGCCTTCCCTTTTGTCTAGCTGATTGGGCTTTGAATGCACAGAGTCCTATCCTTGCTTCTTTCCCGCCTGTCTATTCTGAGGCTAGGGAACCGTAGTAACTAGTGTGGTAGCCATCTGGGAAACTTGCGGGACCCTGTGAGGAGTTCAGTACCCCACCTGTTTATGTACCCCCCCTTCACATCTTGAAACTCCCGCAAAGTTTCACAGACCTCAACCCATCTTAATTTCCATCTCGTTTCAGCTCTGCCTGAGACCTCAGCACTGCCATGAGTAGATGCGCTGGGTTTTATGGGCAGGATGCTCCAAATGACCCCCTGAAAACCTACAGCCTCTTGCTCTACTTGGGCATCCCATGGAGAGCAACCCTCCCTGTCTGCTTGTAGCACAGACTGCTCACTCATGGCTTTCTCTCCAGTATGTCTACTGGGTGTAACCTGCACAGAGCTGGTCAGTATGTCTTTTACCAAAGTGCTATTAAAACTCTTAAACCCTGGCTTTACATCAGCTAATCCTTGGTACTTCTGGATGTCAGTCCTCAGTCTGGGCATCCTGATGCTCATCTTATTTTCCCTCTTAGACCACACGTTTCTAACGACACAAAATCGTTCTTATCTTTATGGAATTTCTAACTTCGCACGTTAAAAGCAGACAAATATTGGTGATTTTATGGTTTCAAACTGTTAGCACCATAGCATCTGATATCTGAGGTACAAGGACAGCATGGCTCCCGGGGACAGGTCTGGAGCAAGGGAAGGTGCGGGGTTTAATGAAATGATCTGTGCCAAAGGGTTGTCACACATAGCCACTGGTCAAACGCCACTTCCCATTTTAGTCAGAGATAAATGGCAGGCAAGAAAGTGACTTTCAGATTAGCAAACAGGAGCCCAACCAAACAGCAAGTCCCACCGCCCACCCGTGGTCTGGAAACTATGGAAGACACATCCACTGTGAAGCACTGATGTGGCCTCTCTTGCTCTGTTTCCCTTCTAAGACGAGACCTGTCTCTGCTACAGCTTTATCTGCCCTGGGAGATGCTAGCCTTTGAGGCACCGGGTCAGACCCCAAACCTGGCATCTTTGGGCTCCTTGGTGGCAGGCTCACTTACCCGAGACCACACCTTGGCTTTGTCAATCTGATTCAGGATGTGCTTGAATCCACTAAGAAGATGCTGATTGAGGTAGTCCACGGCCATCAAAGCTACTTGTTCTGCTTCTTGGTCATCACAAGGCACTTCTCTAAAACCCAGCCCTGTCCCCTGGGGAGCAGATTGGCAGCCCCAGAGCTGAGCTAAACAAAGGAGCAGGACTAGGGACTTCATGGCTGCTCCCGAGAGGCCCTGGAAGGTGGACAACTATCAGGACCAACCCAGACAATCAGCTTGGAGGGCTAGACCAATAGAGAGGAGACAGGGCTTTATTTATCTGATAGGGCCTGTCGAGGGAATTGCATAAGGGCGTGGGATGATTTTTTTTGTTCTGGTGCCAAATAATCCATGCAAACAAGAGCTCTGGAAAAGCAAATAAGTTAGGACATCCATCTACCCCCCAACAAACCTGCCAAAGTCAATGGTGCTGCTGCGGGGGAAGATATTCCAAAGTCTGTTCAGAACACAGCGACGACAGCAGACAAAGGAGGGGTGAAGTGGACATGGCCAGCTCAGGGTACAGTTGGGGTGGCATGCTAGGGCAATATGTAGGAGCTTGATAAATCTTCTAATGTTGGCGATTGATCTCCTTCAAGAAGAATCCTAGAGGAAGAATAAGGTCCACATACATGTAGCCAAGATACAGTGAGGCATGGGAGATGCCAAGGTCCTCAGTAGGGAGCATGAAGGGAAAATGAAGGAGTTCTTATGGCAAGGAGGAGTGTGACCAGCATAGTTGTATAGACTTCCCTCTACCCTCACCCTCTTTTCTGAAGACCTCACCACCAGGCCCCGCAGGGAACAGCACAGGCACTGCTCTGCTCTGCGTCTTCTAGGTGGCTGTTTGGCATCGGTAGCACTCTGGTCCCAGCCAGGGCACATGTGCAGTGTGGTAGAGTTCTGGCCTATGAGGCAGTCACTTGACACATCTCTGGCTTGGACGCCAGCATTCCAGGTTGAGTTACTGCATGGGAAGGCCTGCTCTGTCCTCTTTGCAGCTTCAATGAGACGATCGCACGTCTGTGGTTTTTGACGGTCCCAGACATGGCCTCCAGGAAGTGGGGCAGGACAGTCACAGCTTCAGAAACATCATGCAAGGACCCAGAACAAAGAAGCCTTCAGCTGAAGACCACTGTGTTCTTCAAATACTGAGAAGCCACCATCATGTTTGAGTGGCTGTGTCCTATGGTTTAATATTGCTTCGGGGGGGGGGGGGGAGGGACGGGAGAAAAAAACCTTACTACAAAAGAAGAGGAAGAGAAAACTCCCGAAGGAGCTCCTTTTTTATATTTAATTAATTTATTCAGATTACATCTAAATTGTTATCCTCCCGTTCCTCCCTCCCTCCCACTTTCATCCTATTCCCCTCCCCTATGCCTGTGACTAAGGGGGACCTCCTCCCCCGCTATATGATCATAGGCTATCAAGCCTCATCTTGGTAGCCTGCTGTCCTTCCTCTGAGAGCCAAAGGAACTCTTAATGGTATAAACTTGTAGGAGATGATCAGGTTATGGGTAGTGAGGGACGGCAGAGATGATGGCTGCAAGGGCTCATCTTGCATTTGCTTTCAGCTTTGTCTGGTCCAGGGCTCATAACTCTCAGCGACATCTAGCCAGCCATCTAGCAGAGCTGAGTTCCCATTAGCTATGCGCCAGTTTTATTTAAGGGCCCAGCATAGGAGCTCTTTGGGAGGGCTAAGCTTTTCTCTGGAAATACTAAATTTACATTAATGAACATTCTCAGAGACAGGAGTGCTTTATAAGTCATACGCTCGGGCGCAGAAACCACAGCTTTCCTCTCCACAGCTTCAGTGAATGTTTGACCTTGAAAACTTAGTCTTCTCCCTTTCACATAATCCAATTCTTTGACACTTGGATTGGAACCTGTCCCATTTAGTGTTGCTTTTTTCCCACAGGGGCTAAAATAAGCTTGGGATGAAAAGGGATAATTTACAGAAGTGACTCATTAGTCAAAGGTGGAATGGTGTGGTCACTTCTGCTTGGTCTGTAAGAATCTGTTCTGGAGTCCTCTGCCAGGTAACCGGTATCATCTGTCATCAGCCTGGCAGCTTTACCTGTGAGCAGCATGCTTTGGCAAGGCCAAATGCCATAGCAAGGCAACCGTCCCATCAGCTCCAAGTCACCAGGGCTCCCAAGGCCAGCCACAAGAGCCTTTCATGCTTTCTCTCAACTCCTCCTTTAAACCCCAGGGGAATGGAGGTGCTTTGTCCCTGTGAGGAAAAGGGAATTTTAGAAAGCAACCTTCACACCCGTCCATATGGAAATCCATGAAGTAACAACCCCTCCACTACGGTAGGTCGAGTCAGCTGGCCACTCTGAGGCATCTTCCAGTGCTGCACCTGTTTGCCTGGGAAGAGATATAAATTATATTAAAATAAGATTTTGCATGAAAAAGGAAAATGACAAAGTGTCAGTGTTGACTCTCTGTCACCCAGGGTGCAGTGAGAAAATGGATAGCAATCACTCATAAATACATACCTCATTTTTAAAAATATATCAAATAGAATGTATAGTTGTTTATTTTTCCCATTTAGTATTCTCATGTGAATATTCCTCCATGTAATCCAAACCACCTAAAAACATGTTTGTAATGACAGTGTGCGGTTCTGTTGTGCGCATGTGTTATTTTAATTACTTCTGTGCATTTTTTCCCCCCTGAGAACTCATGTTACTATGGGGCAACGGTGCTCTATACTCACACTAAATACAACGCAGCGTGGTAAAGCCTAGGGGAACAGATCTCAGTCTCAGGAGCACAAGAGGATCAGAAATTCCTAAGATGGCTTCTCCTTGTGTCACCAAAAAGTCACTAGACTAGGTGATATGTTTGAATCATTTCGACACAGTTTAATATTTAAACCAGGCCTGGTAAGACAATTCTGTTGCTCCTAATCCTACGTACTTAGGGAGGCTGAGGCAGGAGGATCACAAATTCAAGGTCAGTCAGGACTACAGGGTTGAGTTAAAGGCCAGCCTGGTCCACTTAATGTGATTCTCAGAGGGGGAAAGAAAAGAGAGAGGCTGGGTTATAGTTCAGTGATGGAGCATTCGCTCAGCATGTTCAACCCCCAATATCCTGGGTTCAATCTCCAGCTGATAAAAGGGAGGTGAGAGAGGGGAAGAGGGAGAAGGAGAGGAAAGGGGAGGGGGAGCAGGAGAGGGAGGTAGGGAGTTAGGGAGGGAGGAAGGGTGAGGGGGGTATGGATGAGAATTCAGTCTTTACAGCTGTGAGTGTGACCCAGGACAACAAGGAGCCCTCAGAGGTGGGCTCCCTCTATGGCCCTGCGTGGGGAGGGGCACAGTCTGGAAGGATAGCGGAAGTAGGTGAAGTACTAAGAGAGGTAGCAGGAGGGGTGATAGTTGGAAAGACAGCTTCTCACAAGCCGGAGAGCATGAATGTGTGCAGGCCAGCAAGAGAGAGAAGGCGAACAGGGAGCCTCAGGGTTGCGCTAATCCAAGACCAGCTACCTGACTCTGCCCCTTATGGTTCCTAATGGCCTTCTGATAAACACAGCGTTTCTTCACTCCTGTGTTCAAAGAAACACGTTTTGCACATCTATCTGTGAAGTTAGGTGCCTGGACACAGAAGGAGAAGAAGATCCTAAAGGCTCTCTCTGAGCGCACTGTGGTCAGTGACATCTGACCTGCTAGGAACCACAGATGTACAAATCTGTCATGCTGTTAGTGTATGGATTATCACAACCTCTGCACACCAACCAACTGGCGGGTCAGTCTAGTCCCAGGAGCCATCAGGTGTCTTGGGAAAACAATTAGGTACCAGTTGCCCCAGAAGATATTGCCTCGCTATCTGGAGGAACCATTTACACTCAATGCCAGTGAGCTACCGTTGGATGACACCGGCCTGACCGCAGAGGCAAAAAGATGAAAAGCAGTGACCTGGTCCTCATGGTCACTGCCTGGCTCTGAGATCTAAACCCAAAGGAAGGCTGTGATTGAGGGCACACGTGAAGGGGAAGAGCGGGGACAGACAGAAGTGAGGCAAGGAAGAGATGAAGGTGCCAGGTTCACGAAGGAGCAGCCCCTGGGTAGCTCGTCCTTTCGTGCTGAGCTCTAGGCTTTCCCTTTCTGTCCGGACGTTAGCGAAGAGGTAGGTGTACACACAGAACAGCGAGAAAAATCCGTTAGATCTCAATAGATATTTTCGCTCTTCTTTATTCCTTTTCAGGGGACATTGTCATTGCTGCTACCTCTGCCGCCACTGCTGTTTTTTATCATTTGAGGTGGTGAGACGGGCCCTAGAAACACCATGATATGTGTAGGCGTTTTTAATTGGTCCCAGAGGAAATTATGGGAACTCTCCATTCTCTTTGGTTTGAAAGAAGGTTTTCTAGTACATGCTTCTCGCCATGCCCTTGGTGCCTACCACATGCTCCATCTCACAAAAGAGAAAACTAGTTTAGGGCCAGAGAAATGAGGTGAGTGGCTGCTGAGCTGGAGTCCCACCTTCATAGGCACTGAGGATCTTCTCTTTCCTGGTCTAGGAGAGGCAGGAGAGCCACACCGTCCCCACCCTCCCTTCATTAAGCGGAGGAAGCAGAGGTCCTAGAGCCTGACCTTACTGACACATCAAGAAATCAGAGACTGGATTTGGCCCAATCACGTTGCTTCTCTATTAATCCCAAACCAGAAGAATATAGAGCCCAGAGGATGCTGGGGAATTTGGCTTCTGACTAGTACAGCTAGTAACTTCTTAGCAGTTAAAACGAACAAACAAACAAAACAAAACAAAAACAAAATAACAACAAAACCCATGGTTTGGGTTGGGGGAGGCTAAAGGAATAGAAAAGTGCAGTGAGTTTGGTTAACGGTGGAAAAAAAAATGCTTCCAATGAGTTTGCCTGCATGATTTCAGTCAGTGAAAAATACTTAGAAATTATTTTTTTTTTCTGAAAAATAAGACCAAAAAAACTTTAGTTATCTCCACTGCAGGTTTAGAAGGTAAACAAAAGGTAAATGATTACCCTATTTATAGTTAGATGTTTTTCAGGAAAATTCTAGCCAGTAAAGAGCATCACACCCACCACTCCTGCTGGCTTCTTCATCACCCTTTGCCAACTTCAAGGGGAGCGTCACTCTTCAACAGGAGAGCAGTGAGAAGGAGCCATGTCACGTGCTTGCTGAGGTTTGCACAGGAAGACTTCCAGAAGCTCCATGGCCTCATCCTTAAAGGTCGTCTGAGGCCACTGTTGCCAAGTAACTCCTGGCACCTTGTTGTGTTTAGACGTTCGATAATCCACCCTGTAGGCAGTTGAGGTTGTAAATCTTTGCACTGATGTGCAGAAGAGAGTCTCTGGACACACACTAACTCACTCCAGAACTGTCCATTTTCTGGCTCTCCTATGATGTGTCCTGGGCTAAGGAAACACAGCTGGAAAGCGTGTGACCCTTTCCTTCCTGTTGCTCCCTCCTGCGTGTGACAGCACACAGCAGGGCTCTCCACAGAGAAGGAGTGAACCATTTCTAGCAAAGATAAGCAGGGGAGAGGAGGAAAATGAGGGGGCAGGATTACACAGGTAGAAGTCTGCCTCTGAGTTACTCAGCTGGCGTCCTCCATGTCCTTCTGGTCTGAGGGGTAGCCTTCTTCTCAAGGGCTTTTATTATATACATACATACACTCTGTCTTCACACACGTCAGAAGAGGGCATCAGATCCCACTACAGATGGTTGTGAGCCGCCATGTGGGTGGCTGAGAATTGAACTCAGGAGCTCTGGAAGAGCAAGCAGCCAGTGTGAGTGTCTTAACCGCTGAGCCATCTCTCCAGTCCCCTTGCAAGGGCTTTCTTAGTTTTTTTTCCCCCTCCAGATGCTATCTCTTAGATGCCTGCCCAGTTAAGAAGTCAATTCTGACCATGTTATAAAACTCCATTTCCAAAATAAATGTAGATAAGGGCAGTGGGAGGGGAATTTTTTAAAAACCAACTGGTTCTTAATGAAAATATATGATTGCTGAAATAAATTTCTTTTAATTATGTAAGGGTTTGAGATTTTGCTCAGGTGTAGAGTTGTTCATCATGTGCGATGCTCCATGTATGATGCTCCGTGTGCGATGCTCCGTGTGCGATGCTCCGTGTGCGATGCTCCGTGTGCGATGCTCTGTGTGCGATGCTCCATTTGTGATGCTCCATGTGCGATGCTCCATATCTCATCCCCAGTACTAGAAAAATATTATGTAAGAATGGATCAGGCAAGAGCCCCCGCACTCTAACTTGCCGTCTCTGTTTCTTTTACAGCAACTATTGGGTGTGGAGCTTTGCACAGCAGATAAACGCAGAACGTTGACCCAGGTCTGCATCCTCTGCCCCACACTGCCACACAGCTCCACTTCTTGTGAAGGTGCTGCCTTTTCCACACAGAAGCCCAGAGTGACCCAGCCCGCAGTGCACGTGTCAGCACTTACACAGAACCTGGGGTCATACCTGAAGACATGATGAGTGAGAGTGGAAAGGCGATTTTTTTTTTTTCTTTAGAAAAATCTCGCATCTCTACTTTCATCACCTAATATTTACATTTCAAGTGCTGTTTCTATTAAGCCGATCCAAATGCCATCACCTCTAGTGCTGTGACTTGTGATGAATGACAACCCCTTTGCATTTTCTCTCCATTTGACTTGCACAATTACTAACCTTTACTTACTCAACAAATTTTGGAGTTTTCTTGACCTGTAACTCATCAAGACTTGGGCTTTCTCTCCTGAGGGGGCAGTGATATACATAGCTAGATGTTTTCTGGACTCTTGTCCATGCTCTGTAGACAACAGTCCACGGTAGGCTTGCTTTCTGTTTCATATGAGTGAGACGGTTGAGTACACAGCAAGCAGGTATCAGAGAAGAAGACAGCAAACAGAAGAAAAGACAGTGGAGGATCAGATCAGACACCCAGACCATCAGCAGAAAATGACTGGGGAAGCCCTGGGAAACCAAAACAGCCACCTAGAGTTTTTGATGGATAGAGGGTCTCGGACAGAACATCTTTCCAGCAGTATAAGACTTCCAAGTAAAAGAGCAAACAGCATCATCTAACTGGGGTGGGGGGCGAGGGGGGATGGGGCTCCCAGTATTCAGCAGAAACTGACTGGGGAAGCACAGAGCCACCTGTGCTTCCTGGTTGAGCTTTTTTCCCATAGATGAGCTTGCAGTGGCTGAGCTTTCGACTTCTTCCTGCTGCAGGTGCTTTCATGTCACGGGATAAACAACAGTAACCTCTGCTGGGAGTAGTTCTCAAGGGCACATCTGTTTTGCTGTATTTTCCTCTCTGTTACAGGACTCAGGGGGACCAGCCTACCCCCAGATAAGGGATATTGGAGGACATTTTTGAAACAAACATGCTTGGGTCTGAAAGGGGCAAGAGGGGGTGGGTGCAGGCCTGCTTCCAGAGCTAGCTTCTCAGTAAGACAAACAGTACATGACAATTTAATGCATGCCACCCTCGCCCCAGGCAGCATGGCTGCTTTTTTGGGGGACTGAGGGGACAGACTACCTAACGGAAGGGTGGTTTGCATGAGATTGACCCCCTAGGCTCTATGTTTGGATGCTTGGCCATCAGTGAGTGACACTCCTTAGGAGGGATCGAAGGTTATGGTCTTGTTGGGGGAGGTTGGCCTTGTTGGAGGAAGCGTGTCACTGAGGGTGGGCTTTGAGGTCTCAAGCCCAAACCAGGCCCAGTGGCTGCCTCTTCTGCTGCCTGCCTGTGAATCCAGATGTAGAACTTCCGGCTACTTCTCCAGAAGGCTCCCTTTCTTGGGCAGACCATGTCTTCTTGGAATAAGTTCTAGACTAACAGGCTTAGTCATCTGTTGTCAACTGGAAAATCACAGCAGTGCCTGTCACCTGGATTTGTCTCCTGATATAAATATTTCTGTAATAAGAACTAAAGAGGCACTGTCTCAGAGGACTTCAGAAGTCCAATCACTTTATTTCAAGGCTCATTGCCAGCTAGGGACAAAGGAAAACAAAGAGGAATTACCCTATAATCTTTAAAATCTGTATGGTCTTGGTGTTCAAGACCTCAGCTGGGACAGGAGCAGGCAAAGAGTGGGGATGATGCCTAGCGCAAAGGTCAGCAGGGCTCAGGGTAGACAGCATGCCCCGCAGCGTGCAATGGCTGTCCAGCACCAGGTAGCAGCGTTCAGAAGCAGGCAGCTATGTCTTGAAGTTGGCTAGTGTCCACTTACAAGCAACAGTGCCCACAGCCAAGCAGGCAGCAGGACTCTCAAGCAGAAAGTATTCCTCAAGAGAATGTGGTATCCACGGCAAGCGATAGTGTCCAGGTGATGTCAGCCACACGCAGAGGTAGGCCAAGGTATTCTGAAGAGAACGAGCAGGGGTCCCGGGGAAAGCAGTTGGCAAGAGTCAGGCAGTCATGCCCAGGGGAATGCTCTGGCTCCGTAAGGAAGGGAGCAGTCCTTAAAGCATGGCAGGCGTCAACAATGTCAGGCAGCAGAGCCTTGCTGCAGACAGTGGCGCCCATTGAGAGGCATCCTGAGATAAGCTGTGATATCCGCACGGAGCGAGTAGACTCTAAACTTAAGCAGAAGTATCTTAAAGAAGGCACAGAGCCGAGAGGTGGACAGCTCTCTGCAGGGGCAGGCAGCAATGCCCAGCAACAAGCTGTGGTGCCCAGGGACAGAGAGCAATTGCTTGAAAAAAATGGCGTGGTACTCACATGGCCCCCACATCATCAGTTCACCCTCAAATAATGTCTGCTCACGTAAATAGCCACCACACAGCCCATTTTAGGAAATAAGCAGACCGTAGAACATTTAACTAGAGACGTTTGGGAACATCACGTCTCAGAAGGGACAGGAAATGGTTACTGAGGACACTAAACCCCGGAAACTACATGCAACAAGGTGGGGTGGCTGCGTTATCTCTTGTAGACAGTCCAAAGCCAACAGTTCAAGGCTAATTTACTCTGTGATGCAATGGAAGGCAAGTCCACAGTCGACTTGTTGTTCATGTGTCCTCAAACACAGGTCCAGGGGAAAACTGTTGGCAAGGGGACCTGAGCAGGAAACGAAGGAACCAGGTGACTCCGAGTGGGTGAGGAGAGGCTTAGGCCCTTGGTTCAGATCAGCAATCTCTTCCATTACTGTAACTGGCTAACGTTCTCTCAGTCCAACGTGACAAGCTACTTCACCGCGTGTACTGTTAACCCATTTCCGTCTCCTGCACGTGGTCAGAGTAGAGGCTTAATTCAGCAGCGTTGAGCCAGGCTGTGGTGGGGCACGCCTTTAATCCCAGCACTTGGGAGGCAGAGGCAGGCGGATTGCTGTGAGTTCGAGGTCAGCCTGGTCTACAAACTGAATCCAGAACAGCCAAGGCTAACACAGAGAGACCCTGTCTTGAAAAAAACCCAACCCAACCCAACCAAACCAACCAAACCAAACCAAAAAAAACCAAAAAAACAAAACAAACAAAAAAAAACCCAAAACAAAACCATCCAAACCCCCCTCCCTAAAAACAAAAACAAAAACCCAAAAACCAAAAAAACAAAACCTCAGCAACATCCTCAAGCCTAGGCTCTCCTCACAGTAAGATGAGAGTCCCAGTCTCCCTCCATGGTGAGTGCGTCAATACCCACCACAGGGAGAGAACACCCTTTCCCCCACAGACCCTCCCACATGCTTTTCCTTTCCAGGCCACACCATCTTGGGATTCAGAAAAATAGTGCCAGGAAACCTGATACCCCGATGATGGGTGACCCTGTTTATTATGCCCTAATGACAGCTGGATGCCAAGCCAAGAACCACATAGAAGCAAACATCAGTTCTGAAATCTCTGGACACATCAGCTACTCTGTGTGCAAGGGTTCCTGTGGTTCTTGGTCCGCAGACAAGAACAATAAAAATGTACAACACTAGGCTTTTGCCAAGGTCTGTCTAGACTCAGTCACTTAAAATGACCCTGTGCCCCGTGCTCCCCCACCCCAACACACACCAGTGTTGGCTGTCAGACCTGAATTTTTCACCATTATTTCAATTGTTCATTCTTTTCCCTGGTAAAAGGAATTATTGTCACTATCTAAATATGTGTGGTTTAAAGCTGATGCCATTCTTATACTTTCTATTCTGATAAATGTGTAAACAGATGGGGTGGCAGGGAAAGGGATTAATTTTTAGAGCTATTGTGATATGTTTCAGCAGCCCAGCTGGCACAGGCCTGCTTTTCCTCTCATGAAATAGCCAAGATCTGGCTCAGGTGTACACACACACACACACACACACACACACACACACACACACACACACACACACATGCGCGCACATGCGCACGCGCGCGCGAGGGCACACACCCAGAAGAGGTGCTGGTGACATTGTCAGAGAAGAGTGTGTGTTGAGGAGGATGAAGGAGAAGAGGGAGAAAGCAGAGAAGCCAGGCTCCAGGGCCTCAACATCCCTGTGGGAATGGTCTTCCCCAGAACCAGAGCCATCCATCTTCAGCAGGAACTGGACCACATGGTCCACTCCATGAGCCATACACTGGGAAGCTATTTGAGTCCAGAGACCAGTTACGTAGGACGTGGTAGACAGAGTAAGGCTGTCCTCACTACTCACCGGCTGGTCTCATGACAGCCTTGGTGCCCCAGAGCCTCTTGGTGATTAAGACCCAGCGGCAACTTGAGAATCTCAGAGGATCTCTAGAGTGATGTTTTTATGCCAATTCCCCCATCAAAAAAGGTGTTTCTGGCTGCTTTTTATACCACAGTTCTAAAACCGGCTGTGCAAGAGTTTACGCACTCACTTTGATGTGTTTTGGATGCTCTCTGTCTCGGTGCCCCAAAGACCTTTGGTTTTTCATCTGCTAGAAAGAACACAGAGAGGCCCCCAGCTGAGTCAAGGGGAGGGGCAGGCACACACAGACCTGGCTAACAATTCCAAAGGGGAACCAACTTAGCACACACTGGAATGGACTCAAAGCCAGGAATGGAAGGTTTCCACCTGTGACTGTATTCGGCAGAGTGTGTCAGCCCTTGTCCCCTTTCCCTGCCATCAGCATCCCCCAACTCCCCACAGGTTGGTCCTCATAGCCTAGGAAATGCTTTTCACCTTTGGAGGAAACAGCTGCGTTTCCTACTCTGTGTGTGAGCTGTGTGGTTTTTCCCATTGCTGCTCTGGTGTGCTATGGCTTCGGCTTCTGTTTGCTCGCTTGCCTCCTGTGAACACCTGGGAATATTTTTATTAATTAATTAATTTACTTTATGCCCCAATTGTAGCACCCTCCCTCTTCTGGGATTTTCTTTTCAAAGATAGCCATAGTAATGCTTCCAACTTTACATATTCTTTCAAGATCGGAAGACTTTTTATTTTATTTTTATTTCTTGGCCAAAAGATCAAATCGAATTTCTCTCCCACGGATGAGCCCTGTGGCTGCCTTTATAGGCAAAAATGTAGCAGAGGAGTTGCTGAGGGGCTCTGAGGCCAGATCATGGAAAAGACCCCACCTTGATCTCTCTTCCTTTTGGAGTATATGTCTTAAGACTGTGGTTCACAGGATCTTAGTCCTCCTGAGATCAGCGGTCACACATATGAGAAGAGGGTGTTTAAATGACTCCAGTCCCCAGGCCCTGAGCTGCCACAGTGACACCAAGTAGAACAGGCTGTCTCCGTCAAGCCCAGCTATAATGTGGGCTTGGAGGGATTTTAAAAAAAATTCTATTTTGAGCCATTATGTTGAGTAATTGGCTCCATCGTAACAGCAATGGGACACAACCCTTATTGTCTCGTCCGCCTGTCACCTGGGAGATCCTCACCTCTCTTGTATGGCAGCTGCCAAGCATACAGGGAGGAAGTCCTCTGTTCCTAAGAGCCAACATTCCTTTACCAAATCACAAAACACAGGGGTTTTCGTTTATTATAATGCGAAGCCCTGCACCCTCTTGTAGTGTCCCTGATGTTAGACCCGTTATTCACTTGGGTAGCTTGTTCATTGCTCTGTCCACACATGTAGGACAAGCTCACCTGTAACTGTAATAGACATCAGTTCAGGTGAAAATTTGATGATGTTGCTGTCAAGCCACACCTCCTCACTGATGCTGCTGGCCTAAGTTGTTTTTCTTGCTCTGAAACATCAAACAAGCTTACCTGGTTGGCGTTAATGTGCTTTGCTTTCCTCTGAGCTCTTCCGACTGGCAGGAGTTGTGAGAACTCCATAGCCTGCGGGCATAGTCAGCATTTGGCACATAGCTCTTCCTCAGATACTCAGTGCCAAGAAAAACGCTGAGCCGATCAGAACACAGCCCCTTTGTGCTAACAGACTTTGTGCTTATCACAGCAGGTGTCACCATAATAGTAAAGGTAGGAATCCAACCATATGCCTCCCCAGGAATACCCCAAGATAAACCTTTAAACACTTTACAGAAAATTTGTCTGCTGCGTACAGTCCCTGTTCTCCCAGTTTAACGATGTAGCTCCAAGAGGAGGCCAAAGCTTTAACTCTCTGCCAGCTTCATTCTTATTTACACAACGCAGCCCTTGGCAGTGGTCTCCAGGACCGCCATCCATCATGCTCAGAAGTTATCTCTGCTTTTAATTTAATATTATTGCTTTTATATTGGGCAGAATAAAGCTCCAGATACAAACCCAGTCCATGTTGGGCTAGCGAGATGGCTCAGTGTGTGAAAGGGCTGATGACCTGAGCTCTATCCATCCTAGGGACCTGCACTGTGAAAGGAGAGAACAGACTCCCACAGTTTATCCTCTGACCTCCCCACATGTATCGTGGCACCCATACATGCACACACACACACACACACACACACACACA
>OU015745.1:77311829-77350956 GCA_907169655.1 Acomys percivali | reverse complement strand
CAAACCTTTGATAAACAGAGATACAAAGTTACTTCTTTTTGCCTGTCTGTCCCAAGAAAGGTGCTCCAGTTGTGAGTTTCTGATTGCTCAATAATTGCTTGAAATGAGTATTGTTAAACCCACCATCCTACAATGGAGAAGTTCAGGCACTTTGACAAAAACAAAAAACAAACAAACAACCAAACCAAAAACAAAAAAACCAAACCAAAAGAGAGACTGAATCCCAGTAAGGAGAAATCAAAGACTTAGGGAAGCGGTGGTTGATAAGACAGCAGTGATACTGGAAAGAAAATGTGTTTGGACAAGACCAGGTGTGTTCAGAGTGGTCTGGCTGTCCACAAAGCACACTGAGAAGGTTGCTTGAAGACATTATGAAGAGACACTGATGGGCTGGAGATGGGCAGTCTCTCCCGATAATCAGGAACTGTGACATTCTAACCCAAGGCTCTCCAAGAGTAAGTGGCTCTGCCAGGCTCATCTCAGTGAGCTTCTGCACACACCCTTGAGGGCATGGCAGAAACATGGCTGGATGGAAATGACGTGTTTTCATAAGAACATGCTACTGCTTGTCAGTCTGGAGAATTTCACTAACAAAATCTATGCGCTGGTTTCAGTTCTTTGGCTGTGATCTGTTCAGTTTTGGGTGAAAATCTCTGTCTCAGTAAACAGAGTATTCAGATTACAGTGCGGAGGCAGAGACAAAATATTGGATTGCCTGGCTGGAGGACCCCAGAACAGTGTAACAGCTTGGAATGAGAGGCTGTGGATGTGAGCCCCTAAGTACAGTTCTTTCCTCTCACATTGACCTGGGCAGCTGGGGACAGACCCACCATCAGCAGAAATATAGTGTGAACGACAAACGTGCTTGAATAATTTTACTAGTAACATTTTAAAGTTTAAAAAGAAACTCAGGTGACTTCTAATAGTATATTCTCTTCTTAAATCTATATTTTACTTTACCCAATACAACTCAAAATAGTATTATTGTAGTGTAATCAATGTAAGAATTGAGTTGTTTTTTGTTTTGCCAGGCATGGTGGCGCACACCTGTAATCCCACCACTCAGGAGGCAGAGGCAGGTGGCTCTGTGTGAGTTCAAGGCCAGCCTGGGCTACACAGTGAGTTTGAGGCCAGTAGGGCTACATGAGACCCTGGCTCCAAAAGAGAAAAGCCCAGTGTGTACTTCATCATAGTATCCCTTGAACCATGACTACCTGCCTTGGCACTCAGTCCTCCAGGGAGACTGTCTTTAACAGCGGGTGTATCTCTATTACGCTAGTTAGAAGTATTGTCTTTCAATGGTCTGGGGTTTCCTTTTTTTTCATGTTTGCTTTTGTTGTGGGAGAAGGGTACATGTCCAGTTTTCTTGTGGTCAGAGGACAGCCTGGAGGAACTGGTCCTCTCCTTCCCCAGTGTGATTTCAGGTGTCAGGCTTGGCAGCACGTGCGGTCTGGGCTTTTGACAACATACTGGTGATCACTGTCTGTGACTTTACTCAAGCCTTAGTCACAAGTGCTGGGGGCAATTATAGTAGGTGAAATGTTTGAATTGAAGAACATGGACATTGTTTTTTTTTTTTTATTTCCTGGAGTGCCTGAACACACTTGCTTTTTCAGCTCACCAGAACTAGAACTTTTTTTTTTTTTAAAGAAATAAAGTTCTTTCTATTTCCACTTATGGTAACACTAAAAACTTTTCAATTGGGGTGTAACTTTTAAAAAACATTTATTATAATTATGCTGTGTATGTGGCTGAGTGCCTGAATGAGCGCAGGTGTTTGGAAGTCCGTTTGTCTTTTCCCACTTTGTTCCTGCCCTGTTTCATGCCCCAGGGCAGCTGGCCTGCAAACTTCCCTGTTTGATTTTCTGGTCTCTGCCTTCCACCTGGCAGCAGGAATGTGTGAATACAAGCCACAAGCCACAAGCTACAAGCCACAAGCCACAGCATACCTGGCTTTTGGTTGGGTCTGGAGGTAGAATTCAGGTCACGAGGTTTGTATAGCAAACCCACAGAGCTATCTCCATGACTGGGAATCTGGAAATCTAACCACTTAGCCAATAGTTGAGGAGCAGGAAAATCTACAATGTCTGAATAGTCGAATGAGATGCTAACAAAATGCACAAAAGCTCAAATTTAAAAAAAGCACCCTTTAGCTGGGCATGGTGGCACACACCTTTAATGCCAGCACTCAAGAGGCAGAGGCAGGTGGATCTCTGAGTTTGAGGCCAGGCTGGTCTACAGAGTGAGTTCCAGGATAGCCAGGGCTACACAGAGAAACCCTGTCTTGAAAAAGAAACCAAACCAAACCAACAACAACAAAAAAGCTACCCATCTCCACCTTCATTTTGCAGATAACAAGGTTCAAAGGGGTTAACTGGCTTCCAGCATCCAAAGTTGCATCTCTTTCCAAGCCAGGTATCTATTCTGCCTTACAGAGCTACCTAAGATGCCATTTTTCCTTGCAGATCTGAACCGCAAAGAACACCTTTACCTAGCATCCGTTCTCCTCTTTGAAATTGTTTTCATTTGTCTGTGTGCATGCATACATGCCACATGATGCTCTTGTAGATGTCAGAAGGCAAGCTGCAGAAATCTGTTCTCTCCTTCCACCATACTGGTCCCAGGGAGTGGATTCAGGTTGTGGTACTTGGCAGTGCCTTATCTACTGAGCTGACTCCGGCCTCTACCACCTGTTTTCTAACAGTGCCCCATACTTACACATTCATTGCACTAAGTTCATTTCCGGGAGCAAATTGCCCACGTTCAAATTCTCGTCCCAACTTAAAGCTGAGTCTATCCATAGAGAGTACTTGGAACAAAACCTAGCTCACAGTAGGCCCATACCAAGCTCCTTTGTCCATGTCAATGAGAACAAATTTTCACTGTTCTCAGACTGCAGCCCTGCTTGTCTGGAAGCTTCCTCGTAACCCAACATCCTCCAGAAAGGAGGGACCATGAGGCCCAGGGCCCAGAAGATGAAAGGCCACATCTGAGAATGCAGAAACTTGCAAGATTCTTAAAGCTCCGCCTCCAGACATGGTGGAGCAAACAACTGTTGGGCAGGGTGGACGGGCTGCAGAACTGACCAGATAGCCTCAGGTGTCTGCAGATCGCCTCAAGCTGTCTGCGGGTTGTGAAGTCCTAGGGTAGCAGGCAGCAGCAGCTTTCCTGAACTGCTTGCCACCTGTGCTGGGACGAGCTTTTGTTGATGCAGCTGCTGTTTTTGAGTCGTCCCTGCTGCTGTGCCTCCTCACCCACACTCTTGCTAGCAACCTCAGTAAGAACTCATGAGTTCACCAAGCTGGACTTCTAGTGTGGTCACTACTTGGACTGCTATGGGGTGAGCAGACACGTGTTGGTCCCCACAGGAAAGATCTCTTATGCAAGCATGTGGAAATTCCTGGCTTGAAGGAATCTCCTAGGCCTAGAAGTCTTTTGCACCATCTTGAGCTGACAGCTGTCACCAGCATACGGTGGGAGCTTCTTGTCCAGAGACCACAGCGCCCTTGGAGGGCACCTACCTCTGTGCACAAATCATGAGCTCTGGAGCCACCATTCCCACGCTGACATGTCACTGCAGTCAAATGTAAGGTCTATGGAACTTAGGCATAAATCTTTCCAACACACTTAAGATGTATATACAGTGTGTGAAAGCTCACTGACCTGAAAACATGTTTATAAAAGTGCAAAAAGCATACTGAACCTGTGTGTGTGTGTGTGACATACAGAAAGCCAGCTGTCTTTGCCTGTATGTCTGAGGTCTGCAGCTTCCCAAACACCGTAACAGCACATACTGATTAGCTGTGGCAAGAAGTCCTGTGGACTGGAGACACGAAGGAGACTCAAGTCAAGTGTGCTCAAGCCAGCTAGCATCTGCATCTGGCACCACTGGAAGGAAAAAAGTCACTTGCTAATCTACTTCTAATATTTACTCTCTAGAGCCATTTTAGTTCCTACACTAACAGGTTCTGGGTCATAAGGCCAAGTAGGATAGATATACAAGAAGTACTTTCTAAACAGCAAAATACCCATATCAGACTTTATTATTACTAAGGAAGACAAGAAAATATTTTCTTTCAAAGACAATGAGGTCTTTGGGTAACTTGAATTCATGTAGCTCAGTCTCTTAATCTATTCGGTTTCTTCAAGCTTGTCGCCTTGGATGCCATGTGTGTGGTGGGGCCTGGGAGCTGGACTCTCACCAGCCCTTTGCATGCTGTGTGTCTATCTTGCCTGACAGGAGGACTACCCATCCACTCATGGAAAAAGAAACAGGAGTCAAGGAAAAAAAAATAACAAGATGTATTTAAAAACAGACTTCTCCAGTTGGCATTTTGAAATAGCTAACAATTGTCTCTAACCCTCATCTGGTTTCCTTTGCTCTGGGATCCTCTGAGACTTGACTCCTTGAACCTCGGGCAGCACCAGACGTTAAATCCCCAGAGGGGGAGGTATTAGTTAACCTTCTGCTGGTCACTCTTGCTTGAATGCTTATTCGAAGCGTTCTCAGACCTCTCATTCACGTCATGATGATCATCAGAGAAAAAAGACTAAGCCAAACTTGCATATTGAAAATAATGAAACACACAATAAACCCCTGCAGATAATAAATATCGCCATTCCACCTCTGTCAAAGTCCAATTTCTTCCCTCCTAATAGCCCTGCAGTCCGTTGTATACCTTCTGCACTGGTCCTTGTTTGAGCAGCTGCTTGACCCCTGCAGAGAGAATGAGTGAATGACTACATTAACGAAAGGGTGGCTTCCCTCGAGTCTCCAGCCTCACATGTGGGCATCTCAAACACACACAGGTGTGCCCACCTGTCTCTTTCTCTCAAGCCCCGCCCCCAAGCATTTCCCTACGCCGCAGGAAATGAGGACAGGTAAAACACGGGACACAGCCACTTCAGCTAATCTTTCATCCCTTCCTTCTTGCCTTCTGTCAGTTCTCACCCCTTCAGCTGTGTTCTTATTATTTTAAACACTTACACCAGGTGCTGTTTTCAAGGAGCCCAGAGAAGCTCACCAGAGCTCCGGTTCTCACACGGCACAGCTCATCTTCCCTTTCAGTTTGCTTTAGCTTCTTCACTTACCTGACTCCGTTCTCCCTCCTTCAGAGCCCAGCTCACGAAGCCTTTAGTGACCACAGCGAAGGCAGGACCGCTTATGGCCCTTACTGACAAAGGCCTACGTCCATGTCTCATGCTCCAAAGGGTTTTGCTATTCTGCTTTCAGATATTCACCCCTGCCCCCACACGTACGAACGCGAGCTCGCACACCACACCTTCTTTTGCTTCCTCTGTCAGCTGCTCTTTTGGAAAGTCCACGTCAAAAGTGATTATCAGGGAGCCCTTGATGTTGTTGTTGTCGAAGTTGGGGAGCCCTTCCCCTTTCTTCCACAGCTTGGCGCCTGGTCTGGTTATCTTATCCCGGGAAATGTGGACCTGGAAAGCAAAAAGGATTGGAGTGGAGCAGGACTGGCACACCCCAAATCTATCAGGGACTTCTAGTGAGCACTGGGGACAAAGCTAGTGTCCCAGCTCAGCAGAGAAGAAAGGATGAAGGCGAGGAGAGCCTCAGGCTGACAGGCACAGAGACTCAGGACTATAGCTGCTGCTGCTAGAGGTAGCGGAGAGAGGACGGACAGTGAGAGACGGCCAGAAAGAAGCTTCTGGGTCCAATGACCAAGTGGCTGAGATGACTCAAAACCTTATGACTACAAAACGCAAGGCCGGCGTGTTTACCTTGTGACCGTCCAAGTGAGTTATGTCCATCTCAAAGCCAACCAGAGCCTCAACTAGGGAGATTGTCACATTTGTGTACAGATCATCCCCTCTCCTCTCAAATATCCGGTGCCTGAAACAGAAGAAAGAAAATGATCAGAGTTTAAAGTGCTAGAAAAAGCATCTTGGAGAAAGATGAACACCTTTCTTTCAAAGAGTAATAAGCATTTGACTTGCATCCACATACGGCATTATCTGAGATCACAGAGCTGTGTAAGTCTTATTGAACTTGATTCCCGAGGAGCTTACAATAGCAGAAGTACACAAATGTAAGGAAAGCCATCAGTCACTAGGCTGTAGACAAGAAAGGGTGCGTGGCTGTCTTTTCTGTGTTTTCCCAAGTCTGTTGTGAGACATTCTTTCACAGGAAATGCTGTGTCTTAGTTAGGGTTCTATTGCTGCAATGAAACTCCATGAACAAATATCAAGTTGGAGGTTCCGTGGGAGGATTTGTTTGCCTTACACTTCCAGGTAGCAGTCCAGCATTGAAGAAAGTCAGGACAGGAACTGAAGCAGGGCAGGATGAGGAAAGGGTATAGGAGAGTACGAAGTTCCAAGGTGCCTGGGCTACAGAGTGAGTCTATCTCTCAACTCCCTACCCCACCTAACCCAAGTGCTAAGGATATTGGGACCAGCAACTGCTTTAGTTTCTCAGGGAAACTGATATGGAGCCAACACATGCAGGAAAACACCATCCAACACAGAGTACAGAAAGGGGGAAGTCTAGGTAGAGGGGGCTACATCTGTACAACCCATTGGGAATGATATATATATTTTAAAAAATTTATGTATCTGCATGTACACCTGCAGGCCAGAAGAGGGCATTAGATACCATTATAGATGGTTGTGAGCCATCACATGGTTGCTGGGAATTGAACTCAAGACTTCTGGAACAGCAGACAGTGCTCTTAACCTGAGCCATCTCTCCAGCCCCCAGGAACACAGACCTATCACTGGTTTCCAACTAGTTAATATGAGACAATAATAAATAAGAAGGCCTGCGTCCTTGGCAAAATTGCTATTTAAGCAGCACTCCATACTGGAGAGCAGCCAGTAGGAGAATCTGCATATTAACATGACTGTACATCCTTTTTATTGAAAACAGCTGCAGCACTCCTTGATTCCTGTTGCAGACTGCCTCTCATAGCTCTTTTCTCTTCTTGTTTGGAGACAATATATCATGTATCCCAGGCCGGATGACCTTGAACTCCTTCCTGGTCTGTCTGTCTCTACCACATGGAAGGCATTACAGGCCTGTGCCATTCAGCTGGGCTTATACAGTGCCAGGGCCCAAACCCAGGGCTCTGTGCATGCAAGGCGAGCTCTGCCAATGCCCAGCTCTCCTTTCAATTCCTTGCAGCATCTTTTGAATTTTTAAGTCCTAGGTAAATAACTAACTGGGGCTCAAGGCCAGGACCTAACTTCCTATTTGCACTATTACTGCAGAGTTAGAAACAATTTCTTATGGCATTGTAGGCATGAAACAGAAGAAAAAGCATAGATGCATTATCTCCGTCATCATCCAAGTGGAAAGCAGGGCTGAGAGGTGCCTCCCCCCAGCTGACACTTACTTGACAACTTTGATCCGGAACCGTAAGTCTCCAGGCTCCCCATCCACGTGAGGCTCACCTGGTTAGAGTAGTTCAAAGAAAACCAGGAGTTACACAAGCTGAACACAGATCTATGTGGGACTTCGAGTAATCTCTAAATCTGCTGCCTCAGGCACTGCTTCCATCAGGTCTGCCTGGGAAGGCAGTGTCTCCACTCCCCCCACAAACAACGCAGCCATTAAGTTATGGGGGAAGGTGGAAGCGAGTTATGATAATAAACACCAGCATCTCACCTTCTCCAATGAAGGGGTACTCCATGCCATCTCTCACCCCGGGCTCGATTTCTACTTCTAGTGTTCGTTCTTCATTCACTAGTCTGAGCAAAAAGGGAATTAGAAAGGGAAAAGAAAGATAATAACAAACCCCCAGATCCAATCAGCTTTGCTACTGTGCTCCCTGAGAGCTTTTTCTTGGATAGCCACACTGTACTGTAGCTTCCAGGTATCAACACCCAGAATGGCGGGACCGCGCATCACACAGACATCAACATTTGCTCTCATGGCCAGAGCTGGAGGGAAACAAATGTCTGCCACACTCAGCTCAGAGATGCAGGGCACTGCCTAGCAGCTTACAGACATGCACTGTTCTCTCCGTTGGTGAAATGTGGGGAGGGGACAGTTAGGTACAGACAACCAGAGCATTCATGTGTTCCTCAAGAGACCCACAGAGGGCCTTCCACTTACTTGACATTGGGGCACTCATCACACACCACCTCCTGGGTCATTTGGAAGCGCCCGGGGCCCAGCTGTGTGGTTCGCATCTCCTGCCGACAGTTGCATTTCCGTTTGCCAGGTGCCTGCCTGGCTACAGGTTTGTTTCTAACTACCTGAGAACACATAAAAGACCCGTTAAGTTTCCTCAGGGGAGCAATGTTCTTCACGCGTGTCTTCTCTGTAAGCTATCCCTCACAGAAAGTGTGTGTTCACAGAACTCTGGGGGTACAATCAATCCCCACACAAGAATGACGAAAATGTATACTTGTGTGACTCTAATCTCAACCCCAGGCTGTAGGAGTAGGGAGAGGGGAATAAGAGTCTCCAAAACAAAGTATTAGTACCAGCGTTTCCAAGACACATCTAGGGCTCCTAGGTTAAAGCAGTTCATAGGATTGTTATGTTATTAAGAAGTCTTGAGCTGTGTAAAGCATTACCCCCAGCCGCAAAGAACAGTTGCAGCGGTCAATAGCTGCTGTCTGGCTACCAGCCAGTTCTATGAGCAATCTCCCCAAAGCATCTCTTTCTGTTTTAGGCACTCCAGTGCTGTGACCATTTAGACACTGACATATAAGGAGAAGTGACAGTCATCCCTACGTAACTGATTGTTTGCAAACATCCAACCCGTCTTAGTACATGAAATTCACACACACACACACACACACACGCACACTCACACACACACACATTCTCTCCTCAGTTACCCAGTGAGTATGTGGCCAGCCTGTGCTATGTGATACCTCATCCCCAAAAACCAAAACCAAAACCAAAAGACACATATTTTGGGGCTGGAGAGGGCTCAGTGGATAAGAGCACACCTTGCTCTTATGCAGCATTGAGTTCGATTTCCATTATCTACAGCTGATGCCTGGGACACCTGTGCTTGTGTGCAAACATACCCACGCAGACATGCACAAAATTAAAAATAAAATAAATGTTAAAGGAAAAACAAATAAACCCCCACTCTTTTATTTGTGTAATGTCATGGCATTATGCTCATGTTGAAGCGTCACACACGTTTGGAGAAAACTCCCCGACATATATTTATAAAGGAAACAACCTTTAACCATGCACACACCCATCTAACCACAGCTCTGTGTGCAGCGCTTAGTCTTCTCATATACAGGTGAGGCACCAGCAGCACATATGGTTAAATAAGAAGACCAGGCTTGAAAGTATGCAGTCTAGCCGCAAAGTCCACTCCAAATGTTAAAGAAAGACCACCTCAGGTTAAAGGTTGCAAATTTCTACTAGACAGCACAGAGCAGCTTTCTCACCTTAGAGCAGATTTTTAAAATGTAGTACTCCAAAATTAAAGGTCAGGTTTTTTTTTTTCACATTAACTAAAATCTTAAATATCATGTAAAAACAATTTGTGTTATAAATGGACAGACGCATCTGTATTACGGCTAACAAAAACTTAGTAGCAAAAATGGAGCAGGCTTACAAAAAAACAAGGGAAAGACAAAGCAGGGCACACGGCCAAGGAGCACTTCACAAGAGGGAACAAAGCAGGCCCATGGAAGAGATGCTCATCCTAGCTGGTAATTAAGAGGCACAAACCAAGACCACAGTGAGATAACACCCCATATCCATTCTGGTAATTTCAAATATCAGCGAGGGAGTAGGGGATATGTCATATGGGCAGAGTACCTGCCTAGCATAGGTGAAGCCTTAGGTTCAACTCCCACAACCGCACAGCTGGGGACTGGGGTGCAAAGCGGGGGAGTCCCATACACTGCCGTGGTATGTGGAATCTTGGCTTGGACAATTTCAAACATACCACTGCATTTCCATGTAAAGCATGAACATGTATTACCCTATTGCTGATCATGTGTAGGAACATGCACAGGAATGTTTCTGTATAGGACTCTTTGGGAGTTAAAAGAAAACAAACCAAAAAAAACCCTACTGATGGCCACCGTAAGGTTTCAGTCAGCAGACTGACAGCTGTAAGCAACAAGGATGATTCAGAGACAAAAATCTGTCTCAAAAGATAATGACATGCCAGTTTTACAAACTTAAAGACGATAAAAACCACAGTTTAGGATCATATACTGTAATAATCAGAATAGCAACGATATGGTTATCTCTGCAGCGAAGCAGGGACTGGCATACAGAGGCAGCACAGAGGCAGGTGGCGGCCTGGCACTGCTTCACTGAGGTCACGGACCAGGTAGTGAGTTCAGTTTGTGACTGTTATGAACTACAGATTCGGACTAATTCAACTGTGCATCGGTCACTCTCTTGTGGCCTCTTAAAGACAGAAAGTACACTAACACCTGACTGGTGGCCAAAAGCACAAGCTCTGCCCGTCAGTATGAGTAGGTGCACTGTGTGAACTTACTTCCACAAAATTTCCTGAGTACACTTCTTCCAAAGTGACTTCTAGGTCTACGATGATATCACTTCCTCTTGGAATATTTCTGTCCTGCTGACGAGGGGTTCCTCCAAACATGAAGCCAAAATCTCCAAAGAAACTGCAGATACATGGAAATTCATCAGAAGGAACGCAAATCCTATGTCCCACTATATAAAACAAACATTTTTAATGTACTGGAGTAAAGTACCATAAAAATTTTAATTTACCTAGTACCAGGTTGATGCCCACTACTAAAAATATGTACTTTCCAATATAGTATGTTCCATACATAACAGCACATGAACAAATTCACAGTAGGCCAATGGATTCAATCTTGGACTCAATGAAATAATCCATTCCAATACTGAGGAAAATCCAAGTATGCCAGACATATTGAAAAAGGGTATAATATATATATAAAATCCTGTGCATTTTGAATTTTTTAGTTAGTTTAAGGAATTCCTTTTTTTTGTTTTTTAAAGATAGGATTTCTTTGTATAACTGCCCTCACAGTCCTGGACTCCCTTTGTAGATCATGGTGGCCTTGAACTCACAGAGCTCTGCCAGCCTCTGCCTGAGATTAAAGGTGTGTACAGCATGCCTAGCCTAACTTACGAGTGCAGAGTCAACATTCTTCTGCTTATAATTACACAGTGGAACTCTGGATTAGCTCTCCTAGTACAAGACTCTACGATGTGGACAAGGAGGGGTTCAAAGTGCGGAGAGTATTTGTTAACATTCCAGCTATCCTAAATCCCCAGAAAGGCAAGTGCCACAGGAGATCAAGAGACCCCATGAATTCCTTATGTGATGGTGACCATCATAGCCACCCCTCTCTTGCCCACACAACAGAACACAGGCAACTCTGCCCTCTGCTTCCAAGAATAATTCATTTACTGCCCAAGTGGTCCAGTCTCAGAATGCAGTATTTTGCGAATGGGCAAGTTACTTACTGTGAAAAAATGTCCCCATGGGAGCTCTGATGGCCATCTTTCAAACCTTCTTCACCGTAAGTATCATACTGTTTCCGTTTTTCACTATCTGACAGGACCTGGAGATAAATGCCATACTGTGATGGTCAGTTAAAGTTCATTTATGTGAGAGCTGCTTTCTACTCTGATCCCACGTTTCTAAAGCTTTTCAGAGAGCGTGATTTTTATTAGGCCGTAAGGAGTATTTAAGGTTGTTATCTTTTTTTTCTTTGGATTTTTGAGATAAGGGCTTGCTATGTGGCTCAGGCGGTCTTACACTCAAACTCATGTGCTTCTTGCCTCTGCCTCCTGAGTAGGATTCCAGGAACGCAGCACCATGCCTGGCAAGCTGTTTTAGCAGACTGAATTCTCTGCTGCACAGCCTATTGCACATTGCCTAACACATGCTTTTAACTTGAAGTTATCATATCTGATCTAGTACTTTAAAAACTGTACTTAAGCAACATGACTGTGAAGGTCAAGAGGGTACCAGAAAAGTGGGAGATGGACTGCTCAGGGTAATTTTCTAGGTAATTTAATTGCGGGGCTCATTCTGAAAACTCTGTGCTAAACTGTAAACTAGCATAACTATGACAGATTAGCTAAATTAGTAGTCGTAAAAACAGTTGCCTCAAGCCGGGCATGGTGGCGCCACCTTTAATCCCAGTGCTTGGGAGGCAGAGGCAGGCGGAGTGCTGCGAGTCCAGGACAGCCAAGGCTAACACCGACAGATCCTGTCTCGAAAAACCAAAAACCAAAACCAAAAAATGCCAGTTGCCTCAGCCAGGTGTAGTGGTGCACGTCTTTAATCCCAGCACTCAGGAGGCAGAGGCAGGCGGATCTTTATGAGTTTGAGGCCAGCCTGGTCTACACGGCGAGTCCAGGACAGCCAAGGCTACATAGAGAAACCTTGTCTCAGAAAAACAAACAAAACCAAAACAGCTGCTTCTACCCTGCCCCTGTAACACACACTACATGTTAGAAGACTGGCATTGGGCGCTCTGGCCATACATGTATACATGCATTACAAGGGCTTTCCAGCATACTTGGCCTACTTTAAGGAGAGGTGGGGTGGGGGGCAGATAGTTGATCACTGGACTAATATGCTTACAGTAATCAATCTTACCTCAGTAGAGGGGGGAAAACCCTTTTGTTTGCTAAAGAGCCTTTGTACTGTATTAATATTCTGATTTGTGCAAACTAATTTACCTGGGAGAAAGGCAAACAGGCTTGAAAGATACAAAGGAAAAAGAAAATCTACAACACCACCACAAAGGGAGTTAGGGGCAAATAAACTTCAGTTTCACAGGTGAGATAGGTATAGCCGGCCCACATCATTGATAAAGAATGTTGTAGATTTATTAATAAGAATAACACATGAAGTCAGGCATGTGAGGCCAGCCTGGCCTGCACACTGAGTTCCAGGACAGCCAGAGATACATAGTGAGATCTTGGAGAGAGAGGGGGGTGGGGCAGGGAGGAGAGAAGCACATGTGCACTGTAAGCATTGGGGAAAAGTGGGAAGCAGCTTCCCTAGAGAGTATTTTGGAGTTCTGGGTTCCTAGCGAACAATGATTCTCTTGATGGGAGACAGTATAAAATATAAAATCTGTATCTCACAAAATATAAAATGTTATGGGTCATTTTAGGGGCCACCAACCCACTCAGATTCACATATGGTCCCAGGTTAAGCATTTCTGTCAGAGGGGTTAGCAAGGTGCTTCTGCCATTAAGAACACTTGCTGCTCTTACAGAGGACCTGAATTTGGTTCCTAGCACCCACACTAGGCAGCTCACCATCACCTGGAACTCCAGGTCCAGGAGACCTGATATCTCTTCTAGCATCTGCAGGCACCCACACATACCAGCACCCACACATATACTTACAAATAAAAACATTTTTTCTTTTTTTTGAGATGGGGTTTCTCTGTGTAGCTTTGACTGTCCTGGATTCCCTTTGTAGATCAGACTGGTCTTGAACTCAGAAACCCACCTGCCTGTCTCCCCAAATGCTGGGATTAAAGGCGAGTGCCACCACGCTGAGCTTAAAAACAAATCTTTAAAAAAGCAGGAAGTGGAATCCATGGTTAATGACTGTACAACCTGGTAACACATGCTATTTTGACTTTTATATACCATCTATTGTCCGACAGGAATGACCTGAAGGAGGTTCCTCGGGGCCTGGTCTTTCCAAATCCACAGGTTTTGTTGATGGCTTTGTTTCCATGACTCACCTCATAAGCAGCACCCAGATCCTGGAATTTCTCCTGAGCTTGGGGGTCATCGGGGTTCCGGTCAGGGTGAAGCTGTAGGGCCAGTTTCCTGTAGGCCTTTTTAATGTCCTTTATGGAGGCACTTCGCGGCACCCCCAAGATCTTATAGAAATCTCGCCTGAGAGGAAGGAGAGGTAAGACTTCATTAAAGAGTTCTGTACTACATTTTTCATTTACTTTTTCCTTTGTATGGACGTAATGTCCTTCGGTCATTTTCACCTGACCCCCTCACTCCCCTGGATCCCTTCCTTCTTCCCAGTAAGGCCCCCTTTCTTCTCCCTTATATTTTGTTTGTGACCTATTGAGTTTTACTAGAGAGACTTACATGAGTGTGGACAGGGAGGTATTTAGTAGAGCCTGGAAACTTAACAGTGGCTACATCCCTAAAGAAAAATTATTCCCCCTTACCCAGCAACCATTAGCTGTCATCAGCTCTTCCCTCAGGGAAGGATGGATGAATCATGGTTTTGCTTTGTTCTGAACTCATGTATTTGTCTTAGCCATCTCTTTAGCTCCCTATTACATTAAAAACAAACAAACAAACATAACAAAAACCAATCCTGTGTATGTGTGTGTGCATGTCTGTCTGTCTGTCTACCACATGCAGGTACTTGTAGGGGCAGAAGAAGACCTTGGCAGTTATGAGCTGCAAGAGCAGCAAGTGCCCTTACCCGCTGAGCCATCTCTCCAGCCTCACCCCAGTGACTTTTGACTGTTCCTGAAGGTCAAATAATTTCAAAAGAGAGTTGTCTTTATTCACAAGGATTATGTCACATAAATGTCCTAAACAGTAGCCCTTTTGGAACATTAAAGATAGACCAACTTACAGAGCTAAGGGATAAGCAAAGTCCTAATAACAACCCTGAAGGAAGAATAGCACTCATCTTCATGTAAGGACTGTGGTGTATTTTGCTAAATGAGAGAAAATAGATTTCATAATTCACTGCCAGTAATTTGCTGAGATCTAGATTTTATGATAGACGGTGCCTGAAGTCCACACGCAGGAGCCTCTATATCCTGGTCACCGAGAATATGCATATGATATAAACTGGGACACAGAACACTGCCAGGGGACTCTGCTGGGCTCAGCCATAAAAGGGTTCTTTGTAAGAAGTGTTAATGGAAAGCTAGAGCCAAGCTGTAAAGACCCTCCAGGCAAGGGCCATAGCTGGCTCATTGAAGAGACCAGTAAAAACCTGCCGAGGGAGGTGGACACATAAGAATGCGCACAACGCCTCCTCTTTTTGCCAGAATTTTAGCCACTAGAATTTATTCTGAAAACATTATCTTAATAAGAGGGCTTGGGATGTCACACAATAGACACTAACATAGGACGGGTAGTAATTTAAAGATGTATGGGGAAATGGGGAATAAGACAGAATGTTAAAAAGATGTTTTATGGTCTGGTATGTGGTTCATTTATTACAGTGCCTGCCTCAAATTCATGGAGTCCTCAAGCCACGATGGCACATGCCTAGAATCCAGCACTTAGGAGGCTGTGGTTATTTTATAAACTCGTAGTCATGCTTTTTTGAAAAGCCCAACTCAGCTATATAATTTCCACTTTTCAACAGTTTTTCCCTGTAGCTCTGCCTGCCCTGGAACTCACTCTGTAGATCAGGCTGGCCTCAGAGATCCACCTGCTTCTGCTTCCCAAGACCTGGGATTGGAGGTGTAGATCACTGGGCTTGTCACCCACAGGAAGTCCCCATCTCAGCTATAAAGTCTTGACGTTTCATGAGAAAGGAACCAGCCATTTAATAATGAAAAGGCTAACTAGAAGGAGAGGCTCACTTAAGTAATGTTCTTAAGCCTATGCTCCTGGAGAGTGGAAGGTCAAACAGAACTAAGATGGAAAGACTCGATTTTGTAAGCTAATTCAAAAAATATATACCTCTCCACCCCAATGACTTTAAAGTGCTTATTACAGAGGAGCTGAGTTCAGTTTTCAGCATCCACGTTGTGCGACTTACATCCATCTATAACTTTAGCTCCAGGAAGTTCAACGCTCTTTTCTTGCTTCCATGGGCACCTGTACTTACACGTTTATACCTACACATAGACACACATATGCATGTACTGAAAAATAAAATCTTAGGGAGAGACAGATGGCTACACAAACACAGAGAGACAGAGGATTCTGAACATAGCACCTACATGAGTGGCCAATGCTTCCCTCAGAAAATCTCAGGGTCAGCATTGGGACACCTCCCTATGAGTTATAAGTCAGGGTAGCCCCTAAAACAATAAAGGCTAGTCTTATCGCTACTGGCTGCCCATCATAAGTAGCGAGAGTGAAGACCCTATTGCTGGTGACATACATACTCTGGTCACAGGGCATAGAGAAACCAAACAGGTGGTGATAGGACAACTTCCTCCCTCCTGGCCAGCTTTGGCAGCACTGTGAAAGTGTTGTGCAAGCTACCTGGGAAGAAAAGTCACACATGCTGTACCATAGTGGCACTAAGACTACGGGGTTAGCCTACTGCTTTCTGACTGGGTTTGAGGTCTGCTCCACACGAGGGAATTCATATCCGGTACTGTGAGTCTGTCTGAAAGCCCATGGCTGGGGAGATCTGTGAGAGGGAAGAAACTTACTACCGTTGTTCTGTTAAACAGACATGTTGCCAAACCGCCTTGTAAATATTTAGGCTATGTCCATCAATTCATGGCATGCTACCACTTGGGCAGAGGAGTTTCTTTCTGCAGGGGGCAGTAGTTAATGCATTAGCATGATTGTCCAAAATGTGGATAATACCCAAGTGACTGTTGAGTGATCAGTCTTAAACGGAACAAGTATTTCAACCTTGCACCCCTTTCCCCCACTCCCTAATGTTCAGGGAAAGGAGGAACAGAAGAAATGGAAACGCAGAGGATGAGAAGAACATCGTGAAATCTTGTCTTCTGAAAAATGGCACCCATGAATTCACTCAAGTTATGGTTTCCTGAACATGACCATACACGACCGTCACACGAGCGAGCCAATACAACTAGTCAGCATTCAGCAGGCAGCACTACCTAACTGGACTCAAGTTACGTGAAGGTGGGAAGGGAACACACTGGGGTGTGCCCAGGGGAAGTATGGGGGTACGTGTTTGGGTGTGGTAGGCATAATTACGTTGTGATTGTATGAAACTGTCAGAGAGTAAATCAAAGCCTTAAGACGGAAAAGGTTAAATGACAGCTCGGAAAATTACAAGATAAAAATGGCTGATATAGGTCAGTGTCAACATTATACTCCTCAGAGGCCACTTTACGAGTGACTTAAGTTTAAGGCTATAATATTAAAAAAAATACTAGTATTTGCCAGGACAGGTTACTCATGCCTGCAATCCCAGCACTTGGGAAGTGGAGGCTGAGGGACCGTGAAAGAGTTCAAGGTCACCCTCAGTTACAAATTGAGTTGGAGACCAGCATCCCTCAACTCCCAATTCTAAAATTTCATGCTGATGTTTTATTAAATACCTTGAGTACTCATGGCTCAAACTAAGAAAAAAAAAAAAAAGACCAATAAAGCCTATGTAAGAAACTTTTAGGAATTTAAAATATTTCAGAAGTGAAAAAAAAAATGACAAAATTTAGGCATATATGCAAAGAGCAAAAACTGTAAAGAAAACAGCTTTAAAAGCTATGCGAGGCGGTGCCTTTTCCATTGAGAACAACCTATAAATTGTCAGGATCTGCTATCTACTACGTTTGGGTGTGTTTTTACTTTTGTGGTTACTTATTTATTTGCGATAGGGTGTGATATAGGCCAGGCAAACCTGGAACTTACTCTGTAGCTGAAGATGACCTTGAATTCTGAACCACCTGTTTCCACTCGCCAAAAGCTGGGATTCAGGGTGCAGGCACCAGTCTGACATACCATATCCCGAGTCATCGTAATTCTAGAGCCACGCATTATTACTAAAGTCTGCTCTTTCTCCCTCAAGGGAGGCACAATGTTATCCACGATTTAGAGAATTCATATAGTTCCTTAAGGCTGCATGATTCATAAGCGTGGCATAAGGCTAGAATCCCAGTTTTTATCGCATATTAGCTCTTGCCACTCATACCATCCAGTTCAAGAAGGAACCATCGAGAGACAGTGAGGTAAGATGACAGCTCGCTAGCTCAGAAAGGCGGGAAGTAGGAGGGCTCTCCAAAGGGTCCTGTTACTGTCTCAAGTCAATTTTCTTCATCTGAGTTTGGCTTCCTTACCTGCGCTCCTCATCTGACTTGGCATCATGCCTCACCCACTTTTAGTGTCAGTCCCTCAAAGGCTGTGGAAAGCTAGGTCACCCACCGTCCGTCCCACTCTGGAACTCAGCAGGTAGGTCAAAGACGTGGCCGTAACCTCAACCCCAGCTTGGCACTTCACTTCCATCAGAAGTCCCATTCCTCAGACTTCCGTGTCCCCACTTCTGTTCACAGCCACTTAACTCCCTCCGAGTGCCCAGATTGGGCACTGCAACCAACTCCTGCTTCTTTTGGAGGAGACCTGGCCCCTGCACGGCCAGCCTGGCCCACAGTACCCCTCCGTCCCTGGGCCCGGCAGTGCCCCTCGCTCACTGCCCCCTCCTCGATGCCACCGGCGTCCTTCTCAGCAAAGACCGCCCCTCGGGCCCGGTACCCGCGCGGGAGCCCCTTCCTCACCCGGCGAGCACAGTCCCGATGAGGTATAGCAGCAACAGGCAGAAGGTGCTCAGGTTCTGCGGGGCCATGGTGTGGCCTGGTCCCACACTCTCAGCCTCTCGTGCCTCCGCGTCGGCTGATCAGCCCTTCCGGCCCAGAGAGGCCGCCTCACGCCCGGGTCTCCTGCCGGGCCGCGGAGACAGCTAGCGCGCCCCCTTCCTCAGCTGCCACTTTCCGGGAGCCCCTGAGCCGGCGAGCAGCCAGGCGTGGGCCAATCGTCGCCGGGGACATCACACGCGGCCGCCACTCCGCAGCCAATCAGCGCGGTACACTTCACCTCCGTGGCGGCGCAGGTAGCCAATCCGATAGCGGAACTGCACCCGCAGCTGCCGACCAATGGGGAGAGGCAACATCATAGGTCCGCGCCGCCCGGAAGCTCAAGGGAAAAGCAGAAATTTACCGGTGGTGAAGAGCGCGCTGCGAGAAAACACGAATGTCCACCAATCGGGCGTCTACTTCCCGATTCTGACCAATTGCCTGCGAGGGATATTAACTTGGTTGCCAATCTGGAAACCCTACGTCGGGTGTGCACGTGACACGCGCGCGATCACCGGGACGCTACCCCTGGGAGGTGATACACTCTGTACACGGGGCGTCTTGCCTAGGGACACGATCTCGCAGAACAGACTTACTACAAATGGTTTGATTACAAATGGTACCTTGTAGGGAAGCCGCCTTGGAGACCGACTTAAGTTCAGAATCGGCTTCCAGCACTTCGTAGCGGTGAGAGAGCCCCATGCCCCGTCCCGCTTCCGAATCTGTTAGTCTGAGAAAACTAAGGCAAAGCGTTCATTGGCAATGTTGGAAATCAATTGAAACATTTTCTGTAAGTTTCCTAACAGAGTTGCACGTAGTAAGTATGCAATCAATAAAAGCCATTATTACTGTTAGGAGTAGAGCTTGTTCAATTGGTTATTCTTTTCTCCAGTTTACTACAGAAAACTAGCTGTTTAGGAAAGCCTCTCCGTTTAGCCTTGCTTCTTGCATAGCCTGTCCGGATCTTTATCAACGAACCGCATCTTGAATTTGTCCGATATACCTCCACTTCTTCATCTCTCGCCCAAAATAATAGTTATCTCGTCCTTGCAAAGGCCTCCTAACCGATCTTCCTGCCTCCAAACTTTATATCTCGATACGATACTTTAAAATACTTCTGCGCTCCCTCCCATGATTGTGTGCATGCAGGAGCGCACTAGGGACCCAGGATCACAGAGGAAGCTGGGGGACCTGGGAGCCCAAGGTTCTGTCTTTCTCCTGAGTGCTGACATTTCAGGCCTTTGTTCCTGCAGCTGCTATGGGTGAAATTCAAAGCCTCTTGCTTGTACAGCAAGTAAATGGCAAGCTTTATGACCGAATTATTTCCCCAGTGCTCTTGTGATTTAAAAAAAAAAAAAAAAAGTCAAGTCATGTCACTCTCCTGCTTAAAAGCCTCTAATGGCTTTTCATTGCACTCAGAGTAGAATGGCAACTCTCTGGTAACTTACAAAGCTGTTTAATGATCCGTATCCTCACCCATTAACTATCTAAATGTGTTCCAGAAGAATCAGCTTCCTCCTTTTAAAAACTTTTCATTGTGTACATTCATTGTATATGGTACTTTCTTGTATAAGCAAATTATACAATATAATAATATTTTCTCCCTTTTACCATGTACCCTCTTACCTTTCTTTTCTCTCTGTCCTGTTATTTCCTTTGTTTCTCTAGACAGTTTTGCTTCTGCTTTCATGCCATATATGTACATATGTGATTGTAAGTACCTATATAAAACTTAGGAACCACAAATGAGGGAAAACATATACTTGTTTCTCCGAGACTGGCTTAACTCCCGTAGGATTATCAGCTCCAGTTGTATCTGTTTTTCTGTAGACAACATAAGTACATTCCTAATGGCTGAAAAAAAAAACAAACAAAAAAAAACCCAACCAACCAAACAACACATTGTGTATGTAAATCACATTCTTTAATCGGTTGTTGAATTCCTAGGTTAGTTCTGTGACTTGGCTACTGTGAGCAGGGCTGGCACAAAGGTGTTTTGCCAAAACCCTCTCAGCATTAAAAAGACTCGCTTTGTGTGCTATTCTGCGATCCGTTTTAGATGTTGGGAAGGCGGTGTTTGCATGCTTTGTAGATGTCTGGAAGGTCTGTTTGGCCTAGGATGCTGTTTAATGCTGGTGGTTAGTTGTTGTCAGGGTAGTCTGTATCGTTGAGGGTGGGCTATTGAACTCCCCCATTCTGGGGCTAATCTGTGTCTGTGTCTAGTCCTGGTAGTATCTGTTTTATATAATTGGGTGCACCTGGGCTTGGGGAATATATGATTTGGAATAGTAATGTCTTGATTGACTGTTCCCTTTGTCATTATGAGGTGACCTTATCTTTTCTGCAAAGATTTGATTTGAGCAACGTCCATTTGCTTCCTAGGCTCATTTCCTTGGAATACCCTTTTCCATTCTTTCACCCCAAGGTGGTTAGTACTGTTCTTGATGGTGAGATGCATTTTTTTGAGATAACAAAAAAGGTTGATCTCCTCCCCCATCCCCCTTTTAAATCCAATTTGCTATCCTGTGTCTTTTGATTGGGGAATCAAGATCATTAAGATTCAATTATCAATGAAAAGTATGTATTGATTTCCCATCATTTTGTTGAATATGTAATGTTAGGTGTTGTCCTGTGCTTGCTTGCTTAGTTTTCTGTTCCTTGGTGGTTTTTCTTTCCATTGGCCTTGTGGGTATGTTTACTTCTGTCTCCATTATGAAGGATTCCTTCTGTAGAACTAGCCTAGCGGCCATGAATTCCATTAGCCTGTTTTTTTTTTTTTTTTAATCATGAAAAGGCTTCCTTTCTCCTTCAGTTATGACAGGTAGCTTATGATAGTCTGGGCTGGCAGTTGTTATCTTTCAAAGCTTAAAATGTATGGTTCGAAGCCTTGGCCCATGCGTTTGGAATACTAGCTACAATACCCAAACTCCCCTGAGAGCAAAGATGCTGTCTGTAAAAATAATCATTATCAAAGTGTAGGCTCACTATGAAAATACAGTAATAGTCAGAAAAACAAAAAGCAAGTCATCCCTTGAGCTCCAGTCATTCTGGATGCAAAGGGACACCTAAGTACTTAGGATAGTACTTAGTACTAAGTACCCTTAAGTGCTAAGGTACTAGTAAGAGCTAAGATAGTTCACTATGGCATATTTACGTGGATATGAATGGAAAGAAAAACAGCAGAGTAAGACTAGTGTTGTATGAACTTTACCTGGGGGCTTTTCACCCTGCCAGAGAAACAGTTCTACCTAAGCGTGGCTCCTAATTAGAATCACTTTTAGCAGCATGGGCAGTTTCGCCCCGCAGCACTGAAGAAGCTTCTCCTACCAGCTGTTAATTGCATGCAGCTGAGCCCCTCCACCAGCAACTGTTAACTGCCTGTCCATTCTCAGAGGGGCAGCCTGCAGAACAGAATACTAGTAGGACGGTGTCTTACAGAAAATCTCAGGGCGTGCAGATCTCCTGCAGTTAATCATAGCTGTTCAGAGTTCAAGAGCTCCACAGCCGTGTCATGCTTGGAAGATGGCATCCACGCCAGAACAGCCTTTTCCCCCCTTCTTAGTCTTCTCCATCTTCTGCGTTCTTGGAGCCTTGGGTGGGTGTGTAGGTGATACCGATGATATAGGTATAGATGATGTAGATATTGGTGATATAGATGGCCCATTCAGGGCTGAGCATTCAGGAGTCACACTTCTCTACTTTGGCCATTTCCGTTTCTTCAGCACTATTGTCCACTGCAGAAAGAAGCTTTCATGGTTCAGAGATGACAGCAACAATAATCTGGGCATAAACATAAGCATGTAAAAGGCAAATGGACCAGCACATCCTGTTTACTTAGCAAACTCACAGGAGTAGCTTCCCCACTAGGGCTATGATCTCCCCAGCCACTGGCTTTTGACCAGGTTTAAGTACTAGATTTACAGTCCCAGCCATGAATTTCTTCCATTTCTTTCTGTGGTGCGGACCTTAAGTCTAATAGAAAAGAAGTTGGTCTTATTTACAGCAGCCATGTGACTGCTGTACCAGAAGGCATGTGGATGGGTAAGGCTGTTAGTGACAGCATTCAGCGCTGTGAGAAGTAGCCCACAGGGAGAAAGCTTCCAGATTAATCCCAGTTTGATCTCTCCATGACCCGCAACCAGAGTATGTGATGTCTTCAGTGGTAGGGGCTTTCCGTCTAGTTCTTCAGGCACTCAATTGCTTGTATTGTTTGGGGGCGGGAGCTCAGGGGTTCCTTGGCCAACAACTTTTTTCCCCCCTCCGAGACAGGGTTCTCTGTGTAGCCTTGGCTGTCTTGGGCTCACTTTGTAGGCCTTGAACTCACAGTAATCCACCTGCCTCTGCCTCCTTGACTGCTGGGATTACAGGAGTGTACCACTGTGCCCAGCCAGCAACTCTTAAGGAGGCTTAAGGAGGTAGTCTATCCTGGGCATAGTGATGAAAGGTAAGACCAAAATGTTACTAAAGTCCAGCAGAGAAAATAACAACCCTTTTAGTGCCATTTCTGTTACTTGGGACCTGTTTCCAAGGCCTAACTGCCCCTCCAGCTCTGCTGCCTGCTGAGTGGAATGCTCCACTCTGTATGTAGCCCTCCTTGCTGGATGTGCCATGATGATGACATCTCAAACATCTTGGGGACTCCATCACAACCCAGGCTTTATCTTCACAGCTTCATACAGTGGCTTCTCAGGAACTCTCAACCTGACACACACACACACACACACACACACACACACACACACACACACACACACTGCCAGGGCTCAAAAAGTTCAGAGGAAACCAAATCCATGACCTCTGCAGTCTTGTATCTTTCGGGTTTCCAAAGCCAGTATGGCGTGGATGATACTACCTACTTCTTCTGTCAGCTGGTGATGGAGCCTGAGCCCCTGGGACTACTATTGGAACAGCTTCAGTGTGCAGCCGCTGGTGAAAACTTACCCAGGTATTTGCTAGGTATGAAGTGGAGACCAGAGGGCCTCTCCTCTCCCAGGCTGGGACCTACGTTGAGGGGTTGCCCTCAGGACTCCTTCCTCTCCTTTTGTTGCAGTGCAGGGCACGGTGTTACTGTATTTTTCAGACTGTAAGACACCTGATCATAAGACACACCCAGCTTTTAGAGCAGTAAACAAGAAAAACAGTAAAAACAGCAATCGGACCATAAGGCGCACCCTAATTTCCCCCCACCACTTTTGGGGGTGGAAAAAGTGCGTCTAATGGTCTGAAAAATACGGTAATCCCTTTAGCAATTACTGCCTCTTTTCCGGGACATGCCTTGGAGGCAGATTTAAGCTTCTCACTGCTTTTTCTTCCTCTCCAAACTGCACATGTATTTCTTTCTGCCCCACTTCTTTTTTATTGTAGGCCTACATCAGAGTAACCAGTAAAAACCATGCAACAGGCTCGGTGTTAGGCTGCCTTGAAATTTTAGTCAATTTCTTTTAGACGCAGGCTTACTCAGATTCTTAGGAAAGGGGCAGGATGCAGCCAGATTCCCTGCCAAAACATCGCACTAATGCCCCAGTCCAAGTCCTAGCAGAGTCCTTGTTCCCCTCCTGAGCATCATCCAGGCTCCACTGTCTCGATCTTTCAGCACTGCTGTCTTATGGCCTCCACAAGAGTGACTCATGACATTTTGCTTCCAGCATTCAATGCTTTTCCAGCTTAGAGTTCTGAAACCTTGACATTCTACAGAACATATGGTCAGGTTTACCACAGCAGTGACTCCACTTTTGGCACCATTTCCTGTATTAGTTTCTTTTCTGTTATTGTGATTAAAAAAATAAAAGTTAGAGGAGAAAGATCTTAATTTGCTCATAGTTCCAAAGGGATGGTTGTCACGGAGGGGAAGGCATGACAGTAAGAACAGAAAAGTGCCTGACCACAGTGCATCTACACTCAGGAAGCAGAGAGAAACAGCAGGTGAGACAGACAGACAGACAGACAGACACACACACACTTTAAAAACTTATTCTCCATTCAGTTCAGTGACAAAATATTCCCTGATTATCATAGTTTATTAGACATTAGTAAGGCCTCTGTCTATAAACAGTACTATGAGTTTTTCTTTCTGTATTAAAGGCTAGACCTGATGGTTAGGTATCTTTATCACTGCTGCCTCATCCTCATTATTCACTTATCATGGGTTTCAAGTTTTGGGCGCAATGTGGGGACTAAGAGAGAAGTTGTTACCAGGGAGCTGAGTGTTGCTGTGATGGTTTGACCATGCTTCTTTTTGGTGGAGTGTGCATTTTTGGACTTTGGATTAGGAAAGCAGTTGAATGTTTTGGGGTCGGGGCAGCATAGAAGACAGCACTGAGGGAGATTTGAACTCTGTGGGTCCAGCTCAAGGAATTTCAGAGGGACAGAATATTAGCAATATCTCGTGATATTTTGGCAAAGGATGTGTCCAAAAAAGTCTGCCTGAGGCTAAATTGAAAGTTTTAGACGAATGCATTGGCAGAGGAGATTTTAAGACAGTTCAGTATTGACTCTTGTGTGGTTGTTAGTGGTTACTCTTACGCAGATCTATAATGAAAAAGAGTAAGCTGAGCAGGGGAAAATAAAAATGTACAGTTTGAGGAGAAAAGGAGCGCCAGGCAGTATAATAGAGCTAAGTCTAAGCTAATGGAGATAAAGAAAAGCCTGATGCTAAATGGAATAAAGGGAGTGGTGACCTGGGGGCAAGGCCTTTCCCAGATAAGCCTCCAACTGTGGAAAGGAATGAAAGGAAAGCATAAGCAGTGAAGAAACCATCTACAACAGAAAGCTGATGCAGATGTATTGAAAGAGAGGCCACATTCCAGTCCTAGCATGCAGCAGAACTTGGCAGCTTTGGCCCTATGGGTCTGGCTTTGGAGCCAAGGATACAGGAAAGCAGTTTTCTCCCTCCATGACTGAGGAAAGGAAAGCTGCTGTATGTCAGGAGTGTCCCTGCATGGAGGCCCAGAGAGGCCATTACCTGAAGCTGTGAAGGCGAAGCCTGAATTGCCTTGGAGACCCCAAGATTTTTGAGATACCAGAGTGGTGGGGTACCTGCTAACTGTTGTAGTCAACAAAGCTGGAAGGAGTTGGAGACTCTTTCAGAGCACTTTGACATCAGACATGGAGATGTAGAGTTTAGAGTTTTCCCTGCTGGTTTTCCTCCAGTATTTCCTCACCATGCTTTCTTTCCTCCTTTCTGGAATGATACTGTACATTCGGTGCCATTGTAGTTTGGAAGCATATGATCTGCTTTTTAATTTTTATTTTACAGTGAAAAGATAGCCATGAGTCTCAGGAGAGATTTTAAACTTTGGGCTTTTAAATATGGTTGAGACTGTGATAGACTATGGGGATTTTAGAAGTTGGGCTAAATGCAGTTTTGCATTATGATACGGCTACAAGCCTGTGGAGGCCAGGAAGTGGAATGTGGTGGTTTGAGTAAGAATGGCCCTTATAGGCTCAAGTGTTTAATGCTTGGAGTGGCACACTTGGGATGGAGTAGGAGGTAATGTCAGAGTAAGTGTGGCCTTGTTAAAGGAGGTGTGTCACTGGGTATGTATGGTCTTTGAGGTTTCAAAATTGGTGCTTTCTCTTCCTTGTGGATCTGGAACTCTTAGCTACTTCACCAGCACCATGTCTGCCTCTGTGGCGCCATCGACCATGATGACAGTGGGCTAAACCTGCAACTGTAAGCAAGCTCCAACTAAATGCTTTCCTTTATAGGAGTAGCCATGTTCATGGTGTCTCGTCACAGCAATACAACAGTGTGACAGTTATTTACTGCAGATATAACTTGTACTCTATCCCTTGCTCCTGACAGCACAAGAAATACCAAGTCAGCGCTTCATCTCCTTGTCTTTCACTACCCTCTCTCCTGCCAGTGCAGAGGTGAATGTGGGTATCATCTTTATCTTTCTTTCTTGTAATTCTTCCTTTTTGATCTCAGTTTTTCTGGGAAGACAGCTCAACCTTAGTTGCATATCTTACTGTCCAGCTAAGGCCCAGGCTCCAGATTGCTTGAACCCTTGTCCCCTACATGCTACTTGGAGGGAAGGTCGCATATTCTCTAATCCGCACTCAGTGGACCCATTTGTCAAGGAGGCAGGCCACTCCATAGCTTATTGAGGAAGATGACCACCTTGGGATCCACAGCGATCCCTCCTTCAGACACAGCAGATCCCGTGGTATGTCTTTACCCACGGTGTGTGGACAGTGGAAGACATGCCATCCTGTCCCACATTTGGAAGGGTTGTCCCAGTCCCTGCTTCAGTGCTGTGCAAGTGCTCCTTACAAAGTCCTCTTTGGTTCCATCATGTCCCACGTTTGGGCAACAAGCATTGTGTGAGCTTTTTCTGGGAGTGTGACTAGATGTCTGTTGATGCCACATAGGTCACCATCACCACCACGAACAACAACAACAACAACAACAACAACAACAACAAAAATCACACACAAGTCTCGCACGATAACCAATGAATTTATTGGGGTTGCTTACAGGAACATGAGTGAGAGGTTTCAACAGGAGCACGGACAACTTAAAAGTGACTGCACCTTGAGGAAAATCTCTCCCTCTCAGCATTGTGCACTGCCTATATATTATATATCTTCAGAGAGGGCTTGACTTCTTGAGTCATTCTTTCCACCCTAGCAACCATTAACTGCCTGAGTATCCTGAGGCCTCAGGAGCCTTGCACCCCCTGTAGTAGGACACCAACCTTGTGCAGGTCTTTTGCAGATGGTCACAGCCGCAGGGAGTTTAGGGCCAACAGCCACAGCATGCTTAGAGGATAACAGTCCCCTAACACAATTAGTCCATAAGGACGACTAGGAATGAGGATTAGTGTTGGGGTGATTAAAACTAGAGGAGGGAAGAGTAAATAAGAGTGAGCAGTGAGTGCCAGAGGGGAGATGGTGCTGTTCAGGGTAAAGATCGAGTGAAAAGAGAGAAGAAACACAGTCATACAACCTGAAAGAGCCGGGACTCCCAGGAGACTCGGAGATCCCACCAAACAGGCCAGCCTGTGTTCTTTGAGAAAGCCTTTCAAAATGAAAGTGGGAAAGGATGTAAGAGGGGGGCGTGGGGGGAGATAAGAACAAAACAGCACAGGCCTGTAAACTGATCCTGTGTATTGAATAAAGAGATTATTGTAAAGGGAAAAGAGCTGAGTGACTGGTCTCTTGATCCATCACCAGTACCAGCCTGGGTCCTGTTTCCCTTCCTAGGCTCTTAGGTGCCAGGCACACCCGTAGACAGTCATTTGCAAGGTCGAGCCACAGATCCTGATCCTGGCACTTGGCTGTCCTTCCCACGAGGGGTCCCAAGTGCTGAGCAGCCCTTCAGGGTTGTGAATACTGTCCTTATCGCAGTGCTGGGCCTGTCCTCAGGAGCCAAGCAGCAGATACTGTCACGTCCTCCTCCATGTGGGGCCCTCCACTGGAAACCAGGCCAACTCTGGCCCCGACTATGTTTGCTACTTGCTGAATAGGTTTTTTGCAAATCTACTGTTCGTGTTCAGCATGGAGTCTTAGGGTTTTTGTTTGGGGACAGGGATCTTAAATGGTTCCTGCTCCTCTCTTGTTGAATACCCAGAAAGAAGAGAGGGGGTTTCTGGTGTCTTAGTCTGCTTTCTGTTGCTGTGGTAAACACTATGACTTAACTTGGAGAGGGAAGGGCTTATTTGACCTAACAGTAACAGTCCGGTTTTTTTTTTTTTTTTTTTTTTTTTTTTTTGGCGGGAAGACAAGGATGACTCAAGGCAGGGACCAAAGCAGAGACCACGGAGGAGTGCTGCTTACAGGCTTGCTCCCAAACGCTTGCCTGGCCTGCTTTCTTATGCCATCCAAGTCCACCTGCTCAGGGTGGCACCACCAGTGGGCTAGACCCTCATTTACTGTCAATCGAGAAAATGCCCCCATTGGACATGGCCACAAGCAAGTTTGATGGAGGAAGGCCTTAATTGAGATCCCCTCTTTCCCAGATGACTTCAGTTTGTGTCAAGATGGCAAAAAATTAACCACGCGTGATGTCTCCCCTCCCCTCCTTCAATGTTTTCTTCTAAGAGTACTTTGCTGGAAGCTCTCTTTAAGCTCTCGCCCCTCCCTCTCACTGGGAGGATGGAACTTACCTAAAAGAGCTATTATTTCTTATGGCCTATCACCTAGAGAAGCTGTGAGTAGGTATTTCCTAGTTAGGAAAGCAGGAATATTGAAAGTCAGTAAGAGGAAGTTTTCTTCCTTGCCCGTCTTCTTGGTGGAATCTAAAGACCCTCCTGAAGGCTGGGACTTACTTAGCCAGGGAGTTAGAATTAAGGAGCTAATGCCAAGGCTCTCCTGTCATATCCATGGGATCTGACTTTAGCGTCAACCTTAGGACTGGGTTGAGTTCGTCTTTCCACCGTCGGTTTTGTTTACTAGAGAAACTTTACAGGTACCCACCCCAAAGTAGCTATAATCTGCTGTTATCCTTGTAATTACCCGTCAGTACCAGCTGCGTGGGAGGACCACAATTATACCGAGCCATAGAAAACGTCCTACTTCCAAGGGTGAAGGGCACAGCACAAGAAAATTCCCAGCCCCCTGGAACCAGCTTGTCCTGGGCCGCTCTAGCCGCGGTCCGCCAGGGCTCTGTGGTGGAAGACCTGGCGCTTGCGCACTGGGCGGCGGCGCGGGGTACGGGACGCTCCGCCTGCAGCTGAGGAGAGGGGTGGTGGTGAGTGCTGCGCTGCTGCTCACTGTGTTGCGGCCTCTGGGGAGGGAGGGTTGGCTGCCCCGGAGCCCGCCAACTCGGTCTGCGCCCTTGGCCATTTCCCCTCCTCGGGGGACAGCGGCGGGGCGGCCGAGCTCCGGGAAGCCCTTTGGCTTACCCGCCCAAGCCAGCGCTGCCCAGGTAGCAGCCTCCGGGGTGGTGCCTCACCTGCTCTTGATGAGCCCAGTCATAGTACTGGGGTCGGCAGCATCCAGCACCTAGTGCCTCCAGGACATCTTGTCCGTTTAGGAGAAAACCGAGGGCTTCCTGACGGTGCTGGTCCAATGCCTGGATTGGACCGGACCGCCGTAGATGTTTAGCAGAGGTTTACTTCCCCACATCCCTCGTTTAAGTTGCTCATTCTTCGTCCTTCCGTCTGGTACTTAAAGGATCTCGTGTCTAAGGGTTGTCATCCTCTTACAGACCCACTCATTTAAAAATATTCTCCCTGTACGACTTCCCAGAGTACTTTTGTAGCCATGAAGTTCTCAAAGCAGTTCAGAACCTTAAATCAGAGTGTGCCAGTTAAATATATGAACTTAGACAAGTCCCCCTACTTCCCAAAGCTTCCTGTGTGAAGTGACGGAAATGCAGGTGATTGTGTGAATAGAAGGGGTGAAAGATAATGCTTAGGATCCTGCTGCCCACATAAGCACTCCACAGGGCATATAAATGCTCTGTCGATTATTTCTTTTAAAAAATACATATTTACTTATTTTCATGTGTGTGGATGTTTTGGCTGCCTGTGTGGTTTATGCACATGGATGCTAGGATTTGAACTCAGGTCCTTTGGAAGAGCAGTCGTGCTCTTAACCACTGAGCCATTTCTGCTGCCCAATTATTTCTTTTCAAAATGCAATAATAGAACAATTCTCACTGGCCATATAGAAAGTTCTTTTCAAGTGATGTTAATGCTAAGAAGTGCTTCGTGAGATGGGTTTGGGTTAGACAATGAATGATTCAGTGTGATAGTTGTTTTGGGAATGGGGACTCTGTCAGGAGTTCCAGAAATGTCATTTTTTATTTTTTAAAATGCACGTCTAAAAATCTCCGGGAAGCAATTCATAGTGCACGATATACAGAAAGATGATAATCAGAGCATTATATTAATAGCTGAAACATTCAAACTTTTAAATATCGGACTTTTAAAGATAAAGGAGAGTAAGAAGTAAATAGGTCCCTCTGTCCATCCTTATGAATAGTCATCAATATTTTACCCAGCTTGTTTTTATGAAAAGTTGAGTAGTATTAAGTATTGGGAAAGTATGTTCAGAATGCCTGTGGATACCTTGAAAATAATATAGAGTTGTATATATGTACCACAGCCAAGGACATTCAAAATCAAAGTAGCATCCAGTGTAGAAAAAAGACAAAAAAAAAAAAAAAATGACAGTAACTAATTTCCCTTTAGTGGCGGGAATATGAGTGGGGCCCCACGTATGCTATGTTATTGTGTATAACAAATCTGGAAGTTCTGTGCCAGGACTGAGCACAGGCATGTCAGGCCGTGCACTGCCACAGAGAACCCATGCACAGATGCTTTCCCTCTCCTTACCCGTGTTTACACTCATATCTTTGTCTGCCTTCTGATAGGACTGCTTGGTCTTGAGCCTCAGGCTCAAATAACAAGTTCAAATCTTCAAGAATAGCTTTTAATTTTACTTTTGTTTACTTGGTTGGGGGTGGAGTGGGGAGCTGTGGGCAGTAGAAGATAGCCTACAGAAACGGCCTCCCCTCTTCAGCATGTGAGGCTGGAGGGTTGGACTCAGGTCATCGGGCTTGGTGGCAAGATCTTTATCCCTGAGCCATCCTGATGGCTATTTAGCCAAATCATTATTGACCAGCTGTCTTCCATGTGTAATTGATACCACTGTAAAAACTTGGTCCACTTATTTCTACCAATGTTTCATAGCAGGACACAGCATAGTATCCATAGTGACAGTGTGACATTCCCTACTGCCCCCACCACCTCTCCTTTTCTTCATTCTCTAGGCAGGAATATAACCCTGACCATACACATTTACATACTTTTAAATAAGATAATTTCCTCATAAGTTTTTGTTTGTTTTTTCTAAATCCAATAGATTACAATGGAGTTTGACCAGAAGTCTCTATTTTGCTTTTGGTGGGGGCCATAGCTGCTATTAAACAGAGGATACAGCACATTTAAAGGTAACTGAGGGAGGATCACTTCTTAAGAAAAATGGGTAAATGGGATTTGTTTCATGTGCGTAAAGAAATGTGTTCTTTCGTAGGTATGCGAAGAAGCTTCTTTGTCCTGATGTTTTCAGAGAGACTATGGATCAGTCCGGAGTTCTCCTCTGGGTAAAGGCGGAACCTTTTATAGTGGGCGCCTTGCAAGTCCCACCTCCATCCAAATTTAGTCTCCACTACATCAGGAAGATAGCCACCTATGTGCGAACTCGGGCCACAGAAGGTGCCTATCCACGTCTCTACTGGTCCACGTGGAGGCGCATTGCCTGTGGGAAGCTGCAGTTGGCTAAGGATCTTGCATGGCTTTACTTTGAAATATTTGATAATCTTTCGGTGAGGACACCAGAGGAGCGCCTGGAATGGTCTGAAATTTTGTCCAACTGCACAACTGAAGATGAAGTTGAAAAGCAAAGAAATAAGGTATGGATTGATGTATATGTAGTTACTTTGAGAAATAACCCATTCTTTTGTTGTTGTTTGTTTTTATTCTGTTCTGTTTTTTCAAGACAGGGTTTCTCTGTGTAGCCTTGGCTGTTCTGGACTCACTTTGTAGACCAGGCTGGCCTTGAACTCACAGAGATCTCCCGAGTGCTGGAATTAAAATAAATCCTTTATTTTTATACTAACAGTATAGTTTGAGGTTTTAGGTTGTTGGTCATTGTGATTCTAAAGTACTATATTTGAATTTTAGCATTCCTATTTGGAAGTGTTTTGATATATGTGTTTGATTAATTAGTCCATACTTACTAGTCCATATTTCCCCACTCCTGAATTGGAAACTCTTCCACTGACTGTAAAAATATTTTGGGGCAAGTGAATGGTATGAATGTGTGACATGTTGCAAGTAGCGGCACCCCAGTCTCTTTAGCAGTCTGTTGCCTTCATCTTACTGAGCTACCTTAGTTTAATGCTCACTGTGAGAGATTAAGAGAGTACAGACTTAGTCTGAGCAAGGTCTCATGGCACAAGCTGTAATCCCAGCCGCTAAACAGGCAGGAGAACCACAGGTTCAGGGCAGCTTGGGCTACAGAGTGAGTTTAAGTCTAGCCTGGGCAACGTAGTTTCAAAATAATACATAAATAAAATGCAGATATAATTACCTGCAAAAGATCCAATGACTCCACCAGACAATTTCAGAAAAGTACAATAATAGGATGTAAGAACAACAAACAAAAATCCGTAGTTTTGCTATAGAAAGAGAGACAGAGACAGAGAGAGAGAGAGAGACAGAGAGACAGGAAAACACTCAAACAACCTGGGAATAAATATAACAAAGGAAATGAAAAACCTCTACAGTGAACACTGTAAGTACTGAAGGAGGAGATTGAAGAAGACATAGAAAAATAGAAATGACACCAATGCTCACAGATTAACAGAAGTAATATAAAAAATGGCAATGTTACTAAAAGCGATCTACAGGTTCTATACAACTCAAAATTTTAATGACATTCTTTGTGGCAACAGGGATCCAGGAGGGAGTGAGGGAGGCAGGGTCACAAACCCAGGAAATAAACTCCCCCACATCAAGGCATAGATCTATTTTATTATGCAGCAGCAAGCATTTTTATATAGCCTTCAGACCAATAGGGATCAGTATGAGTTCTCGGGTAGCCAATCATCCTACTGTCACTATGGGGAGGTGCCAGGCTGCCAGCACCTGAGACTTCTGTGAAGATGAGGGAAGCAGCCACCTTCCTGTTCCGGGCTCCTTCTGAAGTTTGCTAGGATCCTCTATCTTGTGTTACACGGTGTGCCAGTGGACGTGGGCACATGTACTATAGAGCGGTATGGGAGCCTCTCTTGCAGTCCACTGTGCCCCAGCCCCAGCCCCTACAATTCTTTACTATACAAGGAAAACAATCTTAAAATTCATACAGAAGCACAGAAGACCCTGGCAAAACAGTTACGGAGAAGGAACAAGGCTGGAGATATCACAATACCTGATCTCAAGGAGCCATAGTAACAAAAACAGACACATAGCCTAACAGATAGAGGAGAGGACCCAGAGGAAGAACAAACACAGCTCCAGCCACTAATCTTCAACAACTGTCAGAAACACATCGGAGAGATGGTGTCGTCTTCAGTGAGTGGTACTGGGAAAGCTGGGCGGCCATATATAGCAAAGTAAAACCAATGAAAAGTACACCAAAGACCTGAAACTCTAAAGCAGTTAAGGAGAAGAGCATAAGGGGCAGGCAGAGCCAAGAACTTGCTGAAAGGACTCTCAGAGCACAGGGCATAAGCTCATGAGTTGATGATGTGGATTGTGTGCGCTTAAAACTACTCAGTGAAGGAAATACTTGGAAGAGTGAAAAGACATCACAGAATGAGAGAAAATCCAAACTACATCTAATGGGATTGACCTCTGGAATCCATAAAGAACTATGCAAATTAAACAAAATGAAACAACTCAACTAATAAATGGGCAAATGAATTGCATAACAAGTCTCAAAACAAACAAACAACCCAAGTGGCAACCAGGCATGATGGCACGCACCTTTAATCCAGCACTCGAGAGGCAAAGGCAAGCGCATCTCTGTGACTTTGAGGCTAACCTGGTCTGCAAAGCAGGTTCCAGGACAGCCAGAGCTACACAGAGAAACCCTGTCTTGAAAAAAAAAAAAAGTGGCAATAAATGTATGAGAAAAATGTTAAGTATCTTTAGTCGTTAGGGAAGTAGGAATTCAAGCTGCTTTGAGAATCCAGTTTACTATAGTCAGAATGGTTGTTCTAGAAAACAAATTGCAAGGACTACTGATGAGGTTGTGGGAAAAGAGGATCCCTCACACTGCTGATGGGCATGTAAACAGGTGCAGCCACTATGGGAATTTGCTTGAATGTGTGTACCTAGGGGTAGCATAAGTGAGCACACCAAGGACATACGTGACAACCATGTTTATTGTTACAGTGCACAGCGGCCAAAATATAGAATGAGCCAAGTTGTTCACCAACAGAGGGATGAAGAAAGAAAATGTATATGTGCCTAGTAGAACTTTATTCAGCTGTAAAAGAGAGTGAAATTAGATTGCTGTTACTAGTATATGTGGTTTATGTGCATGATAACGCCATAACAAAGCCCATTGCTTCATATAGAGAGTATGTTCCACTAAAATGTTTTAAAAATTACACTCCAAAATAGATAGGTGCCTTTAGAAAGTGATTAAAATTAGGTAAGGTCATTAGGGTAGACTTAATAGTGGTGGATTTGTGTGTGTGTGTGTGTGGGGGGGGAGGCAGGCAGGCAGACAGACAGACAATATATACACTCCCACTCTTGCCCTCTGATGTCCCCTTGTGACTCTGCCAGCAGAAGGCTACTACCAGACAGATACCCCTTTACCTTGCCCTCCAGAACTGTGAGCCAAAACAAGTTTTTTTCCCCTAAAATAGCCTGCCTTGCATATGTCATTATACTAACAAAAGTAGACTGAGACAGCATGCAAAGGAAGTCATGATTAACTTTCGGTGTCTGGCTTCCTTAGCATGTGCTTTGTTCCCATCCATGGGTAGGGCTATGTAGGTCTCTGGAAAGATGGCAATCAGTTACAGGTAACAGTACAGTTGCCCCAGCCCTGCAAATTAGGACCTGAGTCCTTGGCTTCAGTTTTGTGGGCCGGTCTTGAGAGTGACAAATATGAATTCATCTATGTTCCCATGACTGTAACGCATAGCATATTAACTTCAGCAGAGCCTGGAAATGAATGCCACCTGGATGTGTGCCCTGGAAGAAGAGGAGGCCTTACATCTATCTTGTGTTTCTAACACTGTCCTAATAGCTAAAGATTTTGGAAACCTAAAAGCAGTTTGTCCCACAACTAAGCGGGGAGGACAGTGCAATTAGTCACAGCAATAGAGAGCAAGCATACCCAAGAAGCTGAAAAACACAGGTTCCCATGATCGCCCAAATCCACTCAACCAGTAGCTGTTATACGCTAGGGGCAGTAGTAGTGCCTGGACGCGGAGATGTGTAAAATGTTAAGACACTTCCAAGCTTTTTGACTGTTTATTTTGTACCATAGTTCTTGCTAGTTACTGTGGATATAAAGTAGAAAAAGCAAGACTCCTTACAGGGAGACTGCCTGAAGTAGTAATGATACTATAACATCTATTAAAATAGAGATAAAATTAAAGGTTCATCCTGTGAAAGCCAATCCTTCAAAATAAGTGTTAGTTACCCAGTTGTTAGTGGTGATCAGGGCCCAGCTTGGGTGTTTCCAGTTTCTTGGTATCTTACCCAAGACTTGAAAATAAGAGGATGCACAGATTTATGAAAGAAGCAAGGTGATTTTATTTGGCACAAAGTGACAGTACAGATTAAAGAGAGATGCGCTGTCAAGACTGACAGCAGGCACATGACTGAAGACACTCACGGGCCTTGGGCTGGGGCCTGGGTCTTTCTATGGAGTTTAGGGAAGATATTAAGGGGAAGAGGGTGCTTCTTTATTTTTGCTTGATAGATGGGTCATATTTTCATTTTCGTACTGTACATGTACCTCCCACAATGCATCTGATTTTAATCATCCTTGCCCACCTACACGTAGGCATAGGACGGTAAATAGGGGATTCTCCCTAAAATGTTGCTAGGGAACACAATTTCCCCCTGTTCTGCATACATCCAAAAGCAGTTCCAGTTGGGTCTGTCCTTCTAGTCTTCACTGGGGGCATGCTTGAATGGAAACTGTAAATGTTACCAGGGGCAGGGAAGTAACAAGTATTGTCCAGACGTGGGAGCAGGAGCGACCTGGTGCTGGTGGGGAGTTGAGTCCTGGGGTTGCTAGGCGCACTGTTTGAAGAGGGTTGTGTGTGTGTGTTACGTGCCAGGAGGGAATTAAGGTGCTAAGGGCATGATAGGGGTGTGCGTAACCCAAAACCTAGTGGGGGGCCCAAGCTCCACCACCTCCCGTGCTCACCTGCCTCAGTGTGGTTCCTCTTGTGTAACACTCTTAAAACACCAAGAAGAGGAATTGGTAAGTGGATGCCAAAGGCCGGGGAAGGGGTGAAGGATACAGGGAAGGGGTCCTCTCGTTGATGGGGACGTTCTCTTTCTGGAGATATCCTAGTTCTGATAAGTTTAAAGGTGGAAAGCTGGGTGAAGAGTATGTGAGATTTATGTTATTTTTACATCTCTGCCAAAAGTTTAAGCAAGTAAAGAGTGCTTGCCTTGAGTTGCCTCCTTGAATAAACTGGATGTGGTGGGACATGCCTGTGGCCCCAGCACTAAGGAGGTAGAGGCAGGAGGATCAGAAGTTTAAGGTCATCCTCCTTGACTACAGAGCAAACTATATATATGGACATATGAAACCCTGTATTACTTTTTAAAATACATGTATTCACAGTTGACATTGGTTGAGTGGGTTTGGGCGATCATGGGAACCTGTGTTTTTCAGCTTCTTGGGTATGTTTGCTCTCTATTGCTGTGGTAAAACACTATCCAAAACCAGCATGGATTGGAAAGGGTTTATTTACTTAAAGGTTCCAGTCCCTCCAGGGAAGCCAGGGCATGAACTCAAGCAGGAACTAGAGACAGGAACTGAAGCAAGACCAGAGAGGAGCGCGGCTTACTGGCTTGCCTCCTGTGGTGTGTTCACTGTGCTTTCCTTATACAACCCAGGACCACTGTCCAGGGCTGTCACGGCTCATAGGGGGCTGGATGCTCCTACATCAATCACTAATCAAGATGTCCCACAGACATGGGCCACAGGCCACTTGGATGGAGCCAGCTCCTCAGTCAGGGTCCCTCTTCCCAGGGGACTTAAGTTTGCGTCAAGTTGACAAAAACTAGCCAGTATGTTGGGTTAGAAATGCTCAAGATTCAAGGTTGGGGTGGATCTAAGTGTAGGCCTGGATGCGTTGCTTGCCTGGAAGTATGACAATCATGGTCTTTAAACCACACCCTTCCTCAAATAAGATGGCGATGGCAGAACAGCAGTGGGTTTTGGTTTTGGTTGTGTGTGGTTTTGTTTATTTTAAAAAGCATCTCACTGTGTAGCCTGGGGTGGACTCAAGACTCATGGTACGTCCACCTTAGCTTGCTCAGTTCTGGGGTTACAGCTGTGAGCTACCACACTGGCATTTCCTTTAAGTCAGACAAGCTTTTGAGAATTTTACAGGAGCCTGAGGTCCATTCCCCTCCAGAATGCATGTGCATGAAGAAATGGTATCGTTCCAGTTGCCACACTGATACCAGGGCAGTTAGACTGCCCTGGGTGTTCTTGGTCAGCCTGTGAATCCAGGGTCAACCTCTATGCTTGGTTGAACTCTTTTTTCCTCCTTCCATCTGTTCACTTACTCAAATTGCCATGGCTGCTTTTTCACCTGTAGTGTAATTTTGGAAAGTACATTGGTTTTCAGGAGTGACTCTAGTTACATAGTTAAGACATTCCTCTGCCAATAAATGAATGAATTAATAAAAAAAAAAAAAATCCCTCTGCCCAGGCGTCAAATGATAGCTGTTTCTAAACTTGTCGTTTTTAAGATGGGGAAGCTGTGTAACGCTGGTTTATTGTACACTGAATTGAACACTAGTGGTCGGTGGTGTTTTAAGGCGTGGTCATCTCTTGTTTCCCGAACAGCTCTCAGTGGACACACTGCAGTTTCTGCTCTTCCTGTACATCCAGCAGTTAAACAAGCTCTCGCTGAGGACATCGTTGATTGGGGAGGAGTGGCCCAGCCCCAGAGGCAGACCGCAGTCTCCGAGCCTGGCTGAGAGGCCCAGCTGTCACAGTAAGGTATTGCTGTAGCTCGTAAGGAAAGGCTTCCCCTTCACTGAACAACGGATGTTGGGATGACACCAGGCATTGTAGAGCATGCTGGAACCTCCAGTTCCTGGGAGGCTGAGCCAGGAGGGTAATGAGTTCGAGCCCAACTTGGCCTATAGAGTGAGACTCAAAATGAAAGAAAGAAAAAGAAAGCTTTCTTTCTCCTTAAATTGCTTAAGTAATTATATGTGTTTTAACAACCTGTCTCAAATAACTAACTTTCAAACATAGTGAGTCTTAAGAAAGGTCTTACTGCTTTTTTTTTCTATTTTAAAGAAAAATAAATATTTTATGCTTTATGTGTGTGTAAAGTATGTTGAAAAACTTCAAAATGTAAATCGTAGTACTATAGGAAAGCTCTGTTTTAGTGTGGATATGTACACTAGTGGGTGTGCCATAGCATGTATGTGGAGGTCAGCGGGTAGCCTGGAAATGTGTTTCTTCCCTTTTGTCCTGTGGGGTCCCCAGGCTTGGCAGCAAGCACCTTTATTGGTGGAGCCATCCAGCTGGTCCCAAGCACATCTTGCTTGGCTAATCAGTATTTTTGTATTTATGGTCTGGTTCAGTGCAGTTTTTATATCCCTAGTTTCTTGGCTTCCACTCAAGCTCCAAGTTACACACGAAAGAAAAGGCTTGAAGCTAGGATCCACTATGAGAGAGGACGTGTGGTATTTTCTTTCTGGACCTACCTCACTCAGCATACTTTTTTCCAGTTCCATCCATTTATCTGCAATTTTCATGATTCTGTTTTCTTAACAGCTGACTAAAATCGCATTGAATATATGCACCACATTTATCTTACCCATTCATCTGTTGATGAACATCTAGGTTGATTCCTCTTCCTGGCTACTGTGAGTAGAGCAGCTAAGCTCATGGATGTGCAGGCGTCTAGCAGGACATGAAGCTCTTTGGGTGTATGCGCAGGAGCAGTATATGTTTCTTCACCTGCTCTTAATTTGTGTGTGTGTGTGTGTGTGTGTGTGTGTGTGTGTGTGTGTGTGTGTGT
>OU015745.1:77296471-77310449 GCA_907169655.1 Acomys percivali | reverse complement strand
CACCCTGGGCCATCTTGTCAGGCAGGCCTCTTACACCCCGGGCCATCTTCATGGTCCCCTTTCTAGTTTCCGCACGTGTCTGTAGTCGAGCACCTGTGTCCCCTGCACTAAACACTACTTTATTCTCTCTTTTGCTTTCCTGATACTGATTTTGTTTTTTCCAAACTCCCATATCTACAACATGAAGCCCCAGTGCAGTCATCCTTGCTTCCTATGGCTTTTGGCCATGGTGAAAGAATCTTGCATACATTTTGATGAAGAGTTTTCTCAGTATTAATTTTATAGTTTCAATTTACTCAGCAGTTTCATCTGGCTTAAACCCACCCTACCACCCCACTTCCTCAGAAAACCTGCAAGATTTTAAGTTTGGAATTTCTTAATGTAGTTAGGATTTTTCAAGTTATCTTAAGGGAGATGTAGCAGCTGCTGGAGCATGCAGTAACCCACCTTGATGGGCCATGCCATTGTGTGCAGCATCAACACTTGTGAGTGCCACAGTGCATCCCAGCATCTTTGTGTTCCCTGTGGACTTCATCTGGACAGTACCAGCAAGGCTGTACTGTACCAAGTAGACCTGGCCAAGGCTCTTCGCGCTCAGAAGGTTTGAGGCCCTGCTATCCCTCGGCACACACCCAAGGCTTCTGGAGATATCCCAGGATACCTAGACTTCTTAGGCCTAATTGAAAGTTGTATCTGGGGGGAAAAACTTTTGGTATTTGCTTCATATATTTTCTGAAGATCATTCTAAAAGGGATCGTTTGTTATAAACCTGTAACTTTCCCTATTTTCAGTGTAGGCCAGACCCTCCAATGATTAAGATCAAAATACTATTTTATGGGAATGAATCCATTTCTGATTTTTTTTTCTAGTTGAGCAGCTCATTGTTAGAACTTTAATTCAGTAGAAGCAAATCTACTGTTACTAGGTTCCACTTTACAGCACAAGATAGACGTATTAGTCAGTGTTCTCAAGGAACACTCAAGTCCACAGTAAAAGAGACTATATTACAGGATGTAGTATTACAGGATGCCTTACAGGATGTAGTTCAGGTAGCCTAGCAATTGCTATCTCACAGGGGAAAGGCCGAGAACCTAGTAGTTGCTCAGTCCATGAAGCTGGATGTCTCTTCCCTCCCAATCTGGATCTGGTGCCGAAGGGCTGGGGCATCCCTGGAGATCTGCCAGTCTTCAGTCTCCATTGGAATTCCGAAGAAGTTAAGACATAAGACCACTGCCTCTGCCAGGGTAGATGAACTTGCCAGCGGCAAGTGTAGGGGCAAGCAGGCACAAAGCAAAACTTCCTTCTTCCAGGTCCTATATGTAGACTGCTGCGAGAAGGTGTGGCCCAGTTTTTTTTTCTGGGGTGGGGTGGGGTCATTCTACCTCAAGTAATTAGATTAAGAAAATCCCTTGGAGGTGTGCCCAACATCTTGGGTTTTAGTTGATTCTGGATGTAGTCAGGTTGATTCCAGATAGTGTCAAGTAGCTATGGTAGTGTGTCATTGCCACACAATTTGAGAGAGTTTCCGTCAGATGTATATTCCTTGGCCACCTTGGCCAGTAGGCAACCTTTGTTTCTCTTCCATTTCTGACATGTTGTTTATTCTCTAGCTGCAAATTGTTCTGCAAGATGTCTGCTTGATGAGCAGTCTTTCAGCTTGGGCTACCTTTAAAGAGGTGTTTTTCACTCAGGGTAGCCAACCCTCCGCCTTCTGCCAGGAGCAAACTTCTGCTTTCACCTTAAAGTGAATTTCTTAGTGCTTTATCCTGCACATCTAGGATTATGTAAAAATTTCTCAGTAAGAGTAGAAAAAGTTTAATAAGTACTTATTAACAACTGGACAGATGACTCAGTGTCCCTGCCCTCGGGACAAATCGAATCAGGGTTCACCTGAAAGAGGGAGTAGGGATTGAAAGTGGGGGACAGAGACGTGAGAAATAATGAGTCAAGTCTGGAAATTTCTGATCAAGAATCCCTTCAATACAGATGAGTAAGACTTTATATAGCAAGGTCAACAGGATCTATTCTAATCACACTTTCCCTAGCCCCCAGGCAAGAATACAGTCACCTGAATATCTCCCTGTAAGAACCTCCTTATTCCTCTGGGTAGTTCCCTGTAAGGACTTCCCTGTTTCTTTCAAATGTAAAATAATCCAAAGATAGCCTAGAACACAAGGCCTCCTTCAGCAAGGGTCAACAACTCTCAGCGTGCAGCCTAAGCATGGGATTTCTGTCATGGCTGAATTTAGCACGGTTCCCCACAACTCAGCAGTTAAGAGCACTGGCTGCTCCTGCAGAAGACCCAGATTTTATTTCTAGTATACACACCATCACTGTTCATAACTCAAGCTCTATGGCATCTGTCTTAGTCAGGGTTTTATTATTATAAAGAGATACCATGACCATGGCAACTTTTATAAGGAAAGCATTTCACTGGGGCTGGCTTACAGTTTCAGAGGTTCAGTCCGTTATCATCAAGGTCATGGCGGGAAGCAAGACAGTGCTCAGGTAGACATGGTGCTAGAGCGGGAGCAGTAGAAGGAGACTGTGGGCTACACTGGCTGTAGTTTGAGCGTTGGAGACCTCACAGTGACACACTTCCTCCCACAAGGCCATGCTTCATAACAGTACCACTCCCTATGGGCCAAGCATTCAAACACATGAGTCTGGGGGCCATTCCTATTCAACCACCACAGTGTCCAACACCCTCTTCTGGCCTCCACTGTCACAAGGCATGCTGCACAGACATGCCTGCAGACAAAATACCCATGCACACAAAATAAAAAAAAATTTTAATTAGAAAGAAAAAGGTTTTTGTTGATTTGTTAGGACTTGCTGGCTTCTAGCCTGAGAAAATGTGAGCTCCAGGTTCAGGGAAAAATGCTGTCTCAAAAGTAACAGTTAGAAAGTGCTGGAGGATTCCCGACATGCTCTCTGTGGACCAGCGCACACCTGCACATACATTCATGCACAGAGACACATGCACATGAATAAACTAAAGTCCTGGGTTATAACATGAATGGGCTCTTTGAATCTAATTATCTTTTTTTTGAGAATTTTATACACAAGTACTATAGTTACATCATTGCTGCCTCTCCCTCTTGTCTCTCAGCTCCTCCCTTGTACCCCCCCCCCCCCCGTACCCCCTGATAGATAGCCTCTTCCATAGTTATTATTGTTACTTATGTTAGTGTTACTCACACACATACATGCATACATACATGTGTGTTCAGACATGTGTGTGTGTGTGCACGTGTGCACATGCATGTGTTTAGGGCTGAATTCTTGTAATTGGATAACCTCTCAGAGGGCTTGTCTGTAGAGAAAAATGATTCTCAGCAGCTGATGATCACCTAAGAGTGAGGCCTTGTGAAGTCCCCCCCATCCACATGGTCATGTCAACTGGTATCATTTTGCAGGTCCTTTTTTTTTTAATGCAACCATATTGTTAAGATTTGATAGATACAACTTTTCTGTCATGCTTGAAGATAATATGTTGGAGCAGGCATTCTGGTCTTCACCCATTCTGCCACAGTGTAAAACCTACCAACCACAGCAGTGACTGGCCTGGCAGGATACCTCCAGTGGTGCAGTAGTGGCACTTAAATCTTAGAGGTAACCAACAACTGTCTAGCTGTAGTTAAGGGAGGGAACTCATGCTTGGTACTGTAAACCCAGCCAGCTACCTTCCTGTGTCTGGAGAGGTCATGGACCTTAGAGGAAAATGCGACTGCTGCCATTATCCTAACCCAGTGCAGTTGAACTGTGTTCTTATCTTTATATTCACAGAGGCATACATCTTGCACCCCTCCTCAAAGTCGGTTTTTGCAGCAAATGCAGGCTGTTTGTAGGGACTCAAAAAGGGTCAAAATACAGGAAATAAGTAATTGTGGAGTGTCCAGTGCCAAATAATACATCTAGAGCATAGTCTTTATGGCTAAGGCTCAAGGAAAATTGAGAAATGGACTCTTGAGGAGTAACTTATTCACTGTTAGACCTTGGACTTTGTTGTTGGGACAGAATCTCATTGTATTAGCAAAGCTGGTCCCACACTCCCGGGCACACGTGTTCTTGCGGCCTGAGCGTCCCAAGTAATTGAAATGGACTGCCCTGCGTGCCTCTCGGCCGCTGATTTGAAACGAAGACCTAGAGATGTCAGTCCTTCAGGCTGAAGAGCTCACTAACTAACGGTGGGTACTTATGTGCCACTGCAGCCCTTTAGAATAGCCGCAAGGCCCGCGGGGAGACATAGAGGAGCAATGGCTTTCCAGTCCCTGCTCTATAGTGAGCCCCGATGGCTTTAGCTTGGAGGAGGAATATGTGTCCCCGAGGTACAGTCTACCTTTATCTGTACCCCACATGCCAGGGACGCTTCCACCTGCCCTGTGTGTACTCCTCAGTCTACCCATAGCTAGTAGTTGTCGGTTCTCACTGACAGCCTCAAAGGAACACTTTAGATATTGCTCCTTTCCTCTCTTGGCTAGACTTCTTGCTTTGATTCCCATCATTAGATCCTAGCTGGGCTCCCTGCTTTAGTCGACAGTCAGCCCCTACTCCACTGGACTTTGTAAAGCACGGGTGCCGCTGTAGTCATCTATTTAAATGCTGTTGATGATTCCTAACTGTCGTGCTTGTTTTCATATTGTTTGCCAGGGGTACGACAAGAAATCATAATACCAGATTGAATCTAAAAATGGTTCTTCCTTGGCCTGTTTTCATCAGAATACAAATGAGAGTTTATTTAAAAGACCAGAAAGTATAGATCAAGTGCCTCTGACATGGCAGATGCAGAGCTGTTGAAGTCTGCCATGATTGGTCCTGCCTACTTCCCAGTATGCTTCCTGTACCCCACCCAGAACTTCTTTTTCTTGACAGAGTTGTACGCTTGCTCCTGTGAGGCTTTGCTCTTCTCTGTAACTTCCCTGCCCTTTTTCTTAGTTGTTCACTTCACTCCCAGCGTCAATCAGGAATTTACTTAAATAGCACCGAGTCATGATGCCCCCCGCCCCAGCGGAGGTAGTTTCCTCATGCTTGTAGAATCATCTCATGCTTGTAGAATCTCATCTCATGCTTGTAGAATGCCCTTATAGACCTCTCCTCTAGGCTGTCTTCTCACTGTGGACTCCTGAGTGCTTTACTCAGTTTGCATACCATCCTGTAGCACAGTCCAGGCCAGGTGGGAAGTCTAAACAGATAGCTTTCATATCGATGAGGCAAGTAGCCATGGCACTCACCTACTCAAACCGTATACCGAAGGTGCTAATTTCTATAAATCTAGGTAGCATGAAACTGCCTTACTCATCAGAATTCAAAATTGTCACTAGACACTGTAAATTGAAAAGCCCAGTGCTTGTTGAATGAGTGCCTACAATGCTTACTTTTGTATTTAATCAGATTGCAGTCAAGCAAGTATACAAAAAAAAAAAAAAATGTTGCCTAGAACTCCCTTTAGGCTGTGTGTGTAAGGTGTGATGGCGTGGTCCCATCCTTAAGATAGCTCCTTGGGTAAAAATGTAAAATTTGCAAAAATCTGAAAAAAATGCAGAACAGTTTCGGTCTCAACATATTTGATAAGGGCGCTGCGCCTGTAGAGCTTTTGAGTTAGTTTACAGATGTTACATACATAAAGGCCACTTTTACATAGCTGCCTACTTCCTTTTGAGGGACTGAGACAGCATAAAAATGCCATAGTTGAAATGTGAGAGTTTTCTCTTGCAGCGTCTCTTCGTTCTGTTGAGTGTTGCTTCCTTGCTTGTTTTAGAACTGGAATGACTGCAGTCACCAGGCTTTCGTCTGCGACCACCTGCCGGGTCTGCTCGAGCTGCTGCTAGCTCCAGAGCAGCTCACCTTGTCCTTTCATTCGTCCCACAGTAGTCTGCTCTCCCTCGAGGCTGTCATGGCGCTCAGCTTCCTCATCGAGGGCACTGTGAGCGGAGCCAGGAAGGTCTACCCCCTCCATGAGCTCGCACTGTGGCAACCGCTGCACGCAGCAAGCGGCTTCTCAAAACTCTCTAAGACTTTCTCTTTCTACAAGCTGGAAGCCTGGTTGAGAGCCTGTTTGACTGCAAATCCGTTTGGTCCATCTGCTTGCCTCAAGACTGGAAAGAAATTGGCCTGGGCTCACCAAGGTATTTTTAAAACATACTTTACCTAATATTAAGTTGAGCAACAAGGTCACCTCCTATTTCTTGCTGTATTAATGGTCAGGTGTCTATTAGCCCAGTGCAGTGCCATATACTTGTAATCTCACACTTGGAGGACAGGGCAGAAGAATCACTGGCTCAAGGCCAAATTGGGCTACAGAGACCCTTTCTCTGTACTTCATACATGTGGTACACAGCATACATGCAGGCACAACACCCATACATATAAGGTAAAAATAAAAGAGGGGAAAATCAAGTCATTATCTTAGAGTTTTATTGCTGTGAATAGACACCATGATCATGGCAGCTCTTATATAAAGGAAAACATTTCACTAGGGCTGGCCTAGGGTTCAGAGGTTTAGTCTATTATCGTCATGGTGGGGAGCATGGTGGGATGCAGACAGACATGGTGTGCGAGAGGTACCTGTGAGATGTACACTTGATCCGCAGGCAGCAGGAAGAAAATCTGGCTTGAGCTTATGGGACCTCAAAGCCCATCCCTTCATGACACACCACCTCCTGTGAGGCCACACCTCCTAATAGTGCCCCTCCCACTGGGCCATGCATTCACACACATGAGTATGCGGGCCGTTCCTATTCAAACTACCACAGTATGTAAGAAAAAAAAAAAAACCCACAAAACCTCCAGTATAAAAGAGGCTCCATTTTCTGTGACTTGCACAGTGGAGCAGTTCTGAGTTAACTTGGGTGTTTTGTTAGAAGTCACAGAAACTATAGTCCACCTTCCCTGCAGACTCTCCCCCCTTGCTGTGAGGTACTTGCTTGAGGCTTTTTAATTTCTGTTGAACAGCAGAATTTGGCAAACCAATAGACGTCACCTCAGAGTTGGTGTAGAGATGAGTGGCTTTTAGCTGCGTAGCTCAAGCAAAGAGCTGTAGACTCCTGGGCCCATGGAGACATTTCAAATAAGAACCAGGAAAACATGTCTGCAGATGTTTGTGCTGCCTTATAAGCTAGGTGCCAGGCCAAGTTGTTGAGAGAAAATATAGTAGACTGTGTTTCCACAGTCACAGAATCTCAAATATAGACACACAGAAAGCTTCCATATATACGTTTAAAAATATACTGGTTTAGCTGGACATGATGTCACATGCCTTTAATCCCAGCACTCACAGAGGCAGAGGCCTGTGCATCTCAGGCCAACCTGGTCTCTGAGAGTGAGTTCCAGGACAGCCTGGTCTGTATAGTGACACCCTGTCTTAGAACCCAGGGCTAAGCATGCATTCTGCCACTGAGCAACTCTTCCAGAAAGAATCACACTTTCTGATATTTTTACATTATGAAACAGAATGATTGCACATTATCTACAGAATCTAAAGGGTTTTTTGTTTTTGTTTTGTTTTTTTTTTTTAAAAAAGGATCCAGGAAGTCTGTGTCCAACCCAACTCTTCTGCTATGCATCGGACTCCCCTTGAGATCCAGGGCTCCTTTAGTTCTGTAGGTGAAACCACATAGTCTTTAGCCATGTAAAAACACTTAGGCTTAAGTGAGCTTTTTAACCTTGATGGGCTAGGCAGCACTAGGAAAATTAAGACTGTTCAATCTCATAAGATTATAATAAAATGCTCATACTTTGGGAACATACTTTTCATTATTATTTTTATACATAACCATGTATTGTGCATATGGTGTATGTGCAATTTAAAGCTAAGTCTTTCAAAAGAAGGATTTTGGCATATTTGTGTATCCTATTCACGTTGGGCCAGTATAGACTGTCTGCATGGCTTGTGGGGAGTGCAGGCAGAGAAGCAGGTCTCAGCCTGACAGGGCTGATTCAAGAGGAAACCTTTTGTAGTTATGTTGGACCCTGTGCGGTGAAGTTGTGCTCCCAGGTAGTATTGATGTTAGGGGTGAAGGCATGGGCTTCAGGAATGATGCTGTTGGTAAGTTGAGAGGGCTGAAGAATTTACATTATGGCAGCGTGAGAGGTCCATATGATTGGAATGACACAGTGAGGATCCTATAGGAAGAGCTGTTTGGATCTAGTTGAGGACCCTAGGCACACAGGTAAACAAACAAACAAACAAAAATCACACCTTAGCTCTATCAGAAGTTGTGAATATATTACAGGTTTACATTTGTTAATAATAGTTTTGAAAGATTACAGATACGTAGAAAAGAACTGTAAACACTCCTTTATCATTAACTCTTAAATCTATTTTCTTCACGTATATTTGAGTTTAGACATGGTGACATGCAGACACGTGTGATCTCATGGTCACATGTTTTTCTTTGAATTGAAACTATCTTATTATTTGCTTGTTTTCATAAATAGTTGAAGGAATGACCAAGAGAGCTAAGATTGCTTGCAATACTCACGTGGCCCCTCGGAAGCACCGCATTGTGGTGATGAGCCAGGTTTACAAGCAGACACTGGCCAAGAGTTCGGATACTTTAGTTGGAGCCCATGTCAGAGTTCATCGCTGCAACGAGTCTTTTATATATCTGCTCTCCCCGTTACGGTAATCTCAGCATCCAGATACTGTGATATTGTCTTTGGACTGGGATTCTTTTTTTTTTTTTTTTTTTTTAAGAATTTTATTCTATGTAATTCATTTAGAAGAATTTAATTCATTTAAACTTTTTCAGATCTGTGACAATTGAAAAATGCAGGAATAGCACGTTTGTGTTGGGTCCCGTGGAGATGGCTCTTCACCTACATGACTGTGAGAATCTGAAAGTCATTGCTGTTTGCCATCGCCTGTCCATCTCCTCAACAACAGGCTGCACCTTTCATGTTATGACGCCTTCCCGCCCACTCATTCTCTCTGGGAACCAGAGAGTGACGTTTGCCCCCTATCATACCTATTACCCAATGTTGGAGGACCATATGGCCAGGGCTGGCCTTGCCACAGTGCCTAACTTTTGGGATAACCCACTGGTTGTGTGCAGAGAGAGCAGTGACACAAGAGTCTTCCAGCTTCTGCCACCTTGTGAATTCTATGTATTTATTACTCCCTTTGAGATGGAAGGGGACACAGTGGAGATACCAGGGGGTCTCCCCTCTGCTTACCAGAAAGTGCTGGCTCAAAGGGAGCAGAGGATACAGATCTGGCAGAAAACTGTGAAGGAGGCCTGTTTGACCAAGTAAGTGTTTTCTAGAGCCAGTGTTTTGCTAGTCTTTGTTTACCCCAAGTTAGTATTCTAGGCTCCCTTAGAGAAGTTGAAATTGCTCTGTTGCATAAGCCTGTAATCCCAGCCTCTAAAGGCTTGAGGCAGGATGATCACAAATTCAAAGTTAGTGGGAGCTGCATGGTCAGACCCTGCCTCAAAATAAAAGTAAGCATATTTAGTTGGCGGAGGTAAGGCTTGCATGGGTTAAAGTAGCCTTGTCTAGAAGATGGCACATGATTCAGTCTTAAATGACTTAGCTATTCACGTCCTCTCGCTTACTGTTCTATACTGATGGCTGCCCGAGAGCTCCCTGCATCAGAATCCTCCAGAAACCTTGTGTAAAATACAGATTTTCATGGTTCCCACCGCAGCACAGACTTACAAATCACATTCTTGAGGGGTGTTTTTCCAAGGCTGACCTGTGGATTATTGCTAGTTCTTGTCACTTAATTTCTTAAGCCATGCAAAAATGAGAGAAATAAGTAAAGTGGGTTTTGTTTGTTTGTTTGTTTTGTTGTTATTTTTTTGTAAAGTGTTTTTTTTTTTTTTTAAAGCTAGATTTGCAGTATAAAATATTGTGTTTCATTCTACTTAGGGGGCACTGAAATAGCTTATTTTTAATTACGTGCATAGGGTAACAGATAATAGCTGTAGATGTTATGTTATGCACAACTCTTTACTTAAGGGATCCTGGTGTTGAACTTCAGAAGCCAGGGGCGTGGCCTGCAGTTCCCAGAGAGTCAGAAGACAGCAGAGTGTACAGTTAAGGGAGGTGTGTCAAGGCTGTAGACTTTGTGATGAGTCCTGAAGAATGACACCTTTGCATAGCAAGTGAGGGCTAGTCTGAGTCTCTGGGAAGTGCTGGAGGAACAGATGTCTGAGGAGCAGAGACTAAGGTGCTTATTGGTCCTTAAGCCTGATGCGTGACCTGAGTCAGATTACGTCACATGCTGACAATCAGGCTGTGAAGATTCCATTGGAATCAGGCAGTAGGAGCCTTTCAGTGTTTGCTGTAAGCAGTGGAATGAAGTCCTGAAAGGGATTATTTATCCAGGAACATCCGTAAGCTGCACAGCACACAGACTACTCACTAGAGACCGTGGGGCTGGTGCATGCGCAGTCAGAAAGTGAACTGAAGGAGGAGATGGTGGCTCAGTGTCTGGGTGAAGCAGAAAGGAGGAGGGTCAAGGATGGAAGGGCTCAGGCTGGAGGCAGGGCTCAGGGTGTGATTTTGTGAAGACAAGGAAGTAAAAAAGTTGGGCCTTGGCTTAGTAAGTTTTCATTAACCAATTTTCCTCTGAGCAAACAACTGTATGTAACTTAAAATTACCAATGCTCAGAGTAAGTAGTTGTTTTTACAAATTTGTTGTTGGACAAATTTTATTTGTTGGAGATGCTAATTGGGGAGGGTGCAGAAAAAGGAAATACTACAGTACCAAAACATTGTGGCTTCTTTATCTCTCCATTTAAGTACAGGATCCAAGTTCTTTTTGTAAATCTCAATCTATTCTCTCTCTTTCTCTCTCTCTGTATGTATATGTACCACACACACGCGTGCACGCGCGTGCCCCCCCCCCCACACACACTCAACTACAGTCACAGCTTCTGCTTTAATTGGGAATCCATGTTATAATACTACAGGTACCTTTATAAAACTGAACATGGCTCTTAACTCATGGCTCATGTCACTAGACTGGTCATCTCATCATACTCAGAGCCTTCTGATAAAAAGTATTCTTTACCAGTAATGGCGCAGATGAGTTTTTATGATGTTCCAAATACTGATCTAAATAGCTGTGCTGACTTGCTGATTATTTTTAACACCTATACCCAGTTGTAGAGGGAAAACTAAGATTAAGTACCCTGCTCAGCCACAAAGGACTCAGTACTGCCTTGTTGGCCTTGTTCTAGAGGTGGTTTCTGTGTCTCTGCTGGCTTTATTATTCCTTTCATTTATTATTACACTATAAAGGGCAGTAGTAAAATTATACTGTATAAAAACAGATCTTCATTGAAAAATTCCCTTTAGAACACTTGCTGTTTAAATGTTTCTTTTTTTTTATTATTAAAGATTTATTAATTTATTATGTATACAATGTTCTGCCTGCATGTACACCTGTATGCCAGAAGAGGGCACCAGATCTCATTATAGGTGGTTGTGAGCCACCATGTGGTTGCTGGGAATTGAACTCAGGACCTTTGGAAGCGCAGCCAGTGCTCTTAACCTCTGAGCCATCTCTCCAGCCCCCTGTTTAAATGTTTCTACCATTTAAATGCCTAAACTTTATTACACACGTGAAAAGCCTAGGGAGATTGGTGGAATCTGGAACATGGTGAGCACTTATAACCCGTGCTAGAAATGGTGAAAAGGTGGCCAGTGTAATTTTAGGAATGAAGGTGAACTTCAGCTTATACTAGGGTTATATCCAGAGCAAAACTTATTGTAAGCCAACAATTCTTTACTGTTCCGAAGTGACGGAGCTGATTGCGCAGTGTGGGAGCACAGTGCGCTGTAGTGCATCCGCTCTCCTGACCTGTGGCTGGCTTGTACTTCACTGCCGCTGCCCAGCATTTAAAGGAGGATCATTGCAGAATACGAGCGTGAGAAAATACACACATGGAAGAAGAGTTTCCTGCAGAGCAAACATGTTGTTTTTATCTTGTCATGAAATTAAATTTCTAACTTAAACATGACCTCAGTGGGGTTGTGGAGTGTCCTGTTCTTGATGGGCTGTAGTCACTCCAAAGTGCCCTGTCTGCTGTCGGTGTTGTGTGGGGCCAGTGGAATGTGTGCTGCACAGCAAGGCCAGACTGGTGTGCGAGCTGTCCCCAGCTGTGGGGCTACTCTTCTCTTTCTTGCCTACACCATTCTGTCACGTTGTGGCCTTTATCATTTCTGTTTCTTCTGCCTGGGCTGCATTCCACATCATCCTTTTGCTGCTTTCATTGTTTCCTGTAGACGTCTGTTCAAGCGCCATGTTAGAGAGCATCTTCTGTCCATTCCCAGTGACGCTGTGTCCTCACCTGATGTGCCACTGTTTTCTTATTAGTACTTAACTTGGTGCTGCATACTCCGCCTGCTCCTTTCCTAGCTTCCCTATAAGGGTATACAGCTGACAGGGACACACACATACACACACAGATCACTGTATGCTGGCGCAGACAGCAGGGCAGTCTCTCTCCTTATGTATTTCTGCCCATCAGGCAGAACCCTGCCTCACTCATTTTGTCCTTAGTAAGAATCTGGCAACGGGCAGGCTTTAGCCATTGTGTCTCACTGTGCCGTGAACACAGTGAGACCTGAAGGGAGGCCAGGAACAGTCATTCCGTTGTGTTGAGGTTTTAGGTAATCGTGGGAGTAAAATCCGCTGGGCTTTGCCATCTTCAATTCTTCTGCTCTCAATCCCAACTCCAGGGAGCAGAGGAAGCAGTTCCAGGGTCTTGTGGAGAACAAGTTCTACGAATGGTTGATTAATACAGGACATCGACAGCAGCTGGACAGCCTCGTTCCGCCCACAGCAGCCTCGACGCAAGCAGCCGGATAGGAGGCCACGTGGGACAACTGGTGGGAATTTAGAACACACAGCAGCACTTAAAAGGGACTCTTCAGGGAATCTTTGATGGCATACAAAACAGAAAAGAATGCGTATTGCGTTATATTCTTGCCAGTGTTCCCGTCTGCTCCTACCCATGTGCACACACATGCCCACATATTTTTCAATGAAAAAAACTAAAATACTCAAGTGGTGCCTATAGAAATTTGGGCAAATATAATGGCCAAGTTTTATCTTTTTTTTTTTTCTTCTTTAATTTGTGTAGCACCAAAACATTTCCCCATTAATTGTGCTTTTGTTTTGTTTCTTAGTATTTGTTTTATTTTAATTATGGATATGTGTGTATGTCTGTGTGTGGGTATGCACACCTGAGTGAGGGTGCCCAGAGTAGGTGAAAGGTGTCCAGATCCTTGCCTGGAGTTAGAGCTATGCGTGGTTGTGGGCTGACTGGTGATGCTGCTGGAAATTGAACTCTAGGAAATCAGTGGACACACTTAATTGCTGAGCTCTCTCCAGCCCAGGCATTAAGTTCTTGTCCTCCTCTCTAATGCACCTTTCTCCTGTCCCCTAAAACTATTTAATAATCACACATAGAGCATTATTAATAAGTTAGTTAGAATTAATCAAAATAAATATTTTGTTACTGAACAGTAGGAGAAACTCATGAATAAATTTGTAGAGAATATATAAACAGATAAATTTACTGAGAATTACTTAATCCAAATGCTGTTTTTTTTCAGATTAAAAATATTAATTTTATGTGTATGCGTTACATGCATTCCTAGTGCCCAGAGAGCAGAGGGCATCAGATCTCCTGGGGCTGGAGTAACAGACAGTTGTGAGCCACCACATGGCTGCCAGGAATCAAACTTGGGCCCTCTACCAGAGCAACAAGTGCTCTTAACTGCTGAGCCAACTCTCCAGCCCACAAACCATTTTTTGGATAGAAATTAATTTGCTTTCAAGTTTTTAAGGACTAAAGGAAAAGTAGACACAGGATATGGAGAAGTAGTTCACAGGAAAAATTATGGAAATGGAAATGCTCACCTAAAAATGGAAAAGTGTGGCTGCTGAGGTGGTTCAGAAGGAAAGGGCAGCTGCCTCATAAATCCGGTGCCCTGATTTTGGTCCCTAGGACTCACATAA
>OU015745.1:77275025-77296461 GCA_907169655.1 Acomys percivali | reverse complement strand
CACACACACACACACACACACACACACACACACACACACCATGAGCCCATGTGTGGTAATAAACAATAAAGACTTATCATCCATCCCTCTCATCAGGCCTGTGGGGAGTTAATGGTTGCTGGGGAAGGGTGTTACTTTCCTGTGTGCCCTTCGCTGCTCCAGATAAAGAGTGCAGATCCCCTGCAGAGTGCAGTGGCTGGAAAGTGGGTGGTAAAATTGGGTGTTGGGTGCTGACTTAGATCATCATTCCCATTAGGAAGTCAGCTGAGCAGTGAGATTTTCATACTCATGCTGGCTATGTGCTTGAAGAATTTCCGAAAGAGTAGAAAAAAACCATAAGCAGCGCTTGTCTTTCAGAGACGAGACTGGGGATCCAACATAGGAGAAAGCTTATCCAGGTAGATCCAACTCACATAGCATGAAATTCACCTTTCTGTTGGTTTGGAGCCTTTTTTCTCTTCTTTTCATTTTTTGCCCCTCATTCTTGGTACAGAGGGTGGAACCTAGGGCCTTAGGTGGGCTAGGTAGGCATTCTACCATTGAAAGGCTGAATCTGTGGCCTTCCATTTTGGTATTTTTTTGAGATCAAATCTTGATAAGTTTCGTAAGTTGGCCTTGAGCTTGACCTACAACTGAAACAGACCTTGAGTTTGCAATTGTCCTGTCTCACCTTCCAAGGAGCTGGGATTACAGGCGTGTGCCATCAAGCCTGGCAAATCACCTTTCTAGGCTGAAGAATTCACTGTATTTTATTACGTCCACACACTTATGCAACTGCTACCTTGTAGAAGCAGAATATCTCATAGCACATAGTTAAAGCCCACCCCACCCACCAGCAGTGGTCATTTTCTCTACATTAATCCCCTTCAGCTTCCTTTACCTCCAGGCCCTGGCAACAGACATTTACCTTGTTTATTCTGGATATTCTTGTGAATGGGACAAGTCAGGTGGCTTAAAGCAGTCAGCTTGTCAAGGTTCGTTCCTGCTGCATCGAGACTATCCCTTTTTCCAACTGGGGACACCGTGACTGCTCATAAGGTTCCTTGCACTTTGCAGCTGCTTCAGATAACACTGCCCCGTCTTTCTAACAGGGTTCTGCACAGTGTGTGCTCTTACCCTGAGATGCGTTTATACCCAGGAGTGGCTGACACTGACATATGCTTACCTGCTTAGGGAACTGCAGTTTTCCAAATCTGCAAACAAAAGTGATTACCTTTCTGAAGTGTGTATTTCTTTGCTTTAATTTGTTCATGACAAGGATCTTCCTAGGTAGGCCAAGGCTGGCCTTGAACTTACAGCAGCCCTCCCTCAGTGCCAACTGCTGGGTCTGTAGGTATGTGCCACCATATTTTTATTTTATTTTTTATATTTTTAAGAAATATAATTTGGGTGACTGGAAAGCTGCCTCACTGGTTAGAGCACTTGCTCTTTTAGAGGACCCAGATTCAATTCCCAACACCCACATGTTAACCTACAAGTGTCTATTCCAAAGGACCTGACGCACTCTTTTGGTCTCCAAGGATACTCTGTGTGTGGTGCACCTACATGCATACAGGCAAAATATGAAAAAATAATCTTTAAAAATAAGCATACTTTTATAATATGTAGTTAATAAATGCTGGATTGGGGTTGGAAATATGGAGATTGTACAAAGAAGCAGACACTGTAAGGGGTAGGGACTGATGTTCCTGGTAGTCTCCAGTCTACCAACTTTGAGTTCATATTAATTTCTCCCTGTTAAGTAATCACTAATACCAAAAAGAACACAAAACCTATTGTCACTCTTAATGTTACGATCTTCATAATTTATACAAGTTTATAAAGTAAAGTAGTTTTCTTATTTTTATGGAGCATAAAAATTAATTAATCTACAGTAAACTCTCCTTGCTCATTTGTAGGGCCTGGGAAACGTGAGGATGAATGGAGGTTGGTGCCGACGGAAGCCTGTACCGGAAAGGCACCCTTGCTGCCCGAGAGACCTCTAGACTCTTCTCTCTTTTCAAGACCTTTTGTTGGTTCCTGTTCTGTACTCACTTAGGGAATTTTAGCTAGGCTTCTGATTCTCATAAAAGTGTCTTACTATAGAATGTCAGAAGACTCACACGTGCTGTCCTGAAATGGAACACTGGCTAAAGCAGGTTTATGTATAATGCATTAGTGTCTAAGTGATCGAGGAGTACAGCTTACAAGACTTCAGATTTAATTTGTAGAACAAAAGGGCTTTGTCTAGCTAAAATGTTAACTTGGTGTGGTGGTGCATGCCTGTAATCCTGGGACTCAGGAGGCAGAGGCAGGTGGATCTGTTAGTTCCAGGCCAGTCTGGTCTACATGGTGAGGACTCTGAGGCTAAAAAAAATTAAAAAAAAAAAAAAAAAAAAAAAAGAAGAAGAGGAAGGAGGAGAAGAGGAAGAGGAAAAGAAAGTTGTATGGTTCTTTGTAACTATTTAAAAGGAAATTGCTACTCCTGTTTTCAAAGGAGTGACAGTACGGTACGGTCTTTGTATAAATATAGCAGAGATAGTTTTATAAAATGGTATTTTAGGTCTTAAAGTATAAAACATGAAATTGTGTACAATTTATTTTTTGTTTTCTGTTTCAAATTTCAGTAAGCAATTCCTATAAAGTAATTTTTCTCCTTTTGTTAAAAAGATGTTTCACTTTTAATTTTAATAAAAGTCTTTTGTTGTTACTCTGTTGCCATATCAAAACTGGTTTATATGTGGCTGGGAGGCCCTGTTCTTTAAGACAAGTGCAATGACCCCAGTCCCACACAGGGTATTTAAGTAGCTTGTAGCTATCACCACAGAGCAGCGGGCAGCGTGCTTACAGTCCTTAGTAAAATTAACTCTTAATGATTGCTGATCCTTTGAAGCTTTGAGAGTGTTTACTTTAACATGAGTCTGGAGTAAGCAAAGCCTGACTAAAGGAAGAACCACAAGGGATGACTGTGGAGGAATGTCTTGAGTGGATGTAACAACTGTCAGTAAAGCACTGTTTAGCCAATCGGCTAGGCAGAAGGACAGGAGGTGGAAGGTGGGACTTCCTGAAGAGGGAGAGGAGCCAGGAGTTGAGAGGAGAGAGGGGAGGAGGAGAGGAGCCTCCAAGGATCAGATAGGCAAGTGCTTGGGATATATGTATGTTATGAGGCTTAGAGTAGTTTATTTTAGTTTACTAGTAGATTAGTATCAGTTTAGATTCTGCCTGGCATAGTGCTTGAAGCTTTAAAGTACATTTCAGTCTCTGTGTCAGTTATTGGCATTCTAGGCCAAACAGATAAATTTATTGCAATACTGAACTATATAATATGTAGCACAGAATGTAATTCATTTACTATAAAAACTGAAAAACAACCCAGTTTATAACAAAGCCAACTTGCTATTATGTCACTATAGAGGACACATACTGTCTACTAGGTTACAAATCTTTTTCTTATACAAAGGTATTACATTCATGAGTGGCTTGTGTTAAGTGAATGTTAAATATGTTTCAGATGATAGGTTTTGGGATTTGAAATTTCATAGAAATATTTTAACTGACTCTGAATTTTTAAAATGTTAAGAAGCAAATTAAGAAAGACTATAACTACATTAATATTGATTTCCGTGGTTCCTGTTAGCAGGGGCAAAACTATTTACTCTTTTTTAAATTGGGTAGAATCAGTAGAATATTCACTATTAATCTTACCTGTATTGATCTGGACAGGCTCTTTCTTAAGTATCGGTTTTCGCTCTCCTGGAGGTCTGTCTTCACTGTGAAATATTTTAAAAGTGGTAATTTAATATTTATATGAAAATCATTTATCAAATGCTTTAAGCTCATTGCTGTTTGAGTTCTTAACATACTTTATGTTATAAATTTGCAAACAACTAATAATTTGTTCTTTAACAGGTTGACTATGTTGGGTGACTCCTTCCTTTCAGCTTTTACTAGTGTTAAATTTTGCCCACAAAGAAGTGTTATTTCCTGTGGAACTATAGAATTCCAAATAGAATTTACATGTCATTTTGGTAAGGTGTATCTTTGAACATTTGTAGCTACCTAAAAATTATGAATCTTCACTTTGAGCATTAGTTGTGATGATTTAGGGATCTTGTAACTTGGAATAAATCAGCTATTTAATAAGAAATATTTTATTGGCACATAGCCCCAGTAAAGAAGATAAAATAACTGTTCTTAATTATGGAACTAATTAACCATAAAGAGGTCAGAACTGGCTTGAAATACAACTTTCAATTGTATACCTAGCCAGTGTCTGAGCTTAAGATCATGGACAGAAATGGGCCTTCATTTTTGTGTTTATGTCCAAATAACATGCAAGAAAAACCCACTTTATAGAGAGATAACTAACAGTCATGTTGCAATTTGCATCTCTTCCATTAAGATAGCCTACGTGAGATTCAGGGAATTCACTGAGGGAATGATTCATGGTTGGAGTGCTTCTGGTGTAAGGATGGGGTGTTGGGATTCCACCATTTATGAAAATGTGCTACACATGATACAAAGGGAATTTGTGTGTAAAGCTGTTGTCAAAGAAGAAAAGCAAAATTTTGGCTGCCTGTGATCCTGTCTGGTAACTCAGAGTGTTCCCAAATCATGTGTGCTCTCAGGAAAAATTAATGCCTCAAAGGGTAACTACTAATGAAGAAATAGCTCCACATCCTGACTACAGAGAGTTTATGAAAATGTAAGGAGAGTCAGTTTGACATCAGTAACTGTAACACTAGAGGGTTCCTTTTCCAAAGCAGAGAGCTAGTACTTCAGATATAATGAAGGATAAAATTCTTTTTTTTTTTTTTTTTGAGACAGGGTTTTTCTGTGTATCCCTGGTTGTCCTGGACTTGCTTTGTTGACCAGGCTGGCCTTGAACTCACAGCGATCCTCCTGCCTCTGCCTCCCAAGTGCTGGGATTAAAGGTGTGCACCACCACACCTGGCTAAAATTCATGTTTATACAAACAAAAGGAGCAAGTTTTCAGTCTAAAATTATATCCCATAACACTAGGCTAGAAAAAGTATATGGTTGTGGGCAGTACCCTCTCTCCATCTCCAGTATCCTTTTATGCTTGGCTGGCTGGGGTTACAGTTGCACACCAGAAAGCACATCAGGCCTTAGATGAGATCTGGGGATGTGAACTCAGAATTCTTATACTTGTGTGGTAAGCATTTTATCCCCTCAACCATGTCTCCAGCCATAAATTCTCAAGACTATTTTATACCATGTCAAAGACATGACTATATATTCCTTGTATGCTTCAAAAATTACTGGTTTTTGCAAATTTTTGTATAGCTTATACTAACAGAGAAATAAAAAAGATGAAATAGTCTTCAGTAGGGGTAAACATAGACAGGTACGCTAGATTAAGGGTTTAATGGATGTTTCTGCACTCAGAAGTCTTAGTTCCATTACTAACAGTCATATGTTCTTCATCACTTACTTAGTTTAGGTTTAAAACACCTAAAATTGAAAAAATTCATGGCCAGAGAGATGGCTCAGCTGCTGTAAGTACTTGCCACACCCACCTGACAACTTGAATTTGGATCTCTAGAACTCAAGAAAAAGCCAGACACTGTGTCTGTAATCCACACACGCTTATGGTGACATGGAAGGTAGAGATAGGAACATCCTTCAGAGCCTTAGGATTGCTAGCCTAGAGTAAGTGGCTTATTAGCAAAGCAGAATAGAAACCTTGCCTCAAAAGGCAGAAGGCAACAGCCAACACGTGGTTTTGTTCTCTGACCTTGACAGGAATCTCATAGCATGCATATACACTCACACAACAACAAGAACATGCCACCCAAGGTTACACACACACACACACACACACACACACACACACACACACACACACACACACACACACACACACACCCCAAAACAAAACAAAACAAAAAACCAGAAGCATGCAGTTCAGGGAGGAGAATCTCTGATTAGATTATACTGTGTCGATAAAATTGTATTTTCAATTGAAAAAGTGCCTGCACCCATTCTCTCTCTCCTTTCACCCTTGCTCTCCCCCCACACACAAATCAACAACAAAAAGCAAGTATATTTTTTTATTTAGAGCTTTACTTTTTATTTCACTCTGCTGACCTCCTTAAGATAGTAACATTAATGAACGATAGCAACAAAAGAAATAATTTGTATTTTAATCCTGAGTTTCATTTTGAATACCAAGTAAGCCCTTATGTGTAATTTTTTACAAGGAGAAGCCTGAGGAATGATGCAATTATCAGAAAAGTATGAATTCTCACTTTGGGTCTTACCTGTTATGTACCTGAGATCATTTAGTTTGAAGTAAATCAATTTTAATAACAAACTCCTATTGATACATAGATGTTGTCATAATATTCTTGTGGATTGTGTAGTTTACTCTTGTACATTCCATTGCTGATTTCTCTACCCTACTCTCTGGATCCATCTAGACATTGCATTGTGATGTTTATTCCAAGTAAACATGTCACCATTTGTTCTCTGTCCTGCCAATAAATAAACTATCCAATGCTGCGCAATAACAGGGAATAGGATGGAACATCCTGATCCGGTAAGGGGAGGAGAAAGAAGAGCATGAGAGGATGAAGCCATGAGAAGAGACAAGGAAACATCAAGAGAAGTGAACCGGGCCTAGGAGACGATTTAAAAGCAAGTATAATACGGGAAATCTGAATGGGAAGAAATTATACTAGCATGGAGGTTTAGGATGGAGTAATTATTGTGGAGCATTGTGCTATAGGCTAATTATATAGATCCTGATCTCTCTGTGTGGTTAGTTGGATATAAAGCTGGTTAAGGAGTAACCCCTGATATTACTAAAATAATAATTCAATATTAAATATTAATAATCCTTCAATACATAGATCTATTAAATTGGGTAACATAATTGTTCCTGATGTTGGAACTGACATTCAATGAGGATTGAAAATTCATGTAAAGACCTTGATATTCCTACTCCTCTTACTTCCTGACCAAACTAATTGGTCCACGCAGGCGCATTACAATAACCAGGGACCTCTTGCCTCTATGTTTATTTCTAGTTGACATGAAAGATAAAACCTCCCCTAAACATATGATGAAGAGTCATGACACAGTTTGAATCTTAAATCTAGACTCTACCGGGATTGAGAGAATTCACTACCTGACAAAACAGACCACATGAGGGTGCAATGGAAAGTTGGCACCCATCTGGGGGAAGAGCAGTATCGCCACATCAGCACAGAAGCGCACAAGGTATAAAGGGCCTTGTCATGAAGATCTGAGGTCAAAGAAGGAAAACAACTCTGGCGTCTTTCTCTAAACTTGATTTGATGACTGAGAATAGTCCCAGTTCATGTATTCTGCCTTAAAAGACCCAAAAAAAAAAAAAAAAAAAGCACTCCAGGATGGTAACTCCCTGTGGAGAACCAGCTCATACTGCTGGACTCCACAGAAGGTTATGAATATGATGCTGCTGGAATGATCTTTGCAAAAAATTCCCAGCTGTCAGTGCAGCAAAGCTCAGTGTGCTCACTGTCACTCCCTTTCTGGTTAAAATGCTAAAATGAAAACTACTGGAAAGACATCTTATTTAGTAGTTCTGCAACCTGTGCTCTATCTTCAGTGAGAGAGAAGAGAGTCAGCCCTGGGGACAGAGAAGAAAAATTCTAGAGGAGACCTGTGGGGCACAAAAGATATTTTTACATGCATGTAGATAAACTATTCATTTACTCCAGTTTTCAATAAATGCCTCCAATTTGCTCTCCATAAAGTACAAAAACAACTGGCTTTTGGTTTTTTAAAAATTCATTTAAAGTGTGTAAAAGCCCAGTGAGAACTTAGCATTTCCTATGACAGGATAAAGCATTTGAGTCCTCAAAACGAATGGAATGGGATGGTGGCTTAGTAACAAAACTCATTCTCAGTATCCTGACTCCTTGATTCAATACTCAATCACACAAATAAAAATCTAGTAATATTCATAATGAAATAAGGCAAAAGAAACTCCCCCATGTTACAGTAAGTCTGACACTATTCTTCTCATCTCTTTTGGGAACAGGATCATTTGCATGGATCTTCACTATTTCCTCCCAGATACAGTTTTCAATACAAGGTAGAAAGATGCTGTGATGACAGGTGCTGGAAGCACAAACTCTTGGCAGTGCTCTTTCCATTGCTGACAGAAGCTACTAAGACTCAGTGGACTAGGACAGTGAGTTTATTTCAGTTTTCCTTTTGCTGTGGGAAATTACTGGGGAAACCCTGTTTTGGAGCTTGTAAACCATGGGTCAGTATATCCCATATTGTAAATAAAGAGTAGGAAATAAGGTTCTAGAGGCATAGATCATATGGAGAATGCTTTTCTAGAATGCTCCCAAATCCCTGTGTCCAATCCTTAGTACTGACAAAAATGAAAGAGAGAGAAAAATAAAATGGAAGGATAGTCTTTAACCATTTCATTGAGTCTATTATAATATGCTCTGACAAAATAGTGGAGGCGCTTAAAGATAACAGTGAGAGACAGGAAAAACTGTCTAAATAGACATTTTAAAAAAAGATAATAGTTTAGTTATATACTGGGCAAGAAATTAGTATGATTGAAGATTGTATATTATTTTTTGACAGAAGGACATTTTAGTTAAGTGAAATTATGCAATAATACATAGATACTAAATGTAATATATTCATTATAAAACTGAAAGAGGGAAGACTATGTAACAAGTCCAAATTGCTATAATGTATATATATAGAGAGAGTACATACAATGTACTATCTTAACACTGTTTTCTTTTGTATTAAGAGATACTTCATATTCAGGGCCCCAAATTAACTCATCTTTTTTGGGCAATATGGTTTGATATATGAACTTTCTTAGAAATAATCTCTGAATTTATATTTTATTTCTTTACTTCTTTCTGGGGCACACACATTTTTTACTCTTTTTATTATATTTATTTATATGTAGAGCAGTGGTTCTCAACTATCCTAATGCTTTAATACAGTTCCACACATTGGGCTGATTCCCAAACATAAAAATTTCTCTACTAGTTCATAATTGTAACTTAGCTGTTCATAATCTATAGTTTCTGATAGGCATGATGGTCTTAGGTGACTCCTTTGATATGGTCATTTGGCCACTAAAAAGGTCATGACCTACAGGTTGAGAACTCTGATTTAGAGTTAAGCAGTATCAAAAATCTTACCTGTGTTGACCTGTGTAGACATATTAAGTGTGGATTTTGACTCTTCCCCAAGTGAAGCTTCACTGTGATGTAGTAAGAAAGTGATAATTATTTTAATATGCACATAGCAAACATTTTCCAAATATTTTGGCATGCTACTTTTTTGCATTCCTAATATAACTTTCGTTAGGTATTTATTTATAAATAACTTAATCTATGCTTTGACACTTAATTATGAGTCCAATATTTTCCCCCAAGACATGTGTTGGTGGAATGGGAAATCAATCCTGGCCTTTCAGCATCAATCTGCCACCACTTTAACAAAACACCATATTTGCAGCATCATACCAGTGGTATTGTTTTGTTGCTTACGTGTTTACTAGTAAATGCCAAAACATCACCATATATTGCTGTGTGGTGTGGAGTCACATCCTGTTCAAGGATAATCCCAGAGCTTGCTTTGTTGCAGGTCTGGGTGAATCGGTAAGCTCCAACACAGTAAATCAAACAGTGGGGATGTGGGTGAGTGAAAGAACCTGCCTTAAAAACTGAGGTCCAGGGACCCCAGGGAAGCTCAGCAAGGAACCACAAGGAGACCTGACTTTTTGAGGTTGATCTGCAGAACCAACAACATGGCAGAATACACCTGCCATGTGGAGTTGCCCAGTGACCTCCAGGCACTTACTTGTACATGCCTGGGACACACAGTCACAGAGTTGTGCACATGCTCACATGCACATGAAGATTTTTTTAAATGATTTGGAAAACAATAACGACTTCAACCTCTAAACTTCATACCTGTACCCACACATGCACAAATAACATGTATACTGAAGGGTTTGTGGTAAACAGAGCCATCTTCCCTGTTTAAAATTACCTAAGACACTTAGCAAACACAGGTGACACTGACATAAGATTGTTTTTGGTAACTTTTCTTTGTAGGTTTAACATTGATATCATGAAAAATTTTATCTCATGATACATTTTTCTGCAGTGTATATAAATTAGTATTAAAACATATATGTTAAGAGCTGGAGAAATGGCTTTGTGGTCAAGAGCTGTAGTTTTTCTTGTAGAGGATCTGTGTTTGATTCTGGCCACCCACATGGCAGTTTACAACCATCCATAACTCCAGAGGATCTAGCACCCTCTTCTGGCACATGTGGTACATAGAAATTACATGCAAACAAAACACTCACATACAAAAATCAAAAAAATCTTAGATGTATACTTTATAATAAAGTACATATTAATATATAAAATAAAATATGTGCCATCTAATTAGCCAAATCACTTTAAAGCATCCAATAAACTGTAAAATGGGCAATGTATAAGGATTCAGAAATGAGCTAGGATTTATTTTGCTTCCTCTAATGAAAGTCTAAGAACCAGATCCTACCAGAGTGTAGGTCCCAGATGGTTAGGGGTCTAAGGCCAGCAGAAAACACAGCAGGCTCCGTGAAAGCAGAAGCAAACCCTCCCTCTACCCCCAGCTCCCTACCCCTGATCCCGGTCTTAGGAAGAGGCACTGAAAGGTGGTGCATCTCCCTGATGGTCTCCCTGCTGCTCATCTCCTCTCCCAGGCCCTATTACCTGTTTCTCTAATCAGCTTTATGCACATCATAACCACAGGAGTTGATGAAGTACTCTACTGTACACGAATCACCCCTGCTGGCAGCTCTTTGGAACTGATCCACAGGTTAGGGGAGGTAGTCAGTAGAATGGTCCACTTGGTAATCAATGCATCCATAGCCCAGGCAGAAATCTCAAAAGCAGGAATACCAGTGTGGCTGCTCTGTGGCCCTCGGTGTCTGAGCATCATGTTTGGTGCCCTCCTGCATGATAGAAGCCCAGGGCCACTCAAGTCCATGTTGCCTTCCTTGCCCTCCCCTTACGCCACCCACTTCCTCCCAAACCCAACACTAATACTTAGAAACACAGGCAAATATCTTCCCCAACCCACAGCCACAGGAGCAAGTGTCCTGCCTGGGCAAGTCTGTGATTCAGTTTGACCAGAAACTCGGAACTAGAAACTAGGAAGCATGGTTGCATGTGAGTGCAGGGGCTCACAATGCCATGCCACACATGCCTACCTCAGACTCCAGTGACAGGAATCCAGACTACTTGGCACAGTTTACCTGAGAAGCCCTGTCAATTGCAACTCTGAAGCAGACTTTTCATGTCTGGCCTCCAAAGGCCAAACACTGAGGGGAGCTGTATGATGGTTCAGATGCTGTATTCACAACCTCAGGAGACCCAGTCATCATATTCCCTGAGGCCCTGAGGTTGGACCCTGGGAAGGGCCCTTTGCTTGATGTAAGTAGACATGTTATTCAGACCATTTGCATTCTTTTCTTTCCATCTTTTAGCATTTTAGAGTTGTTGCCCATCAGTCAGACTCTCAAGTCATTCCTATCCCCTAAAGCTAAAGTGTGTCTGGTTCCTTGTTTAATTTTATTTTCTTAGATTCCTAGAAAGATAAAGATGACAAAACCCGATTTTGATATCCCTAGTCTTTTCTAGTGCTTAAGCAAAATTTTGTGTTCTGAAACTCTTGGATGTGTCCGTGCTTTGTAAAATTCTGCAAGCACAGACACGACACTTCTGCCCTAAAGTTCTCCCCTAATGCATTCTCTCTTTATGGGTGATGTTTTAAATGGTATTTAAAATTAGGCAGTATACAGAAATACAATTGATATTACTTCCCTGATCTCATATCTGGAACCACTGCCGAGGAAGTTTCTGAAGAGCAGGTTCAAAGCCCAGTCTACCAGATCCTCCACAGCTGTGACTTAAAATGGAAGAGAAGAAAACACAGCTGTTGTCTCAGAGTTTACTATCCACAACTCCTGGAGTCTGAAGCTCTTGGCCATAGTCAGGAAATTGGCGAGCTGAGTAAAGAATTATCTTTCTGTGAGTTTGTCACAGCTTGTGAGTTATAAGGACTCAGTGTTACACAGAAATACTTCTTGAGCACAAAACCTTCCAGGCAGTGGTTTCAGCATGAATTTATGAATAAATTATTCAAAAAGAAGATTGAAAAAAAAAAAAAAAGGTGGCTTCTGAGAGTGCTGGAGAGGGATGCTTAGAGGCAGAAATCAACTTCATGTTCTACCAAACCAAACTCTTGGGATAGAGTATCTGTCTGAAGCCAATGCCAACAACTTGTTATAACAGAGACAAGGTTAAGTTGCCCTAAGAGTGTGGAGGATAAATGAAGGAAGAATACTAACTACATGAGCATGTAATTAAAACACCATCAATTACTGCAGCCACCAGAACCAAGCATGTGGGAGAAACACAGCATCCCTTTTCCCTCTGTGTGGGGAGTGGGAGCTGTAGTTTTAACTGGGATAAGCTCTCTCCATCTCTTCAACATAAGAAAAAAGTTTCAAGAAAATCACTGACCAATCACAATCAACTCTTGAAACACAAATGTAATTTTTACAAAAACTTCTAAGTAAGGTACATTAGGAAGTCTTAATAAAATTCAGAATATTTACTAAATGCTTTTTCATTTGAGTGTTAAAAGGTTTTTCTATTTCACAGTGAAGCAACTCCTGAAAAAAAGAGCTAAGACCAAAGGCTGAAGAATCCGTCCAGGGCGTCGCAGGTGAGATGCTGGATGGGTATTTACCGCAGGTGTTCCGTCCCTCATGACAAAAGAAGAGTTAGATGTTGCTTTGTACCCAAAACAGTCTTTAGCCAGATGAAGGGTAAACAACAGTTATTTTCTTCCTTAATTTGTATCTTAACATATCTGGAATGCAGACTTAGTTAAGAAACTTCAAATCTGAAGCAACGTAGTCTAGAAAAACTTGGTCTTAATTAATTTTATATGTGAAGCATTTGTGAAGATTAGATGAAGACCTTTTGTTTCTCACCTTCTATGTGTCCTCTGCCATTGCAAATTGCATTTCCTAGACAATGGACTTTTCTTTCAGTTTTCTAACAGTGCTTCATATTTTGCATATGAATATCATCTATAGTCCAATGTCACTAAAGAGCTTTATGATAAAAAAATCATTCTTTTATTCATAATAATGTAACCAACACCTTCCTACATTTAGTATATTTTAGGCAATATTTTCAATCTCAGTTACCTCTTTCCTTAATTCTCTTTATTTAATGTTTGCTGTGCTATAATATTTTATACTAGACTCACCAATATTACCTAAATAATTAATCCTTTTTATTCAGTTTTTCTAGAGGTTGAACACAGGGCTTTGTGACCATTCTAAGCAACTGCTTTCTCCCTCTTAAATGTGTCTCCAACACAGTTGACATATTTAATTTATTAGTTAACAGATGATCTGATGAAATATGTTTTACATGCAACAAAAGTGATATCCAGAGCAATATGCCTCAGCAGGAGGAACGTTGAGATACTGACTCTATTCTGTTTTACACAGAACTGAGTGTACCATGTTGGTCCCTTGAGTTTCAGTACATTCTAGAAGATTGGAAGCAACAGTCTCAAGAGGTAAAATAGTCAGATAAGGTCTTCAAAAACCTCAGAGACTTGCAGTATATGGCATTTAAAGATTTTTTTTATTATTTTAAAAAATCATTGACAATAAGGTTAACTCCCAGCAATGCCCAGCCTACCTCCAAGAAGATGATGAGTATCAAAGAACCTCTTTATGGACATGTATTCAAATGTGGCAAACAAGCCATTGGGCAAATGTCCTTGCTTCAGCCACAGACAGAATCTGCCGTATAATAGACAAGCTTGGATATGGGTAGAGTCAAGAGCCAAACGTTGCAAGACAGGGTAAGCAAGTCCTCAATAGTTCTTGCCTCACAAATGTGTCTGTCAGATATATTGAGCCAGCAGACTGAAGATGATGTGCCAGTGTTATAGAGTTTTGCGTGAGTGTTCAGGCAGCCAACTGTCTCTGTCATGTCTTTTTTTTTTTTTTCACTCTGGAAGCTGCTAACCTGCACTCTCTGTTTACTCAGGCCATTAATTTTATGCCATCTCAAGTTTAATGGCGTCGAGACCAGAGAGTTTAGTTTTACAATTGAGCTTAGTTGTTTAGGGGTTAAGATGTTTTTAGACCTAAGTAGATGTTTTAAGTTGATAGAGATGAGAGATGATAGATATTGATTTACATTCAAAACTTTAGACTTACCCATATAGGAAAGATGCTTTTTCAAGGTTGCCAAATACATATAGCCAAAACATCGTGAATGTAACATGTATATAATTCCTGATTGTTTTGTGGTACTTTCTGTATGTAGTTTATTGTATCTGTGTATAATTATATGAATGTATATGTAAAAATGTAAAAAATAAAAATATTTTTAAAAGAGAGTTTATATTTTAAGAAACTCTTATCACAGTGTCTTTTATCCATACAAGGCCCTTGGAAACCATACTAGGTAGTGAATATTCAAGAACCTAGATGAATCCAAATGATCCTCTTCCCATTAGAGATGAGTCAGAAAATAGTCAATATTACTGTAAAATGGCTGGATTCCTTTTGGATCGTTTATTTGTGAATATTTTGCAGTTTCTACCTGTGGTAATGAATAGTGACCAAGGGCCTCATATAAGTTTGGTATATACTCTACCAACAACCAGTCTTAGCCCATTTTTATGTGGAAGAAATGGTCTATTCCTGTCATAGAAAAACCCAACATGACCCAGTAGGTTTGTGCCACACAAATGAAGCAACACGTAACTGATCCTGCACTCTCCAAAAGACAGAACCTAACTGGATCAGCTCCCACAGGCCTGGCAGGATTGCCCATGCTATCGGGAGAGGTTGGAAGCTTCTGCAGTGTTTAGAGGCGGAGCTAAAAGAGAGCTACAGCCCAGAAGATCTGATCCAGCTGGGGTCTTGGCTACAAAACAACAGGAAGGACAGGTAGCTGGGACCATCCTACCCAACTAGAGCACTTGTGTGCTGACCTTGTTCTAGGTCCCAAAACTGCTGATCTGAATTACAGCAGTAAAGTGAAAGGGTCCAGACAGAAACCTACTTCTGCTGACTCAGTCTGGAGCCTAATATGTAGAGCAAAATCTCCAGCAGTGGAAACCAGATCACCTGCCTGTTCCAGGGAACTACTCCCTGATCCCCACAGGAAAGGGCACCCAACCTATTATCATTCACAAACTATCCACTCTCAACCAGTGAAGGACACCAGAAGCTACCTCCCAACATCAGAGACACCAAAATGACAAGAGAACAGTGAAAGAACACAAACAAAACCCAAAATAGTTTGGCATCTCCAGATCCCAGCAATCCCAATGAAAGCAACCTGGATAATCCAAACACATTTGAAATATAAGAAAATGACCTCAAGTCCTTAGTAAGGAAGATGATAATGGAAGAAATGAATAAAATCTGTAAACAACTGCAGGAGGAGGCAAACAAGAGGGCTGAAGACTTAAAAGAGTCATATAAAGAGGCATGGGAAGAATTTCAGAAAAATACAAACAACCAGATAAAGGAAACCATTAAAACAATTCAAGATCTGAAGATAAAAATGGAAGCTATGATAAAGGAACACACAGAAGAAAAACTTGGTCAATAGGCCTCAGAAAAGAAAGTAAGCATCACAGAGGGGACCTTATCTAACAGAATCCAAGATATGGAGGAATGAATATCGGAATGTGAAGACACAATCGTAGAACTTGAAACAACCGTCAAAGAAAATGCTAAATCTGAAGAGTTCCCAACACAGAACATCCAAGAAATCAAGGACACCATGAAAAGACGAAAATTGAGACTAATAGGTATTGAGGAAAGAGAGGACACCAGACTCCACAGCCCAGAAATATCTTTAACAAAATCATAGAAGCAAATTTTCCCAACCTGAAGAAGGAGATGCATATGAGCATATAAGAGGCCTACAGAACACCAAATAGAATAGACCAGAAAAGAAAATCTTCCTGCCACATAATAATAAAAACACAAAATATACAGAACAAGGAAAAAGTTTAAAAGCAGCAAGAGAAAAAGGCTGAGTAACATACGATGGTAAAACTATTAGAATTACACACGACTTCTCAGCAGAGACCATGAAAGCCAGAAGGGCCTGGACAGAGGTCCTGTAAATCCTAAGAGAACACGGATGCCAGGCCAGACTACTATACCCAGTGAAATTATGAATAACCATTGACGGAGAAAACAAGATACTTCATGACAAAAACAAATTCAAACAGTACCTATCCTCAAATCTGGCTTTACAGAAGTTACTAGAAGGAAAACTCCACCCCAAAGGGTCAAATTACAACCAAACTACATAGAAAATAGATAACTACACCATCACAAAATCACAACCTCACAAACTCTCGACTGTAACAAACAGCAAAAATGAAGGGACTTAACAGTCACTGGTCATTAATATCTCTCAACATCAATGGTCTCCATTCTCCAATAAAAAGACAGAGACTAACTGAATGGGTGCATAAACATGACCCAACATTCTTCTGCATTCAAGAAACACATCTCACCCACAAGGACAGACATTACCTCAGAGTAAAAGGTTGGGGAAAAATATTCCAAGGAAATGGTCACAAGAAGCAAGCTGGTATAGCCATTCTAATATCTAATAAAATAGACTTTCAACCAAAATTAATCAAAAGGGATGAGGAAGGACACTTCATATTCATCAAAGGTAAAGTCAACCAAGAACACATCACAATTTTGAACATCTATGCTCCAAATACAAGGGCATCCACATTTGTAAAAGAACTATTAAGAACGCTTAAACCATGCATCAATTTCCACACATTAATAGTGGGAGACTTCAACACCCTACTTTCACCGAAGGATAGGTCATTGAAACAGAAACTAAGCCAGGAAATAACATCATTAACCAACATCATGAATCAAATGGATCTAATAGATATCTACAGAACTTTTCACCCAAACACAAGGGATTACACTTTCTTCTCTGCACCCATGGAATGTTCTCTAAAACTGATCACATAGTAGTTCATGAAGCAAGCCTCAACAGATACAAGAAGATTGAAATACCTTGTATCCTGTCAGATCACCATGGTCTAAGGCTGGACTTCAACAACAACAGAAATAACAAAAAGCGTACATGCATGAAAACTAAACAACTCTCTACTTAATGACACCTGGATCAAGGAAGAAATAAAGAAATTAAGAACTTCCTGAAATTCAATGAATAAGAAGAAACAACAAACCCAAATTTGGGAATAAGGCTACCTCAAGACCCAACTATTCCACTCCTTGAAATATACCTGAAAGATGTTCCACCACACAGCAAGGACATTTGCTCCATTATGTTCATAGCAGCCTTATTCATAATAGCCAGAATCTGGAAACAATCTAGATGCCTTTCAGTTAAAGAATGGATAAAGAAACTGTGGTACATTTACACTGTGGAATACTACTCAGCTATTAAAAACAAGGAAATCCTGAAATTTGTGGGCAAATTTTCTTCCTTAATTTGTGTCTTAACATATCTGGAATGCAGACTTCCTTAAGAATCTCAGATCTGAAACTACATTGTCTGAAAAAAAACTTGGTCTGATTTAATTTTATATGTGGTACATCTGTGTAGATTAGATGAAGACCTTTTGCCTCTTACCTTGTATGAGTTCTCTGCAATTGCAAGTCACATTTGCTAGAGAATGGACTTTTCTTTCAGTTTTCTAACAGGGCTTCATATTTTGCCTGTGAACATCATTAGATGGTCCAATGACACTAAAGTCTTTTATGTTACAAAAAAGAACGAATACCATTCTCTTTAATTTGTTGATTTCATTAATACTATAACCAATGTCTTCCTACATTTAGTCTATTTTAGGCAGAATTTGTACCCTTATTTACCTCTTTCTTTAATTATCTACATTTAATATGTCTATTTTGTGCCACAGTATTTTATGCTACTCTCACAATAATTTTTAATTAATTAATCCTTTTTATTCAGTTTTTCCAGAGATTGAAAGGGGCCTTTGTGACCTTTCTAGGCAATTGCTTTCTTCCTATTAGTGTTGTTTCAGACACAGTTGTTAGTTTTAATTTTTTAATTAGCAGATGATATGATAATACATTCTTTAATGCTACAAAATTAATATTAGAACAATAGACCAGAGCAGGAGGAAGATAGAAATAATGACAGCATTCTTTTGTACACAGAACTGAATGTTCCCTGCTGAATCACTGAGTCTCTATACGTTCTCCAACAATGGAAGCAACACCCTCAAGAGTATACACTTTAAGAACTCTCATCACATGTCTTTCACACATACATGGCCCCTGGAAACCACACTAGGTAGTGAGTATTCACGAGCCTAGATGAATCCAAGAGATCTTCTTCTCATAAGAGATGAGTCAGAAATGAGTCAATAGTACTGTAATATGGGTGACTTCCTTTGGTATCATTTCATTATAACATTATGGAATTTCTTTTTGAGGTAATGAGCATTGACCAAGTGCATCAGATAAGTTATGTATATACTCTACCACCAACCATTCTTAGCCCAAAGTGGAAGCAATGTTCTACTAGTGTCATAGGAAAACACACAATATTCCAGTCCATGTTAGCATACGTCAAGTGGAGCAATATACTTTTCTCTGTTTTGTGAGAATATGTTGGTCTCTAGTGAAAGTTTGAGTAAATAAACAGTTTGATGCTCAAACAAGCAAAAAAACAAGTTCATGTCATATAGTACTCCTTGAGAACTGTCTGCCTTGTCCCAAGTTCTGCTGATCTGCTGGTCTCTCACTAGAGATACAGGTCAGGTTGCACAACTACCAAAGTAGAGATCTGTCATATTAACAGAAGCTCATCCTGATCATCTTACACTGCACATGAACAAGAGATCAGGCGTGGTACTGAGGGGCTTCTTAGCATCGTCCCCACAAGGGTACATGATAGTGAGTACACTGTCTGTCTTGAGATTGCAGCAACAGCACATGAATATTCTCTACAATGTCTTTATCCCTGGTCTGTCTCAGCCATGTTTCGTTAGGCTATAAAGGACAGTCACCATAGGTATAGTTTCCTTATGCCAGAGGGTTTTCACCTAGGTGGAAGGATTTCAAATCAACACCTAAAGAAGATACTCTGTTTCTTTACAAAGCATGCATGAGCACACTACATGGGAACACTCCCTGCTCCACTAGTTCTTAGGGAAAGACAACAAGGCCATTTCTAACACACAATCACTTTCTGCCTGAGAGTGTCCTACGAAGATATCACTGTACTTGGAGTTTCAGTTGTAGGTAGTACTGCTTGATTAGTTTCTCTTTTGTTCTTATGTCACAAATGCAGATGACAGTACAAAGAAAAAACATGCATTCACTAATGTAGGAATTTACAGATTTAGAATACATTAAATGACCACAGAATGTGACTACAAGAAATGGCTACTTGCTGTGTATGCTCAGAGATAGACGTTCTAATGCTTGTTCTGTCTTATAGTCTCCATAATGTAAAGAAATGCAGTTTTAGACTGAAAATTGTATCTTTTAAAATTGGTTTCTACCTGTTTTTATGCCTGTCTATTGATTTCAAATTACCACATGTCAGTCTACTTGGGCACATGAACTTCTGCACATCAGTCTCACACATACCAACTGTAATTGGCCTCTGCCTAGCCTATCCAAGAGCTCCTATAGGTTCCAGCTGTGAACCATGACCTCCATGGGAAGATATCTCTAGAGGACTGACTTCCTACTTTTCCAGCTATACATGAACTGTATTGTTCTAAATTATATGATGGTGTTACAGGAAGACAACGTTGTCTCTTTTCTTCCTGGACACTGCATTCATATGAAGAGACCCCTTACATCCTGTGTGGCACCTTTCTTCGTTTTATGAGATGATTCATGCCACAGTTCCACAATTGGGCCTCCAATTGACAGTTGTCCCCTAAGCTGATGTGTTTTTAGTAGCAATAATTTGCCTGAATCCCAAGTAGGACCTATGGATTTAAGAGAAGAAAGTCCCATCATGGCTCCTCATCACCTATGCATAAAACAGGGTTTTCCATTCATGCCAAGTCTAGAGATCCTGACATATACTTAATTTCTTCGTGTGTCCCAGTTGTCTTATCACTAAGATAGCAAGAAGTTACTTATGCTGCTGTAAAGCACAAATGACATCATTCATAAGAATGTGTTTTATGGTCTAAAATTAGTATTTGAGCTTTTAAGAAGAACAGGTCTTAGACCAGTAAAAAGCAAAATTCTGGAAGATATTGGCAGAGCTTGTCTCAGCAGTTCCTCATGTAGTGTCTTTGTTTCCCCCAAATTCAGTTTAATGAGTTAAGAGACTTGATATTTTCCAAAGTCAGTTTACTGTTTCTCTTGGGACATGCCCTTTTGGTGGATTTGTTTTCTCCCTTCAGGTGTTTCATTGGTCCAGTGGTCTCTCAATGCCTTGTTGGCTGCCGCAGGTCAGGAGCCATATGAGACTTGGTTCATTTTTCTGTATAATTATAAGAATAACTTTTTCTCACAGTTTACAGAACATTGGGCTGCTTCTTTTAATTTAGAATTTACTTATGTTATGTCTCTTTTAGAGAGTGAAAATTTTATTTAAGCAGCAGGGAAAAAAGCATCACCCTTTCAAGTGAAAACATATCAAGTTAGCATAATTAAGGGTAGTATAACATATAGGGATATAAGTGGATGTAGCTTTTGATCATCCCTTTCAATTTTTAAAAAATTGTCAATGAAGTATTTGGTAGCATTTTATAATAGCTCAACACTCCTTACAGTAAGGGATTTTTGTAACATGATTAATATTAAGATTCCTTAAATTATTTGCTAGCTTAATGGAACTATTACTAGCATTGAGTTGTAACATGAGTGTTTGGAAGGGTATGTATAGATTTATTTGACAAGGTCAAGTTCCAGGTAAGACAAAATGGTATTTTCCTAAAGCTCTCAGGGTCTTATATCATGCTTGGAGCTGTGCTCTGTAGATGACCAGTTAGAAAGAAGCACTATGCATGTCTGTAGTGAATTTTAGCACAAATTTCTACAGACCTTATAGCAGAGAAAGTCCAAGACATAGACAGCCATAGTTAAAGGTATCAAGATGATGTCCATGTCTCAATAATTATGCACTAGAAGCTTGGAATAAAATAATGTCTTTAAGCTGTATAAAAAGCTTTTAGTTGCAAATAGGTTTAAATTTTGTTTATTGGCCTACCTTGTCAGTGTCTGATTCTTTATTAGAAGAAGGGAAAGTCCAAAATTAAGAGGAAAAAAAACACAACCTATTTAATCGACAGTGATCCATGTAGAGAACATTACCCTCAGCTCAGATGTAGCTGATGGATAGCT
>OU015745.1:77239815-77274625 GCA_907169655.1 Acomys percivali | reverse complement strand
ATATATATATATGTTAAATAATAAATGTTTATTTTTGCCATGTTAGTTCTCCCGATCCATGAACAAGGGAGATCCCTACCTCTTCTGATGTCATCTTCAGTCTCTTTCTTCAGAGATTTAAAGCTTTTTTTCAAACAAGTCCTTCACTTGCTTGGTTAGAGTTACTGCTAAATATTTTTTATTGCTTGTGGGTATCGTGAAGGGTGTAGTTTTCCTAATTTCTTCCTCTGAATGTTAGTCATTTGTATATAGGAAAGTTTCTGACTTTTTTGTATTACTTTTGTATCCAGCCAATTTGCTGAAGGTGTTTGTCAGCTGTCAGAGTTTTCTGGTGGCATTTTGAGGTTCACTTATATATACTATGATATCATCAGCAAATAGGGATAGTTTACTTCCTCCTTTCCCATTAGGATCCCCTTGATCTCTTTGTGTTGTCTTATTGCTCTAGCTAGAACTTCAAGAACTATATTGAAGAGATATGGAGAGAGTGGGCAACCTTGTCTGGTCCCTGATTTTAGAGTAATTTCCCTGAGTCTCTCCACTTAATTTGATGTTGCCTATTGGCTTGCTGTATATACCTGTTATTAATTTCTGTAAAGCCAGATTTGTGGAGAAGTATTGTTTGAATTTGGTTTTGTCATGGAATATCTTGTTTCCTCCATCATTGGTTATTGAAAGATTCATGGGGAATATTAGTCTGGCCTGGCATCTCTTAAGGTTTGCAGGATCTCTGTCCAGGCCCTTCTGGGCTTTTATGGGCTCTGCTGAGAAGCCGGGTGTAATTCTGATAGGTTTGCCATTAAATGTCACTTTGCCCCTTTCTCTTGCCACTTTTAAAGTTTTTTCTTTGTTCTGTAAATTTTGTATTTTGATTAATATGTTACAGGAGGTTTTTCTTTTCTGGTCTATTCTATTTGGTGTTCTGTAGGCCTCTTGACATCTCCTCCTTAAAATTTGGGAAATTTTCTTCTATGATTTTGTTAAAAATATTTTCTGAGTCTTGGAGTCGGGCGTCTTCTCTTCCTTCAATGCCTATCTTCAATCTCCTTCTTCAGAGATTTGAGGTTTTGTCCAAACAAGTCTTTCACTTGCTTGAGTAGAGTTACTCCTAGATATTTTATGTTGCTTGTGGTTATTGTGAAGGGTGTAGTTTCCCTAATTTCTTCCTCGGCAGAAATGTCATTTATATATAGGAAGGTTACTGAATTTTTTGAGTTAATTTTGTATCCAGTCACATTGCTGGAGTTGTTTATTAGCAGTAGGAGTTCTCTGGTGGAATATTGGGGGTCATTTATATACACTATCATATCATCTGCAAATAGGGATAATTTGACCTCCTCTTTTCCAATTTGGATCCCCTTGATCTCCATTTGTTGTCTTATTGCTCTAGCTAGAACTTCATGAACTATATTGAAGATATATGGAGAAAGTGGGCAGCCTTGCCTGGTTCCCAATTTTAGAGGAAATTCCTTGAGTATCTCTCCATTTAATTTGATGTTGGCTATAAATTCGCTGTATATAGCCTTTATTATGTTTATATGTGTGTCTTGAATCCCTAATCTCTATAAAACTTTAAACATGAATGGGTGTTGGATTTTGTCAAATGGTTTTTCTGCATCTAAGGAGATGATCAAGTGTTTATTTTCCTTCAGTTTGTTTATATGGTGGATTACATTGATGGATTTCTGTATATTCAACCATCCCTGCATGCCTGGAATGAAGCCTAACTGGTCATGGTGAATGATATCTTTGATGTGTTCTTGTATTTGGTTTGCAAGTATTTTATTGAGTATTTTTGCATCAATGTTCATAAGAGAAATTTGTCTGAGATTCTCTTTTTTGGTTGGGTCTTTGTGAGGTTTAAGTATCAAAGTGACTGTGGCCTTATAGAATAAGTTTGGTTATGTTCCATCTATTTCTATCTTTTGGAGTAGTTTGAAGAGTAATGGGATTAGCTCTACTTTGAAGGTTTGGTAAAATTCAACGCGGAATAATCTGGCCCTGGGCTTTTTTTGGTTGAGAGACTATTAATGACTGCTTCTATTTCTGTAGGGGAAATAGGACTATTTAATATTTTTATCTGATCTTGATTCAATTTTGGCAAGTGGAATCAATCAATAAAGTTGTCCATTTCCCTTAGATTTTCAAATTTTGTGGCAAATATGCTTTTGAAGTAGGAATTATGATTCTTTCTGAATCTTCAGTGTCTGTTATTATGTCTCCTTTTTCATTTCTGATTTTGTTGATTTGGATAGTGTCTATCAGCCTTTTAGTTAGTTTGGCTAATGGTTTGTCTATTTTGTTGATTTTCTAATAGAAACAGCCCCTGGTTTTGTGGATTCTTTGAATTGTTCTCTTTGCTTCTAATTTATTGATTTCAGCTTTGAGTTTCTTTATTTCCAGACATCTATTCCTCTTGGGTGCTTCTGCTTTTTTTCTAGGGCATCTAGCTGTGTCATTAAGTTGCTTATATGGGATGTTTCCAATTTCTTTATAAAGGCACTTAGTGCTTTGAATTGTCCTCTTAGCAGGGCTTTAAATCTGTCCCACAAATTTGTGTATGTTTTTGCTTCCACATCCCTTTGATCAATTTTGGTTGAAAGTCTATTTTATTATATTGAAATGGCTACACCACCTTATTTCTTATGTACATTTCCTTGGAATATCTTTTTACAGCCTCAGGGAAATGCAAATCAAAATGACTCTAAGATTCCATCTTAGACCAATTAGAATGGCTAAGATAAAAAACTCAAGTGACAACACATGCTATTGAGGATGTGAAGAAAGGGGAACACTCCTTCATTGCTGGTGGGAGTGCAACCTTGTAGAACCACTTTGGAAATCAATCTGGCACTTTCTCAGAAAATTGGAAACAGGGTTACCTCAAGACCCAGCTGTTCCACTCCTTGAAATATACCAGAAAGATGCTCCAATACACAGCAAGGACGTTTGCTCAATTATGTTCATAGCAGCCATGTTTATAATAGGCAGAATCTGGAAACAATATAGCTGCCTCTCAGTTGAAGAATGGATAAACAAATCATATGGTGGGGGAGGATGTCCTTTTCTGTCACAGACGTGAGGGATGGAAATAGGGTGAAAGAGGGAAAGAGGGAGGAATGGGAGGATACAAGTGAAGGGATAACAATTGAGATATAATCTGAATAAATTAATAAAAAATTAATAAAAAAGAATCAGGATGTAAGGTTAATAATTATAATACATAAAAGATAGATTTAAATGTGAAAAAAGAAACTGTGGTACCCTTACCACACTATGGAATACTACTCAGGTATTAAAAATAAGAAAATCCTGAAATTTGTGGGCAAGTGGATGCAACTAGAAATGATCATATTGAGTGAGTTAACCCAGACTCAGAAAGACTCATGTGGTATATACTCACATATAATTGGAAACTAGTACAACAGACATGTCCCCTGAAAGTCTTCACTTACCAGAAGATTGGGATAGATGTGAGGACATCCTTAGGTGAGAGAAGTAAAGGAGAATAGGGAAATAGAAGAATCCAGAGAGTCCTAGAAACCCACAAGTACATCGTGATGGCTGGATCTGGAACCAAAGGGGTCTGCTCAAGCTACTGCACCAACCAAAAACAATACATGCAATAAATATTGAACCCCTACTCAGATCTGGCCAAGGGACAGGACATGATTCACAGTTCAGTGGAGATTGGGGACTGACTCTGACATGAACTCTGGTGTCCCATATTTGACTACTTCCCCTTGGTGGGGAGGCCTTGTAGCCCACAGAGAAAGAATAGGAAGGTTACCAAGATGATACTTGATAGGCTGTGACCATATGGTGGGGGAGGAGGTCCCCTTCTGCCAAAGACCTAGGAGATGGGAATAAGGTGAAAGAAGGAGGGAGGAAGAAAAGGAGGAGACAAACAAGGGGATAAAAACTGAGATGTAGTCTGACTAAATTAATACAAATAGCACTGATAAGAGCAAGTCCAAATACTGATTAATATATTTTTCAGAGGATTAGAGTGGACAATTGATATTTTAATTTGTGATTGACTCTGTATGAAGTAAGTAAGCACTTCTGAGCATCTTTTATAATTGTGTTTCAATCCTGATGACATTCTTGAATTATAAAAAGAAAAAGGTCTGAACTTAGGGGGGAAAGGAAGTATAATAGATGCTCTTATCCCCCTCCCTCCCAGTCCTACCTCTTATTAGTTTAGGAGGAAGGTGCTTGTGTTGGACAGAGCTGTGTGAGAAGAAGAGATGAAACTTCCCCGCTGCCTGGATAATAAAGTGTTTTGTCCAGACCTTGCAGTCCACATCAAGATACTGAGGAGCCCAGTGAATAGCACAGACCATGGCATGTAAACAGTTTAATAAGGAACTTAGTGGTTTGGCCAGTGACCCTCCAGCACAATGTTCTGCAAGTCCAGTTAGAGATGACATGTTTCACTGGCAAGCCACAATTATGCAACCTAATGGCAGCTCATATCAAAGTGCTGTATTCTTTTTCACAATTCCTTTTCCTACAGACTACCCTTCAAACCCCCTAAGGTTGCATTTATAAGAATGTATCATCCAAATATTAAGAGTAATGATGGCATGTGTCTTGATATTCTTCGATCACGTTGGTCTCCTGCTTTAACTATTTAAAGTTCTTTTATCCATTTGTTCACTGCTATGTGATCCAAACCCAGATGACCCCCTTGTGCCAGAGTTTGCACAGATCTCTAAAGCAGACAGAAATAAGAACAACAGAATATCTCGGGAATGGACTCAGAGTTATGCCATATGATACTACCTTAAAGTCAGAATATCCTGCATTTAGCCGGTGTAAACTTTAAATTATTGTTCCTTTTTTGATTTTCTTATCTGATTGCTCCCCTATCAGACCTCATCTTTTTTAATATTAATTTTTGTTTACCTCCCTCCATTCATTCACATGCTCATCTGAGAAGACTTAAGTTCTTCCACCTTTGGACAATAACTGCTTTCAGAAACTGTAAGGTAGTTACAAGACAACAGTTGCACAAGATTTAAAAAAAAAGTAAACTGAAGCAAGTGTATGTGGCCAAAGTCTTCCCTTTAACTTGGTTATGAGACTAAACTGGTCCTCACTGTTCTAACATGCTGAAGAAGCAAGCTGAGGGGGACAGAGATGGATGCTCGGCTGTCACATCAAATGAGCAGCATTGCTCTAGGAGCATCCGTTGTGGTTTTCAGCCTTCCACTGTTAGAGATTGGAGGTTACATAATATACTTTATGCTCATAACTGGTGCGTCTGGAAAATTGGTATTGAACTATAGCATCAGCAGAACAGAAAATATTATGTATTTTATGCATGTTAATAAAGGAATGACCTGTTATTGTTCTACAGTAAATGGAAATTGGAAGTCAAACACCCTTTGTATTCCAAAACAGAGTCTCAAAACATTTTGCTATTTTTAATTAAATTGTCAGGAGGTTTGGAGCTTTTAGTTAAATTATATTCTAATACTGTTTATTAAGCCACTTACAAATGATGTGATTTGTCACTGAGTGAGTGATCAACTAAAAGCTCTCTTACGAATTGATTTACTTTTCTATAAAGTTGCATCAGGCACAAAGAGACAGAGAGAGAGAGAGAGAGAGAGAAAGAGAGAGAGAGAGAGAGAGAGAGGGACACAGACACAGTAAAATTGAATAGAAAGCTTGATAGGGGGTGAATTTAGACTAAGTACACCACCTCTTTCAGAAATGTCTCACACTCTGCTATCAAAGCTTTGAGGACTAAAAAGTCAGTGGGGAGCATGCTCTGCCTGTCCTAACCATGCTGATGTAGTTGGAAATAGTTTTTCGTCAAAGAACAAATTTCCAAACACCTGCTCCTGCCTTTTAAAATCCCTTTTCACAACCCTGGTCATCCAGTTGGATACAAGATATAAGATCCAGGAGAAATTAATTCTATCGCATCACTAATAGCATGCAGGGCAGACAAATTGCTACTCAGGCTTATATCAGCATGAACCAAGATCTGGGGAAAGTTAAAAGACAACATTGGGGTACAGGGAGCACAAGAAAGATAGTCCATATGCCCCCCGAAAATGTGGAAATGATTATCACTCATTTAGAATTTGCACTGGGCTCTCCTTCTTGCAAGCTGCTTCCACCCTGTGATCTCACGTGACCCCTGTAAAACAAATGAGCAACAAGACCCAGACTCACTCACTCAACACTTCCCATAGAGCACCCATCCTACCATTAAGACTTGCAGGTGTGTGATGTGCTATTGATGTATCCCCCTCTTTGGACTGCAGCTTCAGGCAGAGCAGAAGGGTTAACTTACCAATAATTCAGTTTCTCACAATAGAATGACTTTCCAAAAATAGTGCTGCCTGGTCAGAGAAATGAAGACAAGGCTGGCAGAAGGTGGATAGCTGCATATGTTGGAGGATAAATAAGGTGATGGGATAAAACACAGGAGGGTGTGTGGTCAGATGGGCAGATAAATGAGTAAATGGTGCCAGACTTTAGCCTAACCCAGCTACCTCTCCTTACCTGTTGTTGCTGGATCTCAAGGTAGGTAGTCTGTTCCTCTTGGTCCTTATAGAACAAGTTATAGACTCCCAAGCAATGTTGCAGCAAGACCCAATCTCCTAGCACTTTCTTGTTCTCTTGCCTCAGCATGTCTGCCTGCTTCCTCAGCTGAATTGGCTCCATCTGATTTAGAGTTGCTGGAAACATCCTCTGCATAGCTCTCCCCTGCCCTGCCAACAATACCTCTAAACACCATCAGCCACATCAGGTACCAGGTACCCATGAAGACCTAGACAAGAGCCCCAATAAATCAAGAAGAGCCACACCCATAGACCAAAATCCCAAGAGTAGCCAAATCCAGGAAGACTCAAACTAGTTGTTAAGTACCCAACACCAAAATGGATCCATTTTTCCTCCAAGGACAAGAGGAGAATCTCAGATGTCCTTCTCTGTCATGGTAATGAGGAAACATTAGAAGGCAGGGGATAGGAGGGAGGACAGGAGATCAAAGGGAGTACATGCCATCTGTTGATCCCAAGGCAATCAACCCCAGTCAGAGCCCCAGAGGCCAGGCCTGACTGAAACCCTTCTTGTTTTGCAAATTACTTTTACAGCTAGAGGGTCCTGAGGGTACATGACAATGATGGAGATCACTGACTCTTTCACACTTAGAAAAGCTGAGTCCAAAAGCCCAAGTCCAAGAGCCACAGGGCAGGGTGTTGCTAAATAGACAGAAAGGCTAGAACCAGAACTGCAGACTCTCTATTCCAAAGACAAACACAGGCAGAGATGGCCATTTGACAATGTCTGGGGTCCTTCCCAGTCAGGACTAACCTATAGCAGTCTGGCTGCTTGTCCTGCTCCTGAGCTTCTCTGTGACCTCACTGTGCTCATTTCCCAGGTTTGCAGGTCCTACATGACCTGCTCATGATCCAGCTTCAGAAAAGATTTGGCCTGTGGTAGGTCCTGGCCCCAGGAACAAAGAACCTCGTGGACACAGGCCTCAAGGGTCATAACAATTCAGGGAGTATGCTATCCTTCCACAGTGGATGCCCTATCATGGATCCTATGTGCTGGAACACCCTAGTCCTTATTAAATTTGCTATTTTGGCCACAGACCAGCAGAGGTAGAAATTCCAGAATTGCACAGGGCTTCCTGAGCTTCCACAGTAAGCCTGGAGGGCAGCTGATAAGTTCACAGGAGTCTATGCCATAGGTCTGGCCCACCAGAAACTGGGATGACATTTCTCTTGTCTTCATAGCAGAGACTTAAAAACCTGGTGCCTACTACTGTAGAGATGGCAAAGCACATAGTCTGAATTTCTGGTTAATGAGACCCAACATCAGGACAGCTTTATAAACTCTCCAAGAAAATCCTGGGTAGAACTCTTTCTCCTCACATACAAGTTCACTCTTTCACTGGATTCCTTTCCCAGATTATCTGTAGTATTTTTAATTGCTAAGTCTTTTTCTTCCTTCTTTCATTGAGGTTCTAGGGGTCAAACTTAGGGATTCATATACACCAAGTATTTACTTTACCACATAGCTGCCTACCTTGTCCACAAAAAGAGGGTTTCAGTAGTAAATACTTTATTGCTTTCACTCATGTGGTCATTGAGATATTTACAATAATTCACTGTCACATACTACTTCCCACACACTAAAGGCTCCCACTCCCTCATTACATGTGACCTGCACGTGGGTTTCCTTACACAGCTAAAGGTACAGTGGTAGGGGGTGAGCAGAGGACGGGGTGGAAGGTCCCCACCTCAACTCTTATTTCCTGAATACATGCCATGAGGGAAATCTTATTTTCAGTCTGAAGTCTAACTATCCATTCTTGAAACTGAAATCACTTGTGTGATACCTGCTGCTATATGCCACCTGACAATGTATATACAGGCAGCCAAACACCTGTTCTATGACTCTGTGTTTCCCCTCTCAGCTTATTCTTCTTCATTAACTTGCAATTCAATTTTCATGTACTCTTATCTCTACCTTGATTTCACTAGATATTGAAATAAGCAGAACATTATGATAGGCAGATTTGGGCACAGGGGTCCCGCTCAAACTAAGGCACCAGCCAAGGACAATACAGGTGGTAAACTTTAAACCCCTACCCAGATCTAGCCAATGGTCAGAACAGTCTCCACACTTGAGTGGAGAGTGGGATATGACTTTCTCACGTACTCTGGTGCCTCACATTTGACTATGTCCCCTGGAGGGGGAGACCTGGTGGCACTCAGAGAAATGACAGCAGGTCACTGAGAAGAGACTTGATACCCTATGAGCATATACAGGGGGAGGTAGTCCCTCTCAGGAACAGTCATAGGGGACGGGAATAAGGGGGAAATGGGAGGGAGGGAAGAATGGAAGGATACAAGGGATGGGATAACCATTGAGGTGTAACAAGAATAAATTAATAAAAAAAAATCTAAAAAAAGAAAAAGAAAAAGAAATAAGCATGTTAAGGATGGTGAGTTTGCCTTTAGAAGGAACCCATCTGAGATTCTTCTGAACAAGACAGGTACATGTATTTAAAGCTGACAACAGGGTGGTGCAGGATGTATTTGCTCCTGCTGACCTTCCTGGGCTGACTCATGGCAGCTCCAGATGTAGGTTAGTAATGCTTGTCTGCACCTCAGGAAGCACCAGCTGTAGACTTGTTTACATCCCAGATTCTTCATCAGTTCTAAGGAAGTAAAAGACAGCTCTTTATCTTTAGAAATGACTTTTCTGAAAGTTGATTTTAGGAGATTTGTTTAATAAAGGCAAATTTCTCTTTTCATGAGAGTGTTCTGACTGGAAATTTTTATTTCTAAAGGAAGAAAAAGTGTAAGCATTTTATTTTTTTGTAGACACATTGGTTTTTCAATGTTCTGTTCTGCTTTACCTAGTTAAGTTTGTGTATTTTAGGAAAATCCTCATTTGGTGGAAACAGATATTATGTCCCAAAGTAAATATTCTAATATTTTTAGTAGAACTTCTTTGTGTCCTTCCAGTTCAGATGTCATAGCCTACCAAGAAAGTGGGTCAGAGGGGAGAAAATCCTATTGAGACTTTAGGGGTGAGAAGCCTGGAAGAATGAGGAAATAGAAGGATCCAGTGGGTCCTGGAAAAATACAGGCAGGTCTGGGCCCTCTAGTCCTCCTCAAACTATGGCACCAGCCAAGGAAAATATAGCAGTAAACTTCGAACCCCTACCCAGTCTAGCCGATGGACAGGACATTCTCCACCGTTAAGTGGAGAAGGGGATCTGACTTTCACACAAACTCTGGTGCCCCATATTGGACCATGTCCCTTGGATGGGGAGGCCTGGTGGCACTCAGAGGAAAGATAATAAGTCACCAAGAAGAGACTTGATACCCTAGGAGCATATACAGGGGGAGGAGGTCCCCCTCAGTCACAGACATAGGGGAAGGGAGTAGAGGGGGAAACGGGAGGGAGGAAAGAAAGGGAGGATACAAGGGATGGGCTAACAATTGAGATTTTATATGAATAAATTAATAAATAAATTAATTAATAAAAAATTTATAAATGAAAAAAAACAAATATTTTGTAAGAATCTGTGTTTAGAAGCTGCATCTGTTGTATATTATTACAAGTACACTAGCTTTTTTGCTTCAGTATTATTGCCTGCTTTTTAAAAGTATATTTTATTGATTTATTTATACTACATCTCAGTTGTTATCCCATTCCTTGTATCTTCCCATTCTTCACTCCTTCCCATTTTCCCCTTACTCCCCTCCCCTATGACTGTGATAGAGTGGGACCTTTTAATCAGTGAATACTTCATGCCAAATGTTTTAATTTGTTTTCACAACGGCAGTGGCACTTGTCACAGTATATACATTGTTGCTAGTCTTTGGATTGCATTAAATACCACATATATATGTATGAACTTGTCAGTGTGTTTCTTTTCTATTTTCTTGTTCACTGTTTTTCCTTGTGAAATAAAACTCTGGTCATCATATTCTTTTGTACGTGAAATGGGACTGTTTTTCCTTTCTTCCTCATATTGGGTATGGGTCTGTAATTAATAGGATTTTAGTAAGGTGTCTATCATTATTTAATCCACTGAACATACATTCTGACTTTTCAATAATTCTTATTTAATTCATTTGAACATTTTCCTTTGCTCTCCTTCCTCTCATGGCATCAGGCTTAAGATGTCCGAAATCCTGATTAAGTGCCCTTCGTAGTTTGACATCTTAAACTATCATAAGCTAAGCAAACCAAGATATGATTACTTTTGTGAAGAAGAACCACAGATGTTGGTAATAGTATGTGATACTCCTCTCTTAAGACCAAATTCATTGATTACTTCAAAATTAAAAACAAGAGGGAACAGAAGTGATATCCAAGCAAGATGTAAAGGTAGAGAGGCAACAGGCGATGTTTGATCTGCTGGTTAAAGTTTTAACTGTGGTAATTTTTTTCAAAATAATTTTTTATTAATTTATTCTTGTTACATCTCAATGGTTATCCCATCTCTTGTATCCTTCCATTCTTCCCTCCCTCCCATTTTCCCCTTACTCCCCTCCCCTATGACTGTGACTGAGGGGGACCTCCTCCCACTTTATATCATCATAGGGTATCAAGTCTCTTCTTGGTAGCCTGCTATCCTTCCTCTGAGTGCCACCAGGTCTCCCCATTCAGGAGACGGGGTCAAATATGAGGCACCAGAGTATGTGTGAAAGTCATACTCCACTCTCCACTCAACTCTGGAGAATGAACTGTGGCAATTTTTATATAAATAACTCTAAAGGTAAAGTCTGAAAAGTAATTTCCAATGTGCAGTACTAAATTAACTGAATTGTATATCACATTTATATTTTATTTTATAAAGCATAAGAAATCTATGTATTTTAATTTATGGAGTTTAACTGTGGCTGAAGAATTCAAAGTGTGGTATACACTTGCAATCTTCACATTGAGGATGTTGAGAGACATGGGTCTGGAGTTGGCCCCAAATTGGTCTACATGCTTTGGCTCTGCCTCAAGGAAACCACACAAGCAGGCAGAAAATATGTAAAATACTGAACATTAGACTCTATCAAAAAAAAAAAAGACTGACTCAGGGTTGGTGTTAGGCTTCCCTGTCTTTCTCTAGGGCCAAAGTCCTCCCCAAGCACCTGTGTGCTGGAGCCAGTGTTCCTTTGACAGTGTTTCCTTCTTGTAGTTCTGTGTCACAACCCAAGAAATGGAGAGATGATTAGTGTTTTCCTGTAGGGGACAGCATGAACATAAAAATAATGGAAAAGGGAAGCAGAGAAAAAGTTTGGTCAACAAAGTACTTTTGATTTATCCTTTATTAGTAGTTTGCAACTGCTTCATTATCACTGAGACCTGATTGTCCTACAATGAAAAAATTAGTGTAGACTCACTGACTTTATCTTGACAGGCTCCTAGTAGCCTTCTGCCTTCTGGAGAAGTTCACAGACACATAACCTGAGGAAAACCTGCAACAAAACCCATGAACTTCAGTCTTTAGTTCATGTGCTGGCATACTGCTCAGGATTTTTCTAGGAATCATCTCAGGTAAGAAAACACTTCTGTCATATCTTTCTTCTCCATCCTGAAAACCTCTTTGTGGACCCTGAACTCTTCTTTATCAACTTTTCTCCTAATCTTTTTATATATTTTCATAATTCACAATTTTTTTGTTATTATTGGTGAAGTTTTTTCTACTCTAAAGCAATTACAGTTTTAAGGAATCTATTTTAAAGGATTCCTTTGTTAGGGTTTAGAATATAGGTAGAAAAGAAATAGAAACATTTCATTCTCATAATCCATGTTGAGAGTAGAGAGAGAAGCTGTCATCATTGACTACACTCAAGTGATACTTGTTTTCCATTTAGTCCTTGTCTCCTTGTTTTCCTTCTGAAACACTCAGAGATGTCAGAATGAGACTGCAGAAGTGAAGATAGAGGCTTGCCAAGCAAAAGAATGGTGTTCTTGTGGAAGCCTAGTCTTCAGGAAGTTGCAGTATCTAGACATGGAATCAATCTAGAATTCCAACTTCTCAGATACATTACAGAGATCAAACCAAACTATGTATGACATTGATTTGAGCTGTGTTTAGGGGATAGTTTTTATTAAATAATTATATATATGTATATATATTACACACACACACACACACACACACACACACACACACACAAATGTCTTGTCCTTTATGGAAACTCATGTATTAGAAACAGATCTTTTTAAATTAAAAGAACCTTTTAAATTGCTGTCGAGTCCCAATAGGATGTCCTCCCCTCGGTCCCAGTTTCCTGGTAAGGGAAGGCTTTCATGGGACATGTCCATTGGGCTAGTATGCAGATATAAGTGAGTATATACCATTTGAGTCTTTCTGCTTCTGGGTTAACTCACTCATTATGATCATCTCTAGCTCAATCCATTTATCCACAAATTTCAGGAATTCCTTGTTTTTAATAGCTGAGTAGTATTCCATAGTGTATATGTACCACAGTTTCTTTATCCATTCTTCTACTGAGGGACATTTAGGCTGTTTCCATGATCTGGCTATTATGAATAAGGCTGCTATGAACATGGTTGAGCAAATTTTCTTGCTGTGTGCTGGTGCATCTTCTGGGTATATTCCAAGGAGTGGAATAGCTGGGTCTTGAGGAAGCCCTATTCCCAGTTTTCTGAGATAGCACCAGATAGATTTCCAAAGTGGTTGTACTAGTTTGCATTCCCACCAGCAATGAAGGAGTGTTCCTCACAATGGGTGAATAGCAATGTAGAAGGATCCAGTGGATTCTAGAAACCTACAAGTAGAACATTATGATAGGCAGATTTGGGTCATGGGGTCCCGCTCAAACTAAGGCCCTAGCCAAGGACAATACAGGCGGAAAAATTTAAACCCCTACCCTGATCTAGCCCATGGACAAGACAGTCTCCACACTTGAGTGGAGAGAGGGATTTGACTTTCTCAAGTACTCTGGTGCCTCACATCTGACTATGTCCCCTGGCGGGGGAGACCTAGTGACACTCAGAGGAAGGACAGTAGGTCACTGAGAAGAGACTTGATACCCTATGAGCATATACAGAGGGAGGTAATCCCTCTGAGGAACAGTCATAGGGGAGGGGAATAAGGGGAAAATGGGAGGAAGGGGAGAATGGGAGGATACAAGGGATGGGATAACCATAGAGATGTAACAAGAATAAATTAATTAAAAAAATGCAAATGTGTAAGTAAATAAAAATGAAAAAAAAATTGCTGTCGATATAATGTAAGTGTTAAATCCCTCAGAGTCTTGGAGGTAAATACTTCAGACACATTCCTATGCCTCATTTTTCTAGAAAGCCCAGCGATATCTAACTGAATATAATATTCTCATGTGCTGAGCAATGGAAGACCTACTGAAAGTTACTGCTTTTGGTTTCAAGAGTAAATAACCTGGCTAACATGGATTACTCTTTATTACCCAATTAGACCCAACGTTATCATTTAATAAGACTATAGCATTTGTTTTGGGTTTTTGTTTTGTTTTTCTTTTGCTTAAAGAAAAAAATTTCAAATTTCCCTCTTATTTTTTAATACAAGTAATGACCTTCTGTACGATATAAAAGCATTTGCTTTTTCATTGATTTTGTTTTGCTCAAAGGGAAAATTTTCAATTTTCCCTCTTTCCCCTAATGAATGATGTCACACTTTGTATTAAAAACAGATGAGTACACAGTATGTGCTTTCTTTGAACACCAGGGAAGAAGATAATTACATAGGATTAAGCCCTACTATGAGTGCCAAGGACTTTTATTGTGGGCATCAGGACCCAAGGGAGAGTGAGAGTGACAGAGACGCCAACACTGGAAACAAGACTCCAGAACCAACATCGAGGAGCAGTTCTACCTTATTGTGTAGAACTAAGCCTTTCATATACTCTGTTGACCAACGGGCTTAGGAGCACTGGGATTTGGACATGAGCCCTCGGATAGCCAATCACTGTGAAGACCAGTTTACCTCACTGAGGGAAGTGTTTCACTGCAATGCACCAGGACGTCCATAAAAATACTTACGCTATACATTTGTAGGAACATTATATTGAATTATGATGACCACGTAATTAATTTATTTTTCTGTTTGAATAAAACTCCCAAACCTGATCAACAAACGCACACAGTGGAAGAGAGGCATATGTACTCAATGCTTATCAGTTCAAATATAAACAAAGAAACACACATAAACATACAACACACACACATTACATATTTACACCATTGTTATTTTTTAAGAGACAAATGAGGAGGATCCAAGATGGCAGAGCTGTACACACACCTTGTTTGATCAGCAGTACAGCAACGACTGTACCGTAACCCAAGGACCAAATTGAGAAATACATATCACCAGTGCTATTGATACCCAGGAGAGAGAGGATCAAACTGTGCAGAGCATGGGCAGGTCTGGCTTCAGGCCTGGGTCCATGCAGGCACAGCCACCAACTCCAAGGTCTACCGCAGCACACCTGCTGGGAATGCAATTTCTTATCTCAGGTGCCCAGAGAGAGCTATGAGTTACTGAAAGTCCAGTGTCTGTGGCTGCTAGCTCAATGGAGTTACCTCATCCTAGAAAAGAAACAGATCTAACCTCAGGTCCCCAGGCCAACCCATATAATGTACCCCAGTGGAAGCAGGCACAGGAATGCTCCAAGGACTAATGGCAGCACACCTGACCAGAGTGTAATATCTGACCTCTGGGGACCAGAGAAAGCTGTAGGCTGCTAACACACCAAGGTTGCATATTACCCTCTAACACCTAGAAGAAAGTGGGCCCACTGTAGCTGCTCTCTGCTCTGTTACCTTTTCCTCTGTCCCCAGCTTAAGTTGTTCACAATCAGGGAGCCAATAGATACAGTGAACTAAACAGGGGTGCCTGACCTTCCTGGACCATCAAAAGAGAGCCTAAGAGACAGTAATATCAGCCTAAGTGAATAGGATGCTGGACCAAATTCCCATTGTCTATACCTACCCCCAAACTATCTGACCATCAGAGACCCCAAACCCACGAACACCACAAATACCACAATGGGAAGAGGTTTGTGTAAGAACACAAGCTTCAACTCCCAAGATGATTTGATACCACCAGAAACCAACAGTCCCACCACCACCACAAGCCCTGGAAATAATATCATGTCTGATGCACAGGATAAAGATTTCAAATCTGAATTTATGAAAATGATAGAGTCCCTAAAGGAGGAAAATAAATCCCTCAAACTGAAACACGGAAGCACAAAGCAAGAGATGGAAGAATTGAACAAATTGCTTAATGACATTTCTGAAAGACTGGAAATGACAATCAAATAGGAGAAGGAAATGAATAAAAGAATTCAAGACTTAAAAATGGAGCAATGAAGAAAATACAATCTGAGATAGTCAGTCCTGGAAGTAGAAAACCTAGGGAAGAGGAATGGATTTATAGACATGAGCATCACCAACAGAATAAGAGATAAGAAAAAAAGAATTTGGGAATAGAGGATATGACTGAAGAAACTGATAAAACAAAGAAAATGTTAAATCTAAAAAGATCCTGACATAGTACATCTAAAACATCTGGGACACTAGCAAGAGACCAAATGTAAAAATCATAAAAATAGAAGAAAATGAAGACTCCCAGCTCAAAGGCCAAGAAAATATATATAACAAAATCATAGAAGAAAAGTTCCCAAACCTAAAGAAAGAAATGTGGATAAATATACAAGATGCCTACAAACTTCAAATAGATGGGATCAGAAAAGAAAATTCTTCTGTCACATAATAATCAAAACAATGAACATAGAGAACAAAGAATGACTATTGAAAGTCCAAGTCTCATATAAAGGCAAACCTACCAGATTTACACCTGACTTCTCAACAGAGGCTATGAAAACCAGATGGCTCTGGATGGATGTCATTCAGACACCAAGAGACCACATGCCAACCCAGACTTCTGTACGCAGCAAAACTATCAATCACCATAGATGGAGAAAACAAGATATTCTATGACAAATCTACATTTCAACAGTACCTAGCCAAAAATTCAGCCATACAGAAGATACTAGAAGGAAAATCCCAATGAACAGAGGGTAGATTTACCCAGCAAAACAAAGGAAATAAATAACCTCACATCCAAAAAAACAAAAGACAAAACAAAAAAGGAAGATCCCACACACACTCTACCACTACTCACATCAAACACACACTCACAAAATGGAACCAATAATCACTGGTCATTAATATCTCTCAAAATCAATGGCCTCAATTCCCCAGTAAAAGGACACAGGTTAACAGAATGGATTCAAAACCAGGCCACATCATTCTGAAACCCACCTCGGCAATAAAGATAAACAGACCCAAGAAGCAATATGGAGTAGCCAGTTAGTATCTAATAAAACAGACTTTCATCCACAACTAATCAAAATAGATGGGGAAGGAGACTTCATATTCATCAAAGAAAAAATACTCTAAGAGGATGTCTCAATATCTATGCCTCAAACACAGGAGCACGCACATTGTAAAAAATAAATTACTGAAGCTGAAATCACACATAGAATCACATACATTAATAGTAGGACACCTGAACACCCTAATCTCCCCAATAGATAGATCATCAAGAAGGAAACTAAGTGCAGAAATAATGAAACTAATTGATGTCAAGAATCAAATGGTCCTAACCAGTATCTACAAAACATTCCACCCAAACACAAAAGAGTACACATTCTTCTCAGCATCTCATGGAACCTGTTCCAAAATTGACCATATACTTGGTTAAAAAGGAAGCCTCAACAGACATAAAAAGATTGAAATGATCCCTTACATCTTATGAGACTACAATGGAATAAAGCTGAAACGCCACAACTATAGAAAGTTTACAGTCTCAGGGAAATCAAACAATTCCATACTCAGTGACCTCAGGGTAAGGAACAAAATTTAAAAAAAATTAAAACTTTCATAGAATTCATTGGTAATAAAGGCTTAACATACACAAACTTATGGGACATAAGTGCTCATAGCACTAAGTGCCCTTACAAAGAAATTGGAGAGAGGCCAATCTAGCACCTTAAAAACACCTGAAAACTCTAGAACAAAAGTAATCAGATGCAACCAAGAGGAGTAAATGGCTGGAAAACATCTAGTGAAGAGATGGAGAAATTAATAAATTAAAAGCAAAGAGAACAATCCAAAGCATTAACAAAACAAAGAACTGCATCTTTGAGAAAATCAATAGATAGGTAAACCATGAGCCAACCTAACAAAACTGCAGAGGGACAGTATTCAACTCAACAAAATCAGAAATGAAAATGGAACAATAATGACAGACATCACAGAAATCCAAAGAATCATTAGATCTTCCATCAAAAGCCCATGTGGCACAAGATTTCAAAACCTAAATGAAATGGGCAATTTTCTTGATAACAACTACCAAAATTGAATAAAAATCAGATAAAAATTAAATAGTCCTCTAATGCCCAAGGAAATAGAGGCAGTCATCAAAAGTCTCCCAACCAAAATAAAATAAAAATAAAGTCCAAGGCAAGATGGACGCAGGACAGAATTTTATCAGACCTTCAAAGAACACTTAATACCAATTCTGTCCAATCTATCCCCCAAAATGGAATACAAATGAACATTACCAAACTCATTCTATGAGTTCACCTAAGCCACACAAAGACCCAACAAAGAACTAGAATTTTAGACCAGTTTCTCTTATGAACATAGATGCAAAATACTCAATAAAACAGTCAAAAACCAACTTCAAGAAAACACCAAAAATAACATTCACCACGAACAGGTAGGCTTCATTCCAGACATGGGGGCAGTTCAAAATATGGAAATCTATCAATGTAATCCATCATATAAAGAAACTGAAAGAAAGAAACCCGCATGTTCATCATAGATGCAGAAAAAGCATTTGATAAAATCCAACACCCATTTATGTTTAATGTCTTAGAGAAATCAGGAGTACAAGGCACACACCTAAACATAATACAAGCTATATACAGGAAGCCAATGCCAACATCAAACTAAATAGAGAGAAACTTAAATCAATTCTACTGAAATCAGTGAAAAAAAAAAAAAAAACCAGGTTGTCCAATCTCTCCATAGCTCTTCAGTATAGTACTTGAATTCTTAGCTGGAGCAATAAGACAACTAAAGGAGATCAAAGGGATACAAATTGGAAAGGGTGAAGTTAAATTATCACTATTCAGAGATGATATGATAGTATATATAAGTGACCCCATAATTCTACCAAGGAACTCCTAGAGCTGGTAAACATCTTCAAGCAAAGTGACTGGATAGAAAATCAACTCAAAAGAACCAGGACCTTGCTGTATAGAAATAACAAATGGGCAGAGGAAGAAATTGGGAAAACACACCCCTCACATTAGCCACAAATAATATAAAGTTTATTGGTAAAACTCTAACCAAGTAAGGGAAAGACTTGTATGAAAAAAATTTCAAGTCTCTAATGAGAGAAACTGAAGAAGAAATCAGAAGATAGAAAGATCTCTCATTCTCATCCATCGGCAGGATCAACATAGTAAACATGACCATCTCACCAAAAGCAATCTATAGATTCAGTACAATCCCATTAAAAATCCTACACAATTCTTTACAGACCTTGAAAGGTCAGTTTTCAACTTCATATGGAAAAGCAATGCTAGAACAATACTGTACAATAAAAGATCTTCCCTAGAAATCTCCGTCCCAGATCCCAAGCTGTACTATAGAGCAACAATAATAAAAACAGCATGGTACTGGCATAGAAACAGGTTGATGAGTGGAATCAAATCAAAGACCCAGAAATGAATACACACCCCTATGGACACTTGACTTTTGACAAAGAAGCCAAATCCATACAATAGAAGAAAAGATAGCACATTCAACAAATGGTGCTGGTCTAACTGGATGTAGAAAAATGCAAATAGATTGACATTGATCACCCTGTGCAAAACTAAAGTTCAAGTGGAGTAAAGACCTCAACATAGTACCAGACACACAAAATCTAGTGGAAGAAAAAATGAGGAAAGGCTTGAGCACATTGGCACAGGAGGCAACTTCCTGAACAAAACACCAATTGCTCAGGCTCTAAAAACAATTGATAAATGGGACCTCCTGAAACTGAGAAGTATGTGTAATGTCCTTTGACACTGTCAGTAGAACAAAAAGAGCCTACAGACTGAGAAAGGATCCAATAAAGGGAGAAAAGCCAAACTATATAAAGAACTCAAGAAATTAAAGACCACCATACCAAGTAGCCCAATTTTTAAAATGGCCTACAGAGCTATACAGAGAACTGTCAACAGAGTAATATTGAATGGCTGAGAACCACTTAAAGAAATACTCAACATTTCTAGGTTCAAGGAAATGCAAATCCTACAACTCTGAGGGTCCATCTTACACCTAAACCAAATGGCTACAGTAAAAAAACTCAAGTGACAGAACATGCTGGCAAGGATTTGGAGAAAGGAGACCACTCCTGCCTTGCTGGAGGAATTGCCAACTTTTACAACCACTTTGGAAATCAATCTGGTGCTTTCAGAAAACTCTGAATAGGGCTGTCTCAAGAACCAGCTAGTCAGCTCCAGGACATATACCCAAAAGATACTCCACCATTGCCCAAGGACATTTGCTCAACTATGTTCATTGCAGCTTTATTTGTAATAGCCAGAATCTGGAAACAACCTAGATATCCCTCAACCCAAGAATGGCTAAGGAACCTGTTGGACATTTACACAATGAAATACTATTCTGCTATGAAAGACAAGGAAATCTTGAAATTTGCAGGCAAACGGATGAAACTAGAAATGATCAACCTGTGTGCGATAGCCCTGACCCATAAAGACACACATGGTATATTTTCACTTATAAGTGGATATTACCCAACATAGATGTTCTCTGATAGATTCTACCCAGTGGAAGATCGAGAAAGGTACTGGGACATGCAGCTGGACTCTACGTGCATAGCTACAAATTGTATGTAAGAGCTGGAGGATGGAAAGGAAGCAGCTGCAGCAGCAGGGAACTTCCAGGATCTCCACAAGTGGACTATCTAGGATGGTGGATCTGGACACAGGGCTCCCTTCACTAACTGATGCACCAACCAGAGACATGGCAAGCAGAGGACCAAACCCCCTAATCACATGTAGTCAATGGACAGCTGATATCTCACATGGGGAGGCCTGGAGCAGGGTACTGCCTCTGACAAGAGCTCTGGTGCTCTCGATTTGATCACTGCCCCTTAGGGGAGAGGTCCTGTAGGAACACCTAGGATGGGGATGCAGGCTATCCAGGGGAGACCTCATAGGCTGTGGTCAGATGTGGAGGAGGAAGACTCTGCTGGTCAGAGGCCATGGGGAGGATAATAGATGGAAAAGGGAGGGACAGTGGGAACAGGAAGATAAGAGCAAGTGGATTATAATCCCAGTGTAAGGTGAATAAAGTAGAATAATAACACTTTTAAAAGAAATAGTTTGTAGTAAAAAGAGTAACGAATAGACTTACGTATGTCTGCTGTTAGCTTGCTGTGTGACCTTCAGGTGATAACTTACCTTGTCTGGGTTTCAGTGTCCTTCCAGGAAAACAGGCTCCATTGGTGAAGAAGACTCTTAGAGTTTTTAGATCCCCTAATGTGTACTTAAAATTTTGTAGGTTCCTTGAATGAGGACTCTAGATATACCTTTCTAAGAACTCCCATTCTCATATTCATAAATGGAACATTTGGTAGCAAAGAGCACAAGCTCAGTTCCTGGATGGGACACTTGGGGGACCGAAGGATGGCCAGAAGCAATCCCTAGAGCTGACCTATTCACTCTCCTCCTGTTCATACGCTGAGGTCACTGGGAATTGAATGAACAAGCTAAGAAGAGTGAGCACCACTTAGTTCCTGCCTCAGGACTCACATTCCAGGGGTGAGCGTTGCCATTTACTGCATACTTGTGTGAATGTGTCACATGTTCTCAGCAAATTGGTCTTTTAAAAATAAATATTTAATGTTCTTTGTTTTTTAAAGTCAAAAAAGATACAAATGAGCTTATGGGAAAAGTTTTAATAATTATTTGAATTTTAAAGGAAAATATATTTAGGAAATATTCTGTTACAATACTAATTTGGGCAATAGGAACACACAGTGTTTGGCATTGGTGTGATGTGAAGCGGATAATGATGAGAATCTGTGTGAAATTCTGTGCAGCGCTCATGTCCTCAGATGGAGACAGCAGGAAGCCCGGAATCCAGATCTGTGTCATTAACATGAAGAGTGGTGAACCCTCTGCCACCAACTGGAGCAAGGGTGGTGCTGGTGCCCATGCTTTTTCTGGAGAGATCAGTTGAATGTGCAGCATCAAGAGCTAGGTCAGCATCATTAGCAGGGTTCTCAGTGGCTTGGGGGCCACAAAGGGCAGCAGATTCAGCACAAGTGCTGAGCCTGTTACCATTGCCTTGAGCAAGAAGACAAGAGTCAAGAGCCAGGTCAGCACTGTGAGCAGGATCCATGGTGTCACCTGGGCGGTGACCAGCAGCAATGCGGTGACCAGCAGCAGGCTCACAGTCAGTGTGTGGCCGGCCCCTTTTGTGCTCAGTGCAAAGATCTAAAGCAACTGGGCAAACCAATTTAGGCTTTCGAGCCTTGCCCATGGCATCTGTGTCACCTGCATCACCAGTGGAGGCAGCAGGAGCTGGCTTCCTGTGTCCAGTAGCCCTCAAGGCAGGAAGTCTACGCTGCAAGGATCTAAAATGGGATTCATACAGATGAGTCGACTTTTCTTCAGCCTTTAAAGAAATAAAGAGATGTTACATTTCATTAATGTTATGAATTCCATTCATTTTAGCATGTTTTTTGTTAATGTCACTCTTGATTTTAGTCCCAAAATACTTGTTGCTCAGTGTAATTTAGTCATTACAGCCACTGATATCCTATAACCTCTGCTTCCTTTCTGCTTAAGTACATGGTCCAGAGTTTTCAGAATCCTCAAATGGGGAGAGAAGCCTTTCTCCTCTGTACTGCATCAGTCCTTTCCCCATGGCCTTTCAAAATGGCCCACTGGGATCCTAGGATACCAAAATAATGAAGGGGAACTCTGAAATGCATTAAGAAAGTGTGCAATCACCCTTAGCAGAGGGAGCTGCTGAGCTGCATGTACAGAATCTGAGGATGCCTTCCAGCCTCTCACTACTTAACCATAACTGTTACATGTGTGAGTGGTGGTCTGTTCCAGCAGCCCTGTGGCAGCTAAAGGAGAAGAGCTCCCATACACACACACATTTGAATGCTTGGTCCCCACTGGATGGAGCTATTTTTGGGAAGAAGTAGGAGGTGTGACCTTGTTGGAGGACATGTTTCACTGCAGATAGGCTTTGAGTTTTCCAAAGACTAGTGCTATTTCCACTGAGCTATGTGCATCCAGTTTGTGGATAAGGATATGAGCTCTCAGCCTCTGCAGCCCCATGCCTGTCTGCATGAGGCTATGTTGGTGATGGAACTGTATGTATCCCTTTGGAACCATAAGCCTTGCCCCAAACAAAGACTTCTATCTATAAGCTGCCTTGATCATGAAGTTTTATGCAAGCAGTGGCATGCTCCTAATACAACCATTGACTACTTTCACTAGGAGTAACATGACAAAAGCCTATTCGACCAGAAGCAGGCTGAACTTGAAATTTAACTGCCTACTTTTTCCTACAGTGTCAAAAGTGCTGATGGAATATGTCACTTCAATGAAAACCACACACATATTAAAACTTATCAAGCATCATCAAATAATGTAGCACAGAGGAGATTGAACATAATAGCTTAAGGAGCATTGCTTGTAAAAGAAAAAATAAGACAAAGAAGTTTATATACTACATATGTGTAAAAACTCTAATGTGTTCAAGTGACAATTTTAACTTATTTCTTAGAAGATTGCTGGCAAAGGAGCTTCTGTGATAAGAATGTAAGAAAAATGCAGGAACATTTATAAGGATGGGTTCCTTTCGTCTTGAACAATATACAGCTTTCCAGAGGGAGGCCCTCCAGAAACATCTCATATCTTACACTAAAAAATCTTACTTTCCAACATAGTAGGATTACCTTCACATTTATTGCTCTTCCCGAACTATCAGATGGGGGTTCTTTTTCAGGATAAATGATATTTTCAGGATTCTCAAGTTGTTCATGAACAATCTCCTTTAAGTCTCTTCTGATGTGCTCTCTACGAAGTTCATGCTGCAGTTCTCTCTGCTCGCCTATTGTGGCCCCATCTCTTTTCACAGAAGACTGAGGCTGTAAAGATTTGCATTCAACATTGCGTTTCTTCTTTATTTTTTCTTCTTGAGTGATTTTCTGTAGGTAAGGGTGTGAATGGTTACTCCGAATGATTCAACCTCATAAGACTTATGTTTAGTTGTACCTATTTTAAATTCTTTTTTTGGTTTGCACATTTTATAGGATATTAGTGAAAAATGGTGTATAGAGTGCAGGTCTTCCATGGTCTAGTCCCATTGAACATATTGCATACAACTTTCATAACAATGTCTATTTGCTTTGTGTAAATATCAACAGAAGTTTGAATGAATGAGACCTATAGGCTCCTAGTTTTGAATGCTTGGTCCAGGCTTGGTCAGTCTTTTTTTGCTAACAAAAATCAAATGCTTTCCCTGACAAGTTGGCTTGGCCATGGTGTCTTCTCACAGCAACAGAAAATTCTAAGTCTATAAAGTATATTAAGAATCACTGTGTTGAATTTCTGCTCCTTTTACCACTCTCAGTATAGACAGTGAAGACACCTAGAGACCACGGGGCAGAAGGAATTCTCTAAAATTGGCCTGAATGACTGGTAATGGGAAACTACATATCTAACCCCAGTGACTGATCTTTTTACTTCCACCTTACTTGATGTCTGTTACTGACACCTTGCTCATAATACCAGTCCTCACACAGGAATCTTTAATGTGAAGTTACACGTATCATTTAGAGAGAATACACAAATGGGGTACAAAATACATATATAGAGTAAGACTACCTTAGAAGGTAAATATATTCTATAGATCAAGTTTAGCTAGAAGTTATGACAAATCCTTTGTTTTGTAAATTTCTTTGACACTAGGTATAGCATACTGAAGTGTAACAAGCATTCCCCTATTTAAGGTGCTGTTGCAGACTGTTTAGGATGATTAAGTAATACTAGTTAATTGTTAGTTGGTCAACTCATGGACATATCAATTACTAGTCTATTTTATTCACAAGAATACACACGCTAGGTTTAGCAAACAGATATAATTCCATAGATAAATAGGTAAAATTGGATAAGAACCTCCTAATCCCCAGAGACCTACACAATATGCCATGTAAGGATGTTTCTATGATCCTAAGGACCCTTTGAGAATAAGACAACACCAAGCCTTCCTCATAGAAGATGATGAACATCAAAGAACTTCCTATGGAGATGGCTTCAAATATGGCAAACCAGCCACTGGGGAATATGTTCTCATTTCTGCCACAAAGAGAATTCGGCCTACAAGTGGGCAAGCTTGCCTGGAGGCAGAGTCAGTGGCCAAATCCTGCCAACAGACGGTAAGCAAGTGCACAATTATTGTGCTTCACAAATATGTCTGCCAGATAAAATGAGCCAGAAGGCTAAAGATGATGCTACAATGTTATTGGGAGTTTGGGTGACTGTCTAGGCAGTGAAGTGCCTCTGTCATTTTCTCAATTTGGATACTGCTGACCTATACTTCCTATTTCTTCATATAATTCATTTTATTCCTTCTCAAATTTCTGATGGGGTTGAAGAACAGATAGTTTAGTTTTACAATTAAGCTTACTTGTTTAGGATTTAAGATGTATTTAGGTCTAGACAGAAGTTTTTAAGTTGACAGGGTGAGACATGACAAATACTGATTGGTATTCAGACTTGTAGACTCACCAAGATAGGAAAGATGTTTTTTGCATTGTTGCAAAACTGTATGAATGGAATATTTCTATAATTCCTACTTGTTTCATGGTCCTTCTTGCTGGATGTAGTTTATTGTATATATGTTAATAATATAAATTTATATGCAAAAGTAAAAAAATACGTAATAAAAGTTGGAATGAAAATTACACAAGCATTCATAGTTCATTGTGATGACTGAGCCAACCACTCACGGCTGAGTAGAGTATAGTCCCTAGGGGATATCCTACTATTATCATCCTCCTATATGGAAACACTATTAAACTGTTGCCTAACTTTTACCCTTAGGCACAGAGAGTAGTGCAGCTCTCAACCATCATCAGAGATGATTTTCCTTACACTAAACAACATGTTTTAGAGACTCATGACAGCAGTTTGTCAGTATATATAGGATAAGATTCTATGGAGTGCTCACCTCTCCATGACACAGCTCTATATATTACAGTCTGAAATCTATGGGTTTATAGAGCATATTAGAAGAAAGGGAAGGAAATATTGTAAGAGCTACAGGCAGCTGCTGTCCAGAAACAACAACAACAACAAAAAAGAGTTTTTGCCGCCTATGACAGGGTTGTTGCACAGAGGAACTCACAGTAACTATGACTGCATGCCTAAGACATTCACATCATCAGATCAACCAACATTACAACATTATTGAAGGAGAGGCTCATGAAGTTCCATCCTTAGGTGAGGAGCTTTAGATTACTTATAGCTGCTGAGGGAAGAGGAGTCAGTTTCCTTCAGGAATAAAGACCTATGAAGGTACACATGATGCAGGCATTTCCCTACTCCCTGCACACTAAGTGTCCTGTTTGTTTTTGTAAAGAAAACATGCTTTTGGGAAAGAATAGTTTTGTTGGCAAACGAGGAAGATTTGGAGAGGATATTAAAGTGTGGTAAGATCTGATCAAAATTTATTATTTACATATATAACATTCTCAAACATTAAATTAAATAAATTTTAGAAATATGTATTCCTCATCAATAATGACAGGATACAAATGCAGAACTTGGTGGCTGGGTTATGCATAATAGTTGGAGCTATTGATGAGTAGCTATGTTTCAGTATTTAAAAATAATTTATATGATGTTATTTGATGATATATGATGTTATTGAAACAAGAGCTGACAGGATGGAGTAATAGCCAAACAAAAATTAGGGCGATGTATTTTCTTAGATATGTGAAATTTGTGGGACTCAGAGGACTTGGAATAAAGAACCAAATCAGTAGAGTAGAGAGAGGGAGATGGCCTTACATAGAAAATGACATCAATACAAGAATCTATGTATCTGTAAATGTATACTTAAATGCATGTCTGCACAGAATTGTGAACAATATACTAGGTGAAATTCCAGAGGCAAAAGAACCACAGACTCAGTTATGAAGTGTTGCAGGGATTTCCAGTAGAGTCACATGCTGCTTCCTAGTCTTTGAGTTATGGAAACCATTGTCCCTATGGTTTATTACACCTTGGAACATAGCCAATGTGGAATTTCTAGCTAGGGAATTATTCTGTGGTTTATAATGTACTCACCTTCATGTCAGGCATGTTAGTTCCTTTTATTTCCAGTGTAAGTACTCTTTAAGTCTTTTCTCATCATTGCTATTGTCATTGTTGATGTTAATTATATAAGAATTTTCCTCAATTGTATAAACAGCTTGTAAACTTTTGTTTTTTATGTTCATAGTCTATTTTTACTTTATCATTTTAAGCATAAGTAAGAAGAATGCAGCTGTGACTGTGGGTGTGAAGGAGATGCAGGCCATGTACAAAGCTGTGTCCTGGGCAGTCTCTAGCACTACAGACAAGGGCCAGCAGATGCATTTTGCCCTCAAATAAGATGTACTGGTTTTTTTAAAAATTAGAATTACCTTTGATCTTGTCTTTCCCTTAGAGATATGAAGCTGACTTTCTTCCTTGGGACAAACAGTATTTTCATGTTTTTCAATCACTTCACAAATTTTCTCTTTGAATTCCTTTCTAATGATTTCCTTGAGATGCACACACTGTGATTCTGTGTGCTCCTGCTCTACTTCCTTTGCTGTCTTGTCAGCAGGCTTCTCTGACTGTAGGGACTTGTCATCATGTGTCTTCTTTAGTTTATGTTTTTCAGGTATGTTCTGAAAACGAGAAGACAGATTATGTCATGTTTGGGGGATGTTTTTTAAATGACTCTGTCCCTACATATTGTAGTGTATGTATGAAGAAAAACGAGACACTACTTAATATTTATCAGTTGCAGACCTTCATAAGTGCTCTGCTACTCACACCATCACTAGCTATTAATAAGAAGTGAAAACAATTTATTTTCATCTAGAGTAAGAAAAAAACATGAACCAGCATTTTAAACTCGGTATTGATAATAGTGTTTAAAATAAAAATACTTTATTTGTTAAATATTCCAAAAACTAAGTTACTTGATTTTCACATCACAAAGGACACCTCATGTAAAAGATATTGCCTTACTTTACCTAAAAAAGTTGATCCCTTACAGTACAGTCAATCTCCTTTTTTGCCTATAAATTAGTAGGTAGTAGGCAAGTCTAAGTTATTCAGGACCCAAATCACCAAATCAACATTGAAAAGCAAAACAATTTACTAAATTTTGCTTTATATTATATACTATATAGTTAATAGATACAGTGTATAGTTTCCATTCACCAATCATAAATTACAAAATGAATTTGCTTCTTCTAAGAGAAGAGGCAGGTAGTAGTAAATGTTTGGGGAAATGCATGAAGGAAAGGGCCACAGAAAACTGCTTCATAGAAAGCTGTAAGTAAATTAGATACCCAAGAGTCAGAAATGGAAAGAAGGAACAAAACTAAACTAAGCAAAAGCTCAGGGCAGAAGCAAATCGCTTTTATGAGTTTAAAGAGAGGAGAGAACCAAACAAGACTGTCCTCCCAAGGGAGACTAACTGGTAGGCAGAACACAGACTAAAGTATACTTTAGATTAGACACCATGACAGTGTCCTGCATGCATGTAGGGTATCTGCACTGAGCCACCTTCTAACATGATCTTACATGCACATGAGATAATGAACACAGTATCTGATGACCTTTACCTGTTTCCCTCAGTATAATCAAATAAATAAAATGCTATAGTGTGATTCCTAACATCATTCAATGAATCTGTTTTCTCCAGAAGGAGAGACATGTTAAAACTACAACAAGGTGACTGTAGATGTTTGGAGGAGGGCTGGAGTCCAGGTTGTCCCCGCCTTCTGTGTGTCACTGCAGTTTACCAGCTGATATTTATTAGCATGGAGACAACATCTGAGAGAGGCCTTGAAGAAACAACTGCATGTGTATGAAAGGAGAACATGGCCTATGCAAAAGCATGAGGATTCAAAAAGAAAAACATTTGTAAATATAATTTATACATGAATGCAAGCTCATGCTGAATTATGAATGTTTTGTGTGAAATGAGCCTTTATTGGAAAGAGGCAAGGGTGTTTCTGCAGAGGACGGAGCTCTGCAGAACAAGGGTTCAAATGATAGTCCCTAACTGTATTGTGTCAACAGACGCCAGGGCTGGGTTAGGGAAAGGATGCTGACCAATCATTGCAGACAGGTAGCAATGCTGTAAACACACAGCTGCTTCTACCTTTCACCATTGAACCAATTGTTAAAGAGTAGAGAGAGGAGGAAACAGAAAAAAAAAAGCTAAGGGAAATATTTTAAATAAGAACACCAGAGGCAGTAAAGTCAAGGGATCTAGTCACCTGGTTATATAGGTGTTTCCATGATAATCAAATGCTTTTTTAAAAGTCACATGATTCCCAACTTTGAATTATGGAAATCATGACACTTTTGGTGCAGATGCCTAAGATCCAATATCTAAGCTTATGGTGTTATTTGTCTGGAACACATAATAGTTTCTTTTATTAAACTGTAAATCTTGTACAGGTCTTTATTATTATTTTTCTGTATTACTATTATAAAAGCAGTCATTTCATTTATCTTATCGTCACATTTGTCCTATTCATTACAGCCTAACATTTGTCACTGAAGCTCTACAAGGTGAGTGGGAAAGCTCCTTGGACCGGGGAAATGCAGACCATGTGCAAGGCTACAGTCCTGTTGTCTAGATGCTCTCTGCAGCTCTGCAGACAGAAGCTCACAGATGCATCCTCTCATGCACAAGAAATACATTGTTTTTAAAATTAGAGGTAATTACCTTTAGCTGTTTTTTTCCTTTAGGGATAAGAGGCAGTTCTTTCTTCAAATTTGTATCACATTCATTGTTTTCAAAAGACTCACAAAGTGCTTCTTTGATGCCTTCCTTTATAGGCTCACAGTAGGAGTCTCTCTGCCTCCTCACAATTTCCCCCTCAGTTTGCATGAAGGAGTCCTGTGAACATGGAGGGGTACTGTCATGGTCACCTTCATAGTCTTTCTTCATTTCTTCTTCTAGAGATGTTCTCTGCAGTATAGAAGATACAGGGTTAATTTGCTTGGTTTCCCAGCAGAAGGTCATTTTTGATATGATTGTTTTTAAAATTACTCTCTTCAAAAGTCATAGGGTATAAACTCAGAGAAAGCAAAAGGCACTTAACATTTAACAGTTAAACTCTTTATATATGTTCATTCTGTCTTAAATCACTAGGCTATGATTAAGAACTGAAAATGCCTTCTCTTCTTCCATGAACTAAAAATCACAAACATGACCTTAATTGTGTCAGTGTTGTTTGGAAGAAACTATGTCATAATGTGTCACATATCCAAAAACACAAATTAGATGGGTTCTAACATGAAAGAACAATGATCACATTTAAGATCTGACTTCACCTTCCTCTTTCATCAAAGTGCTTGTAATATTGCTCTCTAGGAGTCTTTATTAAACAATAATTTTCTTTCTCAAGTTAATCAATTTTATGTCTCAAATTGATGACTCTCTTAACTATACACAGAAACATCATAAATGACTTTTAAGTACTATGAATGATTTTTACTTCATTCAAAATTTAACTTACTATTTTAAATAGTTTAGCAAGTTTAAAAATTTTTTCTTCTCATAAATAACGTTTTTTGGGGAAAGTTATACATTATTCTTAATAGTACATATAAACGGGGTATGAGATCGCACACCAGATATTAAGATCACAGAGTTCCATTGAGTGTGTTCAACAGCTAGAGATACTTAATTATATGATTTCAGATGCTTCAAAACGGGAAGAAGGAGTCTATTTAAAAAGCTTTTTGGACAATAATTGTTGGATATAGACATATATGCCTATTACTCAGTGAGATATAGGTAAATTAACAAACAATAGGAACAGAAACTGTCAGAGAGATCAAGTCTGTTAAACAGAAATAGCTCTGCATCAGTGTAAAGTGTTTTTAAAAGACCAGGGAGGAGAGATTAACAATACAACTCTCTGTGCAAAGACTGGAGCAGCAGGCACAACACACACACAAGTTTAATTCAGACTACAAGCTGTGGCCGTGTTGTGCAGATCTTTGGCCTGCCTCTGCTACTTCAAGTCCTAATGCAGTCTACTGCCTACTTGTGCCCAGGTAATGAGTAAAGAGACTGACACACTAAGTGCACAGGTACCACTGAAGAAAGTGAGGTTCTCTTTCTAAGCATTGGCACTTCTTCAGGAGCCTGCTATGTCTGTCAGCAGAGAAAAGTTAAAATCATAGAACTAAGTTACCAGTTGTTCCACTTTGCAGGAGGCTTGGCGCCCAGAACTTTGCCAGCTTCAATATTTCAGTGCAATTGACTGCAGACTCAGACACAAGGATGCATCTTCCCCTGCCAATGAAACACAGGCCTTTCTGATGAGGAGGACCTACCTGTAAGTCTGAGGTTCTTTTGGAAGTGTTAGGTCGTGGTGTTTCTTTAGGACAAATGTTATTCTTATAATTTTTAATCTGTTCACAAATCATCTCATTTAATTCGTTTCTGAGGAGTTCCTTCAGCTGTAAGTACTGCTGATTCCTCTGGTCCTGGAGTGTCTCCTTCATCCGCTCTTGCAGTAGAGTCACCTGCTCCCTAAAGCTTTGCCTTAATTCATTCCAGAGTTGTTCCAGTATTTCCTTTATAACCTTGCTGAAGAGTTCCCTCATCCTTGCATCCTCATGTATGTACAACTGCTCCTTCAAGATTTCCCTTACTTCTTCTCTGAGGAGTTCCCTCTTCCTTGCATGCTCTATGGCCGATTCCTCCCTCAGGATTTCCTTTATATCCTCTCTGAGGAGTTCCCTCCTCCTTGCATGCTCTATGGCCGATTCCTCCCTCAGGATTTCCTTTATATCCTCTCTGAGGAGTTCCCTCATCCTTGCATGCTCTATGGCCGATTCCTCCCTCAGGATTTCCTTTATGTCATCTCTGAGGAGTTCGTTCTGTTCTGCATGGTGCCTATCAGCTTCCTCCTTCTTGTCCTCATTCCTCTTCAAAGAAAAATGTCTTGAAAAAAACAAATATGCATCTTTGCCTTCATGTTTCTTCTGTTCTGCAGTCATTTGCTGATGAAGAGAAAAAAAGATTAATTTGCTTGGCTTTATTCTGAGATTTGTTGTTGTTGTTGTTTGGACACACATGTTTTCAAAATGGTTTTGTCCTTACAGGTTATAGAAAGCAGATAGGGAAAGTAGGAAGCACATTTTAACAGTCCTGCTTCTTTCTTATTTATCTACTCACAAATGACTAGGCTGAAAATGATTTGCATTATCTAACATAGGGGAAAATGTTGAATTGACAAACTTTGATGGTACTGCTTGAAATGCACTTATCATATGCTATGGTAAATTTGCTAAAAATAATGAATTGCATAATCTTTTGGTTACAAAGCAGTTCTTGATCAGAGATTTCACAGACACCCCTGCCTAAAAATTAGACTGTACATGTGAATATCTTTCTGGACAGCAGTAAAATTTAAATTATGTAACTGATTAAGAATCCAAATCAGTAAATATGTTCAAAAAGAAAAATGAACTCCTAAATTTACTTTCAAGGACATATGTGTACCAAGTTCAGTTTATAAAATGTTCTAATTCTAGTAGAAAGAGGAGATAGACAATTTCATTTGTGGGCAGTAGCCTGTAATTTTAGAGAGTCTGTGGTATCTCATGGAGCAACAACTCCAAGCTAGCCCCGTCTTGAACATAGGATATGTATTTGTTAACCTGTTGTGTCGAATAAGGGTCCTTGTTGCCCTGCCTTATATACCTCCATTTTAATTCTTATATGTATGCATATATATGAATGCATAGATACATACACATCATATATAAATACGTATGCATAATATGTATGTAAGTATTTAGATGCTCTTTTTGCAGAGCCACCAAGGTAAGTGTATCTGTGATGATTTTATTTCTTTTTAACACACTGAAGACAATTAGAAACTAAGAAAGAACTAATTTTATAAACCTATCGTGTGTGTGTGACTAGAATGAGACTACAAATTTTAGTCCCAAGGAATGAATGCTTTTTAACTTACTCTCATGTCCTAGCTATTACAGACACACTGTTCATAATGTTAATCAGTTAATCAAGAGGCTTAACCTTACCGTACACATAGCATCAAGGGACACTGCAAAACGGAGAAAGTGTAAAATATTAAGAATATAATTTACCTCAATTGTAGCTATTCTGAAGATAATGTTTATCAGGAAATTACTAGATTCTAAGAGTTTGTTGTCATCCTCACCTTGATGAGGAGGCCTGGTGGTAGTTAGAGTTGGAGAGCAGGCTACCAAGAAGAGACTTGATATAATAGGATCAGATGCAGGGGAGGAGGTCCCCCTCAGTCGCAGTCATAAGATAAGGGAATAGGGTGAAAGAGGGATGGAAGGAGAAATGGGAGGATACAGGGGATGGGATAACAGTTGAGATGTAGTATGAATATTATCAATAAAAATAAGAAAGAAGAAAAAAGAGTTTGTGGCTTTGTACATGTATGCCTGGTTGTCTTCATGCACACCATGTATGTGTTGGAACACGTAGAGTCAATAAGGAGGCATCATATCCCTTGTGATTGCAAGTACAGTTGGCTGGTCATCATTATGTGGGTGCTGGAAACTAAACCAAGGTGCTATGGAAATAACAGTAATGAGTTTAAATTCTGAGCTATCTCACCATTCCTATAAAAGAGAATTTTTATATTTCAAAAGTAAGTATTTCTGCCTCATAAACTATTTCTAGATACGTTATATGCAAATTATTAGTCAGAAATAAATATACAAAGGCTTATGATGGGAATTCAGAAAGGACAGATATGGACTGCAAACAGAATAATAAATAGACCATGTCATGGAGACATTTCAGACATGAGAATGAAGAGACAGATATAATATGTTTGACAGGCATGTATGACCTACCTAAACACAACCACTATATGCTCTATGGAAATATGTTTATAGTACAAATGAAGTCCAAGAATGTTTTAGTGTTGGACATAAACCCAATGTTTTATTCTAGGAAAGGACTGCAACACTGAAGACTTGGGAGGAGAAAGGAAAAGTGAAGTAATGATGCAATTATATCATTATTTTAAAAATATTAATTAGAAGAAAAAGCACAAATTAAAATCTTTAGCAAACAGATACACATGTGTGCCTCATATAGAAGGAGAAATTTGTATAAGAACACAATAGACACTATTCAGTGACATAGCTTAAAACACCCTGGGTTCAATTCCTTATAAAACACTGGAAATCTATTAGTTGAAGATATCTATGGAATCTTGATGATAAATTCCATTTGTGTAAGCAACTATTTCTTCTTTGGTGATTAGGTGTTGTATTAGTGTTTACAAAAGAAATATGTGAGGGTGAAATCTTTTCTTGTTCTAATCTCCAAAAAGCTCTGATTTCTCAAAAGAGCTGTAAGATAAAATTGGAATGACAGCTCCAAAAACTTCTAGTTTGCTTTCTGATGCTGTGATTAAGAACACCTATTCATGTGTAAAGTCTTGGAGAGGTGAAATCAGGGATACAAGGCACATTCCTAAAGGTAATAAAGGCTATACAGAGAAAGCCAATAGCCAACATCAAACTAAGTGGAGAGAAATTAAACACTAAAACCAGGGACCAGACAAGGCTGCCAACTCACTCCATAGCTCTTCAATATAGTTCTTGAAGTTCTAGCTAAAGCAATAAGACAACTAAAGGAGATCAAATGATCTACATCAGAAAGGAGGAAGTCAAATTATCCCTATTCACAGATGGTATAATGATGCACATAAGTGACCCCCCAAATCCCACCAGAGAACTCCTGCAGCTGATATACAATTTCAGCCAAGTGGCTGGATAAAAATCAACTCAAGTATATGTACACAAATAAAATAGTTAAATAATAATCCATTAAAGTGGGGACATAAGTTATCTTCATTTTATAGCTGATGAGTTGAGGTCCAGAAGTGTAA
>OU015745.1:77158675-77233832 GCA_907169655.1 Acomys percivali | reverse complement strand
TGTGTGTGTGTGTGTGTGTGTGTGTGTGTGTGTGTGTGTGTGTGTGTTTGTGTGTTTGTGTGTGGTGTGTGTGTGTGTGTGTGTGTGTGTTTGTTAATGTTAAAATGTTTTTAGAGAGAGTGTAAATCAGAGGTCCATGAGATGGATAAGTGGATAAAGGCACTTGTCAACAAGATTGACAACCCAAATTTGGTTGATGTCAGAGACTGACATGGTGTGAGGAGAGAACTGACTCTCCTAAGTCATCCTTTTCACTTCCACATTTCAGCAATGACCCCCACATGCACTGCCTTCCCCCATTCTGCCAAATAACTTGAGACTTATCGGTACACATAGAGACCTGCTTACTTCTATTCTGAGTGCTGGGATTAAAGCCATGACCCACAGGCCCAGCCTCTTGTTTCTCTTCTTACTGCCTATATGTTCCCTGGATTCCAATGTGTAAAACTAGCAAGCTGATGATGGCTGGGCTCCAGGAAGGGAGCAAAAATCCTGAGACTGCTACTTATTTCCATATCTTATATCTCAACCTTTATAGTAATCATTTGCATATCAATCATATTTGAACTAGTGGCTGAAGACATGGCTCAGCATTGTTCAACATCTTGCAGATGACCTGGGTTCAATTCAAAACACCCACATAGTCGCTGACAACCATTTATAAACCCAATTCCTGGGTGTCCAATGCCCTCTTCTGAAATCTGTTGTCAGCCAGGAAATACATAGTGCACAGACAGAATGGAAGCAAAGCATTCATACTCATACACACACACACATGTATCTATGTGTGTTACTGTGTATGTATGTATGTATGTATGTATGCATGTATATATAACATAAACATATTTATTTCCATGGAACTACTCTAGGACTCTCTATTATCTATTCCCTGTATTTTCATGACAACTGGCTTGTTTTAAAAGCATGTCTACTTTAAGCATTTCTATTCTGATAGTTTAACTTGTTTCCATTTACACATTAGAAAGTGACTGACAAGATGTTTCCAAGAGTGAGAGTGGAAACAAGGTATAGAGCATGTTTGAGGTTGGGCTACACATTTCTGAGACCATCACACACACACACACACACACACACACACACACACACACACACAGATATGTACTTTTCAAGAGAGTCATAGTCACCTTTATGGGTATTTGTCTTTCAGAGGGAATAGGTAGTGGTTCTTTCTGGGGACAAGCATTAGTTGAATTGATTCCAAAAAGGTTTTTAAACCTTTTCTTTATCCCTCTTCTGGTCAGCTTGCGGTGATGGAAAAACGTTGATGGAGGTTTCACAGACACACACTCACTGCTGTTTGTCTTCATTTCTGCCTCTTCAGATATGTTCTGAGGTGGAAAAATAGAGAATTAATTTTGTTGGTTTTGTTCTGAAATTAAATTTTAGGGGGCATGATTTCAAAACTATTTATTAGTAGCCATGGGTTATGGAAACATAAAAGAGTAACGAAAAAGTTAACAGCGAAATCTTCAAATATGCTTATCTATTCACATATTACTAGAACATCAATCATTACAAAATAAAAATATTTACAATAGAATTGAAGAAAATGATGAACTAAGAATCTTGGCCTTGTCAGTGTGGTTTGGACTAAATTTATGCATTAACATTTCTAGACCATCTATAAGATTGATTATTAATATTAGTAGCCACACTTTCTTCAAATCTTTGTCTCCTTTCATGTGAAAGTGAACATTATTTTCCATTTATATTTTCCCTTAAATAATAAACACTGAACTAATTACTAGTGATGTCCTTATCATAGCACCTATGAAACTGCTTTAGTAACCTATTTGTCCACCAGTCACACTCAAAAATCATTACAACAGAACTTACAGTTTATACATACGCTCACTTTCAGGATCCAGGCACACAGCTCTAACAGCTCATGGTTATGAAGTAGCTTTGAAATGAATACGTACTTTCTAAACAAAATTCTTCTAATATTTCTAATCCTAGGATGTAGCACAAGTGGTATCAATGTATGTTTTTTAAATGGAAATCATATTAAAAATCAAAGTGTTACTATGTAGTATGAATCATCCCTTCCAAAACTGATGGCTAACTGGAGAAAACCCACATAGTGTTTAAATGGATGAGGAAATTTAAATGTAATCTTAGTGGAATCAAATAGAAAACATATTGGAAGCTCTTCATAATGCAAATGTTGATGGACAGATTACAAATGGCTAAAGATCCACAGTTTCTTCTTAGTCTAAATACAGAGGCAAGGAAGGAAACAGAGGACATGCTCTTATCACGTAATCTTTAAACAGGAGTGCCCAAGGCAAGATGCAACCTACCTGTGTTTATGCTGGTGGCAGAAGCACCTGAGAAATTCTTGAATCAATAAAAGAACTGGACCCTTAAAATATATTCAGATCTATTATCAAGTCATGCTTCCAAATCATACTAATGTGAATTTATTCAGGCAAAGCATCCTCAGCCAGACATCAAATATATTCAATGAAAAAAGAACTGTGCCTAATCTTCCACTTACTATGTGTTTTCACTCCATTTCCTTATTTGGCTACCACTTCCTTCAAGGATTTACTGCTCACTTGGAATTTACCCAAAGTTCCACATCTATAAAAAGGTTTCCCCTGAATAACTTTTCACACAAAATTGAGAGAGGTAGACTACTGTACATTTTAACAAAATTCATAAGAAAAAATATTTCACAAATGAGTATTTTACCTCAATAGCAGAAATACTGTCACTGTCTTCTCTTGTAGGCCCAGGAACATCAGGGTCAGGTTTGTCAGTGATCCTTTAGCATAAAACCATTCAGTAATGGGTGGGTTTGTTTATTTCAGAAACTCTGGTGAAATATCCATTACCTATATATTAAGTTATATGTCTGCATTCAGGTAATTCAAAGTCAACAGATCTTTTTAGAGAGTTTGGTTGTCTTTGTGAGCTTTACATTTCTCAATCTATAAAACATTCAAGAAAGACTAATTCATTGTTCTATTTTCTTAAAAAGTCAGCAGCTTCAGAAGTGGCTAAGACAAGAAGAGTGCATGCTGCCCACACTCAATGACCATAGTTTGAATTCTCAACCTACACATAAAAAACCTGGCCATGCATTTGTAACCTAAGTACTGTGGGTGGCAGAGACAGGGCAAGGTGGTGGCTTGTTGACTTCAAGTCTAACTCCAGGTTCAGTGAGACACCTTACATCAACTGGACAGTGTAGAGAGGGTTAGAATAAGACCTCAATATTCTCCTCTTCCCTTCAAACTTGCACACAGGAATAGGCAGAGCATGCGCGCACACACACAGACAAACACAGACACAAACAGACACACACACAAACACACACACACACACACACACACAGAGAGAGAGAGAGAGAGAGAGAGAGAGAGAGAGAGAGAGAGAGAGAGAGAGAGAGATCAGTAACAAATACATTCTTTTGCTATCTGAATTGAAATAAATCCACTGCCTAAAACAAGTAGAAAATTGGGTACATCTTTCTCCAATGTCTAACTGAAGTTTAAGACTAAGCACTCTTTGTCCTATCCATTATCCACACCTGCGTAAAGATTGATTTAGTTATGTAAGTACCAAAAGCAGCACATCTGCTACAAAGACACCTTTAAGGGATCTCTCTCTCTCTCTCTCTCTCTCTCTCTCTCTCTCTCTCTCTCTCTCTCTGTGTGTGTGTGTTTGTAGAACAGTGGATATCAGTGTTCTTCCTCCTTGGATGCTGTCCACCACACAAGAGTATCTCACTGAAATAGGAGACGAATATGTCCTTCAAGGTTGTTTTTTAAGCAAGCCTTAATCTGACCATGAAAATGTGGCCTCCGCAGTCATGTGCATGTGCCATCATGCCTGGATTTCATGTGTGTTGTGGCATCGAACTCAGTACCTCCCGTTTACAGACACTGCACTTCATTAACAGCTCTCTCCTCAACCCCAAACTGCTACTTTTCAATGGATACCTTGACATTTTCCTCCAATTAGGCAGTCAAACAGAAACAGCATTTTCAGGACTGTGTTCAATTAATGATCTTAATGTCTTGTGATTATTTAGAATCTTTAGATCTGAATTTTAGTATGATCACTGTCAAAACTGTCAAATGCCCCATTTTTGACTCTTGTAAAACCCTCACTACTATCCACCCTAACATTCTTCAATCCTCACGATCTGCTGTAAACTCATTGCCATCTTCTTTAGCTAAGTTCATTTATTCACTCCTCACTCATCCTCTTCCATGGGCCTTGCTACTATGGTCTTCCATTTTATTACTAAACTCTCACTACCACTGTTACAACAAATTCCATTTCTGACACTTGCTGTACTGATATTTTTCTTTCATGTGTTTGAAACTCAGTGCCCCTCAACAGAACAATTATTTTGCAGGAAGCTAAACACAATAAGGACTAACAGTTGCTTTGCTGCATTTCTAAGTGTCCTTAAAATCTTGATATTCTGGATGTTTGTAATATGTCTACAAAAGAACGTGAACACTTATGTTTTTAAAAATGAAAATAAAATGAAGGAAACATGTTAAAAATGAGATATAGTCCTAGAAAAAGAATTTGACTAGGATATGAATAATTATCAATTACGAACTTTCTTTAAGACAGGAGCTAGTACTGGAAGCCTTTAATACAAGCACTAGAAGGAAAAGCAAGTATATCCGAGTGACTTTGAAGGCATCCTGGGCTGCAAAACAAATACTAGGCCATCCAGGGATATTTAGGATATCCTCCCCTATCTCTTCCTCTCTCCATTCCCCTCCTTTCTTCCCTCCCTCTCTCCCTCTCTGTTTTTCCCCTTCCTCTCCCTCACCACCTCCTCTCTGTCGTTCCCAAAACAAAATAGAAAGCAAAGAACCCTCTAAGCAAGTGATAACTAATATTCATAGGCCATGATCTGCATCTTTATACTCTTCATTCATCTACAAAATTCTTCTGACCCTGATTCTGTAAAGCTATTGATGTCTACCACATCTGGAAGATGCCTTAAAACCTTCATTGATTAAAATGAGATAGGAAATCAAACTCTAGTTGCCACAATTACTCACATAGGATGATGGGTATATAATCTAGGTTCCCGGAAAAAAATATATAGCTGAGGCAAATCATACATCTGAAGTTTCTGAATTGATCTGAGGTGGATTTACACCTTTGACCTATGGCCAGTAAATACATGTCATGAATCAATCTGTACAGAAGGGAAAGAGATCCATTGTAGAGCCAGGATAGTGGGATAAATATTCAAACTCTTGAGGTAAGTTTTCTAACTAGTTCTAAAGAAGCTGTAACAACCTACATCTTTGAAAAAGTGGCTGTGGTTTCTCTAAGACACAGAAAGCATTGGATATCTACCATTGCTTCTATCTCAAAATACATTCAGCAATAACACTTCATTATGTTTGGAATTACCAATTACTTCATATACTTTTAAGTTATCCCCTCTTACCTGGATAAAGACTTCTCTTCATTGTTGTTATCCACTTCTAAAAGTAAATGAAAAATGTATTTTATAACAAGTAAGTAGGTTGCCTGCAGACCTTTTGTGACCTCTGTTTCTCCAGATCTAATCCCTAAGTCTCATTCCTACTGCTATAACAGAACACCAACTTCAGTCTCCCTTCCACCTGTCTGTAGATCCCACAGATCATCCACTCCTAACTTCCCACCCTACACACATTGCTGTACACTAGCCCCCACCTCAATCAGCCCTCTTTGCTCAAACGCAGACTTGACCTGCCAGTAAACCAGGTAGGTTGCCCTAAAATGTTCATGTCTCGCCTGTCTATCTCCTATCTATCTATGTATCTTCACATGGACACAGTCATTCAGTCTCATCCCTAGAAGGGCAGCAATGGATCATTGCCAGCCTACTGCGTACACCCTCTTCTCTGCCCATATCTTCTATTGGTAACATATACCTTCCTCCTTACTAACCTATCACTCCATCATTACATTCAGGCCTATAACATCATTAGTCATTTCCTGTGGGTAAACCAGCTGAGATGTTCAGGAAAACAAGCAATACACAGGCATCACACTTTACAAAAATCTAGAGAGCAAACAGAAACCAGGGAACAAAGCATGCGCCCAACAAAGGCAAACTCACAAACTCACACATAGATATATGCTCATCCCAACCCCAGATGTCTAGCTGGCAGTGTAAGAACATAATCAATAACATCGAATGTAACATGTCTACACAAGAGAACATCCATCCTACCACAACAGGTGCTGAATATTCCAGCAAAACTGAAGCACAACTAAAGACTTTGAAAACAAATATATAAAGATGATAGAGGTCCTTAAAAAGGGCATGAATAAATCCCTTAAAGAAATCCGGGAAAACACAAACAAACAATTTGAAAAGAGGAATAATTAATTCCCTTAAAATGTCAGCAGCCAGAACAAAAAAACAAATAACTGAAAGAAACTAAACTATTCAAGATCTCAAAACTGAAATAGAAGCTATAAAGAAAACACCAAATTTTGGTAATAACTACAGAAGCTACAGAGGCAAGCTTTACCAACTGAATATAATAGATAAAATAGAGAATCTCAGGCATTAAAGATACAATAAAAGATATGGAAACAACACTCAGAAATATTAATCTAATAATCCTGACATAAAACATCCAGGAAATCTAGGACACTTGGAAAATGTGAAACCTAAAAAGCATATAAATAAAGGAGAATAATCCCAGTGCACAGGCCTAGAAAATATTTTCAACAAAATAATGGAAGACAATTTTAATATAAAGAAGGAGATGCCTATAAGTTGGTGAAAAGCATGCAGAATATCATATCGATTTGAACAGAAAAGAAGGTCCGCTTGCCACATAATAATCAAAACATGAAATATACAGAGTAAAGAAAAATAGTACAAAATGCAAGGGAAAATACTAAGTAATATAGAATACATACCTGAATTATCAATGGAGTCTCTGAAAGTCAGAAAGGCATGGGTAGATGTCTTACAGACTCTAAGAGACAACAGATGCCAGCCCAGACTACTCTCCCATGCACAATTTTCAATAGATGGAGAAAAGGAGACATTCCATGATAAAGTCAAATTGAATCAATATCTACAAATCCAGCCATACAGAAGGTGCTAGAAGAAAAACTCCAACCTGAAGAGGTTAACTCCAGCCCTGAAAACAAGGGAATAAATAAGTGTACACCAACAAAAATACCAACACTACCACTAGTACCTCCACCACCACCATCACAAACAACATAGAAAGGAATCAGCAAACACTGAGCTTTGATATCTCTCCATATTAGTGGTCTGAATTCCCTAATAAAATAATAGATTAAAAGAAGAAGAGCTACATTGATCAATAAGACCCACTTACCAAAGTTAAATCAAGATCAGATAAACATCGTTAATCAAATCATAAAACTTTATGAAATAGAAACAGTTGTTAAAAGTCTTCCAAACAAAACAAGTCGTGGGCAGATTGTTTTCATGCAAAAGTATACAAGACATCAAAGAAGAGTTAATGCCTTTTCTCTTGAAACTGTTCCACAAAATAGAAATAAAAAGAACATTCTCTAATTACCCTGATAGCCAAACCAAACAAAGACTCAACAAAGAAAGAGAAGTACAGACCAATTTTCTCTATAAACATAGATGCAAAATATATTAAATAAAATATGTGCAAACCAAATCCAAGAACACATCAAAATCATAATGTTAAAACAAGTAGGTTTCAACACAGAGTTGAAGGAGTGTTTGAACATATGAAAATCAGGAAATGACATCCTCTGTCTAGACAAACGTGCAGGAAAAAACTCCACATGATCATCTCATTAGATGTAATAAATGCTTTTGACAAAAATCCAACACACCTTCATGATGAAGGTCCTGGAGAATGTAGGCATACAAGGAACATACCTAAACATAATAAAGTCATATAACAGCAGACTATAGCCACTGTCAAAGTAAATGGAGAACAACTCTAAGCACATCCAGTAAGGTAAAAAATAGCACAAGGTTGTGAACGCTTCATATCTATTTTATATGGTACTTGAAGTTCTAGTTAGAGCAAAAAAGACAGCTGAAGGCAGCCACAGGGATAAAAATCAGAGAGGAAAAAGTTAAAATATTGTTATTTGCAGATGATGTGAAAGAATACATCAGTGACCCTATATAAATTGCAGAGTAGAGCTCTTACACCTCATAAATATACTCAGTGAAATGGCTGGATACAAGATTGACTAAAAACCTCATTAAACATCATAGAAAACACAAACAAACAATGACAAATGACAAATGAACTGAGGAAGAAATCAGGAAAATAACACTTTTCTCAATAGCCACAAATAACATAAAATATTTTGGGGCACCTCTAAGCAAGTTGAAGGACATCTCTGATAAAAACTTCAAGTCTTTGAAGAAAGAAATTGAAGAAGGTAACAGAATAAAAAAAGATGTCACATACTGTTGGATCAGTAAGATTAACATAAGTAAAAAAACAAGACAAAACAAAACAAAACTAAACTAAACATCCAATGCAATTCTCATCAAAATTCCAGTAGAATTCTTTACATTTCTTGAAATGATAACACTAAATTTTATATGAAAAGACAAGAAAATCATGATAGCTGGCATAGTTACAACAATCCTGTACTATATAAGAACTTTAAAATGTCTAACCATACATGACTTTCCAGATGATACAGAGCTCTTGTAATAAAAACCACATGGTCTTGGAATAAAAACAGACACATTGATAAATGAAATTGAATTGACCAGATCTAAATATAAGCAAATAGAAACATATGAGTATTTGCAAAGAAGCCAGAAACACACACTGGGAAAGATGGCAGCATCATCTAAAAAGGCTCCATTCAAACTGGCTGTCTGCATGTAGAAAATGCAAACAGTCTCAAATTTCTTGAAAAACTTACCATAAGCCCATCTGGAAGAGTCCTCAATTATAATCAAAAGAACTTTTGAATACCCCATGACAGTCTTGCCACTATTAAACTGGAGGACAAATATTGACTAGCAGCTGTACATTTAGTTTAATTTAATTCAATTGCAAATCATTTTTCTTTAAAACAATTTTAAATTTGAAATTTATTGAGAATAACTTCTTTAAAGTCTTAATTTGAATTAACAAAACCAATACAAGAAACAATATAATGGCCATTTACACTCACTTCCATTGCCTCCCATGCTAAGAAGACTGGAGGATTGTCCCTTAGGAGTTATGCACCTGGTCTCTCTCTTCAGCGAAAGAAGCAGGGAACCAAGATGGGGATGGAAGAACAATTCCAAGGAGTAGTACCTCTCAGAAAACATTTTTACTTCTTTCTACATATAAACTTTTATTGAGTGAGTCAAGCTTTCACTGACTGCCAACAGCCTGCTCTCCACAAAGGAAGAAAAGCAAGTCTCCTTTATTTCATTTGCAGTATGTAAACCTACAGTGTAAACTTATTTCTGTTACCTCTGGCCATGTCAGATCATTTGTCCTACCAGTAAACGGACTGAGAATGTGTCTCAATAGTACAGCCTACTCTCAGCATGTAGGAGGCCTCAAGTCTATCCTCATCAGCACAATGAAGAATCCAATGATATGCTAAATAATACAAAAGAAAGTGGCCATATTACAGTACTCCTGACTCTTTTTACTCTACCTCTGATGTAAAGAGGGTGTTTCAGATTCATCTACTCTATTTACTCCCTGATGTGCTTTCCAAAGGCAAAGCAGGTCTGAAAGATGCTGTGATTGGAGCTGCTGAAAGCACAAACTCTGTCTGTTGTGTTCCCTTCTCTCTTCCACTCTTATCCAGACTCAAGGAGCCAGGATCCAAGAGTCAGTGCTGCCTACTAGATAATAGTGTCTTCTCAAGTTTCTCCTCCTATGGCAATTTTTTCTAGAATTTGTGTCTTGGAACATATTAACCAAGTGTCATCATATCATATGCTAATTAACATTAGTAAAGGAAAAAGATGCTGGCCAGGTAACCAATGAGAACTCAGTTCCTTACAATGCTTGTAGCAGCAGTGTTCAATCTCTGGCACTGTCTACAAAAGCCAAAATCTATTAACATTTTAAAAAGTATTCAGTAAGTCAATTATATGTTATTTCATGAAACAGTCACATTAAGTGGCAGATATTTAAAGATGTAAGACAATATATGTATTGTCTAATCTATCTGAATGAAGACTCTACAGAAAGGAAAAAAATAACCAAATAATCTTAATTCCATTTAGTCATGGAAAAATTAGTGAATGTAATTGAAAATTGTTCTTTGTTTTTGAGATAACCACATTTTAGTGACACTGAACTATATAATAATAGCACAAAATTTAATTTGTTTATTATAAAAACTGAAAAAAGAATGCATTTTCTAACAAACCAATTTACTAGGTGTATTAGGTTAAAAATCTTTGTCTTATTATACACAGATATTGCATTTATGAGTAGTTCATTTGAAATGAACAAGCAGGTTTCAGATGATGGGTTTTGAGATTTGAGGTTTCTTAAAAATCATTTCTTAACTGACTCTGAATTTTTAAAATGTGAAGAAGCAAGTAAAGAAAGACTATAACTATATTTATGTGTGATTTTGTGGCTTCCTGTTAGCAGGGGAAAGCTGTTTACTCTTCTTTAATTCGTGTAGGTCCAGTAAAATATTCACTATTAATCTTACCTGTACTGATCAGCACAGGCTTTGTAAGTCCTGGTTTTAGCTGTCCTGGAGGTCTTCCTTCACTGCGGAATATTTTAAAAAGTGATCATTTAATATCCATATGAAAATCATTTACCAAATGCTTTAACTTCATTGCTGTTTGAGTTCTTAACATACCTTATGTTATAGATTTACAAACAACTATTACTTTGATTTTCAACAGGTTGGCTATGTTTGATGACTCTTTCCTTTCAATTTTTCAAAAGAGTATATACCATAATGAAATAACAAAACAAAAGCACACATCCCCCCACACATACAGAGGGAGAGAGAGAGAGAGAGAGAGAGAGAGAGAGAGAGAGAGAGAGAGAGAGAGAGAGAGAGAGAGAAGAGCTTCTTTTCCAGCCCTGTTAGCTACAGTAGCTGATGGTCTCATATGCACGTGCTCAAGACAATTAGTATCCTGACTCCACTCATCACTCTGTGCCCCTAGAGTACCAAAGGGCAATCTCTGACATGATGCTTTGTTGAGATTGAATTCTAGACCATGGAATGGATTTTTTTTTTCAAGACAGGGTTTCTCTGTGTAGCCTTGAGTATCCTGAACTCACTTTGTAGTCCAGGCTGGCCTCCAACTCACAGCGATCCACCTGCCTCTGCCTCCCGAGTGCTAGGATTAAAGGCGTGCGCCACCACGCCCAGCTCATAGAATGGATTCTTGCTTCTACTAGCACACTTAATTTCGCAGCTTGTTTTTGTATTTGTTCAAACTCTTACTCAGTAGCCCATTCATTAGAAAATGCAGAAAACACAATATGTCTGTTTCTATGCTAAACAAGTCTTTGTACTATGACTTAACAATAACATGAAAAGACAAGAATAAAACTCAGTGCATAAGTTTGGTTATTTCCTGTGGAACTATAGAATTCCAAGTAGGATTTAACATGTGCTTGCGACAAGATGTGCCTTAGAACATTATTAGCTACCAGAAAATTGTGGATCTTCACTTTGGGCATTAGTTGTGAGGACTTAGGGATGTCTTAAGTTGGAATAAACCAGCTATTTAATAATGTATCCAAACATTTTATTGATAAAAGCCCCATTAAAGAATATAAAATAAACACATAGGTACAGGAGACAACTTCCTGAATAGAACACCAACAGCCCAGGCCTTAACGTCAACAATTAATAAATGGGACCTCATGAGGCTGAGAAGCTTCTGTAAGGCAGGTGACACTGTCAAGAGAACAAAGCGACAGCCTACAGACTGGGAAAAGATCTTCACCAACCCTTCATCTGAGAAAGGTCTAATATCCAAAATATATAAAGAACTCAAGAAATTAAACACTACCAAAACAAATAACCCAATAGAGAAATGGGGCTCAGAACTAAACAGAGAATTCTCAACAGAGGAATATCAAATGGCGGAGAAACACTTAAAAAAATGCTCGACCTCCTTAGTCATCAGAGAAATGCAAATCAAAACGACACTGAGATTCCATCTTACACTCATCAGAGTGGCTAAGATCAATAACTCAACTGACACCACATGCTGGCGAGGATGTGGAGAGAGAGGAACACTCCTTCATTGCTGGTGAGAATGCAAACTAGTAGAACCACTTTGGAAATCTATCTGGTGCTTTCTCAGAAATATGGAAATAGGGCTTCCTCAAGACCCAGCTATTCTACTCCTTGGAATATACCCAGAAGATGCACTACCACACAACAGGGATGGACATATGCTCAACCATGTTCATAGCTGCCTTATTGATAATAGCCAGAACATGGAAACAGCCTACGTGTCACTCAGTAGAAGAATGGATAAAGAAACTGTGGTATATTTACACTATGGAATACTATTCAGCTATTAAAAACAAGGAATTTCCGAAATTTATGGACAAATGGATTGAACTAGACATTATCATAATGAGTGAGTTCACCCAGAAGCAAAAAGAGTCAAATGGTATATACTCACTTATATCGAGACACTAGGCCAAGGGGTACGCCCCCATGAAAAACTTTACCTACCAGGAAAGTGGGTCAGAGGGGAGAAAATCCCATTGAGACTTTAGGGGTGAGAAGCCTGGGAGAATGAGGAAATAGAAGGATACAGAGGGTCCTGGAAAACTACAGGAGGGTCTGGGCCCTGGGGTCCTCCTCAAACTATGGTACCAGCCAAGGAAAATACAGGCAGTAAACTTCGAGCCCCTACCCAGTCTAGCTGATGGACAGGACATTCTCCACCGTTAAGTGGAGAAGGAGATCTGACTTTCACACAAACTCTGGTGCCCCATATTGGACCATGTCCTGTGGATGGGGAGGCCTGGTGGCACTCAGAGGAAATATAATAAGTCACCAAGAAGAGACTCGATACCCTAGGAGCATATACAGGGGGAGGAGGTCCCCCTCAGTCACAGACATAGGGGAAGGGAGTAGAGGGGGAAGCGGGAGGGAGGAAAGAAAGGGAGGATACAAGGGATGGGCTAACAATTGAGATGTAATATGAATAAATTAATAAAAATTAAAATAATTAAAATAAACTTTCCTCTATTATGGTGCTTATTCACTATAAAGAGGGTAGAGCTGACTTGAAACACAACTTTCAATTCTATACCTGGCCAGTGTCTGAGCTTACAGATCATGGACAGAAATGGGACTTCATGTCTGTATTTATGTCCAAATAACATATAAGAAAACCTGTATTATAGAGAGATAATTATATCATGTTGCAATTTGTTTCTCTTCCATTAAGATAGGGAATTCATTGAGAGGATGATTCATGGTTGGAGTGCTTCTGGAATAAAGATGAGGTGTGGGGGTTCCACCACTTATAAAAATGTGTAGTTCATGATACAAAGGGAATTTGTAAAGCTTTTGTCAAAGAAAAATAGCAACATTCAGGTGCCTTGGATGCTGCTGATAACTCAGAGTATTCCCAAGTCATGCATGCTCTCAGTAGTCACCTCAAAAGGTAACTATGAGTGAAAGAATAGATCCACATCCTCTAAGGAGAGTCAGTTTGACATTAATAACTGTAACAGTAGAGGGGTGCTATAACAAAGCAGAGAGATAGTGCTTCAGAAATAATAGTTGAAAAGGAAATTCGTGTTTATACAAACAAAAAGGAACAAGTTTTCAGTTTAAATTTGTATCACAAAACAGTGTGGGAATATTAATCCAGCATTAAGTATATGATACAATATTTATCTGAGAACACATCCAACAACAATTGGCTTCTTGTCTGTCAATTTCCCTCATGTTAATGTATTGTTAAATTAATTAAATCTTACCTTCCGATGGGCTTTGGATCAGTACTGCAGTGCGCTTCTAAAAACAAGGCCAAAATGCATTTCATTATAACTAGGGAAATGTATGTATAAATGATCAGACTCATTGCTTGTTGGTATCAACTTATTTGAATCAAATCTGGTATTGATTATAGGGTAAGTATTTTTTAGCCAATTAATTCATGCAAAACAGTTACATTCTCTCTATGTTTCAATCCAAAGACAGAGAACTCTAAAAAGCATTAATGTTTAAAAGTAAACTTCTATACAGGGCTGTGTGAAATTAAACTCTCAGCTAAAGTGGCATCATAACCAGAACCAGGATCAGAAATTGACTGTGTCACAAAGTAGCATCTTGGGGTTGTTGCTTGACTCTGGGATAATAGTACTAGAAAGAATTCTAGATTTGGCACCGTTATGAACATCTTTAATCACAACACTTGGAAGTCAGCAGAGGTTGGTGGATCTCTGCGAATTCCAGGGCAGCCAGTAGTACATAACAGAGAAAAAATTGTCATACATCAAAAGACCTAAAAAGAGAAAATCTTAGACCATATAATCTTTTTTACTCTTCAGAAAAACCAATATGTTTGTTCAGCCATTTAGTTGAACTTGTTCAGTTTATGGTGGAAATCTCTAGCATAGGAAGCTAAATGTATGGTGATTGTCATTTGCAGCACATTGAAGCATAACAGTCAGAAACAGACCAGGGACAACAGTCTCTACAAAAACACTAGAGAGAGAACAATCTGCTTAATCTCCTCATGCTCTCTGGAGAAAAACACCCTTTGTCCCAGCTCTGTTCCCAATTTCATGTGCAGGTTCAAACATGGCCATGACAGTGTCCATCATCTCACATGGAAAGCATTACTCAACATATTCCTCCATTGGTAGTTATGCATCCTGAGCTATACCTCACAGTTAGAGAGCAACAAAGAAGCATCTATGGTAATTGCGTAGTACATTTCATGGGCCACTTTCTTACGTGTAATTAATTTACACATTTACAAGCATAAATTCTGAGCTCATCAAGTTTTCACTGTACATCAACAGTTTCTTTTCCATAAATGAAAATTATTCCTTTTTTCTTGTTCAGGAAATCTTGGTGTACCTTCTTAAAACTCCCTACGACTCAGGAAGGCTATATTTTCCAGTAACAAGTGGGCTGGGATTGTAGCTCAGTGATAAGGGCTATGCTTGTCATGTAGGAGACCTCAGTCTGTCCTCATCATCACACAATCAAAAGAACACAATTTCTAATAATGTCATATATTAAAGTTGCCTGTGTATCATTATCTTGACGATTTACATTGCTATCTCTAATGGGAAGACATGTATTTGGATTCACTCTTTAGTGTGGTCACCAATGGCAAGTTAGGTATTAAAAGATGCTATGATGATGAATTCTGAAAGTACAAACTCTGCAGCGTGGTCTTTCCCCTGACACACTGAACATCGGAATCAATGGCTGTGTAGTGAGCGCTTTGAAATACAGAATAATATTTTCTCAACACTCCTCTTCATGTCCAAAACTTTTATGGAAATTGTGCTTTATAGCAAGTTAAACCATGTCTTTTGTCACCCCCTGATTTATTTATCAAAAACTAAAGGGAAAAGTTCTAAAACAATAACCACTGGAAGGGTACATGTCCATAATGTTGACAAAACTCAATGATCGTCATGTAGGAAAAAGACTAAACCAAAGAAAGAAAAGAAGTAACTGAATATTAACTTTTATTTGTAAAATAATTACATTTTAGTGATACTGAGCTCCTTAATCATATGCTGTACAAAGTACAAGGCATTTGCTGTAAAAATGGAAAGAAAACCTAGTTTTTCTAACAGTCCAATTTGCTACAATGTAATCAAAGCCAGGTGAAGTAACTTTCTTATTCATATAAGGAAAGTACATATATCAGCATCAAAATAAAATATGCAACACTTTGACAGCATATTTTCATAGTTGAAAGTGCTTATTCTGACTTTCCAGAAGCTTAGAAAACAAAGATGAAAATAAACTTACTGCATTTACAATTGATTTCTTGAACTCCATTTGTGGTGCTGAAAATTTTGCGATTATTTATTTTATTCAGATTAGTTAGGAACAGATAGAGCAATTCACTATAGAAATCTTACCTTCGTTGTAGCTCACATGTGGTTCATTCTGTGGCTGTAGCTGGTTGGAAGATGTTCCTTCACTGTGACATATGTAAAAATGGTCATTAGTTTACTCTCCATATGAAAAGCATTTAGCATTTGTTCCAAATTCTCTATCTTTGAGTCTCCATCTGGTACAGAATCTCTCTTTGTAACCAACTGGCCTGAAACCCAGAACGTGAACCACGTGAACTCACAGAGATATGCCTGCCTTTTGACTCTTGAGTTCTGGGATTAAAGGCATAGGCCAACACATGGCACAAACAACTTTGAATTCAATGTTTCAACAGCTGATTATGATTGATGACTGCTATCCCTCCATTTTTCTTCACGGAAATTGATGAAAGTGTACTTCTGCATGAAAAAAGCACCCCTTCCTCCCACACACATAGAAAAAAGATAGTGCTTTTTTTTACTGTTTTGTTCTAGAACCTACAGTAGTGTTATTTTTATGTGTTCATAGATTTAGTTCTGTTTCCTTCATCTGCCCATGTCCCTAGGACACCGACACCCCATATCTGTCATGACACTTTGCAGGCATACCAATTAACACAGTGCTTTCTTCCAAGATGATGGCTCCATACATCATGAACTTGATTCCTGCTCTAAGCATCCCTCTGCAAGCATGCTCAGAAGACACCACATTTTTGGTACCTTCAAGCTCTTTCTTATTTTTAATTAATTTATTCTTGTTATATCTCAATGGTTATCCCAAACCTTGTATCCTCCCATTCTTCCCTCCATCGATTTTCCCCATTCCCCTCCCCTATGACAGTTCCTGAGGGGGATTTCCTCCACCTGTATATGCTCATAGGGTATCAAGTCTCTTCTTGGTAATCTGCTATCCTTCCTCTGAGTGCCACCAGGTCTCCCCCTCCAGGGGACATGGTCAAATATGAGGCACCAGAGTTCGTGCGAAAGTCATATCCCACTCTCCACTTAACTGCGGGGAATGTTCTGTCCATTGGCTAGATCTGGGTAGGGGTTTAAGTTTACCGACTGTATTGTCTCAAGCTGTTTCTTAACAGTTCATGCATGAGTAAATGCTGAACATATTACAGGGCTGTTTCTTTGTTCAACAAGGATTTCTGTGTGGTGCTGAGCCAGTATAACTCACACGAGGCTCTAGAGCTCAAGGAAAGCAATGCTTTCTCCTTGGCTACATTCTTCCCTGGACAAAATGCAGAGGAATTTTAATTCAGAACATGGCTACCCTGGGGAGAAGTCACATCCAAAGAGTTCATGGGATGTGTGATCCAGCTAGAATTCAAACACTCCTTTAATCCAGGACATAAGGGCAAGTAGATCTGTGTTCAAGGCCAGCCTGGTATAGAGCAAGATTCAGGTAAAGAAAAGTTTATGTCCGGGCATGGTAGTACAGGCCTTTAATCCCAGATAATAAAGGTAAAGGTTCTTGGTAGAAGGAAGCACCCATGTTTGAACCTGATGTATATTTGAGTGGTAAGAAACACAGTGATGAATCAGAGAAAGATTTAACAGAATAGAATATGCCTGAATCGCATGAGAAGAGAGAGGAAAGGGAAGCTACTTAAGTAGCAATACAGAGAAGAGGGGGCCGGGGGTAAACACGGATAGGTACATTAACTAGATTCAGGGGTCAATGCAATGTTTCTGCACTGAGAAGCCGTAGTTCCATTATTAACAGCCATATGTTCTTCATCACTTACTTAGTTTAGGCTAAAACCATTCATGTTGGCATGATGGCTCAGTAGGGAAGGCAGTTTGCTGCTCTTGAAAAGATCTCAACTTTGGTTCCATTTTAAATTGCCAGCACATAGGATGGGCAGCACATTAACCCCTGTAACTCTAGAATATATTATATCCTCCTACTGGCTTACTCAGATAGCACATTCTTGCGAACATCCACATACACTCAAACACACAAAATTTAAAAATAAATTAGCTTTTTAATAGGAGGAGATTTTGACTCCTCCCCAAGTGAAGCTTCACTGTGATGTAGTAAGAAGGTGATAATTATTTTGATATTCACATGAAAAATGTTTGTCAAATGTTTTGGCATGCTACTTTTTGCATTCCTAATATAACTTTCATTAGATATATTTACAAATAACTTTATCTATGCTTTGACAATTAATTATGAGTCCGATGTTTCCTCTGAAGACATGTGCTTGGTAGAATGGGAAATCAATCATTGCCTTTAAACATCAATCTGCCAGCACTGACACAGAACAGCATATTTATAGCACAATACAAATGGTATTGTTTTGTTACTTACCTGTTTGCAAGTAAATGCCAAAACATTACCATATGTTGCTGGGTGGTGTTGAGTCACATCTGGTTCCAGAACTCATGGAAGGGGAACATAGTCTCTCAGTTTCCAGTCTTTCTTAGCTATGGCTAAGCTCCAGATCCGGGGGATAGTTGGTGAACTCTGAAGCAATCGCTCTTCTTGCTTCCATGTTGGACTTCACCCCTGTTATAGAATCCTGCTCTACAGAACCATTTCCAAAGGACACTGCTGATGAGATCCCTAATGAAGTGAGTGAACTTGAATCTCAGTTCTTTGGATTCACCATGGAAAATTGCCCCTAATATTAGATGCGTAATAACATGGGTACATGTCTAACTAGCACAACATCAAACAATTCAGAGAGGACAGAAACAACAAAATAATACCATGGAGTTGGTGCACCTCTAATTGTGATGATGGTTTGTGTCATAGAAAACAATAATATTTGACTATACAAAAGCCCTTAAAGCAATGAGTGGTCAAAAGTACAGCATGATTATCAAAACCTGTTAATGTAGAATGTAGCATTTTAAGAGAAAATAATAAAAAACAGAATAGAAATACTAAAACTGACTTTAAATTTCATTTTCAAAAAAATTAACCAACTAATGTGAAGTTGACGTAAGTAACATAAAATCACCAGCAAGGCAGATTGAAATAACAAAGTCAGTACTAAAAGAGGCGCTGAGCCCTGGTGCATCTTATTTTCTTGTGGTCTGAACAGTCCTTTTTCCACGTGACATTTTCTGGGTGATCCTCACCATGTACATCCAAGTTTAAGACAATCTTCCTCCTATCAGTTTAGTGTTTCTGACTTAAGCCACTGTCACCCTATAGAACAGCGTTGAGACTGTGAAAAAGAAGACCCTGTACCTATTTGACTCAATGACTTCAGTTATGTTTGCACCTCTCTCTTTTAAGAACGCTGCCATAAGCTCATTCTTTCTATATACCGCAAGAGAAAATGGTGTGAAGCCATTCTGTAAAAGAAAAAAATATGTTTCAAATCACGGTGTATTCTCAAGTGAAAATTCATCACAGATTCTGTGTACATAAATATGTCCTTTCAAGAGTCACAGGGGATAGATTTTCCTTCACCCGTGCTGCACTTCCCACACACAGGTGCTTCCTCTCATTGACAGACCTTTCCCCTGTCCCACAGCCTACTACCAACACTCCTCTCCATGTTCTCCCTAGAATGTTGCTTCAAAGCATCTACCTCCATGAAGTTACCCATCCAATGCCCTCAAACCGGAACATACAGTAAGGGTTTACACGGCCCTGTTGAATGAGTGAGCTCACGGGAAGTCTCTGAAGCAAGCTTTCTCATCTGTATTTCAAAAAATACTTCTTTCCTAGAGTAAGAATGATTATCTCCAATGCTTAACACCTCTTCTTATGGACATATGAACTCAAAAAGAGTTTGTAAAGCTTGATATTTTTTAATGATTACATTTCCCAATTTTCCTACATGACTTTGACCATATGTTTTCTCATTTTCCATGCTACCTTATATCTGAGAGATAAACCAACCCTGTATCCTCTCAATTTGCAACAGATTTACGTTGATTTCTTAAAACATTTATTAAAATTTTTATTTATTTTTCTGCTTGTATGTATGTGATGTGTACAGTACAAAGGTAATCTTTTTATTATTATTATTATTTTGAATTTTAAAACAAAGGCCAATTCAGAGGAAAAAATGTGGTGCATTGTGTTCTTTTTGACTAACTACCGCAACTATGAAGAGCCTATTAGGAGAAAAATATTCTATACTTTTGAAAAGATTTTTTAAATGTTTTACTGTTAACAGAATCAGTGAGCATCTTTGTGCTTCGGCGTGTGGGAAATGGATCCCAGTGTCAGTGCTAGAACATGTTGGGGATGAAGATGAATGGTCTTTACCTTTGTTTTTCCGTTTATATCGACATGGTGCTCCAGAAGTTGTCTCGCAATTGCTCGGTTTCCATGGTATGCAGCATAGTGGAGGGCCGTATTTCCAAAGAAATCGGTCATGTGTGGATTGGCACCGTGCTGCAGCAATAGGGAAAGACATTTTGGGTTGTCCATCTCTGCGGCCTGTGGGTTTGATACAAAGTCATAGATTTTTCAATTCAAGGAAGTCAAGATAACCATTACTGCAATTGCATTGGATGTTTTCCCCTATTTGAGACAAATTGCTTAGGTGATGTCCATTAGCCTTCTCTTTTTGAGACAGGTCCTTGTGAAGTACCCCAGGCTTGCCTAAATTCAAAATCCTCTTACCTCAGTTTTCCTAGTGTGTGAATGTCAGGCATGTGCCACAATACCTACATCCATGCTAGTTAGTTGTTTTGGGGAATGGGATGCTTGGTTGGTTGATTAGTTGCTTTTTAGTGTTTTTTCCCAATTTGATATAGGCTCCAGCCATCTGAAGAAAGGGAGCATTACTGAAGAATTAATTCTATCTCACTGGCCTGTGGGCAAGTCTGTGGAGCAGTTTCTTGATTGAGATGGATGTGGGAAGGACCAGATTCCTGAGATTGGTGGCATGAACGTGCAGTGGTCCTGAGTTGTACAAGGAAGCAAGGTGATCACGCCATGAATCAGCAGCCTTCCCCTATGGTGTCTGCTTCAATTCCTCCCTCTGACTTCTTGATTGAAGCTTTTGCTCTGGCTTCCCTCAGTGATGGGGAAATGCAAGCCTAATAAACATTTGCTTCCCTGAACTGGTTTTGGTCACTGTTTTATCACAGCAACAGAAGCCAAACAAGGACAAGAGCTAATCCATTTCATACTGTAACTCCTGTCCAATCATTACCTTAATCAAGGGTGTGCAGCCTTCGTCATCCTGGACATTAATATTGCTGTTGTTTTCAATGAGCACCTTTACTGTATTTGTCTGGTTAGCAGCACACGCATAGTGCAGTGCAGTCCTACAAATCAAAAGAACATTTTAGGAAATCATGGAGTACGATGTCAAAGTATAGTCAACTGGAAATACTATATAGTATGTCATTCATTTCCTTCTGAAGTGAGAGTTTCAACTGCAATGTCCTTATTTATTTATGTCTCCTCCCCAGTGTTTGTCTTCTGTACTAGGGAAACAGTGCATGGCTGCCCAGTTGAAGGCAATTAATATATCATAAGCTTTATCACTGCTCAGAGAAGCCTGTCTAGAACACAGGAGAGCACCCAGTGACTTAAAGAGGCTTAGATTTGAATTCCTCTCTGATCTAGTCCCTACTAGCTATTTCTTGGCCCTCTATTATCTCCACAACTCAAATTCTTCATCCACTGCTCGGGGATTAAACAGTAGCTGTCTTAAATGGCTCTACCCTGATGCTTCCATTCAAGCCTGCACACAGCATGCACAAGTGTTTCCAGCTCCTAACAGCTCAGCATTTGGTGGATACAGATAATGATTCCTCTTCCTACTGCTATCTAACACAACGTCTCAATGAAGATGAATTACAGAATTCTACCTAATGGACAGATCCAAGTTGTTATTCAAATATGGTCAGTATTTTTAAAAATTCTATTGCCCAGGCTGGCCTTGAACTTGGCAGTCCCCCAACTCATCCTCCTGGTAGTTAGGGCAGCAGACCAGTACCAAGGTGACTACATTACTCTTTTTACATTTTAGCATCTCTGGCATTGGAATGCCACTTGTAACTCATGATATTCTATAATTATAATTAGTAATAGTTTTCACTTTGTCACTATACAAAATAAAAGGCTGCCATGCAGTCCACTGTACGTTACATTAAATGATATATGACAGAATCCACATGTTCATGGAAAATCATGTAACTATGCACATTTTACCCATTGAAACTCAATGGGCAATGAGGTTTAGAGTAGCAATAACAAAAAACAAAACTCTAAACTTTGTCATCAATACTTTGATTATTTATAAATTTCTTAATGCCCAGGAGGAATCTTTCCGTCTTGCTGCCAACAGCAAATAACCTTCCATCAGCTTATAAATTCAGTGTGCATGAAAGTCCAGGCTATAATATGTGTAAAACAGACCATCTTTGGTTGCATTATAATCATTTATACATTCATGGATCCATAAAAAATTCAGTCAAATATCTGTATGAGGACATAACCCATGGCTTCGTCGCTCCCTCACTTTGATTTTCAAGTAGCTTTACGCCAAAATCCTAGTTATATAAGCATTGTCAATTTTATTCAACATGAAAAGCTACAGAATGCAAACACTTAATATTTCTAAAACTTAATATCACACTTCAAAGGTGATCATACATGTAATGAAATGTGGCATAGTTTTAAGTTATGTGATCAGATTTATAGCATGTGATATAATTTAACTAAAAACAACTATATGCTTAATTACTTTTTACAATATTCTGACTTCAGAACACATTTTTGGTTTTGGTTTTGTTCTTTTGTTTTGTTGAAAGGGGAGAATAGTTTCTGTTAAAAATTAGGGCAAGTTTTAATTTTCTTAACTTCTTGAGTAGGCAAGGAATTAAAAGGTTTAAAAGAGGAAGAATCTTAGAAGCCATTGAATGTGTATTCTCTATATTAGATATCTAAGTAACATATAGGGAATAAATAGATTAACAGAATGGATAAACATAGTTGGAAAATCAAATGTTGTTTTTTAAAAAAAGAAAACAGTTATAAAGGAAGAGAGCTTTTAAACAATAAATAATTCTTCTGTATTTGTATGCAGATTCAATGTAGAAGACTCAGGAACCTCGCAGACCGAGACTAATGAGGAAAGAAGCACAGGAACTATTGAAAGTGTCCACTGAGTGACATTGGGGCCCCTTGATAATCTAGTGTGAATAAGAAGAGGAGAGGAGCTGAGGCAGTAACTAAGTTGGTAAAGTGCTTGTCCTATAACTCTGAGCTGCCGAGTTCAGAACGCCAGCCCCTGGAAAAACTAGTTATGGGGCAGTAGAGACAGGCCAATCCAAGAGCTTGCTTTGCTGCAGGTCTGGGTGAATCAGTAAACTCTAACACAGTAAATCAAACACTGTGGGGATGTGGGTGAGTGAAAGAACCTATCTTAAAAACTGAGGTCCAGGGACCCCACAGAAGCACAGCAAGGAACCACAAGGAGACCTGACTTTTGGACTTTGATCTGCAGAAACCACAACAAGGCAGAACAGACCTGCCATGTGGAGTTGCCCACCAACCTCCAGGCACTTCAATGTACATGCTGGGGCACACACTCAAACAGTTGTGCATGGGAGCATATACACACCGGCTCGCAGGCACACAAAGATTTTTTAATGAGGCGAAAATCGATAAAGACTTCAACCTCTAGTGTTCACACCTGTACCTTAACACAGGGACAAACATCCTACACACTTAGGTGTGTGTGGTAAACAGAGTCATCTTCCTTGTTAAAAAATTCCTCATAAGAGGCCTCAGCACACACTGGTCACACTGACGTAAGATTGTCTTTGGTAACATTTCTTTGTAGCTGTAACATTGGTAACACACGCAAAATTTTATCTCATGATGCATTTTTCTGCATTTATATAAATTGGTATTTAAAAAATATATGTTAAGAGCTGGGGTCATAGCTTGGTGGTCAAGAGCTTCAGTTTTCTTGTAGAGGATCTTTCTTTGATTCTGATCACACCCATGGCAACTCACAACCATTCTTAACTCCAGAGGATTCAGCACCCTCTTCTGACACATGTAGTCCATAGAAATTACATGCAAGAAAAGACATACAAGAATGTAAAAAAATCTGTAACTATATACTTTGATATATTATTTAAAAAGTAAAGTTAAATACATGTTGTCTTATTAGCTTGATCCCTTTAAAGCATCCAATCAGCTCCTGTAAAATAGGCATTGTATAAGGAATCCAGCAACCAACTAGAGTTTATTGTTGCCTCCTCTAAATAAGGTCTAAGTACTGGATGCTACCAAAGAGTACAGGTCCCAGATTCTTAGGGTCCTAAAGCCAGCAGAAAGCACAGCAGGCTTAGTGAAAACAGAAGGAAAGCCGATTCTCTCCCCCTGTCTAAGCAAGAAGCCCTGAAAGGTGGTGCATCTCCCTAATGGTCCCTAGCAATCTCTGTCCCTGCTGCTCATCTCCTCTCCCAGGCCCTGTTACCTGTTCCTCCGGTCAGATTCGTCCACATGATACGCACCGGAGTGGATGAAGTCTTGTACTAAGAACCAATCACCCATGCTGGCAGCCCTTTGGAACTCAGCCACAGGTATATATTGGCTGAGGTGGTAAGGACATACATCTGGGTATTCAAGGCATCCATAGCCCAGACAGCACGCCCACAAGCGGGAGTACCAGTGTGCCTGCTCGGAGGCACTCTGTGTCTGAGCCTCATGTTCGGTGGTGTCCTCCTGCATGATAGAGGCCCAGGGCCACTCAGGCCCTTGCTGCCTTCCTGGCCCTCCCCCCTCCCTTTCTACCACCCACTTCCTCCCAAACCCCAATTCTAAACTTTAAGAACACAGACAAATATCGCCACCACGGCACAGTCACAGGAGCAAGCGTCCTGCCAGGGCAGGTGTGTAATTCAGTTAAAGCAGAATGCTTTTTCGTTGCCTAGCAACTAGTAAGCATGGTTGCACTCTAGTGCATGTGCTCAAAACATGTGAAACACATGCCTACCTCAGATTCCAGTAACAGGAGCACGCGGCCTGTCAGGGCAGGTGTGTAATTCAGTTAAAACAGAATGCGTTTTCGTCGCCTAGCAACTAGGACGCATGGTTGCATGCCAGTGCATGCGCTCAAAACTCCATCCCACACATGCCTACCACAGACTCAAGTAACAGGAACCCGGCGTACTTTGCTCAGTTTACATGAAAACCCTGTCAATCGCAGCTCTGGACCAGACCTACCCTGTCTGGCCTCCAAAGGCCAGTGATGGGAGCTGGACGATGGTTCAGACCCTGCACAGCTCTGCTCTTGTCACCAGCTCAGGAAACCGAGTCATCACATTCCCAGCAGCCCTGAGGTTGGACCTTGGGAAAGGCCCTTAGCATGATGGATGCTGACCTGTTATTTAGACTGATTGCATTCTTTTCTTTCCATCTTTTAGCATTTTATGTTGTTGCCCATCAGTCAGACTCCTAAGACATTCCTATCCCCTAAAGCTAAAGTGTGTCTGATTCCTTGTTTAATTGGATGTTCTTAGATTCCTAGAAAGAGAAAGATGACAAAACATGGTTTTGATATCCCTAGTCTTTTCTAGTGCTTGATTAAACCTTTGTGTTCTGCAACTCTTGGATATGTCCGTCATTTTTTTAAACTCTGCAAGCACAGACATGACACTTCTGCCCTAAAATTCTCCCATAATGCATTCTGTCTTTGTGGGTGATATTTTAATTGGTAATTAAAATTAGGCAGTATACAGAAATACAATGGATGTTCCTGCCCTGATCTCATATCTGCAACCACTGCCGAGGAAGTTTCTGAAGAGCAGGTTCAAAGCCCAGGCTACCAGATCCTCCTTGGTGGTGACTCAAAATGGAAGAGAGGAAAACACAGCTGTTTTCTCAGCATTTACTATCCACAACTCTTGGAGACTAAATCTCTTGGCTGTAGTCAGATAGTTAGGGAACTGAGGAAACAATTGTCTTTATGTGAGTTTGTCACAGCTTGTGAGTTATAAGGACTCAGTGTTACACAGAAATACTTGTTGGGCACAAAACCATCCAGGTTGTGATTTTAGCATATCTTCATGAATAAAGTATTCAAAAGAAGCTTTAAATAAAAAAAATCTGGTGGCTTCTGAGAGTGCTGGAGAGGGATGCTTAGAGGCAGAAATCAACTTCATGGTCTCCCAAAGCAAACACATGGGTTAGAGTACCTGTCTCAAGCCAATGCCAACAAACTTACGTCACAGATACGGTTAAGTTGCTCTAAGAGCATGATGAATGAAGGAAGGAAGAATACCACCTACATAAGTGTTTAACTAAAATACCATCAATTACTGCAGCCACCAAAACAAAGCATGTGGGAAAACCACAGCCTCCCTTCTCCCTCTGTGTGTATGTGTCAGGGGGGAGTGGGTGCTGTGGTTCTAACAGGGATAAAGTCTCTCCATGTCTTCAACCTAAGAAAATATATCAACAAAATCACTGACCAATCACAAGCTTGAAATACAAATGTAATTTTTTTGAGATCTTTCAGTAAAGTATATTAAGAAGTCATAATAAGAATTCAGATTTTATATGAATGGTAAAGGTGTTTTATAATTCCCAACGGAGCAGCATCTGAAAAGAGATAACATCTAAAGGTGACCTAGTCTGTCCAGGACACTGCAGCTGAGATGCTAGATGAGGATTACTCTCAGGTGCTCTGTCCTTGGTGACAAAGAAGAGTGAGATGATGCTTTATACTCAAATAAACATTAATTGAATCAAAGGCAAGCTATAGTTATTTTCTTCCTTAATTTATGTCTTAACATATCTGGAATGCAGACTTCCTTAAGAATCTCAAATCTGAAACTTCATTGTCTGAAAAAAAACTTGGTCTGATTTAATTTTATATGTGATACATCTGTGTAGATTAGATGAAGACCTTTTGCCTCTTACCTTGTATGCATCCTCTGCAATTGCAAGTCACATTTGCTAGAGAATGGACTTTTCTTTCAGTTTTCTAACAGGGCTTCATATTTTGCCTGTGCACATCATTAGATGTTCCAATGATACTAAAGTCTCTTTTGTTACAAAAGAAAACCCAATATCATTCTCTTTAATTTGTTGATTTCATTAATACTGTAACCAACATCTTCCTACATTTAGTCTATTTTAGACAGTATTTTTACCCTTATTTACCTCTTACTTTAATTATCTGCATTTAATGTGTCTAATCTGTGCCACAGTATTTTATGCTACACTCAAAATAAATTTTAATTAATTAATCCTTTTTATTCAGTTTTTCTAGAGATTGAAAGGGACCTTTGTGACCTTTCTAGGCAATTGCTTTCTTCCTATTAATGTTGTTTCAAACACAGTTGTTAGTTGTAATTTTTTAATTAGCAGATGATATGATAATACATTCTTTAATGCTACAAAAGTAATATTAGACTAATAGACCAGAGCAGGAGGAAGATAGAAATAATGACAGCATTCTTTTGTACACAGAACTGAATGTTCCCTGCTGAATCACTGAGTCTCTATATGTTCTGTAACAATGGAAGCAACACCCTCAAGAGTATACACTTTAAGAACTCTCATCACATGTCTTTCACACATACATGGTCCCTGGAATCTACACTAGGTAGTGAGTACTCAAAACCTAGATGAATCCAAGGGATTTTATTCTTATAAGGGATGAGTCAGAAACTAGTCAATAGTACTGTAATATGGGTGACTTCCTTCGGTATGATTTCATTATGACATTATGGAATTTTGTTTTGAGATAATGAGCATTGACCAAACACTTCAGATCAGTTATGTATATACGCTACCACCAACCAACATTAGCCCAAAATGAAAGAAATGTTCTATTAGTGTCATAGGAAAACACACAATATTCCATTCCAAGTTAGCTTATGTCAAGTGAAGCAATATACTTTTCTCTGTTTTGTGAGAATATTTCGCCTCTAGTGAAAGTTTGAGTAAATAAACAATTTGATTCATAAACAAGTAAAAAGCAAGCTTCATATCATGTAGTACTCCTTGAGAACTGTCTGCCTTGTCCCAAGTTCTGCTGATCTGCTGGTCTCTCACCAGAGATACAGCTCATGTTGCACAACTACCAAAGTAATGATCTGTCAGATTAAGAGAAGCACATCCTGAGCATCTTACTCTGCACATGAACAAGAGACTAGGCATGGAATTGAGGGGCTTCTTAGCATTGTCCCCAGAAGGGTACAAGATAGTGAGCACACAGTGTCTTGAGATTTGTAGTAATGGCACCTGAAAATTCTCTACAATGTCTTTATCCCTGGTCTGTCTCAGCCATGTTTCATTATGCTATAAAGGACAGTCACCATAGTTATAGTTTTCTTATGCCAGAGGGTTTTCACCTAGGTGGAAGGATTTCAAACCAACCCCTAAAGAAGATACTCTGTTTCTTTACAAAGCATGCATGAGCACCCTACATGGGAACACTCCCTGCCCCACTAGTTCTTAGAGAAAAACAAGGCCATTTCTAACAGGCAATCACTTTCTGTCTGAGGATGTCCTGCAAAGATATCGCTGTATTTCAGATGTGGGTAGTACTGTGTGATTAGTGTCTTTTTTGTTCTTATGTCACCAGCACAGATGACAGTACAAAGAAAAAAGATGCATTCACTAAGGTAGGTCTTTACAGATTTACAATACATCAAATGACCACAGAATGTGAAGACAGGAAATGACCACCTGCTGAGTATGCTCAGAGATAGACGTTCTAATGCTTGCTCTGTCTTATAGTCTCTATAATGTAAAGAAACGCAGTTTTAGCCTGAATATTTTATCCTTAAATTTGGTTTCTAACTGTTTTTATGTCTGTCTACTGATTCCAAAATACCACATGTCTGTCTTCTTGGGCACATGAACTTCTGCACATCAGTCTTATACATACCAACTGTAATTGGACTCTCCCTAACCTATCCAAGAGCTCCTATGGGTTCCAGCTATGAACCATGACCTCCATGGGAAGATATCTCTAGAGGACTTCCTTCTTACTTTTCTAGCTATACATGAACTGGACCGTTCTAAATTATATGATGGTGTTACAGGAAGACAACATTGTCTCTTTTCTTCCTGGACAATGCATTCATATAAAGAGACCCCTTACATCCTCTGTGGCACCTTTCTCTGTTTTATGAGATGATTCATGCCTCAGTTCCCCAATTGGGCTTCCAATTGACATTTATCCCCTAAGCTGATGTGTTTTTAGTAGCAATAATTTGCCTGAATCCCATGTAGGACCTATCTATTTAAGAGAAGGAAGTCCCATCATGGCTCTTCATCATCTATGCATAACACAGCATTTTCCTTTCATTCCAAGTCTAGAGAGCCTGACGTATACTTAACTTCTTCGTGTGTCACAATCGTCTTATCACTAAGATAGCAAGAAGTCACTTATGCTGCTGTAAAGCACAAATGACATCATTCATAAGAATGTGTTTTATGGTCCAAAACTAATATTTGACCTATTAAGAGGAACAGGTCTTGTACCAGTAAAAAGCAAAATTCTGGAAGATATTGGCAGAGCCTGTCTCAGCAGTTCCTCGTATAGTGTCTTTATTTCCCCAAATTCAGTTTAATGAGTTAAGAGACTTGATATTTTCCAAAGTCAGTTTACTGTTTCTCTTGGGACCTCTCCTTCTGGTGGATTTGTTTTCTGCCTTCAAGTGTTTCATTAGTCCAGTCGTATCTCAATGTCCTTGTTGGCTGCCTCAGGTCAGGAGCCATTTGAGACTTGCGTCATTTTTCTGTTAAATTATTAGTATAACTTTACCTCACTGTTTACAGAGCATTGGGCTGCTTCTTTTAATTTAGAATTTATTTATGTTATGTCTCTTTTAGAGAATAAAAATTTTATTTAGGCAGCAAGAAAACAGTATTATTCTTTAATGTGAAAAAATATCAAGTTAACCTAACTAAGGGTAGTATAAGATATGGGGGTATAAGTAGATTTAGCCTTTGTCAACCCTTTCATTTTTAAAAAATTGTCAGTGAAGTATTTGGTAGCATTTTATAACAGCTCCACACTGCTTATAGTAAGGGATTTTTGTAACATGATTAATATTAAGATTCCTTAAATTATTTGCTAGCTTAATGGAACTATTACTAGCATTGAGTTGTAATGTGAGTCTTTGGAAGGGTATGTATAGATTTATTTGACAAGGTCAAGTTCCAGATAAAGATATAAGGGTATTTTCCTGAAGCTGTCAGGGTCTTATATCATGCCTGGTGCTGTGCTCTGTAGCTTACTAGTTAGAAAGAGGCTCTATGCATGTCTGTAGTGAATTTTAACACAAATTTCTACAGACCTGATAGCAGAGGATGTCCAAGACACAGATGGCCATAATTAAAGGTATCAAGATGATGTCCATGTGTCAGTAATTATGCACTAGAAGCTTGGAATAAAATGATGTCTTTAAACTATATAAAAAGCCTTTAGCTGAAAATAAGTTTCAATTTTGTTTATTGACCTACCTTGCCAGTGTCTGATCCTTTATTAGAACAAGGGAAAGTACAAAAGTAAGAGAAAAAACACAACCTATTTAATTGACAGTGATCCATGCAGAGAACATTACCCTCAGCTCAGATATAGCTGATGGATAGCTTGTTCTCCACATGTGAAGGAGGGGGCAGAAGGGAGGAGTAGGGGTGGGGACTGAATATGACATCATCTGGTGCCTGGGAATTCTTCACTTCCTCTTGATGGGGTGACCTTGGGGCACACATAGGAAGGTAAACAGGCTATCCTGATGAAACTTCATAATCAGATGGTAGGGGAGGTTGGCCCCTCCTGTCAGAGATCGAGGGGAGGGGAATAGGTCAGAAGAGTGAGGGAGGACAGGAATTGGAAGGTATATGTAAGGGGATAACAATCAGGATGTAATGTGAGTATATTATAATATAAAAAATAAAATTTCTAAGCATGCCAGGCATGGTGATATTTGCCTGGAATGCTTGTACTCACCAGGCAGAGGCAGAAAGACTAGGGATTTAGTATCCATCCTTGATTACATGGAGAGTTCATGGTTAGCCTGAGCTACATGAGATCCTGAAAATTTTAATATATATATATATATATATATATATATATATATATATATATACACACACACACATATATGTGTGTGTGTATATAATTGTGTGTATACATACATATATATATGTTAAATAATAAATGTTCATTTTTGCCATGTTAGTTCTCCCGATCCATGAACAAGGGAGATCCCTACCTCTTCTGATGTCATCTTCAGTCTCTTTCTTCAGAGATTTAAAGCTTTTTTTCAAACAAGTCCTTCACTTGCTTGGTTAGAGTTACTGCTAAATATTTTCTATTGCTTGTGGCTATCATGAAGGGTGTAGTTGTCCTAATTTCTTCCTCTGCATGTTAGTCATTTGTATAAAAGAAAGTTTCTGACTCTTTTGAATTACTTTTGTATCCAGCCAATTTGCTGAAAGTGTTTGTCAGCTGTAAGAGTTTTCTGGTGGAATTTTGAGGTTCACTTATATAAACTATGATATCATCAGCAAATAGGGATAGTTTACTTCCTCCTTTCCCATTTGGATCCCCTTGATCTCCTTGTGTTGTCTTATTGCTCTAGCTAGAACTTCAAGAACTATATTGAAGAGATATGGAGAGAGTGGGCAACCTTGTCTGGTCCCTGAGTTTTGAGGAATTTCCTTGAATCTCTCTACTTAATTTGATGTTGGCTATTTGTTTGCTGTATGTAGCTGTTTTTTTTAAAATATGTGCCGTGTATCCCTGATCTCTCCAAAACATTAAACATGAGTGGGTGTTGGAATTTGTCAAATGCTTTCTGCACCTATGGAGATGATCATGTGATTTTTTTCTTTCATTTTGTTTATATGGTGGATTACATTGGTGGATTTCTGTATATTAAACCATGCCGGCATGCCTGGAATGAAGCCTACCTGGTCATGGTGAATGATATCTTTGATGTGTTCTTGTATTTGATTTGTGAGTGTTTTAGTGAGTTTTTTGCATCAATGTTCATAAGAGAAATTGTTCTGAGATCCTCTTTCTTTGTTGGGTCTTTGTGAGTTTTAAGTATCAAAGTGACTGTGGCCTCATAGAATACGTTTGGTAATGTTCCACTCATTTCTAGCTTTTGGAGTAGTTTGATGAGTAATGGTATTCACTGGTAGAATTCTGCTCTGAAAAAATCTGGTCCTGGCCTGTTTTTGTTCGGGAGACTATCAATGATTGCTTCTATTTCTGTAGGAGAAATAAGACTATTTAATTTGTTTATCTGCTCTTGATTCAAAATTGGAAAGGGGAATTGATCAAGAAAATTGTCCATTTCCCTTAGGTTTTCAAATTTTGTGGCTTATATGCCTTTAAAGTAGGATCTTATGATAATTTGTATTTCTTCAGTGTCTGTTGTTATGTCTCCTTTTTTGTTTCTGATTTTGTTGATTTGGATAGTGTCTCTCTGCCTTTTAGTTAGTTTGGCTAATGGTTTGTCTATCTTGTTGATTTTCTCAAAGAACCAGCTCCCGGTTTTGTGGATTCTTTGAATTATTCTCTTTGTTTCTAATTTATTGATTTCAGCTCTGAGTTTGATTATTTCCAGATGTCTACTCCTCTTGGGTAGTTCTGTTTCTTTTTTCCCAGGGTTTTCAGATGTGTCATTAAGTTGCTTATGCTGGATGTTTCCATTTTCTTTATAAAGGCACTTATTGCTATGAATTTTCCTCTTAACTCTGCTTTGAATGTGTCCCACAAATTTGGGTATGTTACTCCTTCATTTTCATTGAATTTCAGGAAGTCCATAATTTATTTCTTTATCTCTTCCCTCACCCAAGTGTCATTAAGTAGAGAGTTATTTATTTTCCATGTGTGTGTAGGCTTCTTGTTATTTCTGTTGTTGTTGAAGTCCAGCCTTAAGCCAGGGTAATCTGATAGGTTACAAGGTATTATTTCAATCTTCTTGTATTTGTTGAAGCTTGCTTTGTGATCTACTATATGACCAATTTTGGAGAAGGTTCCATGGGGTGCTGAGAAGAGGGTATAATTGTTTATATTTGGATGAAAAGTTCTGTAGATATCTGTTAGATCCATTTGATTCATGGCATTGGTTAATGATGTTATTTCTCGGCTTAGTTTCTGTTTCAGTGACATATCCTTAAGTGAGAGTGGGGTGTGGAAGTCTCTCAGTATTATTGTGTGGTGATCGATGTGTGGTTTAAGCTTCATTAATAGTTCTTTTACAAATATGGGTGCCCTTGTATTGGGAGCATAGATGTTTAGAATTGTGATGTCATCATGGTCGACTTTCCCTTTGATGAGTATGAAGTGTCCTTCCTTGTCCGTTTTGATTAATTTTAATTGAAAATCTATTTTATTGGACAGTGGAATGGCTACACCAGCTTGCTTCCTGTGACCATTTGCTTGGAATATTTTTTTCCAGGCTTTTTCCTGAGGGAATGCCTATCCTTGTGGCTGAGATTTGTTTCGTGAATGCATAAAAATGTTGTATCTTGTTTATGCATCCATTCAGTCAGTCTGTGCCTTTTTATTGAAGAATTTAGTCCATTAATGTTGAGAGGCATTAATGACCAGTTAAGATCCTTAATTTTGATGTTGGTTTGTATGGTTGTTTTTTGCGATGGTGTAGTTATATATCTCCTGTGTAGTTTTGGTTGTATCTTGTCCCTTTGGGGTGGAGTTTACCTTCTATTAATTTCTGTAAAGCTGGATTTGTGGAGAGGTATTGTTTGAATTTGGTTTTGTCATAGAATATCTTGTTTTCTCCATCATTGGTTATTGAAAGTTTCGCTTGGAATATTAGTCTGGTCTGGCATCTCTGTCCTCTTAGGGTTTGCAGGATCTCTGTCCAGGCCTTTCTGGCTTTTATGGTCTCTGTTGAGAAGCCGGGTGTAATTCTGATAGGTTTGCCATTAAATGTCACTTGACCCTTTTCTCTTGCCACCTTTAAAGTTTTTTCTTTGTTCTGTAAATTTTGTGTTTTGATTAATATGTTACAGGAGGTTTTTCTTTTCTGGTCTATTCTATTTGGTGTTCTGTAGGCCTCTTGACATCTCCTCCTTAAAATTTGGGAAATTTTTTTCTATGATTTTGCTGAAAATATTTTCTGAGCCTTGGAGTCGGGCGTCTTCTCTTCCTTCAATGCCTATCTTTAATCTCCTTCTTCAGAGATTTGAAGTTTTGTACAAACAAGTCTTTCACTTGCTTGAGTAGAGTTACTCCTAGATATTTTATGTTACTTGTGGTTATCGTGAAGGGTGTAGTTTCCCTAATTTCTTCCTTGTCAGAAATGTCATTTGCATATAGGAAGGTTACTGACTTTTTTGAGTTAAAATCACTTTGCTGGGGTTGTTTATCAGCTGTAGGAGTTCTCTGGTGGAATATTGGGGGTCACTTATATACACTATCATATCATCTGCAAATAGGGATAATTTGAACTCCTCTTTTCCAATTTTGATCCACTTGATCTCCATTTGTTGTCTTATTGCTCTAGCTAGAACTTCATGAACTATATTGAAGATATATGGAGAAAGTGGGCAGCCTTGCCTGGTTCCTGATTTTAGAGGAAATTCCTTGAGTATCCCTCCATTTAATATGATGTTGGCTATTAATTTGCTGTATATAGCCTTTATTATATTTAGATGTGTGCCTTGAATCCAAAATCTCTATAAAACTTTAAACATGAATGGGTGTTCGATTTGGCAAATGGTTTTTCTGCATCTAAGGAGATGATCAAGTGTTTATTTTCCTTCAGTTTGTTTATATGGTGGATTACATTGATGGATTTCTGTATATTCAACCATCCCTGCATGCCTGGAATGAAGCCTTCCTGGTCATGGTGAATGATATCTTTGATGTGTTCTTGTATTTGCTTTGCAATATTTTATTGAGTATTTTTATGTCAATGTTCATAAGAGAAATTGGGTTTTTTTTTTTTGATTATCTTTTTTTGTTGGGTCTTTGTGAGGTTTAAGTATCAAAGTGACTGTGGCCTCATAGAATAAGTTTGGTAATGTTCCCTCTTTTCTATCTTTTGGAGTAGTTTGAAGAGTAATGGGATTAGCTCTTCTTTGAAGGTCTGGTAAAATTCAACACTGAAAACATCTGGCCCTGGGCTTTTTTTGGTTGAGAGACTATTAATGACTGCTTCTGTTTCTGTAGGGGAAACAGGACTATTTAATATTTTTATCTGATCTTGATTCAATTTTGGCAAGTGGAATCAATCAATAAAGTTGTCCATTTCCCTTAGATTTTCAAATTTTGTGGCAAATATGTCTTTGAAGTAGGAATTATGATTCTTTCTGAGTCTTCAGTGTCTGTTATTATGTCTCCTTTTTCATTTCTGATTTTGTTGATTTGGATAGTGTCTCTCTGTCTTTTAGTTAGTTTGGCTAACGGTTTGTCTATTTTGTTGATTTTCTCAAAGAACCAGCTCCTGGTTTTGTGGATTCTTTGAATTGTTCTCTTTGCTTCTAAATTATTGATTTCAGCCTTGAGTTTCTTTATTTCCAGACATCTACTTCTCTTGGGTGCTTCTCCTTTTTTTTCTAGGGCATCCAGCTATGTCATTAAGTTGCTTATACGGGATGTTTCCAATTTCTTTATAAAGGCACTTAATGCTTTGAATTTTCCTCTTAGCAGGGCTTTAAATACGTCCCACAAATTTTTGTATGTTTTTCCTTCCACATCCCTTTTGATTAAATTCTGTTGAAAGTCTAATATTTATTATATTGAAATGGCTTCACCACCTTGTTTCTTATGTACAATTCCTTGGAATATTTTTTTTACAGCCTCAGAGAAATGCAAATCAAAATGACTCTGAGATTCCATTTTAGACCAATTAGAATGGCTAAGGTAAAAAACTCAGGTGACAACACATGCTATCGAGGATGTGAAGAAAGGGAAACACTCCTTCATTACTGGAGGGAGTGCAACCTTGTAGAACCACTTTGGAAATCAATCAAGCACTTTCTCAGAAAATTTGAAACAGGGCTACCTCAAGACACTGCTGTTCCACTCCCTGAAATATACCAGAAAGATGATCCAATACACAGCAAGGATGTTTGCTCAATTATGTTCATAGAAGCCATGTTTATAATAGGCAGAATCTGGAAACAATCTAGCTGCCTCTCAGTTTAAGAATGGATAAACAAATCATATGGTGGGGGAGGATGTCTTCTTCTGTCATAGATGTGGGGGAGGGAAATACGGTGAAAGAGGGAAAGAGGGAGGAATGGGAGGATACAAGTGAAGGGATAACAATTGAGATGTAATCTGAACAAATTAATAAAAATTAATAAAAAAGAATCAGGATGTAATCCAAATTAATTATAATACATAAAATATATATTTAAATGTGAAAAAAGAAACTGTGGTACACTTACACTATGGAATACTACTCAGCTATTAAAAACAAGAAAATCCTGAAATTTGTGGGCAAGTGGATGCAACTAGAAATGATCATATTGAGTGAGTTAACCCAGACTCAGAAAGACTCACATGGTATATACTCACGTATAATTGGAAACTAGGACAACAGAGATGTCCCCTGAAAGTCTTCACTTACCAGAAGATTGGGATAGATGTGAGGACATCCTATCGGGACTCTAGGTGAGAGATGTAGGGGAGAGTAGGGAAATAGAAGGATCCAGAGTACATCCAAGTACATCGTGATGGGTGGATCTGGAACCAAAGGGGTCTGCTCAAGCTACTGCACCAACCAAAAACAATACATGCAATAAATATTGAACCCCTACTCAGATCTGGCCAAGGGACAGGACATTATTCACAGTTGTGTGGAGATTGGGGACTGACTCTGACATGAACTCTGGTGTCCCATATTTGACTACTTCCCCTTGGTGGGGAGGTCTTGTAGCCTGCAGAGAAAGAATAGGAAGGCTACAGAGATGAGACTTGATAGGCTGTGACCATATGGTGGGGGAGGAGGTCCCCTTCTGCCAAAGACCTAGGGGAGGGGAATAGGGTGAAAGAAGGAGGGAGGAAGAAAAGGAGGAGACAAACAAGGGGATAAAAATTGAGATGTAGTCTGACTAAATTAATACAAATAGCACTGATAAGAGCAAGTCCAAATACTGATTAATATATTTTTCAGAGGATTAGAGTGGACAATTGATATTTTAATTTGTGATTGACTCTGTATGAAGTAAGTAAGCACTTCTGAGCATCTTTTATAATTGTGTTTCAATCCTGATGGCATTCTTGAATTATAAAAAGAAAAAGGTCTGAACTTAGGGGGGAAAGGAAGTATAATAGATGCTCTTAGCCCCCTCCCTCCCAGTCCTACCTCTTATTAGTTTAGGAGGAAAGTGCCTGTGTTGGGCAGAGCTGTGTGAGAAGAAGAGATAAGACTTCTCTGCTGTCTGGATAATGAAGTGTTTTGTCCAGACCTTGCAGTCCACATCAAGATACTGAGGAGCCCAGTGAATAGCACAGATTAAGGCATGTAAACAGATTAATAAGGAACATATGATTTGGCCAGCAACCCTCCAGCACAATATTATGTAGGTCCAGTTAGAGATGACATTTTTCACTGGCAAGCCACAATTATGAGACCTAATGATAGCCCATATCAAGGTGGTATATTCTTTTTGACAATTCCTTTTCCTACAGACTACCCCTTCAAACCACCCAAACTTGCATTTACAACAAGAATTTATCATCCAAATACTAACTAGCATTTGCCTTGATATTCTAAGATCACGTTGGTCTCCTGCTTTAACTATTTCTAAAGTTCTTGTATCCATTTGTTCACTGTTATGTGGTCCAAACCCAGATGACTCTCTTGTGCCAGAGTTTGCACAGATCTCTAAAGCAGACAGAGATAAGTACAACAGAGTATCTCGGGAATGGACTCAGAGTTATGCCATATAATGCTACCTTAAAGTCAGACTATCCTGCATTATAGCTGGAATAAACTTTAAATTACTGTTCCTTTTTTTGTTTTCTTATCTGACTGCTCCCCTATCAGACCTCATCTTCTTTAATATTAATTTTGTTTACCTCCCTCCATTCATTCATATGTTCATCTGAGAAGACTTAAGTTCCTTCACCTTTGGACAATAACTGCTTTCAGAAACTGTAAAGTAGTTACAAGACAACAGTTGCACAAGATAAAAAAAATTAAATTGAAACAAGTGTATGTGGCCAAAGTCTTCCTCTAACTTGGTTATGAGACTAAACTGGTCCTCACTGTTCTAACATGCTGAAGAAGCAATTTAAGGGGGAGGCAGATGCATGCTCAGCTGTCACATCAAAGGAAGCAGCATATTCTAAGAGCATCCATAGTGCTGCCTGGTCACAGAAATGAAGACAAGGATGGCATAAGGTGGATAGCTGCATATGTTGGAGGATAAATAAGGTGATGATGAGAAACTGAAACTCCAGCCTTGCTTGCCCAGTGGCCTGAGAACCTAAACTTCTGACCCCCAGAGGCTTCTCCCAGTTCTTGGAACTGCTAACTTCAAGAGTTCCACCCTAATTCCCAGAATAGTTACATTCAAATTTGCAGATATCAGATGTCCGCACAAGAAGTTCCCCCAGGCCAGATGTCCTATTGTCCATATGGATTCCGGTGATAAGCAACCCCACCTGCTTTGTGGTTTTTGCCTTTAATACTAGCCTGTAACAGGGTCCTTCACCTCTCAAATGCTGAGGGACCCTGACACATCAACAATTGGGACTTCTGGTGTGTCAGTAATAAATTTTACCTATACCTCTCAGCTGGTGTGACTTGAGTCGTCTATTGCAGCGACCCCCTTCCCGAGTTGGACTCCCAGGGTCCAACAATGGGATAAAACACAGGAGGGTGTGTGGTCAGATGGGCAGATAAATGAGTAAATGGTGCCAGACTTTAGCCTAACCCAGCTAACTCTCCTTATCTGCTGTTGCTGGATCTTGAGGTAAGTAGTCTGTTCCTCTTGGTCCTTATAGAACAAGTTGTAGACTCCCAAGTAATGTTGCAGCAAGACCCAATCTCCTAGCACTTTCATGTTCTCTTGCCTCAGCATGTCTGCTTGCTTCCTCAGCTGAATTGGCTCCATCTGATTTAGAGTTGCTGGAAACATCCTCTGTATAGCTCTCTCCTGCCCTGCCAACAATACCTCTAAACACCATCAGCCACATCAGGCACCAGGTACCCATGAAGACCTAGACAAGAGCCCCAATAAATCAAGAAGAGCCACACCCATAGACCAAAATCCCAAGAGTAGCCAAATCCAGAAAGACTCAAACTAGTTGTTAAGTACCCAACACCAAAATGGATCCATTTTTCCTCCAAGAACAAGAGGAGAATCTCAGATGTCCTTCTCTGTCATGGTAATGAGGAAACATCAGAAGGCAGGAGACAGGAGGGAGGACAGGAGATCAAAGGGAGTACATGCCATCTGTTGATCCCAAGGCAATCAACCCCAGTCAGAGCCCCAGAGGCCCAGGCCTGACTGAAACCCTTCTTGTTTTGCAAATTACTTTTATAGCTAGAGGGTCCTGAGGGTACATGACAATGATGGAGCTCACTGACTCTTTCACACTTAGAAAAGCTGAGTCCAAAAGCCCAAGTCCAAGAGCCACAGGGCAGGGTGTTGCTAAATAGACAGAAAGGCTAGAACCAGAACTGCAGACTCTCTATTCCAAAGACAAACACAGGCAGAGATGGCCATTTGACAATGTCTGGGGTCCTTCCCAGTCAGGACTTACCTATAGCAGTCTGGCTGCTTGTCCTGCTCCTGAGCTTCTCTGTGGCCTCACTGTGATCATTTCCCAGGTTTGCAGGTCCTACATGACCTGCTCATGATCCAGCTTCAGAAAGGATTTGGCCTGTGGTAGGTCCTGGCCCCAGAACAAATAACCTCATGGACACAGGCCTCAAGGGTCATAACAATTCAGGGAGTATGCTATCCTTCCACAGTGGATGCCTATCATGGATCCTATGTGCTGGAACAACCTAGTCCTTATTAAATTTGCTATTTTGGCCACGTCCAGCAGAGGTAGGAATTCCAGAATTGGACAGGGCTTCCTGAGCTTCCACAGTAAGCCTGGAGGGCAGCTGATAAGTTCTCAGGAGTCTATGCCATAGGTCTGGGCCCACGAGAAACTGGGATGACATTTCTCTTGTCTTCATAGCAGAGACTTAAAAACCTGGTGCCTATTACTGCATGGATGGCAAAGCACATAGTCTGAATTTCTGGTTAATGAGACCCAACATCAGAACAGCTTTATAAACTCCCCTAGGAAATCCTGGGTAGAAATCTTTCTCCTCACGTATAAATTCATTCTTTCACTGGATTCCTTTCCCAGATTATTTAAGTATTTTTAATTGCTAAGTGATTTTTTCCTTCTTTCACTGAGGTTTTTGGGGTCAAACTTAGGAATTCATATACACCAAGTATTTATTTTTAACACATAGCTGCCTACCATGTCCACGAAAGGAGGGTTTCAGTAGTAAACATTTGGTTATTTCTTTCACTCATATGGTCATTGAGTAATTTACAATAATTCAGTGTCAATTAGTACTTACCACACATTAAAGACTCCTATTCCCGTCCAGTTCAGATGTCATAATTCTTAAAAATATTTTGTAAGAATCTGTGGTTAGAAGCTGTATCTGTTGTATATTATTACAAGTACACTAGCCTTTTTGCTTCAGTATTTATTGCTTGCTTGTAGTCAGTGAATAATTTGTGTCAAATGTTTTAATTTGTTTTCACAAATGGCAGTAGCATTTTCACAGCATATAAATTGTTGCTAGTCTTTGGATTGCATTAAATACCACATATATATGTATGAGCTTGTCAGTGTGTTTCTTTTTTATTTTCTTGTTCCCTCTTTTTCTTTGTGACATAAAACTCTGGTCATCATATTCTTTTGTACATGAAATGGGACTGTTTTTCCTTTCTTCTTCATGTTGGGTATGGGTCTGCAATTAATAGGATTTTAGCAAGGTGTCTAACACTATGTAATCCAATGTACATACATTCTTACTTTTCAAAAATTTGTATTTAATTCATTTGAACACTTTCCTTTGCTCTCCTTTCTCTCATGGAATCAGGCTTAAGATGTCCAAAATCCTAATTAAGAATCCTTAATAAGCTAATCAAACCAAGTATGATTAGTTTTGTGAAGAAGAACCACAGGTGTTGGTAATGTATGTGATACTTCTCTCTTAAGACCAAACTCATTGATTACTTCAAAGTTAAAAGCAAGAGGGAACAGAAGCAATATCCAAGCAAGATATAAAGGTAGAGATGCAACAGGTGATCTTTGATCTGCTGGTTAAAGCTTTATCTATGGTAATTTTTATATAAATAACTCTAAAGGAAATGTCTCAGTAGTAATTTCCAATGGTCAGTACTAAAATAAGTGAATTGTATACCATCTTTATATTTTATTTTACAAAACATAAGAAATCTATGCATTTTAATTTAGAGTTTAACCTTGACTGAAGATTTCAAAGTGTGGTATACACTTTCAATCTCCACACTGAGGAATTTGAGAGACATGGGTCAGGAGTTGGCCCCAAATTGGTATACATGGTAAGGCTCTGCCTCAAGGAAACCACACAAGCAGGCAGAAAATATGTAAAATACTGAACATTAGAATCTACCAGGAAAAGACTGACTCAGGGTTGGTGTTAGGCTTCCCTGTCTTTCTCTAGGGCCAAAGTCCTCCCCAAGCACCTGTGTGCTGGAGCCAGTGTCCCTGTGACTGTGCTTCTTACTTGTACTTCTGCATCACAATCCAAGAAATGGAGAGATGATTAGTGTTCTCCTGTGGGGGCAGCATGAACATAATAAATGATAGAAAAGGGAAGCAGAGAAAAAGTTTGGTCAACAAAACATTTTTGCTTTATCCCTTATTAGTAGTTTGAAACTGCTTCATTATCACTGAGACCTGAGTGTCCTAATGTGAAAAAATTAGTCTAGACTAACTGACTTTATCTTGGCAGTCTCCTAGTAGCCTTCTGCCTCCTGGAGAAGTTCACAGATACATAACCTGAGGAGAAGCTGAAACAAAACCCATGAATTTCACTCTTTAGTTCATGTGCTGGCACACTGCTCAGGATTTTTCTAGGAACCATCTCAGGTAAGAAAACACTTGTGTCATACCTTTCTTCTCCATCCTGGAAATCTCGTTGTGAACCCTGAACTCTTCCTTATCAAGTTTTCTCTTAATCTTTTTGTATATTTTCATCATTCACTATTTTTGTTGTTATTATTGGTGAAGCTTTTTCTTATTCCAAAGTGATTACAGATTTAAAAAGCCCATTTTAAAGGATTCCTTTGTTAGGTTTGGAATATAGGTAGAAAAGAAATAGAAACATTTCATTCTCATAATTCACATTGAGAGTAGAGAGAAAAGCCTTCACGATTGACCAAACTCATGAGATACTCGTTTTCCATTTAGTCCTTTTCTCCTTGTTTTCCTTCTGAAACACTCAGAGATATCAGAATGAGACTGCAGAAGTGAAGATAGAGGCGTGCCAAGCAAAAGACAGGTGTCCTTTTGGAAGCCTATCCCCTCAGTAAGCTAGACATGGAATCAATCTAGAATTCCAGCTTCTAGGGTACATTAAAGAGATCAAACCAATCTGTGTGACATTTATTTGAGCGGTTTTTAAGGGATAGTTTTTATTTAAAAATTATATATATATACATATATATACACAGATATTACACACACACACACACACACACACACACACACACACACACACACACAAATGTCTTGTCCTTTATCAAAAGTGTTATATTAGAAACAGATTTCTGGGATCCAAGATGGCAGCGAGCAGTATGGACAGTGTTTTGAAGCTCCAGTGAACAATTCAGGGAATTGCACAAATTTCTGAGCCAGGAACACCAGGGTCCCGACACCACGGCAGCAGGAGTGCTCCACGGTTTGGAAGGACCAGGGTGCGGAGGACCTGCGTGCCCCTACACATGGGAGGAGTGCGGATTTTCTCAGATCAGAGCAGCGGCGGCACAAGTGGCATCAGCGGCACCAGCAGCAGCGACTGAGGTTTGCAGCTCAGAATCTTCCAGTGGAGGCGGTTAGTGTGGTGGCTGGTGGGAGTTGCTGCAGGAGAGGGGACACTGGACAGGATTTGGGTCCTGTGGTGCCTTGTGACCTAAACTGGACTTGGCGGACAGTTCAGCCCCAGAGTCTCGGGTACAGCTCAGGGCGCAGTGCTGTGGAGACGCTGACTCAGCGCAGCAGGCAATTCTGCCCAAGGCAACAGCTTAGCACAGCCACAGCTCCCCTGCTGTGACGCAGGCTGGGCAGAGCGCTCAGGTCCACCGAAGGCGCCATCTCAGCGCAGCCGCAGTTCACTTGCTGTGACGCAGGCTGGGCGGAGCACTCAGGTCCAACAAGGGCGCCGGATCGGCGCATGGCAGTTCACCTGCTGTGACGCAGGCTAGGCAGAGTGCTTGGGTCCACCCTAGGCACCAGCTCAGCGCAGCCGCAGTTCACCTGCTGTGATGCAGGCTGGGCACAGAGCTCAGTCCCACCGGAGGTGCTAGCGCATGTAAACGAGCAGTTCTGCTCAAGACACTAGGTCTCCTCAGAGGGCAGTTTTGGGGCGCTGACGCAGGCTGAGGTCAGCACGCAGATTCAGCCCAGAGGCCCTAGCTGTACTTGCCGGGCAGATTAGGCCCAGAGATTCTTCCTGAGCTGTGCACACAGGCTTGGCGGCCCCAAGACTCTGGCTCGACTATGCACGCAGTATGGGCCCGGAGTCCCGGGCTGAATTCAGCGTGCAGTATGGGTCCATAGAGCCTGGCTGAGCTCAGTGCACAATTCTACCCTGGAGACTCGGGTGGAGTTCGGTGTGCAGTTTAGGGCCAGAGTCCCTAATCGTGCTTGGCAGACAGATTGGGCCCAGAGACTCTAGTAGAGCTTTTGGCACAGTCCCGGCTCTAAGACTCTGGTTGGACACAGTGTGCATTTTGAACCCAGAATTCCTGGCTGAGCTGCGCGGATGTTTCAAACATGAGTCAATAACTGACCACAGCAAGCAGTTTGGCCAAACGACCCTAGCTGAGCTTGGTGCACAGTCCCAGCCCGAAAATTCTGGCTGGACCCTGTGTGCACTTTGAGCCCAGAATTCCTAGCTGAGCTCAGCTGAGCCCAGACGGTTCAGGACCTGAGATTCTAGCAGAGCTGGGATGGTAGTTCGGGCCCACTTTCCCTGGCTGGAGTTGGCAGGGAACCCAGAAGGCTGTGGATACCTTGGCCTGACCCAATGCTCATCCAGAGACCCAGAACAATTGCAGGACCCACAGCACAGGGGAGCTGAGGATCACTGGCTGTGAGAACCCAAAACGACTGGGCTAACCTCCTGCCACCCACAACAGTGAAACATCAGAGCTTCCAACCTATGGAAATCGTGAGAAAACAAGTGAATCTATCATCAGACTCCCTCCATCCAACTCAGGAAGCTACTCAACCAAAACAAAGCCGGCAAGATGTCTAAAGGACAGCGTTAAAGCATACGCAAAAAAAAACCAAAACAACATGGAGTCTCCAGTTTCCAGCTATCCCAAAGAAAACAACCCAGAGAGCTTAAATACAACGGAAATACAAGAAAATGACCTCAAATCATTAATAAGGAGCATATTAATGGAGGAAACAAATAAAATTCGTAATCAAATACAGGAAGACACAGCCAAACAGGTGAGAGACATAAAAGAAGCACATAGAGTGGAACTGGAAAAATTTCAGGAAAATGTGAACAACCAGATGAAAGAAATAAATAAAACGGTTGAAGCTCTGAAGACCTATAAGGAGGCAATGGAAGAAACACAGGAATATAGAAAAAAGGAGATGAAAGAAATAAAAAAATCAGTTCAATATCTGAAGACAAAAATGGATTCAATGATAAACACACAGACAGAAGAAAAACGAGAACGTGAGACCTCAGAGAAGAAGGCGAGTAACACAGAGGTGAGCTTTTCTAACAGAATCCAAGAGACAGAAGAACGAATCTCAGGTCTAGAAGATACAATCACAGATCTTGAAGCAACCATTAAAGAAATGCCAAATCTGGAAAACTCCTGACACAAAACATACAAGAAATTCAGGACACCATGAAAAGAAGAAATCTGAAGATAATAGGCATTGAAGAAAAAGAAGATATCAGACTCCAAGGCCCAGAAACTATTCTCAACAAAATCATAGAAGAAAATTGCCCCAATCTTAAAAAAGAGATGCCTATAAACATAAAGAGGCCTATAGAACACCAAATAGAATTGACCAGAAAAGGAAAACTGCCCATCACATAATAATCAAAACACAAAATATACAGAACGAAGAAAAAATATTAAAAGCTGCAAGGGAAAAGGGACAAATAACCTTCAATGGCAAACCTATCAGAATTACACCAGACTTCTCAGCAGAGACCATAAAAGCCAGAAGAGCCTGGTCAGAGATCCTGCAAACCCTGAGAGACCACAGATGCCAGGCCAGACTACTTTACCCAGCAAAACTATCAATAATCATTGATGGAGAAAACAAAATATTCCGTGACAAAAACAAATTCAAACAGTACCTATCCACAAATCCAGCTTTACAGAAGGTACTAGAAGGAAAACTACATCCAAAAGGGTCAAGCTACAATGAAAACTACATAGGAAATGGGTAACTATACCATGGCAAAAACACAGCTACACAAACGCTCGATTGGAAACAACATCTAAATTAAGACTCTTAACAGTCACTGGTCGTTAATATCTCTCAACATCAATGGTCTTAATTCTCCAATAAAAAGACATAGACTAACTGAATGGGTGCATAAACAAGATCCAACATTCTTCTGCATTCAAGAAACACATCTCACCTATAACGATAGGCATTACCTCAGGGTAAAAGGTTGGAAAAAAATATTCCAAGCAAATGGTCACAAGAAGCAAGCAGGCGTAGCCATTTTAATATCAAACAAGATAGACTTTCAACCAAAATTAATCAAAAGGGATACAGAAGGACACTTCATACTCATCAAAGGTAAAGTCAACCAAGATGACATCACAATTCTGAACATCTATGCTCCCAATACAAGGGCACCCACATTTGTAAAAGATCTGCTAAAAAAACTGAAACCACACATCGATCCTCACCCAATAATAGTGGGGGACTTCAACACCCCACTCTCACTGAAGGATAAGTCATTGAAACAGAAACTAAGCCGAGAAATAACATCATTAACCAATGCCATGGGTCAAATGGATCTAACAGATATCTATAGAACCTTTCACCCAAACAAGAAAGAATATACCTTCTTCTCTGCACCCCATGGAACCTTCTCCAAAATTGATCACATCGTAGGTCACAAAGCAGGCCTCAACAGATACAAGAGGATTGAAATAATACCTTGTATCCTATCAGATCACCATGCTCTTAGGCTGCAATTCAACAACAACAGAAACAACAAAAAGCCTACACGTACGTGGAAACTAAACAACTCTCTGCTAAATGACACATGGGTCAGGGAAGAAATAAAGAAAGAAATCAAGGAGTTTCTGAAATTCAATGAAAATGAAGGAACAACATACCCAAATTTGTGGGGTACATTGAAAGTAGTGTTAAGAGGAAAATTCATAGCACTAAGTGCCTTTAAAAAGAAATCGGAAACATTACACATAAGCAACTTAACAAAACAGCTGGAAGCTCTAGAAAAAAAAGAAGCAGAAACACCCAAAAGGAGTAGACGTCTGGAAATAATCAAACTCAGGGCTAAAATTAACAAATTAGAAACTAAGAAAACAGTCCAAAGAATCAACAAAACCAAGAGCTGGTTCTTTGAGAAAATCAATAAGATAGACAGACCGTTAGCCAAACTAACTAAAAGGCACAGAGACAGTATTGAAATCAACAAAATCAGAAATGAAAAGGGAGACATAACAACAGACACTGAAGAAATACAAAGAATCATAAGATCCTACTTTGAAGGCATATATGCCACAAAATTTGAAAATCTAAGGGAAATGGATGACTTTCTTGATCAATTTCACTTGCCAAAGTTGAGTGAAGTACAGATAAACAAGCTAAATAGTCCCATTTCCCCTACAGAAATAGAAGCAATCATTGATAGTCTCCCAAGCAAAAAAAGCCCAGGGCCAGATGGTATCAGTGCAGAATTCTACCAGACCTTCAAAGACGAGCTAATACCGATACTCTTCAAGCTACTCCAAAACATAGAATTGGATGGAACTTTACCAAATTCATTCTATGAGGCCATAGTCACGTTGATACCTAAGCCTCACAAAGACTCAACAAAGAAAGAGAATTTCAGACCAATTTCTCTTATGAACATAGATGCAAAAATACTAAATAAAATTCTTGCAAAACAAATACAAGAACCATAAAGGATATCATTCATCATGACCAAGTAGGCTTCATTCCAGGCATGCAGGGATGGTTTAATATATGGAAATCCATCAATGTAATCCACCATATAAACAAACCACATGATCATCTCTTTAGATGCAGAGAAAGCATTTGATAAAATCCAACACCCATTCATGTTTAAAGTTTTAGAGAGATCGGGGATACAAGGCACTTTCCTCAACATAATAAAGGCTATTTACAGCAAGCCAATAGCCAAACTCAAAGTAAATGGTGAGATACTCAAGGAAATTCCTCTAAAATCGGGAACAAGGCAAGGCTGCCCACTCTCTCCATATCTCTTCAATATAGTACTCGAAGTTCTAGCCAGAGCAATAAGACAACAAAAGGAGATCAAGGGTATCCAAATGGGAAAGGAGGAAGTCAAACTATCCCTATTTGCAGATGATAGTGTACATAAGTGACCCTCAAAATTCCACCAGAGAACTCCTACATGTGATAAATACTTTCAGCAATTTGGCTGGATACAAAATTAACTCCAAAAAGTCTGTAGACTTCCTATACACAAATGACAAGCTTGCAGAGGAAGAAATTAGGAAAGCCGCACCCTTGACATTAGCCACAAGCGATATAAAATATCTAGGAGTTACTTTAACTAAGCATGTGAAGGACTTGTTTGAAAAAAATTTCAAAACTCTGAAGAAGGGATTGAAGATGACATGAGAAGATGGAAGGATCTTCCTTGCTCATGGATAGGGAGAATTAACATAGTAAAAATGGCCATCCTACCAAAAGCAATCTACAGAATCAATGCAATCCCTATCAAAATACCTACACAATTTTTTAAAGACATTGAAAGTTCAATTCTGAACTTCATATGGAAAAACAAAAAACCCAGAATAGCAAAAATGATCTTGTACAATAAAAGGTGCTCTGGAGGAATCTCCATACCTGATCTCAAATTGTACTATAAAGCAATTGTAATTAAAACAGCATGGTACTGGCACAGCAACAGGCTGGTTGATCAGTGGAATCGAATTGAAGACCCAGATATGAATCCACACACATATGGTCACTTGATTTTTGACAAAGAAGCCAAATCCATTCAATGGAAAAAGGATAGCATCTTCAACAAATGGTGCTGGTCTAACTGGATGTGTAAAAAAATGCAACTGGACCCATATTTGTCACCTTGCACAAAACTCAAATCCAAGTGTACAAAATACCTCAACATAAAACCAGAGACACTAAGTCACTTAGAAGAAAAAGTGGGGAAGAGCATGGAACATATTGGCACAGGAGACAACTTCCTGAACAGAACACCAACAGCCCAGGCCTTAATGTCAACAATTAATAAATGGGACCTCATGAGGCTGAGAAGCTTCTGTAAGGTTAGAGACACTGTCAAGAGAACAAAGCGACAGCCTACAGACTGGGAAAAGATCTTCAACAACCCTACATCTGACAAAGGTCTAATATCCAAAATATATAAAGAACTCAAGAAATTAAACACCACCAAACCAAATATCCCAATTGAGAAATGGGGCTTGGAACTAAACAGAGAATTCTCAACAGAAGAATATCAAATGGCTGAGAAACACTTAAAGAAATGCTCAACCTCCTTAGTCATCAGGGAAATGCAAATTAAAACAACTCTGAGACTCCATCTTACACCCATCAGAATGGCTAAGATCATAAACTCAAGCGACACCACATGCTGGAGAGGATGTGGGGAGAGAGGAACACTCCTTCATTGCTGGTGGGAATGCAAACTAGTACAACCACTTTGGAAATCTATCTGGTGCTATCTCAGAAAACTGGGAATAGGGCTTCCTCAAGACCCAGCTATTCCACTTCTTGGAATATACCCAGAAGATGCACCAGCACACAGCAAGAAAATTTGCTCAACCATGTTCATAGCAGCCTTATCCATAATAGCCAGATCATGGAAACAGCCTAAATGTCCCTCAGTAGAAGAATGGATAAAGAAACTGTGGTACATATACACTATGGAATACTACTCAGCTATTAAAAACAAGGAATTCCCGGAATTTGTGGACAAATTGATTGAGCTAGAGATGATCATAATGAGTGAGTTAACCCAGAAGCAAAAAGACTCAAATGCTATATACTCACTTATATCTGCATACTAGCCCAATGGGCATGTCCCACGAAAGCCTTCCCTTACCAGGAAACTGGGACCGAGGGGAGGACATCCTATTGGGACTCTAGATGAGAGAACCATGGGAGAATAGCAATGTAGAAGGATCCAGTGGGTCCTAGAAACCTACAAGTAGAACATTATGATAGGCAGATTTGGGTCAAGGGGTCCTGCTCAAACTAAGGCACCAGCCAAGGACAATACAGGCAGTAAAATTTAAACCCCTACCCTGATCTAGCCCATGGACAGGACAGTCTCCACACTTGAGTGGAGAGAGGGATTTGACTTTCTCATGTACTCTGGTGCCTCACATTTGACTATGTCCCCTGGCGGGGGAGACCTAGTGGCACTCAGAGGAAGGACAGCAGGTCACCGAGAAGAGACTTGATACCCTATGAGCATATACAGAGGGAGGTAATCCCTCTGAGGAACAGTCATAGGGGAGGGGAATAAGGGGAAAATGGGAGGGAGGGGAGAATGGGAGGATACAAGGGATGGGATAACCATAGAGATGAAACAAGAATAAATTAATAAAAATAAAAAAAATAATAAAATACATCCCAAAAAAAAGAATACTGTATAACTTTCCCCAAAAAACGTTATTCATGAGAAGAAAAATTTTTTATACTTGCTAGACTATTTAAAATAGTAAGCTAAATTGTGAATGAAGTAAAAATCATTCATAGTACTTAAAAGTCATTTATGCTGTTTCTGTGTATAGTTAAGAGAGTCATCAATTTGAGACATAAAATTTATTAACTTGAGAAAGAGAATTATTGTTTAATAAAGACTCCTAAAGAGCAATATTAAAAGCTCTTTGATGAAAGAGGAAGGTGAGGTCAGATCTTAAATATGATCATTGTTCTTTCATGTTAGAACCCATCTAATTTGTGGTTTTGGATATATGACACATTATGACATAGTTTCTTCCAAACAACACTGACACAATAAAGGTCATGTTTGTGACTTTTAGTTCATGGAAGAAGAGAAGGCATTTTCAGTTCTTAATCATAGCCTAGTGATTTAAGACAGAATGAACATATATAAAGAGTTTAACTGTTAAATGTTAAGTGCCTTTTCCTTTCTCTGAGTTTATACCCTATGACTTTTGAAGAGAGTAATTTTAAAAACAATCATATCAAAAATGACCTTCTGCTGGGAAACCAAGCAAATTAACCCTGTATCTTCTATACTGCAGAGAACATCTCTAGAAGAAGAAATGAAGAAAGACTATGAAGGTGACCATGACAGTACCCCTCCATATTCACAGGAGTCCTTCATGCAAACTGAGGGGGAAATTGTGAGGAGGCAGAGAGACTCCTACTGTGAGCCTATAAAAAAAGGCATCAAAGAAGCACTTTGTGAGTCTTTTGAAAACAATGAATGTGATACAAATTTGAAGAAAGAACTGCATCTTATCCCTAAAGGAAATAAACAGCTAAAGGTAATTACCTCTAATTTTAAAAACAATGTATTTCTTGTGCATGGGAAGATGCATCTGTGAGCTTCTGTCTGCAGAGCTGCAGAGAGCATCTAGACAACAGGACTGTAGCCTTGCACATGGTCTGCATTTCCCCGGTCCAAGGACCTTTCCCACTCACCTTGTAGAGCTTCAGTGACAAATGTTAGGCTGTAATGAATAGGAAAAGTGTCGTGATAAGATAAATGAAATGACTGCTTTTATAATAGTAATACAGAGAAATAATAATAAATACCTGCACAAGATTTACAGTTTAATAAAAGAAACTATTATGTGTTCCAGACAAATAACACCATAAGCTTAGATATTGGATCTTAGGCATCTGCACCAAAAGAGTCATGATTTCCATAATTCAAAGTTGGGAATCATGTGACTTTTAAAAAAGCATTTGATTATCATGGAAACACCTATATAACCAGGTGACTAGATCCCTTGACTTTACTGCCTCTGGTGTTCTTATTTAAAATATTTCCCTTAGCTTTTTTTTTCTGTTTCCTCCTCTCTCTACTCTTTAACAATTGGTTCCATGGCGAAAGGCAGAAGCAGCTGTGTGTTTACAGCATTGCTACCTGTCTGCAATGATTGGTCAGCATTCTTTCCCTAACCCAGCCCTGGCGTCCGTTGACACAATAGAGTTAGGGACTATCATTTGAACCCTTGTTCTGCAGAGCTCCGTCCTCTGCAGAAACACCCTTGCCTCTTTCCAATAAAGGCTCATTTCACACCAAACATTCATAATTCAGCATGAGCTTGCATTCATGTATAAATTATTTTTACAAATGTTTTTCTTTTTAAATCCTCATGCTTTTGCACAGGCCATGTTCTCCTTTCATACACATGCAGTTGTTTCTTCAAGGCCTCTGTCAGATGTTGTCTCCATGCTAATAAATATCAGCTGGTAAACTGTATTGACACACAAGGAGGGGACAACCTGATCTCCAGCCATCCTCCAAACATCTACAGTCACCTTGTTGTAGTTTTAACATGTCTCTCCTTCTGGAGAAAACAGATTCATTGAATGATGTTAGGAATCACACGATAGCATTTTATTTATTTGATCATACTGAAGGAAACAGGTAAAGGTCATCAGATACTGTGTTCATTATCTCATGTGCATGTAAGATCATGTTAGAAGGTGGCTCAGTGCAGATACCCTACATGCATGCAGGACACTGTCATGGTGTCTAATCTAAAGTATACTTTAGTCTGTGTTCTGCCTACCAGTTAGTCTCCCTTGGGAGGACAGTCTTGTTTGGTTCTCTCCTCTCTTTAAACTCATAAAAGCCATTTGCTTCTGCCCTGAGCTTTTGCTTAGTTTAGTTTTGTTCCTTCTTTCCATTTCTGACTCTTGGGTATCTAATTGACTTACAGCTTTCTATGAAGCAGTTTTCTGTGGCCCTTTCCTTCATGCATTTCCCCAAACATTTACTACTACCTGCCTCTTCTCTTAGAAGAAGCAAATTCATTTTGTAATTTATGATTGGTGAATAGAAACGATACACTGTATCTATTAACTATATACTATATAGTATATAATATAAAGCAAAATTTAGTAAATTGTTTTGCTTTTGGATGTTGATTTAGTGATTTGGGTCCTGAATAACTTATACTTACCTACTACCTACTGATTTATAAACAGAAAAGGGGATTGACTGTACTGTAAGGGATCAACATTTTTAGGTAAAGTAAGGCAATATCTTTTACATGAGGTGTCCTTTGTGATGTGAAAATCAAGTAACTTAGTTTTTGGAATATTTAAAAATTAAAGTATTTGTATTTTAAACTCTATTATCAATACTGAGTTTAAAAAGCTGGTTCATGTTTTTTTTCTTACTCTACATGAAAATAAATTGTTTTCACTTCTTATTAATAGCTAGTGATGGTGTGAGTAGCAGAGCACTTATGAAGGTCTGAAACTGATAAATATTAAGTAGTGGCTTGTTTTTCTTCATACATACACTACAATATGTAGGGACAGAGTCATTTAAAAAACATTCCCCAAACATGAAATAATCTGTCTTCTCGTTTTCAGAAAATACTGGAAAAACATAAACTAAAGAAGACACATGATGACAAGTCCCTACAGTCAGAGAAGCCTGCTGCCAAGACAACAAAGGAAGTAGAGCAGGAGCACACAGAATCGCAGTGTGCGCATCTCAAGGAAACCATTAGAAAGGAATTCAAAGAGAAAATTTGTGAAGTGATTGGAAAACATGAAAATACTGTTTGTCCCAAGGAAGAAAGTCAGCTTCATATCTCTAAGGGAAAGACAAAATTAAAGGTAACTCTAATAAAAAAAAAAAACAGTACATACCATTTGAGAGCAAAATACATCTCCTGGCCCTTGTCTGTAGTGCTAGAGACTGCCCAGACACAGCTTTGTACATGGCCTGCATCTCCTTCACACCCACAGTCACAGCTGCATTCTTCTTACTTATGCTTAAAACGATAAAGTAAAAATAGACTATGAACATAAAAAACAAAAGTTTACAAGCTGTTTATACAATTGAGGAAAATTCTTATAAAATTAACATCAACAATGACAATAGCAATGATGAGAAAGGACTTAAAGGGTACTTACACTGGAAATGAAAGGAACTAACATGCCTAACATGAAGGTGAGTACATTATAAACCACAAAATAATTCCCTAGCTAGAAATTCCACATTGGCTATGTTCCAAGGTGTAATAAACCATAGGGGCAATGGTTTCCGTAACTCGAAGACTGGAAAGCAGCATGTGATTCTACTGGAAAGCCCTGCAACTCTTCATAACTGAATCGTGGCTCTTCTGCCTCTGGAATTTCACATGCTATAGTTCAGAGCTCTGTGTAGACGTGCATTTAAGTATACATTTACAGATACATAGATTCTTGTATTGATGTCATTTTTCTATGCAACGCCATCTCCCTCTCTCTACTCTACTGATTTGGTTCTTTATTCCAAGTCCTCTGAGTCCCACAAATTTCACATATCAAAGTAAAGACAATGCTTTTACTCTTGTCTGGCTATTACTCAATCCTGTCAGCTCTTGTCTCCATCTTTTTAATAACATCATATATCATCAAATAACATCATATAAATTATGTTGAAATACTGCAACATATGTAGTCATCAATAGCTCCAACTATTACGCATAACCCAGCCACCAGGTTCTGCGTTTGTATCCTGTCATTATTGATGAGGAATACATATTTCTAAAATTTATTTAATTTAATGTTTGAGAATGTTGCAATGCATATAATAAATTTTTATCAGATTAACTACACTTCAATATCCCCTCCAAATCTTCCTTGTTTGCCAACAAAACTATTCTTTCCCAAAAGCATGTTTTCTTTACAAAAACAAACAGGACACTTAGTGTGCAGGGAGTAGGAAAATGTCTGCGTCATGTGCACCTTCATAGGTCTTTATTCCTAAAGGAAACTGACTCCTCTTCCCTCAGCAGCTATAAGTAATCTAAAGCTCCTCACCTAAGGGTGGGACTTCATGAGCCCCTCCTTCAATAATGTTGTAATGTTGTTCGACCAGCTGATGTAAATGTCTTAGGCATGCGGTCATAATTACTGTGAGTTGCTGTGTGCAACAGCCCTATCATAGGCGGCAAAAACTCTTTTTGTTGTTGCTGTTTCTGGACAGCACCTGCCTGTGGCTCTTACAATATTTCCTTCCATTTCTTCTAATATGCTCTATAAATGCATAGGTTTCAGACTGTGGTATATAGAGCTGTGTCATGGAGAGGTGAGCACTCCATAGAATTTTATCCTATGTATACTGACAAACTGGTGTCGTGAATCTCTAAAACTTGTTGATTAGTGCAAGGAAAATCATCTCTGATGATGGTTGAGAGCTGCACTACTCTATGTGCCTAAGGGTAAAAGCTAGGCAACAGTTTAATACTGTTTCCATATAGGAGGATGATAATAGTAGGATATCCCCTAGGGACTATGCTCTACGAGGCCATGAGTGGTTGGCTCAGTCATCTCAATACGCTATGAATGCTTGTGTAACTTTTCATTCCAACTTTTTATTATATATTTTGTACTTTTGCATATAAATTTATATTATTAACATATATACAATAAACTGCATCCAGCAAGAAGGACCATTAAAACAATTAGGAATTATAGAAATATTACGTTCATAGTGTTTCACAACCTTGCAGTAAACATCTTTCCAATCTTGGTGAGTCTACAACATTGAATGTCAATCAGCATTTGTCATATCTCATCTCTATCAACCTAAAAACTTCTGTCTAGACTTAAAAACATCTTAACTCCTAAGCAAGTAAGCTTAATTGTAAAACTAAACTATCTGTTCTTCAACCACATCAGAAACTTAAGAAGGAATAAAATGAATTCTCTGAATAAATAGGAAGTATAGGTTAGCAGCATCCAAACTGAGAAAATGACAGAGGCAGTTCACTGCCTAGACAGTCACCCAAACTCCCAATAACATTGGAGCATCATCTTTAGCCTTCTGGCCCATTTTATCTGGAAGACACATTTGTGAAGCAGGAAAATTGTGGACTTACTCACCTGTCTTGGCAGTATTTAGGTACTGACTCTGCCTCCAGGCAAGCTTGCCCACTCTCAGTCCAAATTCTGTCTGTGGTAGAAATGAAAACATTTTCCCCAGTGGCTGGTTTGCCACATTTGAAGCCATCTCCATCTTTGATGTTCATCATCTTCTCTAAGGAAGGCTTGGTGTTGTCTTATTCTCAAAGGATCCTTAGGATCATAGAAACATCTCTAAATGCCATATTGTGTAGGTCTCTTAGGTTTTGGAGGTTCTTATCCAACTTTACCTTATCTATCTATAGAATTGTATCTGATTGTTAAACCTAGGATGTGTATTCTTGTGAAGAAAATAGATTAGTAATTGATATGTCCATGAGTTGATCAACTAACAATTAACTTGTATTACTTAATCATCCTAAACAGTCTGCAATAGCACCTTCAAAGTATTGGAAATAAACCGTGTTATAATTGAGTTGTATAGGTACACTATCTCCTATTAGAGTTGATAATATTTAATCTATGTGAAGAATAATTGTTAAATAAAATTCCATATCAGTTAAAGTTACAAAAATGTCATCAATGAGAGTTTCTAGTCATAGTTAAGGAATTTAATCATGTGCTTTCTCAGACAATGTTATGGTCTTTTACCCTGTCTGTGAGGCATACATTTGTGTCAGTGTGCAAAGGACCCAATGTTACTTCTTTAGATCACTCACTTTGCCTCTATAAGTACTTACAGACACTTTGTTACAGAACATGACAAAGACTTTAGTGTTTACAAGATTATTAGTACTGACTTGTATTGAGGTTGTTTGGATTATTGATAGTATTTCTTGAAAACTGAAGTTTAGGATTCAGGATGTCACTCAGCTTTAGAGAACTTTGCCCATGAACATGAAATGTGGCTTGAAGTCCTACCACTACAACAAAGTGCTACTGAATTTGTACTATAAAAGTTCTATTTCTGCAAGAGAATTTGTAAGCTTAAATAGGGGAATCCTGGTTACAGTTCCAGTATGCCATACTTAGTGTCAAAGAAATTTGCAATATAAAGGATTTGTCATAAATTCTAGCTAAACTTGATCTTTACAATATGTTTATATTCTAATTCTTACTCTGGATATGTTTTTATAACCTTTTTTGTGTATTGTCCCTAAAAGATACATGCATCTTCACATTAAAAACTCCTGTTTAAGGACTGGTATTATGAGCAAGGTGTCAGTCACAGACATCAAGTTAAGTGGAAGTAAAAAGATCAGTCACTGGGGTTAGATATGTAGTTTCCTATTACCAGTCAGTCATTCACGCCAATTTTAGAGAATTCCTTCTGCCCCGTGGTCTCCAGGTGTTCAGTCTCTATACTGAGAGATGTAAAAGGAGCAGAAACTCAACACAGTGATTCTAAATATATTTTATAGGCTTAGAATTTTCTGTTGCTGTGAGAAGACACCATGGCCAAGGCAACTTGTCAGGGAAAGCATTTGATTTGCGGATTGCTTACAGTTTTCATGGCTCATGCCTGGGATCTCAGCAGCAAGTAGGCAGGCATGGTAATGAAGCATCAGCTAAGTGGTTGCATCTGATTCAGAAGCATGAGGCAGAGTTGGATTTGGGAGGACCATCAGTGACACACCATCCTTGAACAAGGCCACACCTCTGAGTTGTTAGCAAAAAAGACTGACCCAGCATGGACCAAGCATTCAAAACTAGGAGCCTATAGGTCCCATTCATTCAAACTTCTGTTGATATTTACACATAGCAAATAGACATTGTTATGAAAGTTGTATGCAATATGTTCAATAGGACTAGACCATGGAAGAACTGCACTCTATACACCATTTTTCGCTAATATCCTGTAAAATGTGAGAACCAAAAAAAATTTAAAATAGGTACAACTAAACATAAGACTCATGAGGTTGAATCAGTCGGAGTAACCATTCACTCCCTCTCCTACAGAAAATCACTCAAGAAGAAAAAATAAAGAAGAAACGCAATGTTGAATGCACATCTTTACAGCCTCAGTCTTCTATGAAAAGAGATGGGGCCACAATAGGCGAGCAGAGAGAACTGCAGCATGAACTTCGTAAAGAGCACATCAGAAGAGACTTAAAGGAGATTGTTCATGAACAACTTGAAAACTCTGAAAATACGATTTATCCTGAGAAAGAGCCCCCATCTGATGGCTCTAGAAGAACAATAAAGGTAAAGGTAATCCCACTATGTTGATAAGTAAGATTTTTTTAGTGTAAGATATGACATGTTTCTGGAGGGCCTGCCTCTGCAATGCTGTATATTGTTCAAGACAAAAGGAACCCAGCCTTATAAATGTTCCTGCCTTTTTCATACATTCTTCATCACAGAAGTTTCTTTGCCAGTGATCTTCTAAGAGTTAAATGAAAATGTATTAGACTGTAAGAATAACAACATGCTTAATACACAAAGGACAATATTTTATTATATTAAAATGTTATGATGATACAGAAAGTAAATGATAATGGTTTGAATATGATGACCATGGAGTAGTTCGAGTGCTCAGGAAAGGAACCAATTATTGATATGCAAATGATTAGAATGTAGACTTCAATGTCACTAATTACAAATAGATATTAGAAATTCCTGAGTCTACCAAACCAAAAGGGTTGCAGTTTCCATACTGCAGAGAAATAAATCATGGGTCTGAAATACAAAGGGCATCGCTTTTCTGCTGTTGAACACAATGAAAACCAATAGCAAGGCTTTCCCAGAAGCCATTGCATGTTAATTGCAGTGTAACAACCTGAGCAAGATGATGTCAGTTTTCCATCACATGCTAACAGATTACCCAACAGAGGACTTCATAAAGAGGCACAGTCAGACTAGGTTTACAATGGCACAGGGATGATGCAAGGATTATGTGTGGCTTTCAGAAAAAGAGAAAGCTCACATGCAAAGTAGGAGCTACTACTCATGTTTTCTCTTGAGCTGCTAACAAACAAACTCATATTCATGGGTGGGCCAGGAAGATGATTCAGTGAGTCAGAGCACTTGCCTTGCAAGCCTAACGTTCTGAACTCCATCCTAGAGACCACAACAAGCAGCAAGTGTCTCACACATGTAGCCTTGGCACCCGTAAACTCAGGTTGCAAGGTGATAAAGTAGAACAGCCCTGAAATTCACGATCTACCCAGTCTGGAACACACAGAGGAGGGAAACATTAGGAGACCCTGCTTCACCAGGGAGGGAGAGAGCCAGCTCCTGAAATTTGACCTCTGGCCTTCCCACACACAACAGCACAGCATGAGTATGAATATGAATATACAACCATATTTGCACACCCCATAATACATTTTAGAATATTTCACATAAATTCTTTATTCTGATGAATAAGTAATGTCTAGATATTCATTAGCACTCATGTGTGTAAAATTGGTTCAGGAAAATATCTTCAGAGTCTTTTCCGTCATCTTCAGTGTTTTTGATTTACTTGTATCATGTGTCCTGAAACAAAAACTGCATACATTTAATAAATGGTTTAAAATTACTTAATGAGGAGAAGGTGTGACTGAGAAAACATGTGCCATAAAAAAATGTGCCCGAGTCTGGCAAATGTGTCTGAGTCACAGGCAAACTCAGCTTCGCATGCTTTCATGTGTCCCAGGTCATCTTTCTCAGCCAAAGAAATAAACTGAAAATTGTCACTCGAACACATTAGAGTTTTTACACACATGGAGCATGTATCTTTCTTCACTTTATTTTTCCTTTTACCAGCAATGCTCCTTAAGCTACTTTGTTCAATCCCCGCTGTGCTGCATTATCTGATGATGCTTGATAAGTTTTAGAATGAGTGAGGTTTTCACGTAAGTGACATATTGCATCAGCACTTTTGACACTGAAGGAAAAAGTAGGCTGCTAAATTTCAAGTTCTGCTGTGTTGTAAAGAATGACAAAGGTCTCTCGAAATTACTTGCTATCAAATGTACATTAAATTGTTTTCAAAACTTTCACTTGTTAAATTTATCTGATTAACTCAGTGGATATTCTGAGTATCCTGTGTGAGCCAGCATTATGGAATTGTCTCATCTCTTTGTGACACTGGGCATCATCTCTTAAGATGTTTAAATAAAATATTTTGGCTTTTGCCAAGTTACTTCTTGTGAAAGTGGTCAATGGCTGTATTAGTAACATTCTACTCCTTGCATAAAACAGCATGACCAAGGCAGCTTATAGACAGAAGAGTGTGTTTGGGACAAGGCTTATGGTTCCAAAGGGATACATACAGTTCCATCACCAACATGGCCTCATTCAGAGAGGCATGGGGCTGCAGAAGCTCAGAGCTCATATCCTTATCCACAAACTGGAAGTAAATAGCTCAGTGGAAATAGCACTAGCCTTTGGAAAATTCAAAGCCTGCCTGCCCCTAAATGTGTCCTCCAACAAGGTCACACCTCCTACTTCTTCCCAAAAATCGCTCCATCCAGTGGGGACCAAGCATTCAAATGTGTGTGTGTATGGGAGCTGTTCTCCTTTAGCTGCCACAGGGCTGCTGGAACAGACCACCGCTCACACATGTAACAGTTATGGTTAAGTAGTGAGAGGTTGGAAGGCATCTTCAGATTCTGTACATGCAGCTCAGCATCTCCCTCTGCTATGGGCAATCGCACACTTTCTTCATGCATTTCAGAGTTCACCTTCATTATTTTGCTATCTCCAGATCCCAGTGGGCAATTTTGAAAGGCCCTGGGGAAAGGACTGATGCAGTACAGAAGAGAAAGGTTTCTCTCCTTCCTGAAGCTCCTCGTTGTCACATCCTCTTAATCTGGTTAGAATGTTAAATCCAGGTCACGAAGTCTGGAAAGAACACATTTGTCCTTTTCTTTTGATCTATTGCCAATACACAGAGGAGGAGGATTTTAGGTAGCAAAGAGCAAAGGAAAGTGAGGCATAATCCTGAGAAGGTCCCCTTTTGAGGTTTCTGACAACTCTGGACCATGTACTTAAGCAGAGGTTATAGGATATCAGTGGCTGTAATGACTAAATTACACTGAGCAACAAGTATTTTGGGCCTAATATTAAGACTGACATTAACAAAAACATGCTAGAATGAATGAAAGTCATAATTTTAATGAAAAGTAACATCTCTTCATTTCTTTAAAGGTTGAAGAAATGTCAGCTTACCTGTATGAACCCCATTTTAGATCCTTGCAGCGTAGACTTCCTGCCTTGAGGGCTACTGGACACAGGAAGCCAGCTCCTGCTGCTTCCACTGGTGATGCAGGTGACACAGGTGCCATGGACAAGACTCCAAAGCCTAAATTGGTTTGCCCAGTTGCTTTAGATCTTTGCACTGAGCACAAAAGGGGCCGGCCACACACTGACTGTGAGCCTGCTGCTGGTCACTGCCCAGGTGACACCATGGATCCTGCTCACAGTGCTGACCTGGCTCTTGACTCTTGTCTTCTTGCTCAAGGCTATGGTAACAGGCTCAGCACTTGTGCTGAATCTGCTGCCTTTGTGGCCCCCAAGCCACTGAGGACCCTGCTAGTGATGCTGACCTAGCTCTTGATGCTGCACATTCAACTGATCTCTCCAGAAAAAGCATGGGCACCAGCACCACCCTTGCTCCAGTTGGTGGCACCGGGTTCACCACTTTTCATGTTAATGACACAGATCTGGATTCTGGGCTTCCTGCTGTCTCCATCTGAGGACATGAGCGCTGTACAGAATTCCTCACAGATTCTCATCATTATCAGCTTAAAACATCTACCTTGACCTAAAAACACCTTAACCCCTAAACAACTAAGCTTAATTGTGAAACTAAACTATGTGGTTTAGTCTTCAAGAATTTTAGAGGCACAAGATAGGAAAGATGTTTTCTTCAAGGCTGTCAAATACAAATAGCCAAAACATTAAGAGAGTAACATTTATAATCCCCGATTGTGTCATGGTTCTTCCTGCTATAGGCAGGTTATTGTATATATGTCTAGTAATATACACATATATGTAACAAAATTAGGTGTCTAATAAAATGAGAAAAAAAACTTCCCTTAATCTAGAGCTTTTCTATTTCAATAAATGTTCAGTATGGGCTTCCATAAACACATCACTGAAATGGTACTTCTGCACATTAACTCCTCAATTTTTACAGCAACACCAGATATGTAGACATTACCCTGCTCAGCTTCCAAATGATGCTATGGAAACTTAGGAAGAATAAAGGCCCTTCCTCCTGATTATAAAGATGATAAAACTTAGAGGCCAGATATTAAAATAGGTGTATATGGTGTAAAACACCATGTGCTTTGTTTCCTTTTGATTTTTGTCATAGGTGCTTGTTTTTAATTCTTTCTACATTACATTCTCACTGCAGGATACCCTCCCTTCACCCCTCCCAGCCTACCCCTCATCTCTCCCCCAGTAGGAGAAAAAGTGTCCCAAGAGTAGGCGAAAGAGTCAGACATAGGCAATAGTAAGAGTAACCATGGAGGTGTGCCAACAAGATCCAGATGCCACACCCAGCTTTCCATCGCACAGTATCCTAGTCTACCAGAGCACCAGAAAGAGCACCAGAGGACCCGCCCAAGCCGGTCCACCTTCTCCCCAGGAAGCTGGACTCTACGGAATGGAAACCCAAGAGAGACTGAGCAGAACCTGGAGCCAGCCCCTGGCCCCTGCACTTCCAATCAGGGGACCCCAGGAGCACTCCCCTAGGGCTTGCCGCCTGCTCTCAGCACAGCCATGAACTAGATGGTTATCTGTTCCAGCAGGGCTACTGTGATGCTTTCTGATGACAGCAACAAGCAACAGCTCGCTGCTGGCACTGGTGCCCAGGCCTTCAGCCACCTCCAGAACTATCACAACCCCACTGCCAATTCCTTCTGAGTTGTGGGCAGCAAGCTGCAGCCTGACCAGCAGGTGGTCATCAACTGTGTCATCATCTGGTGTGTCAAGTACAATCAGGCCACTCCCATCTTCCATCAGTGGTGTGATGCCAGCCAGGTCTGGGGCCTCAACTTTGGCAGCAAAAAGGACGCAGCACAATTTGCAGCCAGCATGGCCAGCGCCCTAGAAGCCTTGGAAGGAGGTGGGTCTCCCCTGGCCCTTGCAGCACCTGCCTGGTCTGCCCAGAATGGGCCCTCCCCAGAGGAGCTGGCACAACAGAAAAGGCGGCCTGAGCACATGGAAGGCCTGATCTCCAATGCATGAGGCCCACTTGCTCCCCCAGCATGGGGGCATCACCTCCCCTTCAGGGACCTCCCCCTCCTCCTCTGGATCCCCCACCCCCAGGTCTGCCTCCTTCAGGGGTATCTGCTGCAGGTCATGGATCAGGGGGTGCCTCACCTCCTGCACCCCTCTCACTACAGCCCAGGGCCATAGCGGTGGGAGTTCGTGCGCCCCAGGCCTGGTTGCTGCCATTACTGGAGCCAAACTCAGGAAACTGAGCAAGCAGGAGGAGGGTCTAGGGAGCCCTCGGCCCCCAAAGCTGAGAGTAGTCGAAGCATTGGCAGGGGACTTCTGGAAGAGATGAATGTCATGCTGGCCCAGAGAAGGAAAGCCACACAGGTTGAGGAGAAGCCCCCCCCCCCCAAAGACGAGTCTGCCAGTCAGGAGGAGACGGAGGCCCGAGTCCCCACCCATTGTGAACCTGTGTGGAGACCCAGGGAAAAGAATAGCACAGCCTTGCCAAAGATGACGTCATCCTCTTCTGTGACTACCTCCGAGCCCCACCCCTCTACACCCAGCTCCAGGGATGATGCTGACTTGGAGAGGTGAAGCAGGAGATTCTGGGGGAGGTACAGATGGAGCTGCAGGAAATGAAAGAGGAAATAATCGAAGCCTGTGTCCAGGAGCTGAGAAAGCGGGTTCTCCTTGACCACAGGGACCCAGAAGACCCATTTCTCTTCTCTGCACTTCCCGCCTGGCACCTGCTTTCCCTGTCTCACCTTGAGCTAGAGTACACAAGAATACATTCTCCCCCATGGGCTCCCTCATGGAAGATTCCATAGGGGATGTGGCTTCCTGGTCCTGTGGCCACACCCACGCTGGTTGCTGATTGGATAAGGAGGTCCCACCTCTCTGTTCCCTTTGGTCCTTTCCCTTGCCATCCTCTTGAGGCTAGTTCCTCTACTGGGGGATATACTGAGTAACCCCACAAAAAGAAAGGAAGGAGAGAATCCCAACTGCACTTGTTCTGGATTCACTTTAAAGCTTTAATGCCTTGGAAATTTTTTAAAAAGAAAGATGTACGTGTGTGTGTGTGTGTGTGTGTGTGTGTATGTATGTTTTATTTGTGTTTGGGGAAGGGAATTTTTTCTTTTATTTTGATAAAAGGGGTGTGGGAGTTTTTAAATACTATACCCCAGGCTTGCCCTATTGGAAGCAGCTATGTCAGAACAAAGTATCCCACCCGGTGGTGAGGGGGTGGGTACTTCCCCCACCCCTGAGACACCTCCCCCTTTCCATTGGTTCCTCCCTCTTTTCTATGAGGAAGTAAGATTATTTTACTCTTTTGAAACCTGTGTTTTGTGGGTTTTCAAAAGTTGGGTTAGGATTTCTGGTCCAGATTTTTTTTTCTCTCAGGGAAGATGAAGTAAAGGAGAGAAGAGGAATAAATAGGTTCTCCGACTTCCATACCTTAGCTTCTTGGACACGAGCCATCGCTGAATAAGTCTGCGGTTTTTTGTTTTTTTTTTAAGTGTCAGAAATACCTCCAACTCCCACTGATGGGAGTCCCACAAGACCACCAAAGTATACAACCATAACATATATGCAGAGGACACAGTTCTGACCCATACAGTAGGCTTTATAATTGTCTCCTCAATCTCTGTTAGTCCCTATGATGCCTGCCGTGCTTTGCTACTGTACTCCTCCTCCCCCCACAGTCCTCCTCCTAAAATTCTTCCTCCTTCCCTTCCACAGATTCCCATGAACTTCTGCTAGTGGCTGTGGGTCTCTGTATCTGTTCTCATCAGTTGATGGATGAAGCCTCCCTGCTGATGACTGAGCTAGGCACCAGTCTATGAGTATAGCAGAATATCATTAGGAATCATTTCATTGACTTTTTCTCTCGCCATTTCTATTTGGCTTTATCCCGGGTTTCTGTGCCATTCAGTCTCCTATTCCTGGTGATACAGGCAGTGTCAGGAGTGGGAATCAAGTTGGACTAGTCATGGGTTGGCCATTCCCACCGGCTCTGCAACACCATTACTCCAGCACATCTTGGAGGCAGGGCAAATTGTAGGTCAAAATTTTTGTGGCTGAGCTGGTGTCCCAGTCCCAGTCCCACTGAAAGTTTTGTCCAGTTACAGAAGATGACTGCTTGATGTTAGGGGGCTCTCTCTTAGTTTCTACTGTGTTAGGTTCCCATATTGTCCCCCAATTACACCCCCAATTCTGGTCATTGCTCCCAGTGTTTTCACGTTCCACCAACCAATTCCTCCTGTTCTCATCCCTACCTGTCTCCAATCCACTTCAATATCTATTCTATTTAGTAACAACCTTGGGAACAGTGCTACTGATAATAGATGGTCCATATTAACAATAAGAAAAAAATAACCATTTGTATATCCAAATGAGAAATCTGTAGATAGTAGATAGTTCCACTTTATAACCAAATTAAGTCATAAAAACTTACCTAAACATATATAATTCTTCCTTCAATTAAACCTGCTTGGAGTAACATATAACAATAAAATCATGCTTTTTACACTGCTGCATATAGTAAGGTAACTTGGCTTTTAAAGAAAACACTTTTCATAGATTTAGCAAGTTTTGTTCCAATTGAGTCAACAGTTTGGTTGAGGAAACAAAACTATTCAAGATCTCAAAATCCAAATAGAAGCAACAAAGAAAACACAAAACGAGAGAATTCTGAAAATGAAAATGTTAGGAATTCCAATGGCAGATTACAGAGGCAAGCTACAGCAACCAACGGGATACAAGAGATGAAATAGAGAATCTCATGCTGAGATGTAGACCACAAGGAATAATCAAACTGTGGACTGAAATTAATGATATAGAAACAAATAGAACACTACAAACAATCAAGAAAACAAAGAATTGGTTCTCTGAGAAAAGCAACATGATAGACAAACACTTGTCTAGAGTAACTAAAACATGGTGAGAAAATTCAAATGAATAAAAACAAAGGAAATAGGGGACATAACATCAGGCACCAAGGAAATCCAGAAAAGCATGAGGATGTACTTTTAGGACCAGACCTCCAGTGAATTTAAAATTCCAAAAGAAGAGTTAATTCTAATACTCCTCAAACTATTCTACAAAATAGAAATGGAAGGAACATTCTCCAATAACCCTGCTACCCAAACCAAATAAAGACTCAACAAAGAAAGAGCAGTACAGAACACAGATGAACATAGATGAAAAAAAAAAACCACTCAATAAAATACTTGAAGACCAAATGCAAGAACACATCAAAAAAAATGATACTGTGAAATTAAGTAGACTTCAACTCAGAGTTGCAGGTATGTTTGCACACATGAATATCAGTAAATGTAATTCACTGTATAGACAAACTGACAGAAAAAAACCCACATAAACATCTCAATTGCCTTTGACAAAAATCCAACACACCCATGGTAAAAGTCCTGGAGAACGTAGGGATACAAGGACCATATCTAAACATAATAAAGTCATTTTACAGCAAGCCTATAGCCAACATGAAATTAAATGGAGGGAAACTCAAAATACATCCACTAAAATATAAAACAGAATAAGGTTGTTAACTCTCTCCATATCTATTTTATTAGTACTTGAAGTTCTAGCTAGAGCAAAAAGACAACTGAAGGAGACCACAGGGTAAAAATTAGAAAGGAAAAAAGTTAACATATTGTTATTTGCAGATGATATGACAGAATATATTAGTGGCCCTATATAAATTCCACAATGGAACTCTTACACCTGCTAAACACTCTCAGGGAAATGACTAGTTATAAGAATAACTAAAAATATCATTAGCCCTGCTATAAACAAATGACAAATGAACCAAGAAAGAAATCAGGAAAATAGCACTCTTCACAAGAGCCACAAATAATATAAAATATTTGGTGCAACTTAAACAAAGCAAGTTCAAAGACATACTATGATAATAACTTCAAGTCTTTGAAGAAAGAAATTGAAGAAAATATCAGAATGAGGAAATATCCCCCATGCTCTTGAATCAGTAGAATTAACATGTTTTTAAAAATCTAAAGATTCAATGCAATTCCCATCAAAATACCAGTACAATTCTTTCCAGCTATTGAAATGATAATACTCAACTACATATGGAAAAATAAGGAAACCAGGACAGCTAGGATAGCTAAAATAATCCTGTGCAATCAAAAAATAAATAAAGCTTCTATAGGTATAACCATACCTGATTTTCAAGCTAGTACAGAGCTACAGTAATCAAAAAAACACATGGCATTATAATAAAAGCAGACACATTGATAAATGAAATTGAATTGAACACTAGATATCAGTACAAACAAATGGGAATATATGATTATTTACACAGATGCCAGAAACATACACTGGGAAAAAAAGACAGCATATTCTAAAAAGTAACAGGCACACTGTCTGCATGTAGAAAAGTGCAAATAGATTCAAATTTATTTGAAAAACTCAATTCTAACTGGAAGTGTCCTCCAGCATAATCAAAAGAATATTTGCCTACCCCAAGAGAGTCTTGCCACTACTACACCAGAGGGCACATATTGCCTGGCAGCTGGATGTTTAATTTAATTTAAATGGAAATAATTTTTCTTTAAATATGGCTTTCAATTTGAAATTTCTTGAGAATAACCTCTTTAATGTCTTAATTTGAATTAATAAAAACAGGATAAGAAACAATATAATGGCCGTTTATACTCGCTTCCATTGCCTCCCATGGTGAGAAGACTGGAGGATTGTCCCTTAGGAGTTATGCACCTGAACTCTATCTTCAGGGAGAGAAGCAGGGAACCAAGATGGGGATGGAAGAACATTTCTAAGGAGTAGTACCTCTCAAAAAACATTTTTACTTCTTTCTACATATAAACATTTATTGAGTGAGTCAAGCTTTCACTGACTGCCAACAGCCTGCTCTCCACAAAGGAAGAAAAGCAAGTCTCCTTTATTTCATTTGCAGTATGTAAACCTACAGTGTAAACTTATTTCCGTTACCTCTGGCCATGTCAGATCATTTGTCCTACCAGTAAACGGACTGAGAATGTGTCTCAATAGTACAGCCTACTCTCAGCATGTAGGAGGCCTCAAGTCTATCCTCATCAGCACAATGAAGAATCCAATGATATGCTAAATAATACAAAAGAAAGTCACCATATTACAGTGCTCCTGACTCTTTTTACTCCACCTCTGATGTAAAGAGGGTCTTTCAGATTCATCTACACTATTTACTCCCTGATGTGCTTTCCAAAGGCAAAGCAGGTCTGAAAGATGCTGTGATTGGAGCTGCTGAAAGCACAAACTCTGTCTGTTGTGTTCCCTTCTCTCTTCCACTCTTATCCAGACTCAAGGAGCCAGGATCCTAGAGTCAGTGCTGCCTACTAGATAATGGTGTCTTCTCAAGTTTCTCCTCCTATGGCAATTTTTTTCTACTAATTATTTCTTTTAACATATAAACCAAGTGTCACCATAACATATGCTAAATAAATAAAAGTAAAGGAAAAAGGAGCTAGCTATGTAGCCAATGAGAAAGTGCTTGCCAACAATGCTTATAAAGGCAGTGTTTAATCTCTAGTATTACCTACAAAAACCAAAATCCATTAACTTTTTAAAAAATTTTTCAGTAAGCCAATTACATATTATGTCAAGACAGTCACATTAAGTGACATATATTTAAAGATGGAACACAATATGTGAATTATCTAATATGTCTAAATTGAGAAATTATAGAAAGGGGAAAATCCAGATAATCTTAATTAAATTTAGTCATGGAAAAAATTAATGAAAGTAATTGAAAATTATATTTCTGTTTTTTGAGTTAATTACATTTTAGTGACACTGAATTGTTAAGATAAATTTATCTGTTTGGCCTAGGAAGCCGATAACTGACACAGAGGCTGAAATGTACTTTAAAGCTGCAAGCACTATGCTGGGCAGAATCTAAACTGATACTAATCTACTCATAAACTAAAATAAACTACTCTAAACCTCATAACATACATATATCCCAAGCACTTGCCAATCTGAGCCTCAGAGGCTTCTCTCCTCTTCCTGTCAACTGTCTGCTTTCCTCCCAACTCCCAGCTCCTCTCCCTCTCCCTCTCCAGTAAGTTCCGCCTCCCACTTCCTGTCCTTCTGCCCACCTGATTAGCTAAACAGCGCTTTATTGACAGTTGTTACATGCACTCAAGACATTCCTCCACAGATGACATTAGTGGTTTCTGTGGGCTAATCTGATACTTTACGGTGTATAAAATTGAGGAAGCAGATACATTGTAGTTTGTTATCCGCTTCTCAGTAATCTGAGAGGCACATTTTAAAAGATTTATTGTTGTTGTTGTTGTTGTTGTTGTTGTTGTATATATGTGTCTCTGTGGGTGTGCACTTGTGAATGAGGTGCTGGAGGAAGCCAGGTTCCCCTAGCTATAGCTATGAGGTACTTTGTACAGCTGCTACAGACTGAAGTCAAGTCCTCGGCAAAAGCAACAAGCTCCCCTTACTGCTGAGCCACTCACTGCATGCCCCATGGTTGCCCTCTTCAAACTGAACACTGCTGTGGGTACTCCACTTACCAAGAGATTTGTTGGAGATTCGTTGGTGGAGTTGGGCTGGAAAGGTCAAAAGAAGGAAGAACTGATGTAGCGTGTCTCTGAGTTTGCATGAAGTCTTCATCTCGCTCCTAAAGCTAGAGACAGTGTTCTCTGAGCAGATCCCAGTGGAGCACCTGGCCAGAGCATCTGGCTTGGAAAGTTCTGGAATCTCAAGGCAGCTTTTTGTCCATATGCACTTGACACTTCCCTTGTGAAAAAAAAAATCAAACTCGATTGGCATTGACAAGAATAGGTGAGCTGACCTTGGTGAGGCAAGCCTCAACTCCTGAACGTGGGAAACAGGAGGATTGCCATGACCTTGAAGCCAGCAACATCAACTACATGGGGAATTCTAGGACAGCCAGAGACACATAATATAGTAAGACTAATAGAAAGAAAGAAAGAAAGAAAGAAAGAAAGAAAGAAAGAAAGAAAGAAAGAAAGAGGTCACTATGATCTCTAAGTAGAGTACCCAGGTGTTAACATTTTGTGGCATTCACACTTCTACCCTCTTGTTAGTTGTAAAGCTTGGGAGATGATTGCTGATGCCATCTTATCCCTAAACACATTAACATGCATCTGCCAAAAACAAAGACATTTTCCTACCTAGTTACTTATATGGCAGGAATCAAATTCAAGAGCCAAACATTGCTCTACATAGCATATGATCTATACTAAAAACTTTCAATTTTTCCCAAGAATGTTTTCTGGTAGTGACCCCCTACGCACCTCCCCCCAAAGATGAGCATCCGTGACTGTTGGCTGCTAGTGATTATGTTTGCCCTTTGTCCAGGGGTAGAGGGTGGTCTTCGGATTCTTCTGCCAGCTCTCTGTTATGCGTCAATAAAAAGATATTAGGAATGCCCAAGAGGTCATTGGCTGAAAAAACAAACCACACAGAGAAAAAAACTTGTTTTGAGTTTTTAAACCTTTGGCTGGGTTTTGGTGCCTTGATTCAGCAGTCTACAGTGCAGCTGGGTGAGCATTAGAGGAACCATGAAGCCTGCCTTTATTTCATAATCCCAGTTGTTTTTCTAGCAACCATCAATAGGCTCGAAATGACTGACTCAAATTTTGGATCCAATTCTCATGACTAAGCAAATGTTTGATTTGAAGCCTGTCCCGTATAAAATGTCCCCGTGCCTGTAGGCCCGGAGCTGGCCTGGGTTTCTTTCAGTAGTTGCGGGGAATTCAGCCTCAGCGCCTTACAATGTCTAAAACAGGAGCCAAGGTAAGTAAACACCGTACAGACGGTTTAGCTTACCTGCTGTCCATCTGATGGTACAGCGAACGCAGACTGCAGAAAGGCTTTTGTTTCTGTGTGCAGAAGTGAGTGAGCTAGGGGATGGGGAAGAGAAGACAGAAAGCGGCTTCTTTTCTGGTCTAACAGAGCCATCTAACACTATGTTAAAGAGTCACCTTGAGTGAAGGTGCTTCACTAAGTATTGTATGGGCAAATAATAACCTTAAAAGTACTGCGGCGCCTTCCTTCCAGCAACTGATGATGTCACTTTTCACGCTAAAGACTTCAATAGGAAGCTTCCGTAGTCGGCACTCTGTTGTGTATAATTCAGCCATAATTCAGCCTTAACCATTATGGTTCCTAAAAGACAGTGAGTAGGCCAGGCCAGTGTCCTGAATCTTACAATACTTCTTCATTCAAGCCGTTCCTGTTTCCAGGCAGAGTGCTCACCTTTTGACTCAACTGCTTGTCTGAGGGTGGTGGCTCCTGCCCCTCTCTGTGCTTTTGTCCTTGTCAAGGAATCTAAAGGGCGGAGTCACTGCAGTGTAAATCTCTCTCTCTCGGTTGCCTCTTCTTTCAACTGAGGCTGGCAAGAAGTTAGGCAGGCAGTAGGCTTTTCAGTGCACAGTGTCAGGAGGTAGCTGTTAACTCTTCTGTGGTTGGCTAGCGCCTGAACACTTTTCCCCCATTTGACAAATAGAACAACCATGCAGACGTTGCTGGGGGAAAGACAGTACTGTGTTGCAAAGTGCCCCCACTCAGATCCCACTGAAAATCCCAAGAGTCTTGAGATTAGGTAGGTGTCATATAAATAAGACCCATTCTTTCCCATCTCCCTTCCTTTCTCTGCAGTTTATAACCAGTTTAATCAGAAGCAATAGCGACAGATTTTTATTAAGCATTTATTCTTTAACCTCTGGGATAATCAAAATATTTTTCTTTCTGCTTTGGATTGGTAGATTACTTCTCAAAAATAAACATGACAGGAGTTTTGTAGTAATTTTTAGGAAAACCAATACTTTTTTTTTTAATTCTTCAAGTTTTATGTCAAAGACCACAATCTCTCCATTAGCAATAGAATGGCTAGTGTCCACGTTTCCTTTACAGTAGGAGTTGTGCAGAAATGGAGCACTGAACTGGATGGAGCCCAGACATGAGCCCATTAAGAACTGATGGGCTCTTGGTTCCACAATGTGGAATGACTGGCTGACCTAGGAGGGTGGACAACATGGTGGCCCTATGTGTATTTCACTTCTCAGACTCTGATATAAGGCAAATGTGCAGAGGACAATAAGTGTTAGAATTAATTAATTAAAATATGCAAGCCACATTTCCCATAGCACAGCTCCCACAACATCATTGTTGGTAAGTCAACTCCAGCTTATAAACAACAGCATGAAGAACCTGTCCACTCTTAGAGAAGTTACTGGGGTTTCCTGAAGATCTCTTTATCGGTCACAATAAAAAGGCTCGTGGGTGCAGAGTCAGTCCTGCTGAGTATGTAAAGTGTAAATGCTGCCATGTTCAGTCACGCGGGGGTAGGAAGATGGAAGAGAAAGAAAACAGCCTACATGAGAAGCCAGAGGCTTGTACCACAGTCCACAGGCTTATAGTTCTCCTTGAACAGCTGGTGGCCTTTGGAAGTCATCTCTTTGTCCATAGCAACGAAAACAGCTTAATGTCTTTTAAAATATTTATCCCTGGCTGCCTAAATGTGACCTGCACAAGGACAACAATAACAGACATGCTTACGAGCCCTACACAAAGAATTAGAGGCAACTAAGGAGTTCTGAGACGGGAGAAACAGTCTTCCCCAGGGAAGATCACACCAAGTGGTTACCGAATACCAAATGGTCAGCCCTGAAAGCACAAGTAACACAGACTGAGCCAGACGTATTTTAAACAGTTTTAAATGTGTTTTTACCGTCTTGCACATGCATATAAAGTATTTCGATCACATTCATCTCCTGTTACTCTTCCACTCCATGAAGCCCCGCCCCTTCCTAGTGTTGTGTAAAGTGTGTATAAGCATGTGTGTCCCATTGCACTTAATTAGGGTTGCTTGCTTGAGCCTGGGTGTGGGTTATTTATTTGAGCAGGACAACTTAGAGCAATGGTTCTCAACCTGTGGGTCTTGGCCCTTTGGTGGTTGCATATTAGATATGCTGCAATCAGATATTTGCATTACAGTCCATAACAGTGGCAAAAGTACCATTATGAGGTAGCAACAAAATAATTTTATGGCAGGGGGTCATCACAACATGAGGAGCTGTTTTAAAGGGTCACAGCATTAAGAAGGTTGAGAATTACTGGTCTACACAACCCAAGAATGTGACTCTCTCTTTCCCAGCAACCGTTTAATTACAGATAGCTCCTCAAGCAGGGCCGAGCCCCTTCTTCACTGGCAATTTTGGGTCAAGTATTCAACTTTATACTTGGTTACCGTTTACCCTCAGGCCACCCCTCTGTAGAAAGACACTCTTACCTTATCTTACAGATTAGGACCTTTACGAGAATGCTCAATGCTCTGCTTAAAGTTACATAGCTAGTAAGCTGTGCTGGAGTTTTTCCCCCTTCTCATCTGTATACAGGTCCTATATTCCTCTAAATCTGTTATGCTAAAATGAGGGAGCAGAAAAACAAATTTGAAGAAGGGAAATGAAATACATGATTTCATATGGGAAAGGAGTTGTTATTATTATTATTATTATTATTATTATTATTATTATTATTATTATTATTACTACTACTACTACTACTATTACTATTACTATTACTATTACTATTACTATTACTATTACTATTACTATTATTCAGGAAATAGAGGTAAGAGAATTGGGACAAGAAGGGAAAAGGAAAGATTAAGGCATAATGAAATGGCTCTGGGTGTGTCACCTGGGGAAGAATCGCCCAGGACAAAAGAGAAAGCCTCTTGTGCCCTTTGGGAATCTATCCACTCTCTTTCTAATGAGCCGCCAGCCCACTGCAGCTACCCACGTTCTCCCCTTGCTCTCGGCGTGTACAGACACCGAGGGAACTCCACACGCTCACTATTCACTAGTTCCTATGGTGGGCTGTGTTCCTCGGGTATTTTATTCATTTGAACAAGCTTGTTCCCTTTTCTTTGTTTCTGGAAAACTATTCACCCTTCTACTCTCTCAACTATTGAGGACTACCCGTCTCTACTCCTTTAAGACAGTGCTTTTCAGACAAATCAATAAATCAAATCAGACACAAGGTGGCAGCATAATACCAAGAAATAAGCCACTTGATGCACAACTCTGTTTTCTTATCACCCAGTATTTTTCTGATTGTGGCATTACTAAGCAACAATGGGGGGTGGGGAGGAGGAGAACCAATTTTTGGATTTCACAGTGGTATTCAGAAACTATTCATGAACTCCCAGAGTTCCTATCAGGTGTTTCCCCATTTCAACGAGAAAAAACTCGGTGCTGTTTTGCGTCAGCACTTCCAGTGTGTTTGAGTCATGCAGTTGGACAAGAGGGAAGCCAAGGGCCAGAGGGAGTGCCTAATCTAAGGTCGTAGGGCTGATTGAACAGGAGTTCGAAAGCACAGCCTTATGTCTGGCTTTCTGTGACAACATGTGGCCAAGTGCCACAAGATATGGCAGGTACCGTGGTAGAAACTGGTACAACTTGGAGACAAAGAACACTTTTGCCTCCCTCTCTTGGGGCCATAATTGCCACAGACTAGGTCGGAGCATGAAGTGTTTTCCTCTGTCCCTATGATCTGTACCCATCCATGACGTACTCTCTTCATCCAACATCTGTTGTGGGGTTTGTCAGCTGTGGCTGGCACAGGAGATCTATAGGCTAAGAGGGCTTGCTCTTTGCCTTCAGGAGAATCTAGGAGGAGTTTAGTGGGAGGGTCAGCCGCATAAACGGCCTCCCCCGCCGCCCCCCAGGGCTTCTCTGTGTAGTCTTGCCTGTCCTGGACTCGCTTTGTAGACCAGGCTGGCCTCGAACTCACAGCGATCCGCTTGCCTCTGCCTCCCTAGTGCTGGGATTAAAGGCGTGCGTCCACCACGGCCAGCTATAAATGGCCATTTATAATATAATGTCGTAAGTAGAGGGCTGTGGGAACTTAAATATATCATTTGGTCAGAGACTACTGGCTTCTATTGGGGCACTCTTGTATTCAGCTCCGTTTTAAGAAAGTTCCTATCCACTTATTGACAACAAAACTCCCAGAAAACAAACGTGAGGTAAGGTAGAAATGTGCGTTTCTTCCCAGTAGAAGGGAAAGCCGTTCTGATGTGACATTATGCTTCCTTTTTCCCACTTTTATCTGTGTGCAAAGCAGCCCAGCCCCTCACCTCCCTAACTGTTCTGTGTTTCAGATTAGTTTCTATGAAGACAAAAATTTTCAAGGGCGCCGCTATGACTGCGACTGCGACTGCGCAGACTTCCGCTCCTACCTAAGCCGCTGCAACTCCATTAGAGTAGAAGGAGGCACCTGGGCTGTGTACGAAAGGCCCAACTTCTCCGGGCATATGTACATCTTACCGCAGGGCGAGTACCCGGAGTACCAGCGTTGGATGGGCCTCAATGACCGCTTGGGCTCTTGCAGAGCTGTTCACCTGGTGAGTCTGGGAGCTGGCTCTGTGTGTGTGTGTGTGTGTGTGTGTGTGTGTGTGTGTGTGTGTGT
>OU015745.1:77124657-77148772 GCA_907169655.1 Acomys percivali | reverse complement strand
TCCCCTTCTTCCCCTTCCCTTCCTTCCATCCCCCTCCCCTCCCCTCCTCTCCCCTCCGTTCTTCCCTTCCCCTCCTCTCTTATCCTTTCCTCTTTTTCCTTCCCCTCTCCTTTTCTTTCTCTTCACTCTCCTCTTTCCTCCCTTTTCCCCTCCCCTCCCTTCTCTCCTTTCCTCTTCTCTCTTTCCCTCCCCCCATCTTTCTCTCGCCTCACCCCCACCCCCCACTGCTCTCTCCTCTTACCATTAACATGCAGCCATTGTCTTTTTTTCCTCCTATAATCTACTGGTTACAAAACTCTGTCCATTTCACCCCACAAGGATATCATAAAGCTGTCCTTTGTCCCCATTTCCCTGACTTTTTCATTTGCTGCAGACTTGGATGTGGCAACTCAGCCTGCTCTTTTGCTTTCACTAATCTGTCAGGCTCAAGCACTCATTCTAAAACATGTGGCGTGTCATCTCATCAGTAAACCCTTCCAATCTTTTGGGTTCATGTGTGTGCAGAAAAGAATTGCAAGTCTCAGAGCCATAGCACATACCCTTCATGATGTTGTTGTGGAGTTCAAGACCACCAGGAGAAGACCTCCAGGCTCAATTCAGATGCTAAATAAGCAAATCTATTAAAACTGCTAGCAGGGCCACAGTCTCCAACCCAAATCAGAGATATGTGCCCACAGGTGAGTGAAGAAGGGACTTTGAAAGTTTAAAAAAAAAAAAAAGGCCACAAGCACTGTTATGCTTTGCCAAGATTAAATGGTCAAGATGACTTCAGAATAGTCCTTGACTATCTGCACAAGCAAGTTACAGAAGCCAGAATCAGTAGTTAATCCTATCGTAACAAGCAGATGGTCATGGTTGTACATTTCTGCATGGGGTCAAGGACTCAGGGCTTCTGGGACTTGTCTTCCAGGAACTTGGATTAGAGACATTTAAATGACTATTAGCTACCAAAATGGATGCCCGGTACAAAATGGAGTGCCTTTAGCCACCACAGTGTAAGAGATTATACCAGCACCACAGTTCACAGCATGTACACAGAATAATCCATCCAAAGGGAACACTACTAAAGAAGAAGGCTTCAGGAAGGCCAGCTCCAAATGGCACACCTTCACTCTAATTGGCCCAGGGACTCATCTCACGGACCACTGCCACCCCCTCTTCCAATATCCTGCACTCAGGGAATTGTGAGTCATTTTTTCAAGGGAACTGTGGTAGGAGCTAACTCTTGCTTTCTTTAGGTGGTAAGAGAAAAGTGCCTCGGTAAAAACCGCTACCTCGTCACACAAATACGAAAAGCAATGAAAACAGTTGAGCAGATAGCAAGGCACTAACCAGGGTCAGAGCCCAGAATACCTGAAGGGTCATCCACTAGCTAGGTAGTGGACAGCAGGGAGCCAAGGCCAGCAGTTATCAAAGCAGAAATTAGAGGTGTACAGAGGGGCACTTCAACCACCCTGGTGAACAACCTGCAACCTGGTCAGGCCAGAGGAGCATGCAGAGTCAAGGACAGTCTGATTGAGTCTACCAATGGTGTGTTCCAAAACCTGACCAATCTCCTAGGAGTTACCTCAGTCTTTGCCCAATCCCAAGCAAAGCCCATGTAAACATTCTCCACAGAGGCAGCAAGATGGCTTACTGAGTATAGGCAGTTGCCAGGAGGTCTGATACCATGAGTTTGACCTCCAGAACTCACGGAGTAGAAAAAGATAACCAGCTCCTGCAAGTTGCTTCCTGACTGCCATGTGTGCATTCACAAACAAATATAATTCTAAAAGTTTTTTTAAAACACTGTACAAGACCCCCTTGTGGCAACCCTCTTGGAAGCCCACCCCACTGACGCTGGTCTTGTGCCTTTTCTTCATTTCCTGCATAAAGCCTACTTTACTTAGCTTACTCCCATGTGTCCACATCTTTTAATCATCATTGGTGAGACACCATATCTTAGTTGGGGTTTCTATTGCTGTGATAAAATATTGGGACTAAAACTAACTTGGGTGGGAAAGGGTTTATTTCACCTTACAGCTCTCAGTGTACACTCCACCGCAGAGGGAAGCCAGGGCAGAAACTAAAGCAGGAATCTACAGGCAAGAACTGACGCAGAGGCCACAGAGGAACATCGCTTACTGCCTTGCTCCCCATGGCTTGCTCAGCACTTAGGATCACCAGCCTAGGGGTAGCACCTCTCACAGGGAGCCGGGGCTGTCCCACATAATCACCAGTCCAGAAAAAAAAATGCATCACCAGCTTGCCCACAGGCCAATATGGTAGGGACATTTTCTCAATTGAGGTTATGTCTTCCAAAAATGACTAGCTTGTCTCAAGTTGACATAAAGCTAGCCAGCACAGGTGGCCTTAGGCTGATTTCTGATGGCCATTGAGAATCCAGCATCCTAAGTGCCTGGGTCACACACATGTCTGAGGTGAGAAAGCTCTCACTTCTCTCAAGGATCCACAGCAGAGTCACACTGCTGCCTGTGGTGAATACCCTAACTTATTGTTATGAGTCTTCTTGTTTACAACCACTTTAATGTTCCCTCAGGAGCCCACTACCCAACTTTCTTCCATACCCAGAGTCATTTCACCTTCACACACCTGTGTTTTGTGTCTAGAAGCACAGTTATCCAGCTATAACTCTCTCTTCCCCTCAGAATATGAGCTGGCAGAAGTCAAGGGCTGCGTCACTTCCATCGCAGGGATGATGCCGGTGCCCCAGACACTCATCTTGAACCTGTGATGTGTCATCGCTGTAAGTGGCCAGTCTTGATGGACCAAGCTTCCCGGTGACCTAAATTTTCTCAAGGCTTGCAGTAGAGTCCCAGGTCATTGTAGGGAGACAGAAAGACCCTTCACCCTCCCAGTATCTCTGCATCCTCACTGAAAGCAGAGCACTGCTTCTGCAAGAAAGACAGTAGCAAGCAGAAGCAGCTTGCCTAGCCACAGATCTGAGGAAAGCTAAGTCCCAGGCCCAAATTCTGAGTGAGGAGAGAATATGAGCAAAAGCTGACCCCAGAGTCTCCAGATGGGTGGAGCTCCCAGCTGTGATACTTGAGACTTAGGAACTGTGCCTCCTAAGTCCATGTTTCTAGGCAGATTTAATGGTTTTTGGACTTCCCGAGACTAAGAGTCACCGCAACAAGGAAAGACAGGCTTCAGGAAATCAGCCACAGATGATAGGAGCTGCTTCTGCTGCCACCGCCTCTTCTTCTTCTTCTTCTTCTTCTTCTTCTTCTTCTTCTTCTTCTTCTTCTTCTTTTCCTTCTTCTTCTTTCTTCTTCTTCTTCTTCCTCCCCTCCTCCCCTCCTCCCTCTTCTGCTCTTTCCTCCTCCTCCTCCTCCTTCTTTCTCTTTTATTTTTATTCAGAAAACCATTCTAGTATAGTGGTTATCCAAGGCCAGACAACCTGGATACAAAGCCTGCTTTTACCACTTACCGTACGCTGTCTAACTTAAGCGAGTTACTCTTTCTGGGCCTTGAAGCAGTAATGGGAAAATAACTTATTTTCTCTTTTTTTTTTTTTTTAACTTTTTTTTTTTTTTTAACTTATTTTCTCAAAACCCTATGGCCAAGAATGCTAAGCAATCCTGGACCAGTAATGATGCAAGTTAGCAGACACATGACCTTTCTTCACAACAACAGGACTGAGCCCCCACAGCATGATGTGGCGACCTTCTGAGTGACAGCTTTCTCCTGTCCTCCTTCCCTACTCTCCTACCAGGGCTCCCTAGGATCATCTCCCAGTATTTCTTTACATTCAAAACCCTTGTCTTTGAATGTGCTTCCAGAGGCAGAGAGAGACAGCGAGACAGAGAGGCTGGATCAGATCACACTGTCTCTTCAACAAAGCCCATATCCAATCTCAGCCTATGCACCTTGCCTTACAAGCCCTTATGGCTTCCTTCTCCAGATGTGTGAGTGTCTACTTACATCCGTCTGCAGCTGCTGCTTTCATTGGCATGGCAACACCTCCCACTAGCAAATGGATGCTTCCCAAAGGCAACCAGAGAGCCCCTAGTCCCCCCAGTGGTTCCTGTTAGCCTATGGAAGCTCAGAGCAGTAAATGGTGACCAGTGGCCTTTTCTACCTTTGCATAGGCATGGCCTAGAGTTCCCTGATTTTAAACAGATAGTATTTCAATAAACTTAAACACGCGTTTTTTTAAAAAAAAAATCTCATGAAAGGCAGATGACAGTGTGAGGTGTAAACCCCCCAGGGTGCTATTAGCAATTTGGCATGTCCTGTCCAATGGGAATGTTAATGGGAATCTTGCCAGTGTGATTAGGAAACTGTAACTGTGCGACTGTAGAGACAGGGGTGTGAAGGGCATCACGTGAACAGATGTCCCGGCAGGCCTGCTGTGTTACCTTCCCCTGGCAACTACTTGTAACTAGCCTCCTGGCCTCCCCAGGAGGAACACGGCCCACTTGCTAGGATCATATGGTCCTTGAGCTGCTGGGCATATAAATCCATCTGCTCGGCTCCTCCTGTGGATAAGGAAACCTGAGAAGAGAGGAGAGAACGCAAGGCCTGGTCAGGGAGGGTAGAAACAGGAATAAGATCCAGGTCTCTCGGCTCCCAGACAAGTGTTTCTTTCCTAGACCACGGTGACTCTGTGTCCCGTCTCTGAGCCTGAGTTTTCACCTCTGTAAAATGGCAACTTAGTGGAATTGATGGATGTCAAGGGTCTGAGGACTAGATGAGATCACGTGTGGAAGTGTTGTCCACTGCAGATGTGCGCATCTAAGAGAGTAGACTGGAGAGGGCCCCACAGCTTCTAAAGCCTCTACCTTCCTAAGGCTGTAAACCTTTAACACAGTTCCTCATGTTGTGGTGACCCCCAATCATAAAATTACTTTCACTGCTACTCCATAACTAATTTTTCTACTGTTATAAGTAATGCAAACACCTATATTTTCTGATGGTCTTAGCTGACCCCTGTGAAAAGATCATTCTACCCCCAAGGGGTCACAACCTGCAGGCCGAGAATTACTGCTCTATAAAGACAAATCCGGAGGGACCCTTCCTTTGCATTTTGCTTAGCTGAGCACCAGTTTCTTCTGTCGCCTTTCTGCCTAGTCGGCCTCAATTCTAGATTCCACTACCTTAACCTCCAGTGTCGCAGTGCTAGAAGCCAGAGCCTTGCATGCAGGATGCAAGTACTTGACCCATGAGCTACATTTCTAGCTCTTTGTCTCCTTCCCCTGAAACTTTTGAAGGGAGCTTTGAAATTGAACGTTGAAAATAAAATGTTTTTTAATAACAGGAATTGGTTCAGATTAAATGTCAAAGGCCTTTCTTTTTCAAAGGCTGCCTATCATATCCAAGGGTGTCAGCAACAGCACACACCTTAGCACCATGGGCAGGCAGGAATGACTTCCCACGTGGTTGACAGAATGTCAAGAGCTGTCAAGAGTAAAACCCAGTTGCTCCAGTGATCAAAGCAAATGGGCTGTGCTATTTATGGGGCCATGTTTACTGACGGAAAGGAAACTCCAGGTTTGCCAACCTTACAGCCAGGAACGGAACAGATTAGCCGTGCATGGCTTTCGGCCAACGGCAATGAGAGCCAGGCTCTGCCACGGCTCCGCTCACTCTCTTAGCCCCGGCCCTTTCTGTTGTGTCAAGATATTATTGCCAGCAGGGCCAGGTGTGGTGGCGCACACCTTTAATCCCAGCACTCTGGAGGCAGAGGCAGGCAGATCGCTGTGAGTTCGGGGCCAGCCTGGTCTACAAAGCGAGTCCAGGACAGCCAAACCCACACACACACACACACACACACACACACGGGGGGGGGGGGGCAACTGAAAATCAGACAGAGAGACAGAGACAGATGGAGAGACAGAGACAGAGACAGAGAAAGAGAGATTCTTGTTTCCCATAGTGATCCTCCACAGCATGTAGGAGTAAACTGTGTAGTCACAGCCCTGTCCCGCAAGTGGCACCAAAGTATGGGCACAGCAGTGACAAGTAAATCAACTTCTCCTGCCTCTGGATCCCCAGCCACTGCCTGGAAAAGGATACAATGGGCTAGTACACCTCTGGGGTCTGTCGAGAAGGATGTCAGCTCTCTCCATTTGTCTGTGGTTGTGAATTCTCTCTTCCTAGCCCTCTCTAGACAACTGCATACAACTGGGCTCAGCAAAGCTATATGCTCCTCCCAGAATTAGAAATGCTGCCAGTGGTTATAGAACCCGGGACAGCCAGAGAAATAATGGAAGGCTGCAAACTTCCACTTCTTTCTCATCTTCCTGACCCAAGACAAAGGCCTTTTGGGCTTTTCTCTCACCAGCAGAAAAGCCCTCCCCTTTGGGAGGTCTGACTAGTCCAGACCGGTCAGATGGGTGCAAGGTCTGTGCTAAACATGTTTCAGCTTATATGAAGCTATGGGCGTATCAGCGCCACTTTCTTTAAGTGAACTAAGCCAAAATTAGGGAAGGGGTCCACCTTATCCGCACGTCAAAAACTCTTGAAAGACTCAAGCCCTCCCAGCGGAGTTAGTAGGTGTTTCAGAATCCCCTCTCTACTTTGTGGGAAATCTTTTTCTCGGTGTGCCTGTCGCCCCCCCCCCCTTTGCACTGCCCCACCCCGACCCCAGTGCTTCTTCATTTTAATAGTTTGTTATCTGTTGCTTCCTGCTGTCTGAATTTTTGTTTTGGTTTGGTTTTTTCCCTGCCTTTAATTTCGTTTTTTAAAAGGAAAAAGAAAAGAAAGCACTATGCTGTTCTGGGCTCCTGAGAAGCTGTTTCTGTGAGACAGTGAGCAAATGTTCCCCAGTGTGCCTTTCCTGATAAAGGGCGGGGGGCAGCCCTTACTGCTCACCTCACTGTCCCCGCAGATCCACCTCTGCCTCCACCCACAGGGCATCTTCCAGCTTGCCAACTTCCCTCCGTGTGATCCCTGTCGCCCACTCAACTTCAGGCCTCCTTCCGGACCACCCCTCACCATGAGTAGTTTGTCAGTTACTATACATCAAGCTGCCACCATGCAACAACACAGAAAGCCCATCTGTTCTCTGGAACATTCCAACAAGAACCTCCACCTGTCTACCCAACCACGGCCCCAGCCGCCAGCAACAGGCACACTATCCAAGAGTCCTCCCTCCAGGCTCTTGAGGAGTCTTGAGGAGGCTCAAGACTCAGAGGGTTTTCCAGGGCTTCGGGGAACCTGACACAGCACTACTGGCTGGGGGCTGCGCTCTTGGAGCAGGCCTACCCTGGCAAGACCAGAGCACCGAGCACACAGTCCTGGGAAAGAACTGTACAATCAATGTCAGGGGTAGAGTGCTTTCCTTGTGTATGTGTGTGTAAGGCTCTTGGTTCAAAGCCTGGGACTTCTAGGCATGGAGGTAGTTGATGGGGGCAGGGCACAGAAAAAGTGTGTATCTTTTCTCCAGATCAGAACCATCCTGCCGTTACTGGTGTTATCTCAGGTTCTGTTCTGCACAGCACTGATTGGCAGGTGCTGTTATGAGTTAGACAAGTTAGACATCCCCCCTCCATGCCCCAGACAAGAGGTGGCACGGGGGAGGGGGGGCAGCGTGCAGGATTCTAAGCTCTAGCTGCTTGGATGAGAATTCACTCACATGCACATGTGCACATGCGCGCACAAGCACACACACACACACACACACACACACACACACACACACACACATACACACAATGTATTTTGATATTCCCATTATCCTGTCTTATCCATCCCCCATACTGAATTCCTTCCAAATAAGCCTTCCTTCTACTTTCACGTATTTGTTGTTGTAGTATACTGTTCCCACCCCCCCCTCCATGTTTTGTTTGGAGGGCATTTACTTTAGCACCATGAACATGTCAGTGGCTGTACCAATAAGGAATTTGACTCTACCTCCCAAGTATCACTAACTGCCTGTAACCTCATCAGACCTTCTTAGCCAGCCTCCACCATTTATGAGGGATGGTTGAGAGGCCCGGTCTTGTTCAGGTATTCATCACTACTGTTAGTTCTTGGGTATGACAGCCGTGTCCTGCCAAATGGCTGTTTGATAGCATTCTGCCCCACCCTTCTGCTCTTACGTTCCTCTCTGTCCTCACGGTGTTCCTTGGACTGTGGAGGAGGGTAAGACAGATATCCTGTCTAGGGCTAAGTACTCAACAGTCACTTATTCTCAGCACTTTGACCAGTTGTGAGTCTCTGCATTAACCATTGACCCTTGCAAAGAGGAGCTTCTTTAACCAGACCGAGAGCAATACCAATCTATAGGGACACACATAAATATTCAGGAGGTAGTTTTACATTATTTCCCGCTACCAAACCAATACCAGTAGGTTCCCTGTTAGGGTCCACGATCTCTCCAGCCAGGGACTTTTGACTAGGTTTACAGTGCCAGGTATGAAGCTCTTCTGTGAAGTGGGCTCAAACCCAAGCAGAAAATGGTTGGTTATTCCCACAACTGTTGTACCACTATTATACCACCAGGCACACATATTTTAGGAATCTTCTGCTGCAAGCCTGAAACATGAAACTGAGGACCAGCAATCAGTGCTAAATTCAGTCTTTATATAAATTCAAGTAATTAGGCTTTATTTTTCCTTTTTAAAAATAAAAATAAAAGGTGCCAATTCACACAAAGTTTTGCAACAGAACATCGCATAATAACATAGTTGTAATCATCTCTAGCTTGTATTTCATGCCTTAAAGATATATTTATGCAACTGAATCACAGAGAATTGACTGCCTGCCTTCTTACTAGCATGACCTTTTCTCAGGTGTAGCCTTCAAGGCTGTCACACCACATCACACCACATCACACCACACCACACCACATTGTTAGAGTGTAAATTGATAGTCTCAACTGAATTAGCAGAATATGGCCAAGTCTGAGTTTACTCAAGACTCTCTTGGAGATAGTTTCATATTTGTTTGATGTTCCTTTGTCCAGTCAGTAGGGGCCATATTTCGTAAGATAATTTGTGGTCAAAAGGAGAAACAGGACAGAGCAAGGCTGGACTTACCCACTTCTTCAGACAGCAACAGTGTCGGTCCACCAGAAGAATCATGAGGATTTTTATGATCTGCTTGGTGAGTAATGCAATGTCCAGTCCTCGGAAATTTCTCCAGCTGTAGATGTACTCTAGAGGCCTGATTAGGGTGAGTTTATGGGGTGATTTGAATCCCATGCGGCAGTTGCCTCAACCTTGCCTGCTCATTAGATTTGTATAGAGGCACGTTACGCTATCTTTATGCCCAGCTTGTACCCTTGGCCCTTAAAAATGATGATTCGTGTGGTGGATCCCAGATATCAGTAGTTGGTAAAGTTTCCTAGTGATACCAGGACAAAGATAAGATTACTGTATGTTTCACCTCATCAGGAATTCTCTAACATTGGCCATGCATTGTCAGTGATTGTGGTAAGACTGAGCAGTGGATCCTGGTGACCACCCACCCTCCCTAGCAATCTGTGAGCTCATTGGCTCATCTGCTCGTGATTTTTCACTCAAACCAAATAGACTTTCTAAAAAACAGAGGTGATTTTTCTAACTCTGCATTCCATTCACATTTGTAGCTAGAATTCTATTTAAAAAAAAAAAGAGAGAGAGAGCGCTTATCACCCCAGTCTGAAGTTACTCAGCAATACCATCCAGGCAGGCAGGATGGATGCCTGATCTCCTTCCGGGAGTCATTTTACTCAAGAATGAGTCTATCTTCTGTTCTGGGACCACTGAAGGAGATGGCTGCGGAGGCTAATGTTCTCTGAGACACAGGAGGAGTTAGGAATCCCACTAGATTACAAGGTCGGGTCTCAGGAAGAACACCAGAGTCCAGAGAATGTACTTTTGAGGATGTGGTATTAATTATCGAGGAAAGCAGAATCACACAGTGGTCAAAGGCTCAGCTGAGATTACTCGTGACTTTGTTTCGGAGCCAAGGACAGCAGATTTTTGCACCAGTCAGTATTCGGCAGGAGAACAGGTTTTGCCCAGTCTGGCTGTAGGAGTTGGCTCGGTAGGTCCTGAAGGACAGGTGGCTGAGGACACCTTTCAATGATTGACTCAGAAATGGGGCACATGCTTGTCTATACCTACGTCACTGTCTGAGTCCCACAGGATGAAGCACTGAGCTCCAAACAAGCAGTACAGGTGGGGTCATGAACAGGGCTTAGGACACCGTTATGTGTCGTGAAGATGTGTGGGTGCCGTGAGAATGCACACATTGCAGGATCAGACACAGTGATGTCCACTCAGCAGTTTGTCCCAAGACCCTATAGTGGATGAGCTACTGGGCCAGGCATAGATAGCTTTAGTACTAAGATAGCTCAAGCAGCCTGTGGACCGGAGGAAGAGCTTGAGAAACTAACATGTAAAACGAGGTGTGACTTGTGGAGTGGAATGACAGATGAAGAAACTCATTTTTCTGGTTCTGCCAGCGATATCAGGTAAATGGTTTTCCCTACCCCCATGTCTTAGTCCACCTCTGTAATGTAGAGATGAAAGCAACACCATCTCAGAGGATGGTGAGGACCAGATAAGTGTGCACATGTGTGTGTGTGTGTGTGTGTGTGTGTGCATACACAAGCAATTCTAAGAATGGTACTTGGCGCATGCTCAGTGCTATCTAAATGGTGACAAGTGGCAACTGGTGCTTCTTCTGGGAGTAACGTAGACATGCAGACAGTGGGGACACAAAGCAAGGAGGGGACATCACAGTCTGGGATGTGGAGTATGGTCGCAGACCTGAAGAACTGTAGCACGAGAAATGTGTAGCTTTGCTACCTGGAGCAAGTGGGGCCATGTTGCAGTGTTGAGGGACTTCCGGGATTCATGAGCACGTGTGGAATGTTAGTTTAGAGCAGCCAAGGGGGATAAAGAGTCACTTGTGAGAACAGAGAAGTCTTAGTGAGAGGGCTGGGCGGGGGGTGGGGGGTTGTCTTCTCATTCTTGGGGATCCAATGACAGCTTTCTGGACTGTCCAGGGAAATGGTCAAGGATGGCCCCGTGTCACCTGGATAAACCAGAGTCCTCTGGGGGCTGACTGTAACGTTTCTTAAAGGAAGATACACAATTTTATGGAGGTGCAAAAGACATGAATTTTATTCTGTGTACTGATGGAGTCACCCAGGACTGAAGCCAGGGATGGCTGTCTCCTCTCCCCAGCCTTCTGTGTGTCACTCTGTCCTCATCTAGGGTTGGCCACTGCTTCCGGACACCCCTCTGGAAGTGCTCCATGATGAGTCCCTGTGAGCTGAAGAGTCCTAGACCTCCAGGGTCCACACCAAGTCCCCAAAGGAGATTTTGTAAGCCATAAAGAAAGTGGAAGGAAACTGCCTGCCTTTTTCCACTTTGGAGTGGGATTTTACAGACAGGGAGGAGCAGGTTCTCATCCTGGCTATGTCTCTTCTGTGACCCTGGGCATTTTTCCTGACTCCTCAGTTTACCCAGATTCCCAATGGAACATGAGGTGCTGGACCCTCTTGCTGGGGCAATGACCAAGATGGCATGAGAGGCCACAACACCTAGATGAATGTCTACAGAGGTCATGGTCAGCAAATCTGGGTCTGGCTCTCCCGGTAGCATAGAGGACATAAAATCCCATCTTGGCTCCACCCTCCCAGCGTCATCCCCTTCCCTTCTCTGAACCTCTCTGTGGGGTCTGTAAAAAGAGGTCCTTGAATTTGTTTGTCTCCCAGCACTTGATCATCTTCCAGGACTGATAATCCCAAACCCCACAGCTGAGGACAAACTCGCCTTGAGGAAACATAGGGATGAGTGTGTGCTCAGCACATCAGAGCCTCAATGGTGCATCACTGAGTAATGTCCCTTAGCAAGTGCTAATTGAATCTGGGTGTGTGGTTTCAAAGGCCAGGCAATATGACTTGGGTTGAAAACAAAACTTCTTTTTCTTTTCTTTTCTTTTTTTAGGGTTGGAGCTCAGGGGTAGGTGGGAGAGCAAGCATCATAGGCAGCCCCTTCCACTATGCAGTCTGACTTTGCCCGCTTCGTAGGAGAGCCAGAAGGGCATTGGCTTCATTATGTAGTAGGCAGTTTGTAGCTGTCCAGAAGCAAGAAGGAAAGCCCCCGTCTCACAGCTGCTAGGCAAGATTCTGACTTTATTTTAGGTTCAAGCAAATTCAGCCGCCTCCAGGAAACAGGAAGCCAGGCTTTCTTGAGGTCGGGAGAACCCCACAAACACCTTGTTTGGGGACTGGAAATCTTCCCCCCATGCTCTCTGCTCTGTCAACAGAACTTAAGTTATTTAACTTTTCAGAACCCCACTTTCGTCACCTGCGAAGCGGGAGTACTGATTGGAGGCCTCAGAGAGTTCTGACAGAGCTCAACGGGCGTCTGCAAAATTTGTTCTAGCCCTGTCTTGTTGGCTTGCCTCTTCCCTTTGTTGCCATGACAGTTGCTCGGTGCCCTAGTGGAGTCAGGGACTGTTCAGGGATCTCCCGACACTTGCTGCTGAGCTCCGCACGCCTAAGGATCAGGGACTGCTTCAAATCCGGTTGATCCCCCAGTGTGCCTGGCACAGAGTAGGTGTACAATTAAAGCATTCTGAATTAAAAGGAATATGGACTCCAAGAGAAGAAACAGCATGCTTTCTTGCCAGCCGCTCTCACCAGCCTAGCTTCCTGGCTCCTGCCAGTCACCCAGATGCCAGAGAGTGGGTGTGAATGCACAGGCCTGGCTCTTGGGACTGAATATGCCTTGCTGGGCATATTTGTCAGGGACAAAGCTGGGCACAGGGAGGAAGACGGCCTGGCATGGGGCTCATTTTCTGTCTCTTTGGTAGTAGCTCTCAAGGTCACGCTATCCAGCCTGCCAGACCCTACTTAGGCCAAAGTGGCTGTTCTCATTGTCTATAATGGAAGCCTCCAGCGGAACATCACAGTTAATTGGGAAGAAGGGTGAGTCACACAAAAGCATCCAGAAAGGAGCTGGCACTCATCGTGAAAGGACAAAAAGACCAGCCAGAAAGCTGCAAGGCCCAGCTCTGGTATCCAGGGAGCTGCGGGGTACCGAGGGAGGCAGGCAGGGAGTGATGCACCCACCCTGCCCACTAATGAGCCAGGAATCATGTGTGTGGGCGACCAGTCCACAGATGCTGTATTTTGCCTTTTGAGATTTCAAAAACAGGAAATGCACACGGATAATATAGCCGGTTTCTGTACATGCAATTGTGGAGTTCTTATGGCAGTTCTGTGGAGTGAAAGGGAGCCCCGGACTCATCGGTGAAAATGGGGACTCTGGCATGTATGCCATACTCGAGGTCACTGTGGTAGATCTGTGATGCGAAACCAGAGCCATCTGCGCCCAACGCCCATGCCTGGTGCCATTTTTACAACCAGTACAGGAATTGCTTCTGGTATCACTGACACCTGTCACACATCCCAGGTTCCACCTCTTTGGGCATTAGGGGCTCCACTGCCTCACAAACAGAAGCCGAGTTAATATCCAGCATAAACACACATCAGACTCTGCTCAGTGCCCAGTACGAGTGTGAATTCACTGGTCCTTAGGAAGCGCTGCAGGCTGGAGCTATCTCTTTGTTCCCTTTAATGGTGGACAAAGTCTCTGATTTGCCACAGTGTGACAACTGACCCTACAACTAGGCTCTTGTCCCTCATCCTCTCAGCCTCCTGTAAGTAACCCCCTTTGTGCTGTATTTCCCGCCTAGAAGATTTGCTCCATTCTGAGCCAAAGCTGCTACTCTGAAACTTGTCACCATTGATTTTAGTTATGTTCCCGAGGCAAGAAAGTTCCGGTCCCATCAGATGTGACAGAGATTGGTCCCCGTTTCTATCTTCCACTCCACAAGGCTCTTCTTTCTCAGGTCCTGATTTTCCTCTCTCTTTTGATGTTGAAGTGTCTCGAGGTTGGAGTGGGCAGAGAAAGTTGTCAGTATTCCTGACAGTGTTGGAGGGAATGCCCAGCTTGAACAAACTTCATTGGAGGTCGCATCACCTTGTTACTTCTTAGGCCACTTAAACTCTCAGGTCGTCTTCGGCTGGCCGTGGCAAGTCTGAGGCTGGCCGTGGCAAGTCTGAGGCACCTCACCTAGGTTTGCATCAGCTGTAGGCAGAGGGCGCATGCCCCCTGTTGATTTGGATTTCCTCTAATAGTTCCCTCATAGCTGAGGTTGAATGAGAATAGAGACACAGCCCAGCCAAGAGCTGTGGTTCGGCGGCTCTCCCTCAACTTGAGGCCAAGCATGTCTCAGTTTGTAATCCCATCGCCTGGAAGATTGGAGAAGGATTGTGAGTTCAAGGCCAGCTTGGGCTGCAAGCAAGATTCTGTCGAAATGAGCAGGGAAATCAGAGGAGGAGAGAGAGAAAGAAAGATGATTCTTTGAAGGCAGGGTTGGCATTCAGATAAAGCCATCTTATCACCACTCCTCCTGTGTGGGCAGATGTTTTATTCGCATCTCAGGGAAAACTTAATGATCCCTTCCAGCATAGCAAAGAAAGGGACCAAGCAAATTGAGCTCTAAACAAAACAAATTCAGTGTTTACATCCTTTTCCAGGTCCAAATTGCCATGACCACAAAGCTCAGAAAAGCACATTTGGTAAGGACAGAAAGATGTGACATGCCCAGCACAAGCCACGTTTCTTTGCCCCTGGTAGTTGCTGTGTTTTCATGTTTCCCACTCAGAAACAGACTGGTTCTCCCCATGTCTGCTCTAAAACACATTGACGCAAGAGGTCTTCTTGTTGGTGACAAGGGACAGATACGGAAGCACTTGCAGGTTGTGCTTGGGACCCGTTTTCTACTTTGTAAGATGGTAAGTCTCCATCAAGAGCCAAGGACAAGCAGTGATGGCCACAAAGAGAATGAAGCTGCAGCCATCTGGGGTGGCCCTTCCTATTATATACCGTCAGGGTTTCCAGCAGGGAACTCATAAATAATGTGCATACAGGCAGGATGACTGTGGGGGAGGCTGGACCCACTGGACCAGGGCCTGATTTAAAATGATAATAATAATAATAATAACAATAATAGTAATAATGTAGAAAGACCCTTACTCATTCTGGCAGAATAAACCAGTCTCTATCATGTGTTGGATCATGTGGCTGCACTCAGTGGGCTCCACCAGCACAGTCCCTATCCATGGAGAGTCCATGCAAAGCACCCAGTCAGTCACTGACTGGAAGGAGAAACTTAGAAGCTAAGAAGCAGAGCCACTCAGGACAAATGGGAAACCCTCAGAGCTGGTCACGTTCCCTCTGGTTGGAAGTCTGCCTGTTGCCACCTCACATTTGCAAGCAGGTCACGAGACCCTTTTATCACTCCGTGCCTGGTGCGAGGCTCACCAGCACACCGCACACCCTCTGTGGATCTTCCAGATCTTCAACATCGTGCTTGCTCTGAGCTAGCCAGCCTAGGCAACACAAGTTCTCTCTGTGCTGCTGGTGTTCTGGATCTTGTTCCTGCCAGAATGAGGACAAATTCCTCTCCCATAGATGGGCCTACACATGTAGACCCCAGGAGCTTCCAAAGGCTCTTTGACTTTCTAAACACCGACAGCTTCTTAAATCACCCCTGGGGTAAGGAGGGGTGCCACACACCTATAGCCCTAGAATTCAGAAGGTAAGGAGATTTTCAAGTTCAAGGCCCATTTGGGACCCTACCCTGGCTCACCATCAAAGAACTCACTGGCAGGGCTTCCCTCATCATGCCTAAAGCTGTGTTGGCAAAGGCGACTTGGATTTCGATACTGCCTTTGTCCGACTCACTTGGAAGCTGAGGGCACTGTGCTTTCTCCAGTCCTAGAGAGCTGTAGGTTGAAGCTCTCTTTGGTTTGTCTGAAATTCAAGTAGAACCTGTTTTATTCTGCTCTCCCCTCAAGGTGGCAGTCGTACAAGACCTGTCCTCTAAAGTCCCAACCCTGAAGGGCTAGGTATGGGGCGGTGGTGGTGATCTGTGGAGTCCCAGGATTGGATCTCACTGTTTTTGTTCTCTGCCCGCCCCTCAAGAGCCCCATGCACAGACCCACAAGAGCTTCTCACACAGCGCATTATAACGCAGCAGGCGGGGATGCTAGCCTCTTCTGTTTGTCCAACGCCCGCCCACTTTAGTGGAAGTCAATCTCTTGGGGGAGGGCGCTGAGTCACATGACAGGTAGGAGCATGTACCACACTTTGTAGGGACCACTCCTGGTTAGGCATGTGGGAAGAAAGGGGTAAGGAGGCATTAGATGAGAATTTTGGGGGAGATACAATGCTTACCAATAAAGTTAGAGTGCTTTGCTCCTTCAGCTCATGAGCTGTCGCCCTCCTTAGGCTAAGAAAACAGCCTAGAGGCCTGCAGGAGGATTGAGGCTTGCACTGGGGACACCCCCCAGCTCCAGTTGGCACCATTGTCCCTGAAAACTGTGGGAGGTTTGACAAAGGCCCATGCAGGAGCTGTAATCTGCATTTCACTTTACGGATTTATTTATTTTTTCCTTTGTTCACTTCCCTTTGTCTCCCCGGAGTTGCTTTTGATATAAATGCTTCTTTTCAGTATTTTTCAGTAACACTGAAGAGAGGAATTCACTCCTCCAGTCCTTCTAGCTGCATAATTCCTAAGGCTGCAGCTACTCACACCCCCCTCTACCCCCATCCCAACCCCCCACTCCCAGCCTCCAACTCCCCCACCCCAACCCCCTCACCCCCCTCCAGCAGAAGCCACACAAGAGGGGGCTGGAGGCAGAGGGAAGGATGGGGGATTACTACCCCATTCTAAGTGTCTTGCCCATGTTTTCATGTCTGTAGTCAGCTTCAACTCTCAACGTAGTCCTGCAAGTAAGCTTCACTGTTCCTTTGTCTTTTCAGACTAAGAAACTCTACAGAGGCTCAAGGAAGTTAAGTCTGGAGTTCCCCAGGGTACTAAGTGACAGAGCTGACAGTAGACCTCAGGTCCAACCCCTAAGGGACCCCAAGAGGAAAGGCAAATCTGTTTCATCTTTCCAATGAGAGCTGGATCCCTTTTCTTTTCTCACCCCTTGAAGGGTCACTTGTTTTATGTCTGTGGGCTGATCTTTTCTCCAGTATGTAAAAGGACATCCTCAGAGATCAGACATGTCAATGAAGGACAGAGAATTCAAACAGTTGTGACTGGAGTACCTGATCCACCTATATAGACCCCGGTGGTGCCCAGTATCAACATTTGCAGCCGATGGGAAGCCACAGGCTGTCATGAAGTGCTCTAACTAGGCCAGGGACTCAGCTGTAGGAGAGCATTGGCCTGAAAAACACACGCAGGTGGATAAGTGTGGCCAGAGCACAGGCCTCTCTGTGTCTTTCTGCTCACCCAAGAATTCAAGAGATTGAATATATGACAGCTGTCAAATGGCACAAGTCTGGGAAGTCAGAACTGGAGGGCCCAGTGGCATTATCCCATACTGCTCCCTGAGGTTATGTGGGGGAAATACTAGGTCTGTCCGAGTGTCACCGTGGGCTTACCTAGCGAAGTTCAAATCCCCATTCTTAGGAGCCATCCCAGTGCTCAACTCCTCCACACCATTTTTCTCCAGATGGCGGGTTAGTTACATCAGGTTTCATCTTCGAATCTCCAGAGCAGACCACAAACCCATACTTGACTTTCCAGGCAACTCTTCTGTCCATTGAAGTTAAGCCTAGTGGTTAAGTCATGTAAATAAAGCTGTACAGCCCTCTAATTAATTAATTAATTAATTAAACCATACAGCGAGAAGAGGCTGGACTTTTTGCACTTCCTCTGTCTCTATGGAGATTAAGTATAACAGGCCAGGAAGAAAGAACTGCAGTGAGCAAATGAGCTTCCTGGCAATAGCCTGCTGTTTTGCATGGTTACGATGGGTGTACCTTGGAGAGGCATGGCCTCAGGGCCTTTATCTCTGGAATGCTTCTTGCTGCTTATGCGCCTTCCCATGCTTGCCAACTGCTGTATTCTTCATGTCTGGCATGTTGTGACCAACTGGGCATGGGGAGACCCTCACTGCCTATAGTCTGGTGTGCTGGTTTCCTGGGTGACAGCCCACTCATTTGGACAAATTTCCTGCAGATCAATAAGAAGATGAACTTTCATGAAATAATGCTGCTTAGAAGAATTTGTGATTTTGTAATTCCAGATAATGATTTTATAGAATTCCTGATTTGATTCAAGTAATTTTAAGCCCTCCTACAGATTATCAAAAGCTGCATAGCAAGTTCTGTGAGCCTTCTGTGTCATAAGCATGTAAATTATACTAGGAAGAACAGGCTTGGAACAAATGTACGATCTAGGAAAACATTCATTCTAGGTTAGATCCATGCGTGAGATCACAAATCTCAGTGTGCACCATGATTTAAAAAAACGGGCATAAGCATGGACGAGTAGCTAATCTAACTATACAAGACATCAAAAATAAGATGTAAGATAAACCAGCTATTTCTTGGTCTAAAAAAAAACTTGTTAACCCAGGTTGTAAAAAAGCTATTGCTTTGAACTTATAATGAACTTATGGAATGAAAGAAAGACAAAATAGTACTTTGAACTTATAATGAACTTATGGAAGGTACTAAGAGATAGACAAAGAAATGTTTAGTCAGGTTTGAGTCTTAATGGTAAGACATGCAAACAATTATCCTGCTATAACTGTTCAAAACATGTTAATCTATGACAAGAAGAGCTATTGCTTTGAACTTATACTGAATGTATAAAATGAGGTCATTTTTCTTCTGACGTAGAGGAGAAAGCTTTGATTTAGAGGGTATATAAGACTAGGAAAAAGTAAATAGGCATTAGAGCCTTTTGGAGCCTGCTCACTGAAGCTCACTCTTTAGAGTTTGCCCAATCTACCCAATGTATGAATGCGTATATGTCTGTCTGTCTGCATGTTTTTATGTATGTATGTATGTGTATATGTATGTGTGAAGTTGTTGAGGATTGTTCGAACTTGTTTGTTGGAGCCTGCTTTGCTCCATCCATCCCAGTATGTATATGTATATGTGTATGTGTGTAAAGTTGTTGGGGCTTTGCTCCAACCTTCCACCAAATAAAGTTGTTGGATCTTCCTCAAGCCATCTCATCAGAACCCTGCTCCATCACCATCTACCAAATATCTGTCTGTCTGCATGTATATATGTATTATGTACGTATGTGTATGTGTGTGTATGAAGTTGTTAGATCTTGCCTTGCTCCATATACCCAGTATATGTGTGTATATATGTATACATAAGGTAGTTGGAGCTTTGCTCCATCCACCTAATGTGTAAATGTGTATATGTCTACATTTCTATATGATTGTCTGTCTGTCTGTATGTATATGTATGTATATGTGTGAAGTTGTTGAACCTGCATTGTTTCATCCATCAAGTGTGTGTGTGTGTGTGTGTGTGTGTGTGTGTGTGTGCACACGCGCGCACAAATATGTGAGTCTTCCCTCTTTTTTCTTTCTCACCGGCCCCAGATAATTAAGTTTTGTACCCTCAGAGAAAAGTCTGTTGAGTGATTAATTGCCAGCTCTACTCACACCTTCCCAGTCTTCCCCGACCTTCAACATACAAGAGTAAAGACAAAATAGTCTATGCATTCCCATTTAACACAGTTTCTACTGCTGCCACTGAACTGTTGTATGTCACCTGCCTAGAAACCTGAAGTTTGTCCTTCAACTCTGTCTTCTTTATAATAAAATGCCATAAGCATGTAAGAGCTGTGCCCTAGGTATAGGTCTGACTAACTGTCTAACTCTGGAACAATAAGAGATAATGGAAAACAGACCTTATGATTCATTAGGAGTGATGACCAACAAGGATAGATTGTTAGAGGTCATGAAGGGTGAGGCAGATTCTTCAGTTCCAAAATCAAAGAGATTCTTAACCCATAGATGTTTCAGGAAATGGGGAATTCCATACCATGTGACACAGTCTAAGATGTGTGCATGCCAAAGTCACAGAGGCAGGCACCAGGTAGGATGATAAAGATATCCTACAGCTGGATGTGGAGCAAGGAGCTGTAAAGCCCAGGATTTTATTACCCACTGTCCAGTTGGGCATGGGTGAGCATCTGTAATGGCACTGTTCACTTGTGAGGACAGTTGCTTGATGTGAGTGTCTTAGTTAAGGTAATGTTCTGTGGTGCTTTGAATGTGAAATGTGCATAGGATCATATGTTAGAACACTGGGTCCTTAGCTGGTGTCTTCAGGAAGTCAGGGAACCTTTGGAAGGCAGATCCTTGCTGGAAGAAATAGGTCACTAGGAAGAGCATAGCTAGAGAGGTTTCTGTTTTCTCAGATGCCACATCTTCCAATCTATCCAAGATGGATTGTGTTCCTGATGGAACCATGGACCAAAATAAACTCTTCCATGAGTGTCTTTTGTCAGAGTGTTTTAGCACAGCAACAGAAATGAAACCAACTCTAGTCTCCTAACCCTGTCTTACCATTTGATACCTGATAGTCATGTGTAAACATTAGCTAAATCAGCACCCTCGTTTGGAAATGCTCAGAGAGCATAGAGAGAAAAGACAATAAGAAATCCTGAGGTCTTCCCAGATGAACGTGGGAATAGACCTTAGTGGGATGGAGGAAGTCAACCAGCCACAGAACTGAACTGACTTTAGACACACAATAGAGGCCTTATGACTTTAAAAGTCATAGAATTTGAGAGCTTATTGTATAAAACAACAGAGAAGAAATTAAAGCTTCCTTTTGAGGAATGTAGTAATGGCTTCCTGAAAGGATATACTTGACTTAAAGCAATGTTTTAATGCTGGATGATTAGCCAGTTCTTTAGTTTTCTAAGAGACAGCCATTACCACCATTGGGAGAGGCAGCTGTGACCATGGAGCTTAGGACAGAAGAAGGTCATGAATGATGCTAGTGGATGTTCACAGGTTAAAGTAAGTCAGTGAAGTCTACAGCTGACATCACAGGGCAAAGACACACACTTGCTTTTATCTGAGGCTGAACTCCATATGTCTCTAAATCTACAGCTCCAAGTCTGACTGGAGCAGTGCCCACAAAAAGCCTGCTACTACAAAGTGTTTTACATTACACAGCAGCATTACCATTTACTCTACCATTTTCAACTCCCTGCCTTGAAAGTAACATTATTTTATACTCAAAAGATATGAAATTTATTTTATATGTAAATTTTCTTTTCAATGGCGAAAAATACAACTTGGTACAGGAGGGGGTATGTACGTATCTAATTATGGAAAGCATCAAGAAAACAGTCCTGTTTTATTACTTTCTCAGGTAGCCATGGCTTTTACCTCAGATGTTCATTTTAAATTTGATGGGCCTGAGGTTTTCCTCTTTATCAAAGTATGTCTCTCTTTAGGTCCAGACTAGATCAGTCCTACATTCCAGCTGCACTGGCAGATATGTGTATAATTTAATCTTTCTGTTGAATGTCATTTTGGTGTAGTGAAAATTTTGTAATTTTGGTTTCTTTTAAAAACACGAAAAATTTGTGGGAATATGCTTTGTTTTAATCTCAGTTGTGGGGCTATGGGGCTGCTTCACAGAAGATGACTATGATTTGCCTCGTGCTCTAGCAGGGAAGTAATTTTGCCAACTGCAGATAGTTTCTGCAAGTGTGTGAATTCTGGAACTTTTCAGAGGATATACAAATGCTATATACTCAACAGGGGTTGCTGGCTGGCTGGTTGGTTGGTTGTTGTTGGTCATAGTTTATTAAGTAGTTGTGTGAAGAGAAGAAACAAGAAGAAAAAATTATATGTCCTAAAGGCAAAGATCAAACTTGCCCTAAGGAATTAGATGCCCCTAATGAGCAGGATAACAACATCCTCTTTCCTCTCTATCCTTTTTTCTCTTCTACCTAGTTTTAGGAGGTTAGAGGGGAAAAGAAAAAAGTGGAGAAGGGTGGAGGAAAAAGGAAACCACAAATAGCAAATGCAGGCTACCTTTTGGTCCTTTTTTATTTTCATAATTTCTTTGAGTCGTCCATATTTTCTTGAGGTTTGCTAAACTTCCTTAAAACAATTTTTAAAACTTCTTTGTCAGACTGTACTTCTCTGTTTCTTTAGGTTACTGGTACTTTGCTTGGTGCTGGTTGCTCCCATAATTGCATCAACTTGAATTAAGGACTTAATTCCAGTCTTTCCAGATTGACGTTGCCTGAGAAAGCTCTCCAGCAGTGTGAGAGCGTTGATTGTCAATCCAGCCAGATCAGATCTGGAGGTACATAGAAAACAAGTCTATCCTGTGAGAGATAATTTAGCCTCTGGAAACGCCTGACAGGATTATTTTGGGTAGGCTAATTAAGATGGAAAGGCTCACACTAGAAGCAGTAACACTATTTTCCTGGACTTTGGTCCAGGTCTGTATAAAAAGGGGAAAGTTTTGTGAATGTGATGATCATCTGCTTCAGTCGTCTGCCACCTTGACCTCTCTGCCTCAGTGAGATACTATACTCATGAACTGTGACTGCTTGTAAACTCTTCCTCCCTTGAGTTGTTTTTATAGGGTATTTTATCATTAGCAACAGAGAAAGAAAGACAACCAATCTTTTCATGCTGGGATTTTGGGCTGGTTGTCTTCCATGAGGCCTGTGCAGAACTGGCCCCACCCCTTACCTGGGCTTCATGGGAGAGACAGCCCAGGGGGTATGAGAGCAGGAGAGCTGACCCAGCCCCTAGCCAGCTATGCAACTTGGGAGAGCTGGCCCCCCACATAGCCCAGGAAGCATAGCAGAGCTGGCCCTGGTTATAGAAGTTGCAGGTGAGCTGGCACAAGGGTCTGAGCATGGGAAAGCTGGCCCTATTGCTCATCTCTTGTACAGTGGATTGAGGAGTGATACCCTCCCCCCACCTTACCCCTTACCACCTACAGCAGATAGGAGACCTGGTCCTAAGGTTATGAGAGCAGGAGAGCTGTCCCTGCCCTTCTCCTACTGCAGTATTTGGGAGAACAGGCCTTTCATGTTGTCTGGGCAGCACAGTAGAGCTGACTCTGTTGACGTGGGTGCCCTTCTCCCCTCCCTCATCCCTAGCTACCTATGGCAGGAGAGAGAGCTGGCCCCAGGATCCTAGATTAGGAGAACTGGCCCTGTCCCTCACCAGCTGCAACACATAGGGAGAATGGGCCCTGCACCCTGCCCTAGGCAGCATGATAGAACTGGCTCTGGTTGCAGGGGTTGTGGCTTAGCCATCCCTGAGGGCATGGGAGCAGGAAAGATGGCCCCTCCCTGCTACAGTACTTGGGAGAGTAGGCCCTGAACCCAGCCTGGGCCACATAGTAGAGATGTCCCTGATGGCATAGGTGCAGATGAGCCAGCCCCGGGGCATGAGAGTGAGAGAGCTAGCTCTGCCCAATGCTGACTGTGGCATTGGATAAGTAGGCTAGGAGAGCTCACTCCAGTGATATGAGGGTGGTGTGGGAGCAGGACAGCTGGCAGGCACATCGGTTTAGACAGATACTTCTCAGGCCCCAGATCCAGGGCTTTGAGTTGGCCCATCCCAACATCTACCCCATTGATGAATTGCTGGGGTATGTGAGGGCCTAGTCCCATAGATCAAAACTACAGGATCTCCATGACACAGGGCAACAACCGGATGTCTGAAAGGAGTCCCAGTGAGGTTCCAGTACTGATAGAGTAGCAGAAGCCAGAGACCTCGTACCAGACCAACGAGTCATGGCAATGAACATTGGCAAGCAAAGAGGTGTGGACAAAAGGGTATACTGTGGGGCACACTGAAATACTACAGCTTCCACAGTGAGATTCCGCCCACCCCCCCAATTTGGGAAGAGATAGTAAGGGTGGAGGGTGGGTACAAGGGGTGAGGGAGGTGAGTGGGATTTGAGGTACATGATGTGAAATTCACAAAGAACCAATAAAAAAAATTTAAAAAGCATTGGGATCATTTTACCCAGCAACCCATTTGTGTCTCCTCTCATCAGTGCTGTCTTAGTCACTGTTCTATTGCTGTGAGGAGACACCATGACCACAGCAACTCCTATAAGGGAAAACATTTGATTCGGGTTGGCTTACAGTTTTAGAGGTTTAGTTCATTATTATCCTGGTGGGGAGCATGGTGGCCCACAGGTCGACACTGCACTAGAGAAGTAGCTGAGGAGTCTACATCCAGATCTGTGGGCCCCGGGGTGAGGTGGAGGGAGAGAGGGGGAGAGAGAGAAGAGAAGAGAAGAGAAGAGAAGAGAAGAGAAGAGAAGAGAAGAGA
>OU015745.1:77092814-77121387 GCA_907169655.1 Acomys percivali | reverse complement strand
TGTCAGAAGTGGGAGAAAAATGAAAGAAAACAGGTCACCACTCCTCGCTTTCCAAGTTGCTCTTCAGTGAGGAAAGGGGAAAGCAAACTCCAGAGCTGCCTCTGAAGTACATTAAGATGGTTCCTTGGGCTCCATCACATGCAATCCGGGCTTCCCGGAAAGGACCATTTATTTTTGTAACCAGCTCACTGGAGCCCCTTTAGCAGGGGTGAGTGTGTGGCTTACATGGAAAGGTGGCCTGAAAGATTGCATCCTCTTGTCTCAGTGTTCTTTGTACAGTTCCTGTGGGTAAGTTAAGGGAACTCCCTGGTGGCACCAGGAGAGACAGTGATAAATTTTGTTTCATAAGAAAATTCCTGAGTGTAAGATCCACACTGTATAGATGAGAAAACCAAGGCCTGAAAAGGAGACTTGCGGACGTGCGATGACATTCTGCCATCTCAGGGCAGATTGATCTGGTAAAATTTTCTCCTCAGAGATGCTTTTGAGCTGAGAGTGAAGATGGTGCACTGCTCTCCAGGGCTTAGCTGCAGGCTTTTCTATAAAAGGGACAGTGCCTCAGTGTCTTTCTCCTGCTGTGTTTGGCATGGTTTTGGATGCCAGTACTTAACCCTTTGCTTCCTCCCCTGAGGGCCTGCATCGTGGGCTTGAGAAAAGCTGCCATAAAGAGGGCTCAGAAGGGCAGGAGGGGCCATGCCAGAGGAGAAGGAGCCAGAGGGGTAACTAGGCAGTGGGTGAAGAAACTTCTTACAGGGCTTCCCCGACACCAGCCACACTTTTGAAAGGTTTTCCTTATTTGTCTATGAAGGGGATTTCGACTCATTCAAGACAGATTCAACCAGTTGCTAAGGCGATAGTGTAGTCATCGCTGCCATGGAAATCCTTTCAGTGGCATAATATAAATATTTTCTTTTAAGAATAAGACGGGGAGTTGAGTGGGTGATAAGTTATTTTCTAATGCCCACAGGTAGTGGATGCAGCCTCCAAATGGATGGAGAGAGGATAGGACCAAATTAGCTCACATTCTATAGAGTTCAGAGAACAGGCTGTTTTTATTTATTTGTTTTAGATACAAAAGTCAAAAAAAAAAATGTGAGGAGGCAAAAAATACCAACCAAAATAGTCCATAGTTGTGCAGTAGAGAGAAAGAATGTCCTGTTTTCTCTCATTTCTCTCATGGATTGTCTGTAAGATGGAATCCTTCAGACAGATGGAAAAGCATAGAGTTTCCAAGTTATGTTCCTCCTTTTTCCTTCCTCTTCCTCCTTCTCTTTATCCTTCAGAATCTTTTCAGATAAAAGTACGGCGCTTTCCAAGATGCCAAAAATGTTACAGAGTTCCAGGAGCAGTGGGAAAAGCAATGCCTAGGAAGAGGCTTTTTCTTGTCTCCCTTGTGGTTTCAGAGGTGGGAGGAAGCCACAGAGAGGCACCTCACAGTTGCTAAGCTAGCACATCGACTGGGTGGCACAGGCCTATTATCGCTGCGCTCACTGGGCATCCTCACGAGATTTCTCCATCATTTAGGTGAGGGAGACAGAAGTTCAGTGATACCCACCAAAATGTCTCCTGACACTGAGACTCGCCGGCTTCCTGGTTTCTGCTCCCAAGGAGGATGAGTGGTGTTCAGGAGGGCACAGGAGAGATAGGAAGACATATAGGACGTAATGGCTCACTTTAAATGCCAGCTTGTCGTAACTTACAGTCACCTAGGAGGAAAGTAAGGAAGAAATGTATCTAGATCAGGTCGGCCTGTGGACATGTCTTGATTGTTATTTGGCCAATCGTGGGTAGCATAATTCCAGGCATGGGATCTGGAAATAAGAGAGGAGAGAGCAAGCAAGCAAGGATCCAAGACTTTACTCTCTCCCTGCTCTTGACTATAGATGTGATACTTTAAGTATTTGACTTCTTCACAATAACAGACTACAGCATGGGATTATAAATCAAATGTATTTTTTTTCTCTCTTAAGTTGCTTTGCGTCAGGGTGTTTGTCACAGCAACTGGAAGAGAAACTAGGACTGGGAATAGCAACAGCAAAGCAGCATGAGTGAGGTCTAGTGTTCTGTTAGGAAGTTGTCTGTAGTTAACAAGAATTCGCTGTAGGGGGCCAGACAAGATGGCTCAGTGAGTAAAGGCACTTGCCGCCAAGCCTGAGGACCTGAGTTCAATCCCTGGAACCTACTTGGTGCAAGGCAAGAGCTGGCATGTGCAAGTTGTCCTCTGACCTCTTCACACACTCTGTGTCACACATGTACAAACCACCACTCCCACTGCATGCCCACAAACACAATAAATAAATGTAAAAGCTTAAAAGAATTTAGTGTACATTCCAAATCAGCTGGAAAGAGGATTCCAAGTGCCATCAATATACGAGGATGATAAATACTAGATGTGATAGTTCTGTCAGCTCCTAAGTCACCACTCATGGTCACATGAACTAAAATATCAGTCTTGGCTCACGAGTATGTACGGTTACTATGTGCCAAGTTAAAAAGAAGTTGGTTCCAAGTCTAATTTTGTCATCCCGCGAGCCCAGTGTGGAGCAGTATGCACCCTGGAGGACACGGTCACCGCTCTGTTGCCACCGTAGCCTCTAGAACATCTATGTCAACACTTCCGCCTACTTTTCCTGCTATGAGAATTTTGCTGGCCCAGAGCATCTAATGAAATAGTTTCACAGAAGGAACGGGCAGGCTGCGTGATGACCGGACCTGGAAGCAGCGAGGAGCAGCGAGCCATCATTTGCTCTTGAAAGGTTTTCCTAGGCTCCTTGGAGGAAGGGAGTAACAGTGCTCTCCCCTTCCGGTACCATTTGGCACTGAGCTGGCCCTACCAAGATGCAAATAGCCCTGAGAGATCAAGAAGGGCCCTGTTTGTTCCTCTTCATCTACATGCTCCAGGGGCTGGCCCGAGAGCTCCGGATCACGTAAGGAGCGTTAGAAGCTTCCGCTCCTCAGGGTCCTTGGTCTGTAAAGGCAGAACAGCACTAAGGAATGGCAAGCAGACAATAAGCAAATTTGGGAAATGGGTTCAGGAATGCAAGGCTTGGACTGCAGTTCTATAGACTTCCAGTGCCGGCCTTACTTTTTTTTTTTTTTTTTTTTTTGGCTGTTTATTTAATTTTATTTTTTTATTGTTATTTTTTTTATTTTTTATTTTACTTATTTTATTAATTTATTCTTGTTACATCTCTATGGTTATCCCTACCCAGATCTAGCCAATGGACAGGACAGTCTCCACACTTGAGTGGAGAGTGGGATATGACTTTCTCATGTACTCTGGTGCCTCACATTTGACTATGGCCCCTGGAGGGGGAGACCTGGTGGCACTCAGAGGAAGAACAGCAGGTCACGGAGAAGAGACTTGATACCCTATGAGCATATACAGGGGGAGGTAATCCCTCTCAGGAACAGTCATAGGGGAGCGGCCTTACTTTTTATTTTGAGACAAGGTCAGGAGGTTGCCGGGCTGGACTAACCCTGGTCTAGTTTACATGGGCCTTTGGCTTGTGGTCCTCCTGTCTCAGCCTCCTGAGTAGCTAGGGTGACAGGCCTAGTCTCTACACTTAGCTCTGAGGGCTATCCTTTTGTTTTGTTTTAAGTGCAGCCCTAGCTATCTCACCTCCTGGCTTCTACTCTCTGTAATCCCCATTAACCGACACCCCCGCCCCTGCCCGCCCCCCACCCCCCATCCCCCACCCCCACGATCACCATCATGTCTCTACCACCGTGGCTAGAAACACAGGAAGTGGGAGAAGACAAGACCTTAAGAAGCACATCCGAGAAACATCGTCAGCCTTTCGCTGCAAATCTAATTCCTTTTATTAACTTAGTCTCTGATGGTTTGTTCCTTTCTGCTCATCTGTCATCTGCTTTCCCAAAATTTCTAAAGGAGACTTTACTTTTTTTTTTTCATGTGTATGAGCGTTTTGCCTACATGCATGTTATGTGCACCGTGTGCATGCCCGGTGGAGGGCAGAAATTAGAATCAGATCCCTCGGAGCTGCAGTTATAGATGGTTGTGAGCCATCGTGTGGGTGCTGGGAATTGAACCCAGGTCCTCTACAATGGCAGCCAGTGCTCTTAACCACCGAGCCATCTCTCCAGTCCATTTCCCAGATTTTAATTATCTGTTTGGTCAACTAATTGCCATGAATATCAATGCGTTTGTATGTATGTATGTGTGTGTGTATGTATGTATGCATGCATGTATGTATGTATGTATGTATGTATGTATATTTCTCCTGGGTCTTCTGTCCCAGGATAAAAAGATTCCAAGGAGAGGGAGGGGTTTGGGAGTAGGACAATATATAGGTTTTTCACTTAAAAGATGAAGCAACTCGGCAGGCAAAGGGTCACTACTAGCCATCTCTTTTTCACTTCAGCCGAACCACAGTGCCCTACTTTTAAGCCTAATCTAAATAGTGTAGCTGACACATGAGAAATCCTGTTCAGTTGCAGACAAAGGCCAACTCCAAGCAAACAGTGATCTCACAAAGCCTACTGAATTCTCTGACCACAATAATAGTGATGCTTTCTGACATGTTTTGAATGCCTGCTTGTACACCATGGGAAGCCTATGTTACCTTGTGTTTTGTTCATAGACTTTTAGCAAGTCAGTCTCAAATTTTAATAGTGGTTGTTGTAGCTTCCTTCCTGTTACCGTGATAAAAATCCTTGGGCAAAAAGGTGAAGCAGATGAGGAGTGAGTGTACTAGGTTTACACACTGGAAACGGAAACCACAGCGTAACACTGCTTGCTGGCTCCCTCTGAGGCCCATGCTTATCTGGCTTTCTTTTACAACCCAAGGCTATCTGCATAAGGAATGGTGCTGCCCACAGTGGGCTGGTTCCTCCTAAATCAATTAATCATCAATATAATTCTTCACAGACATACCCATAGGGCAATCTGCTCTGGAAAATTCTTTGAGACTTCCTCCTCAGGTTGTCCTGTTGGCAAGTAAAGCTAACGAGGACATTAGCTTCCTGAATTAGTAATTTTTTAAAAACCAAAATGACACACATTCAAGCTTGAAAGCCGAATGACCCTAAAATGCCCATGTTGACAATACCTATCTTCTCACATCTTTAACTTCCTGTTCTTCACTCCTGTTCCTTAGAGATAATGACCCTCACTCCTTACCTAGCTCTTCTGGACTTGATCTCCAATTCTTCTTTAACTCCCAACCTGTTATTGTCAGCCATTATTTATTTCTTCTGTGGTAGACAAGGGTTTAGCACTCCTATATCAATGTTCCATCTTACCCCCCCCCCCCGACCCCTGAAGCTCCCAGACAGGATTATATCACAGCATGTAGTTAAATTAACACTGCATTTCATCTTCACTTTTCAATCAAGCTTATGTTTCATTTCTTATGTAAACATTGCAGTTTCCAAAGGTTTCTGCTTTTACTTTTTTTTTTTTTTTTTTTTTTTTTTACATTTCTCTACTATTTTGTTCCCCAAATGCTCCATTGCCTCATCTTTTGTATGGCTCCAGGAATTGACCTGAAGGGTAGTAAGTGAATGGAAAAAAAAAAAAAAAAGATAAACAACGGACACACAGACTCAGCAAGTCTGGGATTGGGTGGTCTGGATTCTCAAGTGGAGAAGCCAGGACTGTGGAAGCTCAGCATGATTATTAAATATAGTTGAATAGGGAGGCCGGGTTATTACATACAGCTGAACAAGGATGTAGGGCCACTGCAGGCAGCCAAGCAGGAGGTGGGCTTAACTCATCTCAGAGGAGCAGTCTCTGTGAGGAGCAGTCTTCAGGCTGAGAGCCTATGAGTAGAGAAAGCTATAGTGAATGTTTCTGCACACCATCAACATTCAACGTGGACCTGAGGAAGGCTTTGCCAACTTGTTGATGGCAAAAGAGGAGGACTTGTCACTCTCATGGGGTCCCTGGCATGCTTATGCCCAGGTCAACAACATACATATTTGCTCAGGGGCTCGCTCACTTAAGGTTTCCTCTGCTCTCCCTACACTCCACAACCCATTATCCCTAACTCATTCTAACCAACCAATTAGATTTCTCATAGGCTTAACCACATTTATTTTTTTCCTGGGAATTCTTTATTTTATTATTGGTTCATCTCAAAATACCATTCTCTTGTGTTATGAAGCAATATAATTTCTTATGCTTCCTATACTGTTTATTTTCTCTACTCCTTCTTTCTGGATATTTTCTCTCTCTTATGCTGGAAACTGTCTTCCCCCAGCATGTTGCTGGCTAGGTACAGTGCAGGGCTACTGGGAATCACTGTACTGTATGCATAGAACTATCACGTGATTGGCCGTACTACTTTAGGATTCCCAAGCTGTAAGCCACTATTTGATCAGTTTCTCAGAAATTACTATTTCATCTTTTGAGAAATTTCTGTTCGGTTCTACACTCAATTTTTAAGGTGGGTTGTTTGTTTTCTTGATGTTTAGTTTTTTTGGAGTTTTTGAGGGGGGTTGGTTTTTTGTTTGTTTTAGTTCTTTGCATAACTTAGATACTTAGTTTGAGTAAAAATGGACCCCATAGGCCCATAGGAAGTAGCACTGCCAAGAGATGTGGCCTTGTTGGAGTAGGTGTGGCCTTGTTGGAGTAGGTGTGGCCTTGTTGGAGTAGGTGTGGCCTTGTTGGAGTAGGTGTGGTCTTGTTGGAGTAGGTGTGGCCTTGCTGGAGTAGGTGTGGTCTTGTTGGAGTAGGTGTGGTCTTGTTGGAGTAGGTGTGGCCTTGTTGGAGTAGGTGTGGTCTTGTTGGAGTAGGTGTGGCCTTGTTGGAGTAGGTGTGGCCTTGTTGGAGTAGGTGTGGTCTTGTTGGAGGACATATGCCACTAGGAATTGGACTTCGAGGTCTCAGAAGTTCAAGCCAGGCCTAGCAGCTCACAGTTCATTTCTGCTGGCTATGGATCAAGATGTAGAACTCTCAGCTCCTTCTCCAGCACCCTGTCTGCCTGTGTTCTGCCATGCTTCCTGCCATGATGATAATGGACTACACCCCTGAAACTGTAAGGCAGCCCCAGTTAAATGTTTTCCTTATAAGAGTTGCCATGATCATGGAGCCTCTTCACAGCAATAGAAACCGTAACTACTGTCTTAGTGTTCTTTTGCTGTGAAGAGACACCATGACCATGGCAATTCTTATCAAAGGAAGCACTTAATTGGGGCTGGCTTGCACTTTCAGAGGTTTAGTCCATAATTGTCGTGGGGTAGGGGTAGGGGTAGCATGGTGGCACACGCAGACAAACACGGCACTGGAGAAGCAGCTGGCAGGTCTACATCTGGATCCACAGGCGGTGGGAAGAGAGAGAGAGAGACTGGACCTGGCTTAAGCTTCTGAAAATATCACACACTTTCTCCAACTAGGCCACACCTCCTAATCTTTTCAAATAGTGCTACTTCCTGATGGCCAAGCATTTAGATACATGGGCCTATGAAGACCAATGCACCACATTCTACTTCCTGACCCCCATAGACTTACAGTCATATCATGATGCAAAGTGCATTTAGTCTGATTTTCAAAGCCCCCATCCATAGTCTATCATAATCGCAACAGTGTCTAAAACTCCAAAGTTCAAAATCTCTTCTGAGACTCATGGCAGTCTCCTAAACTGTAACCCCCTGCAAAGTCAAAACTCACAAAGTAGATCGCATATTTCCAACATAGAATGGCACAGGGTATACATTACCATTCCAAAATGGAGGAAATGGAGCAGAGTGAGGAAACACTAGACCAAAGCACAACCAAAAGCCAGCTGGGCAAGCTCTACACTGCATCTCCATGTCTGATGTCAAAGCGCTCTTCAGAGCTGCGACTCCTCTCAGCTTTGGTGACTATACCACACTCTTCTCTTTTGGGCTGGTTCCACTTCCTGTTAGCTTGCCTTGGCAGGCATCCCACGACCCCAGCACTTCCAAAATCTTGGGGTTTCTAACACAATGCAGGCTTCCCCTTTACAGGTTAACACAATGGCTTCTCTGGGCCTCCACTCAGGGACACCCCTGACACATGCTGGGCCCCAGTTGCTTCCATTAGCCTTGGAGGGTGATTCCAAAACCGTTTTTTCTTGTATCCTTGACTCTAAAGCCAGAAGCACGTGGTTACAGCTGCCAAGTTCCATTGCTTGATGGTACCAGAAAGTGGCCTCTCCTTCAACTACACCTGCATCACACCCACTTTCTCTTGTGGGTGGTTTCCTTCACTGCATAAGCTTTCCTTTCATTCCTTTTTTCTAAACAGGAAGCTTCACTGCATGTGGTCTTTCCCTGAGGTCAACAGTCCCTTTATCCCACTTAGCATCAGGCTTTTCTGTTGCCCTTAGCTTAAAGATATGGCCTAATAGAGTTGATTACTAGGCTTATAATTATTACGGCAGTATTACTTAACCTGCTCTCACAATCCATAAAGACACAGACACCTGAAATAGTTTAGAATAGCCTTATCACCTGGGGCCTGGCAAGCATCACCTCCTAAGCTACCTTCTGTTATCTCCCAGCCTCCATCCCAGGCCATCTGCTTCTAATAGTTTCTATTTGGGCTTCCTCCCATCTGTAATCACAACATGCTTGCTAAGGTTGTTCATCGGGCCGTTTCTTTCTTTGTGGGATTTAAGAGCTCCTCCCCTTTGCCCATGTGGCTCTTTCCTACCCCATGGCGATTCTCCTCCTCCTTCTTCCTCCAGTTCATCTGCTTCTCCTTCCCGAGATCCTCCTCTCCTCAAAGCCCTGGAACCTTCGCTCCACCCCTTCCTTCTGCCTTACCCAGGTGTAGGACTTCTACTTAGCCAATCAGGGAGGCAAAGTTACAAAGAAATACTTGGAGTGTGTGAGAATGTATTTGTCAGGGCAGCAACTAGATCTTGGGAGCCAATAATTAGTATCACAGTACACCGCACCGACCAACCTCCAACACTTGTCTTTAAACGTTTTGTCTCCTCAAAGGCTGGACTCGGCTCGGTGACGCTGCCTGGGGCTCCCTTTCTCCTCAAACTGTGAATTTTTGTGCTTTTCCTTGCTTAGCTTGCTCCTTTTCATTATAGATCTGCATGAGAGGGACCACTAACACCACAGGTTAGACTCAGTAGTAGGCTGTCTTGAAGTCACTTCTCTGCCAACGCCATTAAGTCAAAACTCTTCAATTTAGTCTCAAGAAGAATTTTTGGACAAGGACAGAAAGCAGCCACATTCTTGACAAAACATCAGAAGAATGGTGTCTGGGTCACTTATGAATATGCTTCTCCTCTGAAGCCTCTTGAGCCAGGACATCATTATCTACATACACTGTTCTTAGCACCACTGTCTTCCACGCTCCTACTGGTATGGCCCATTAAGCCCCACTTAAGGCACTCAACTGCTTTCTTCTTTCTTTCCTTCCTTCTTTCCTTCTTTTTTTCTGAGACAGGGTTTCCCTTTGTAGCCTTGGCTGTCCTGGATTCACTTTGTAAACCAGGCTGGCCTTGAATTCACAGAGCCCTGTCTGCCTCCGCCTCCCGAGTGCTGGGATTACAGGCGTGGGTCACTGTGCCTGGCTCAACTCCTTTCTTACTCCTAAATCCCAAAGTCCACACTCACCACAAATATCATGATCCAGCTTCTCACAGCAATACCCAGCTCCCTGGCACCGACTACTGTCCTGGTCAGTGTTCTCTTGTGAAGGGACACCATGACCACAACAACTCTTATAAAGGAAAGCATCTAATTTGGGCTCACAGTTTCAGGGGTTTTGTCCATTATTGTCATCGCCAGAAGTATGGCAGCATGCAGGTAGACAGGCACGGTGCTGGAGAAGTCGCTGAGAGAATTCTCCACCCAGAGCTGCATGCATTAGGAAGAGAGCCATCTGACCTAGCTTAGACATTTGAAACCCCAAAGCCCACTTCCACTTCCTCCCAAGGCTGTAACTCCTAATCCTTTCAAATAGTGATACTCCCTGGTGTCCAAGCATTCAAATACATGAGCCTATGGGGGTATTCTTATTCAACCCACCACAATGGTTTCCTGTCAGATCTATAGCTGATACAGGGCTTAATTTTGTTCTCTTGTTCTGTGGGCTGCCTGCGGCTTCACTTTACCTAGGTTTCCTCTCCTTGCTCTAGACCCACAAATTTTTTTTTTAAATTTTTATTTTTAATTAATTTATTCTTGTTACATCTCTATGGTTATCCCATCCCTTGTATCCTCCCATTCTCCCCTCCCTCCCATTTTCCCCTTATTCCCCTCCCCTATGACTGTTCCTCAGAGGGATTACCTCCCTCTGTATATGCTCATAGGGTATCAAGTCTCTTCTCAGTGACCTGCTGTCCTTCCTCTGAGTGCCACTAGGTCTCCCCCGCCAGGGGACATAGTCAGATGTGAGGCACCAGAGTACTTGAGAAAGTCAAATCCCTCTCTCCACTCAAGTGTGGAGACTGTCTTGTCCATGGGCTAGATAAGGGTAGGGGTTTAATTTTTTCCGCCTGTATTGTCCTTGGCTAGGGCCTTAGTTTGAGCGGGACCCCATGACCCAAATCTGCCTATCATAATGTTCTACTTGTAGGTTTCTAGAACCCACTGGATCCTTCTACATTGCTATTCACCCATTGTTCTCTCATCTAGAGTCCCAATAGGATGTCCTCCCCTCGGTCCCAGTTTCCTGGTAAGGGAAGGCTTTCATGGGACATGTCCATTGGGCTAGTATGCAGATATAAGTGAGTATATACCATTTGAGTCTTTCTGCTTCTGGGTTAACTCACTCATTATGATCATCTCTAGCTCAATCCATTTATCCACAAATTTCGGGAATTCCTTGTTTTTAATAGCTGAGTAGTATTCCATAGTGTATATGTACCACAGTTTCTTTATCCATTCTTCTACTGAGGGACATTTAGGCTGTTTCCATGATCTGGCTATTATGAATAAGGCTGCTATGAACATGGTTGAGCAAATTTTCTTGCTGTGTGCTGGTGCATCTTCTGGGTATATTCCAAGGAGTGGAATAGCTGGTAGACCCACAAATTGTAGGTTCAATCTTTTTAAATAGTGTCCCAGATTTCCTGGACATTCTACTCCCGGAAGTTTTCAGATTTAACCCTTTCTTTGACTGAGTGATCCATTTCCTCCACCTTGTCTCTGAGAGTTGATAGCTGATGTTTGACCATGTCATCTACTTGATCTAATCTACTGTGAGACTCGGCTCTGGGCTTACTGCTTGGTTTCCTGGGTTTTCGTTTTGAGTTTACACCACTGTGGCTTTCCATCAGAGATTCCATCTGTTAAGTTCCGTGTTAATATCTTGAGTTGTCTTTATCATCTCACTATGCTGTTTGTGTGTCTGCATCCTCACTCAGACCTCCGTTCCCCTCCACTTCCTGTTCTCGAACATAACTGCTGGGAGCCACTGTTATTAATAACAGCTGCATTAGCTAATTACTTTTCTCAGAAACCATTACAATGAAGTGCTAGTCTCCGAAGGACACAGATTCATGTTGCTTCTGGTGTGTGTGCGTGTGTGTGTGTGTGTGTGTGTGTGTGTGTGTGTGTGTGTTGGAACCTAGGCATCTGGAGCTAGTTTTTCTGGTGTTAATATGTGGTCTTGCCTTTGTTTTGTGTATTTTTGGACCTTTATTTTGCTGTTACCCCAACTCATCAGGGTGTAGGCCAGGTGAATGGTGCTTGGCCTTTGGTCTTGGGACCAGTTGGTGCTGAGGTGTGAATGGGGTGTCAGGAGTGCTCGCTCTCATGTCAGCGAGAGACAGATGCCGCATTTGATCCTAGGAGTAAGCCTTCTGTAGGCTTACACAAGTCTTGCTGCTTGTTTTGAGGAGTTTGTGGGGATCTCATGCCAGACGGTCATTGGGTAGCAGGGGCCAGGGTCAGGGTGGGAATGAGTAATGTTCTGTGGGCATGGAAGGAAAGATGCCGTGTGGTCCTAAAGTGAGGATGGGTGGAGTGGAGGCCAGATTGGGGTTTCTCATTTGGGGTCAGAGGTACAGGGAACTACAGTTCCAAGACATTTTGGTAGTTGGGATGGTGGGTTGGTTCTCGGTCCCTCCCTGGAGTTCTGGGTCAGACTGCATTGGATGCCAGGGTGGCATGGCGGGTAGGGTGGCTGCTAGGCAGGCAGGTGGGTGGAATGGGTCCTGTAGAGTAGCCTAGAGTCCCTGCTCTTACTACATTCATTTCTTCTGATTGTTTACCTGACGGCAGCCAGAATAACTGATCATATACATTATGAAGAGGTTTGTTGTTCTTTTGGTTTGGTTTGGTTTGTGATTTTGTTTTGATTTTGTCTTTTATTTTTTACTTTGGTTTTGGTGGTGGTGGTTTTTCTAAGGAATCCCAGAGTAGAATTTCTTTCAATTTTTCTTTTTTCTTTTCTTTTTTTTTTTTTTTTTTCATGTCTATGGCTTTTGCCTGCCTGCATATCTGTCTGTGCAGCACTTGCGTGTCTAGTGCCTGTGGAGGTCAGATGAGAGCATTGGATTCTCTAGAATGGGAATTACAAACCGCTGTGAGCTGCCACATGAGTGCTGGGCATTGATCCTGGGTCCTCTAAAAGACCAGCGAGAGCGAGAGCGCTCTTAACTGCTGACTCATCTCAGTAGCCCCCAGATCAGATTTTTAAAGGGCTAAGCAATCAACCTAAGATCTTCCCACCAGACTTGATCTGCATGAACTATAGATTCAGGGTTGTCTCTCTCCTCCTGCAGTTCACCACTGATCCCATTTCCTGGCCAGGAGCTGCCCCTTCCCTCACTCGTTTGTAAGGCTGCAAACCGTGCATGCCAGCGGGTGCTAAGGGAGCTGATTCTCCTATCTTATTCTACTCCTCACCTAGGAGATCGAATGGGCTGACAGCCTGACAGCGGAGGGTGTGTGAACAAGAAGGCCTCTCACTCACCACGTGGCAGAGACAATCCGAACAGCAAGGCACAAGCTTTGAGCATCCAAGTGACAGCAGGATGCTACCCAGAAGGGGCCCCCCCGTGCATGCTGTGACTCTAAGCTCTCTGCAGGACTGAAGGGTGTCAAGCAAGAAGGAACTGCTATTTATTGCAGCTCCCAGCACTCAGTGGTGGGAGAGGTTGCCAATCTCGAGTGGGCCCCAAAGACTGACTCTGTGAACAGAGAAGTGCAAGTAGTAAAAGAAAGTAGTAAGGCAGAGGCCAAAAGTGGTGAATTTGTCCTGGAGGTAGGAAACGAATACCCCTCCCAGAGGCAGAAGCCCAGGGATTAGATAGACCCAGGTGGGCCCTGATGGACTGGGTGCAGGCAGAGGTACAAAATAAGGAACAGGCAGTGGAGAGCCCTCCAGACCTGACAAAGGCTCTCAATAGGGTAAACTGTTTGTCTCATCTCTCCCTCCCTTGATGCTGCCGCAGAAAGGAGGAAGGAAACCACCCGTGGCGTTCTGTATTCATTCCTAAGCAGCCAGGAATTTTGCGTGGGCTTCGTCTGTTCGTACTCCGGTCACAGATGTGGCCCCGTCTACACCTCTATCAGTACCAGGTAAGAATTTCCAGCTACATAGAGTCAGCCTGGCTTTCTTAAGTCTGTGTGGTCACACCTGGTACTATCCATCACTGCCAATGTGACGTTCCAGCCAACGCCTTGCTCACAGGGCCAGTTCTTACAATTTTGTCCTGTTACAAGGAAGACAAATATGTATTAGACCTAGGCAAATAAATTTAATCCCATATAAATACAGCCACAGTCAGAAGTAGGGTTTAGCATATGGATTGGTGGCTGTTACATGTGAATATTCAGCCTACAAGGTATATAGGTCAGTGTTTTATGAATCTATCAGCTGTCCCATTTGAGCTCTGGAAAGCCCAAGCCCAGTGCTGTGGACTCTACGTTATATAAACAACGCTATCAGAAGTATTTGAGGAGAACCTGGCTCAGTCCATCCCATGGGTCCCCAGGAGAGTCCCTTTTTGTTTCTAGTCAGTGGGTGACTATAAATACCTTCAGAGAAGACACCAAGAAAAACAGATCCTTTTTTGGTTCATAAGCATGATGAGCCAGGCGTGGTGGCACATGCCTTTAATCCCAGCACCCCGGAGGCAGAGGCAGGTGGATCTCTGTGAGTTCGAGGCCAGCCTGGTCTACAAAGTGAGTCCAGGACAGCCAAGGCTACACAGAGAAACCCTGTCTCGCAAAACAAAAAACAAACAAACAAACAAACAAAGCATGATGATTGGGTATTCACACCTCTGCATGGCATGTGCCACCCATTAAACCTTGTTACGACATGGGCACAATACCCGTGTGACGTGAAAAAAAAAAGGAAAAAGAAAAAGAAAAAAAGAAAAACAGAACAATGTGTGAGTTACAGAGGAAAAAAATTAAGTGGCTACGATTAAAGATGTGATGAGAATTCATCAATGAAAATATGAAATTGTGCCAGGCCTTTAATTGTGCATGCCTTTAATCCCAGCAATCAGGAGGCAGAGGCAGAGGCAGAGGCAGGAGGGTCTCTGTGAGTTTGAGGCCAGCCTGGACAGCCAGAGCTACACAGAGAAACTCAGTCTTGATAAACTTCTTAAAAAAGAAAGAAAGAAAAGATAAATTTGTTAACCAGGTGTGGTGTGCATGCCTTTAATTTCAGCACTCAGAAAGGCAGAGGCAGGTAGATCACTGTGAGTTCAAGGCCAGCCTGTTCTACAAAGCAAGTCCTGGACAGCCAAGGCTACATAGAGAAACCCTGTCTCAAAAAACAAAACAACAACAACAACAACAAAAAAAAAAAAAAAAAAAGGGAAAGAAAGAAAATATAAAATGGTTAAGAAAATTTCATTGTTTCTGCGTCAAAGCCCACTTTAAATGTCAAAATCATGCAAGTATCAGGGTGATAGACTTTATGACTGATAATATTTTGCCAGGACATATTACACAGACATCAAGGGCAATGGAGGTTTCTATGTGATCCCTACAGCCTGCAGAATAGTCACGTTAATGGTGTTCACCCACACTAAAGTAACATGGGGCAAGAGCCCATCTGTGCCCATGTTCTTTGTGTGAGTCAGCACACACAAAGGACTTGTTTGTTTGTTTGTTTGTTTTAACATTTCTCTTTTTACAAGGTAAAAGAACAAATTCTTGGAAGTTTTTCATGGGTTCTAACGGGAAATCTCAGGGTCACTTCATGGTCAAGATTTTCTTTGGGATGTGATTTGTGGGAAAGCGATTTTTCAAAAGCACCAAACAGTTTGAATGCTTAAATAAGCAAGCTTCTAGGTCACTGAGAAACAATATTTAGCTGACAACTTAGTGAGAGTGTCAGTCAAAGCATTCAGAGAAAATATAGGAGGTGATGCAACTGAAAAGGTTGGCCCTCTCACTAAAACCCATCCTCATTTATTATATTTAAAATGTTTTGATGTGTGTTGTGTTTGTGTGGGTGTGCATGTTATGCATGTGTGTGTGAGTGGTGTGTGTGTGTGTATGTGAGAGTGTGCGTGCACACATGTACACTACATATGTGTGGTTGCAAGGGATGGGAGAGAACGTTAGGACACATGGATGCTGGGCAGTCAACCTGGGTCCTCTGCATAAGCAATACTCACCCTTAAGCACTGAGAGTTCACTCTAGCCCCAAGCTCACTTTAAACTCACTTTAAAGAGGCATTTTCCTGTTCCTTCATCATTGCTAGTGTTTTATTTAAATATCTTAAACAGTTCTAACCATGTTGCCATCTTTTTAAAAAAGAAAGAAACTGGTTATCAGGCAATGAGAATTAAAGCATACCAGCACTCTATGAAATGAGCACATCTTACATCATTTCACAATTTTCATGGGTAATTGCTTCCTCATAATATGTCACTGTGGCAGAAATGCGTTTCCTAATAAGCCCAAATATATCTAGTCTAGCCAAACCATGTAAAAATAAGTGAAAAGTAAAAACACCAAAAACTATGCATTGTAATGAATTTTCAGTATTTTTCTTCCTAGGTGGTTAATACTAGCTACTACTTGGTATAATGTTAAGGTCACAAACTATTAGAAGATTTTTAAAAAGCATTTTAGACAGATATGGTAAAGGCAAAATTATTGTTGAAAAGCCTGTTCACAAAACATTTGTTTCATTTCTGCGTAGCACAAGAGGCGACTCAGAAGACAAGCTGCTTTAATGGCCCTAGAGGACTAGTGATATTTGTCAAAATTTCCCCGAAGTCACAAACTTGAAAGAAACACTTGGGGAATTCCTAATGCTAATGGGCTCTGTACATGCCTCATTGCCACAAGGATTTCTCTCTAAGCCAATGAGAGTGGAGCTCCTTCGTGGGATTTTACAAGTTAATTTAGTAGTCCCATCTGGGGTAAGAGACTGTCACATATGCTTAGTGTGCTCGGATCTGAGAGGAGGTGATGAGCAGAGAACCTATAGCTCCCACTCTGAAATGCTAATCCCACATGAGCACAGCCATGTGAAAGCTGCCGCTTCATATAAAGTGTCACAGTTGGCTCTTTTTCTTTGCTACTACAAAAAAAATATATATATATATACATATATATATATACACACATACATACATATATTATCTAAATTGAGTTTTTAGTGGATGAACCAAGTTACGAATCTGCTTAATAAGAGGACTAATACTTTTTACCACCATACCCCCCCCAAAAAAGAACCAACTCAGATGTTCATCCGCACAGAAATGGATAATGAAAATGTGGCATAGACACAGTAGAATCTCATTCAGCTGCAAAGAACAGTGAAATCCTGAAATGGAGGGAGCAAGTGAAGTGCTGAGTGAACCGGTACTGTCTGGCACGGCACCTTCATGTCAAGGGCCCCAGTACCTCAGCCTCCTAGGTTTCCAAGCCTTCCCTAGGTGAGGCTCAGAGGGGTGGCAAAGCCTTCCCCTGACCCGAGTGGGAATGTTGGCCATGGGTGTAGACAATGTCCATGGCAGCTCCCTCCACCATGCTTACAGACTGCTCCCTTGAAGAGACTGCTTCACCTTTAACCAAGCCTGCCTCCTTGTTCAGAAGTACATATCTAGCTGTGGCTAATAACCCCACCTCCTTGCTCAAGTGTATATGGTAAGCATGTGCACCCTGTGGTGCTGCAGAACAGTGAAATGCGCAGAAGACTGGATGGACCAGGAAAATGTTATACTAAGCAAGATAACCCAGACACAGACTGACCAAAATTGCATGTCACCCCTCATATTAAATCCTGGCCTTTAGTGTGTGTGTGTGTGTGTGTGTGTGTGTGTGTGTGTGTGTGTGTGTGTGTGTATAGATGGAGTGTGTGTAAGTACATGGGTGAGTGTGAGTATGGGAGAAAGAATGAGTTGTTGAGGAAGCTGGGAGAGTGACAGGACACATAGGACAGTAAGAGCAGAGAGGAGGCTATGGAGATGACAAAGGGGAAAAGAGTTACAATAAACCCCAATACTATATATGTAAGGTGCTTTAAATTAAGAAAAAATATATAGTAAGGCCTAGCAGAGGACTGTAGGTCACTGGGTGCTGTGTTCTCCGACCCCTTCTTCTTCTTTCATTTACTTCCCGGCCTCCATGAGGCAAGCGTCTGTGTCTCCAACCACATTTCCATCCATCTGGACCTCACAGGGCACCTCCTGCAATGCTCTGTGCGGTTATTGTCGGTTTGTACAGCTTGAATGATGCAGAGACAAATTCGACACATGTCCAGTGCCCAGATCAATCCTCTCCTTCTGGGAGGGGCCAGCAGAGGGTTAGCATAGCCAGTGGCCCTCAGAAATTGCACCTGGTAGCCTGGGGCCATGGACTTAGCTGCAGTCCCCCCCCCCCCCCCCCCCCGTGTCCTCCCTCATCTTTTCCCTCCTGTCGTCCCTCCCATCCTCCCTCCCCTCCCCACTAGAAGAGCCTCCTCCTCACTCCTGGCCCCAGGATGAATAGGCAAGGGATTTAGACTACCCCTCCCTTCATCTCCACTTCTCTGTTGGGGATAGAATTGTAGGAGGTTTTGTCTAACAGTCTCACAGCCTTAATCATATTTACTGACACATTTGACTCTGGGGACACCAACTGTAAACTAACTCAAAGTGGTAAGCGAGGACATTGCTGACTTTTTCAGCCTCTTAGTTGAAAAGCTGAAGGTAACACTCTCCAGGACTTCCAGAACAAAACAAAGACTTTTGGAGTGCCATGCAAGAAGCAAAGGAAAAGCAGTGAACTTAAGATGGTTTTCTAGCGGGTTTTCTCCACTAGCTTTGTACCAACCCGTGTGTCCTGAGGCAGCCAGTCTAAGGTAAACATCCCCTCTCAGCTTGCTTCTCTACATAGTGGAGTTTCTTTTCTCTCTTTTGGCATGGCATGCCTCGAACAGGAAAAGCAATTGGAGACAAGATTTTAAAAGCAAGCAAAATAATGAGTAAAGGGAAAGATAAGAGCAGAAAATAGAATTAATCAGAGGTGTCTAGTTCCTGGTCAGGTGGAAGCCCCAAGATGGAATGCCTGGGAGGACTCAGGCACACAGATGCGACTGGTGACTGTGGAGGGAAGGAGACCAGGGGCTGGGAGCAAGTGGGAGGAGTCTCCAGAGGAGGGCCAGCAAGCAGGAGACAGTGTCTGGAAATCCTGGAACAATTAATAAATGGGACCTCATGAGGCTGAGAAGCTTCTGTAAGGCAGAAGACACTGTCAACAGAACAAAGCGAAAGCCTACAGACTGGGAAGAGATCTTAACCAACCTTACATCTAACAAAGGTCTAATATCCAAAATATATAAAGAACTCAAGAAATTAAACACCAAACCAAATAACCCAATTAAGAAATGGGCCTCTGAATTAAACAGAGAATTCTCACCAGAGGAATATCGAATGGCTGAGAAACACTTAAAGAAATGCTCAACGTCCTTAGTCATCAGAGAAATGCAAATCAAAACAACTCTGAGATTCCATCTTAACACCCATCAGAATGGTTAAGATCAAAAACTCAAGTGACAGTACATGGGGTGAGGATGTGGAGAAAGGGGAACACTCCTTCATTACTGGTGGGAGTGCAAACTTGTACAACCACTTTGTAAATCAATCTGGCGCTTTCTCAGAAAACTGAGTATAGGACTAACTCAAGACCCAGCTATTCCACTCCTTGGAATATCCCCAGAATATGCTCCACCACACAACAAAGACATATGCTCAACCATGTTCATAGTAGCCTTATTTGTAATAGCCAGAACCTGGAAACAACCCAAATGTCCCTCAGTAGAAGAATGGATAAAGAAACTGTGGTACATTTACACTATGGAATACTACTCAGCTACTAAAAACAAGGGAATCCCGAAATTTGTGGGCAAATGAATGGAACTAGAAATGATCACAGTGAGTGAGTTAACCCAGACTCAGAAAGACTCACATGGTATATACTCACTTATAATTGAACACTAGCCCAAAAGGCATGTCCCATGAAAGTCTTCACTTACCAGGAGATGCAAGGACCTCATATTGCAACTCTAGGTGAGAGAAGTATGGGAGAATGGGGAAATAGAAGGACCCAGAGGATCCTAGAAACCTACAAGAAGAACATCATGATGGGCATATCTGGACCCAGAGGGGTCTGCTCAAACTACTGCACCAAATAAGGACAATACATGCAGTAAATATTGAACCCATACTCATCTAGCCAATGGGCAGGACATTCTCCACAGCTGAGTGGAGAGTGGGGACTGACTCTAACATGAACTCTGGTGCTCCATATTTGACCACTTCCCCTTGGTGAGGAAGCCTGGTGGCACCCAGAGAAAGAATAGGAAGGCTACCAAGATGAGACTTGATAGACTGTGACCATATAGTGGGGGAGGTCCCTTTCTGTCACAGTCCTAGGGGAGGGAAATAAGGTGAAAGAGAGAGGGCAAGAGGAATGGGAGGATACAAGTGACGGCATAACAATTTAGATGTAATCTGAATAAATTAATAAAACAAAAAACAAAACAAAAAAGAGGCAGGAAGCTCCAAGACAGAGGAAAGGGTTGGGTGGCCCACTCGATGTTCTCAGCAGCGGAGGCAGCAGAGGTCAGGCAGGTGCAAAGCTGGAGACCAGACAGCTTTCTCGAAGAGGAACAAGAGAGGCTTATACATGGGAAGCAACCCAACAGCGAAAGCAGAATCGGCCAGCTGTAGCTATTGTGCCTGTGATCCCAGTACTTGGGAGGCTGAGACAGGGGAGTCGGGAGTTCAAGTTCAGCCTGGAATACTGTCTTGGAAACACAAGATCCTGTCTTGAAAAAGTGAAATAAAGAAGAGAAAGGAAGGAAAGAAAGAAAGAAGGAAGGAAGGAAGGAAGGAAGGAAGGAAGGAAGGAAGGAAGGAAGGGAAAAGATTTGCCTGAGTTGAAGACCCTCAGTAAAGGGATGGATGCCTGCAGCCATAAAGGCTCAAGTCCTGTGCCTCAACTCAGCTTCCTAGACTTAGGCCCCTGGCCCAATCGTGGGACTAAGGTTCAGCTTGCATGGTGGGGGAAAGGCTAACCAAGTCACCCAAGTCACCATACAGGAGGCCATTGAGCATCTGAAGTGAGGCTAGTTCAAGCTGACATGCTGTAAGCCTAACGTACACATTAGATCTTGAAGACTCAATCTGAAAAGGGGGATGCAAAGTATTTCTCTGATTGCAAGGTGCTAATGAGAAGGCCATTTTGGCTATACACGGAGCTAAATAAATAATTATTCCACTGTGTGTTCTTTCTTATTCTAGTGGCCACTAGACAATGTGTACTGATAAGCTGTTTTCTCTCTTCCTCCTTCTTCCTCCCTCTCTTTTCTTCCTGCCCTCCCGCCCCCTCATTGCTGCAGTGCAGCAGATGAGGCCTGGCTAGGCAAGTGCTCTCTGCCTGAGCTCCAAGCCCTCCTCCTCAGCCCCTGGATGATGTTTCTTTAGAACAGTGCTCAGCGAAGCTTATTTCACTCCCAACACAAACCACACAAAAGAATTGCCTTTTCAAGATGGTAGTGAACTTGGCAGAGTTGATGGGTAGGGGAGGGTGGGGGTGGGTCGGGGCAGAGGGTAGGGGATTGGAGAGCTGGGGGGTGGAGGGTGAGGCAAACACCACAGTTTTCATTTTCTTTTTTTGTTTTTTAAGGGGGGGGGGGGGGGGGGGGGGAGTCTTACTCTGTAGCCCTGGTTAACTTCTAACTTGTGATCTCCCAACCCCTGCTTCTCAAAGGTTGGAGGAATTATGTGCCTCTTTGTATTTACTTGCTTAGTGTCTCATTTCCCCAGATTGCCATCTATCTTGGTTTATTTCGCTATTCCTGCACTTATATTAGTGAATAGGACATAGTAACAGCTCAAGAAATAGTTATTAAGTGAATAGATTTGAGGAATGAACAAACACTGAAGTGCTAAGTGTATCTTGTTTTCCTTGCTGTAAGTCTTAGACAGAAGACTTCTCCCAGAAAGAGTCCTCTGCTGAGGCTAAGTCTACAACCTGTAAACCTAGGGCATTTTGGGTATATATAGGCTATATTGGATATATATTAGCATATATATTTATTAGGGTACATATAACCTGTATACTAAGTTTACAGCCTGTAAAGAATGGAAGGACTCCAGCTGAGAGGTAAGGTACAGGGGCTTTGAGGCAGAGGGACTTGGCCTCAAGTCTAAATTTAGGCTATGCCTGATGGGCACTGTCATTTACCCCATCTGTGAGCTGGCATGCCACGGTCTCACTCCATTGTTGTACTGTGAAGGGTTTTGCACAGTGCCTAGCACCTTGTGAGACATGGGTCTAAGATGGGATGACAGGATTTATCTCTGTCATTGGAAGGGCTTAAGATGTCACCCTGAGCTGTACCTCTGGGAGCAGCCTGCTATTTTCCACCGATATTTTCCACTGATTCAGTGCTACATGATGTATTTGTGTTGTCTCAGCACAGCAACAGGCACCGACTATGCTCCGACTCCATGTGTCTTTTTCTTTACCAGCTGAACAGTCTCCATAAGACAGCGACTTTGGATGAGGTCTGCTCTCAGAGCAGAACCCTTGGATATGGCAACATGTCTTTTGCATCTCTACCTTATTTGGCATGAAAGAAAATCCTACCTTTCCCTGATCATGACAAGAGTCTTGCCAACAAAGGGGATGCCAGGAGACACGTGGGTTGACCCATCCAGACAACCTAGTAGACCCGTCTGTTGCTGTGGCAGTAAACCACTATTGATGACTTGATTGGATAGTGAATCACCTAGGCGATTCGAGAAGCCAACCCTGGTGTGCAACTTTGGACATTTCCAGAGATCATGAGGGCTCTTCCAAAATGATGGTTTAATTCACTGACTAAGTCCCAATACGATGGAGTTGTTGGGAAATGTAAAATGTAGAAGTTGGGGCCTGGTAGGAGGAAGTAGGTCAGTAGGTCACTGGGACTGTATCCTTGGGGCTGTATCTCACCCTGGCATCTTCCTCTAGTCTCCTTTTTCTGTTTCCTGGCTGCCGTGATGTTAACACTCCGCTTCCTGATGTCTTTCCTGATGACTCTGAAACTGTGTGCTACAACAATAATCCATATAATTTCAAAATATCCTAGTTTGGCCAAGCAGAATAGTAAAACTTGACCCATTTATCAGGGTCAGAAGAGAACTGTTGAGGTTAAAGAGCAGCTCTATCCTTTGAGGGTTTTTGTAGTTAATGTTCAAGCACACTTATTTAGATAGGATGTTCCCATTCATACAGACATGTTTTAGTAGCTGTGTGTGTGTGTGCAAGATAAGAAGCCTTTAATCCCAGCACTTGGGAAGCAGAGGCAGGCGGATCACTGTGAGTTCGAGGCCAGCCTGGTCTACAAAGCGAGTCCAGGACAGCCAAGGCTACACAGAGAAACCCTGTCTCAAAACCCCCCCCCCAAAAAAAAAAAGAAGCAGCATAGTTGTGCTGAGATGATACTGCAGTGAGCAGCAGAGGTCTTCACAGGCTGAACCAAGGGTCTTTGCACTACCGGTAACCAAACTTTCCACCCCTGGGCTACATTTCTAGTCTTCCTGTTTGTCAGACAGGGTCTTACAATTGGCCCTTGCACTTGTGCAATCCTCCTGCCTCTGCTTCCCAAGTGCTGAGATCACAGTCATATGCCACCATGTCCTGCCCATATTTGGATTTAGAATACTCTATAACAGTGATACACATTTGCTAGGCTGGATGTCAAAGTGATAGTCTACAGAATCAGTAATGCCCACCTTGATCTCAGGATCTGATGACCAAAATAATAAACTGGCCGAGACTCACACAGAAACTAGATTGGAAAGAGCAGGCTCAAGGCCTTAGGTTCTTAGGTCCATAGACTGATTGAGTCTACAATCAATGCAGTCTGAAAGTTAGAGGTGTGACTAGTTGCTTCCTTGGCACCTAGACCAGTAATGCGTTCCTGAGCCAGATTGCACTGTGCAACAGTGCAGGGACATTGAGCCAGAGGTGTCAAAGAGCCATTCTCAGGTTTGCAAGACCACCATCTTGCCTGTTCACACAGGGCTGTGAAGGAACATCTTCTGCATGGCCGAGTTTCACCAACAGCATCTTTTTTATTAATTTAGTCATATTACATCTCAATTGTTATCCCATCCCTTGTATCCTCCCATTCCTCCCTCCCTCCCATTTTCCCCTTATTCCCTTCCCTTATGACTGTGAATAAGGGGGACCTTTTTCCCCTGTATATGCTCATAGGGTATCAAATCTCTTCTTGGTAGCCTGCTATCCTTCCTCTGAGTGCCACCAGGCCTCCCCATCCAGGGGACATGGTCAAATATGGGGCATCAGAGTTCATGTGAAAGTTATACCCCACTCTCCACTCAACTGTGAAGGACGTCCTGTCCATTGGGTAAATCTGGGTAGGGGTTCGAAGTTTACTGCACGTATTGTCCTTGGCTGCTGCCATAGTTTGAGCAGGACCCTTGGGCCCAGATCTGACCATCATAATGATCTTCTTGTAAGTTTCTAGGACCCTCTGGATCCTTCTATTTCCCCATTCTCCCATGCTTCTCTCATCTAGAATCCCAGTAGGATGTCCTCCCCTCTATCCCACTTTCCTGATAAGTGAAGACATTCATGGGACATGCCCCTTGGGCTAGTATGCAGATATAAGTGAGTATATACCATTTGACTCTTTCTGCTTCTGGGTTAACTCACTCATTATGATCATTTGAGGCTGAGAAGCATGGAGCTCAGAATTAAACAGAGAATTCTCAACAGAGGAATATCAAATGGCTGAGAAACACTTAAAGAAATGCTCACCCTCCTTAGTCGTCAGAGAAATGCAAATCAAAACAACTCTGAGATTCCATCTTACACCTATCAGAATGGCAAAAATAAAAAATTCAAGTAACACCACATGCTGGTGAGGATGTGGAGAGAGAGGAACACTCCTTCATTGCTGGTGGGAATGCAAACTAGTACAACCAACAGCATCTTTGTTTAATGCTGTTTGGCTGGGCGCTGTTGTCTAAGAACCTGGCATCCAGTGCACAGCCTTCCTCCTGAAGCCACGTTCCCCACTGAGAGGAAACAAGCAGCACAACGCTTGGCTACTCATATTTCTTTTTCATAGATAAAGGCATTGATGACTTACTTCTCTCTTGAGTTCAGACCCATCTGGCTTGCCTGCCAGAAGCCCTTGGCAGTGGCACAAAAGCATGCAGACTCTGGCCAACCCATTCCAACCACAACCTGCAGACAGGAAGGCCACACAGATCTCTCAGATGTATCCAACAATACCACTCACAGTGCTATTCTGTAACTTTCTGCCAGGCATGGGAGATCTCCACGGAGGTGACACATGGGCTCTCTGGTTCCCTTTGAGTCTTTCTAACTGGATTCCAGTTTGTCATAAATGCGCATGGACATTTGCCTCACAAGTTAAGCTTTAGTGTTGGCCACCTTTACAGTGAGGTCAAAACCTACACATTTATAGGCTGATCCATTGGCTTGATTCTGCACTGATTAGTGGGAGTTAGCATACACTATTACAACAACAACCAATGCTCAGTGACTGGAACCCAGCAAAGAGCTGATTGCCTTCTCCTATGTTCATGTAGCATTTGTGGGAGCTGTTTTACTTCACACACACACACACACACACACACACACACACACACACTCCACCACCCCTCACAGTACTTAAACCACTGAGCACAAGGAAATGCCTCCTACTCATGTCAAGAGCTTGAGAGTCTGGAGCCAGATTGCTTGGGAAGGAGACAATTAGGCATTTAGCTGTGTTCAAAAATTCATTGGTGATTACAATTGGGAGAGACACATCAGGGAGACAGGCTGTAGGGATAATGAGAAAGAGCTGAATTTCCATCCAGTTAGGCAAAGGCCATCTTCTAGAATCCCTGGTAACTGCCATGAGTCATCAGTATTGCCCCAAATCGAGGCAAGGGGGCTCCTGTTCTTTGAACCAAGTAGTGCTCCTCAGTAAAGATACTTCTAGAAGGGCTCAGAAGTTAGCATTCGGCAGTTAACGTTCACGGCTGTGAAGAGAATAGGGACCTTGGTCCTAAAGGTGAGATCTAGGTGACACAGAAGAGTGTTTACTGCTATCCATAGCTTCACTGATCAAATACTCCAACTGGTACAGTAGGTTTAAGCCATCTGGGAACAGTCTCCTGGGGTTCTAGTTGGTCCTCTTTACCACTTACCAAAGGAAGGGTAGAGTGTTAGTTTATACCCCAAGTGGCAGCAGTTGTCTTCAAGACTACTTGCTGCCCTAGTTTGCTTTCTATGGCTGTGAAAGAAAAACACCATGTCCAAAAGCAACTTGGGGAAGGAAAGGGCTTATTTGGTTTGTAAATCCTGATCATAGCCCATGACTGAGGGAAGTCAGGGCAGGAACTGGAGGCAGGAACTGAAGCAGAAGCCATGGAGGAGCACTGCTTACTGGCTTGCTCCCCTGGTTTGCTCAGCCTGCTTTCTTCTGCAACTCAGGACCACTTGTGCAGAGGTGGAATTGCTCACAGTGGTCTAGGCTCTCCCACATCAACCATTAATCAATACGATACCCTATAGACATGACTACAGGCCAGTCTGACAGAGGGTGTTTTTTTAAAAGAAAGCTTTATTTATTTTATATACAGTGTTCTGCCTGTATATATGCCTGCACACCAGAATAGGGCACCAGATCTTATTATAGTTGGTTGCAAGCCACCATGTGGTTGCTGGGAATTGAACTCAGGACCTTTGGAAGAGCAGCCAGTGCTCCTAACCTCTGAGCCATCTCTCCAGCCCCCAGAGGGTTGTTTTGTTTTGTTTAATGAGGCTCTCTCTTCCCAGATAACTCTAGCTTGTGTCAACCTGACAAAAACAAACAAAACAAAATAAAAAAAACCAAGTAGACAAACCCTAACCAGACAGTGACAATTTTCTGCTTTACATCTACTCTAGGTTGGCTCATCAAAGCTCTGAACCCATAAAATAACCTAGGGCGCTATCCCTGAACTTCTGGCTGTGGTATTGTTCTTAGGCCATGAGTACCACATCTGCCAACTCACTACCAACCATAGACAGGAGAGCACCAAGGAAGTTCACCCAGACAACCTGCTCCATATTCTGCCTGCTTTCCCTGTGTAACAGCAGCCCTAGATTCTCCTGAAAATTAGATAGTGACCCTTGCTGCCTTCTGGTCTTGTGTCAAAAGAAGCTCAAGGTGATGAGGCTGCAACCAAGACTTAAAGTGTAATGAGACACTTAGTATGCCTTTTGGGTGTTTCCACTTGGGTACTGGGATCTATAGATCAGAAAAGCCTAGAACAGTGACAGGAAGCATCATTTTCCAGGTAGGATGGCCACAATGTATGCTAGGGCTCTGCTGCTTTTGCCCCATGGGTCACTTATTCTACCTATTGGGAGTGCTGGCTTTTGTAAAGCTCCTTGATTTCAGGGCACTGAGTTAGTCCCTTCTGTTGCTATCACTAAAATTGACTGTGAGGTCTAGGCTCTAAAGTAAGGAATGGTGGCAGGTCATGGGAGACCGAGAGGTCATAGAGAATACAAGGGATTGGAGGCACATCAGACACGCAGGCTACTAGACAGGCAGATGCTGGCAAGTACCCAGGCATGCACTGGTACACACAGGCCACACAGAAGCAAACATAGGAACATACCCAGACTGACACATAGAGGGCACAGAGGTAGGCATACAGGCCAACAGGCAAACAGGAACAGACTGGTGAAGGCATTGTCTTATTTATTTAAACAGAAACAGAAACAACATGTAAATGTGGCACTTTGCCAGATACAGTTATATAACAGGTTACATCACTGCTTACTTTTAGGTGCCTGGGCATATCCTGTGTCAGCCATTTTGTGCTGACTCAACCTCCTGCGTGTCCAAGGACAGGTATTGTCACAGACCGTCTCAGTCAGGATCAGTCCATGGGTCAGGATGTCTGTACCAGCACCATGTGTCTAAACATAAACCAGTCCTCACAGCTCTGTGTTCCCACACAGAGGCTTGGATTTTTTTTTTTAAATGGCTTATTTACTTTCTTTTTTAATTTTTTGTACATTAGTGTGAATGTGTCAGATCCCTTAGGACTGGAGTTACAAACAGGTATGAGCTGCCATGTGGGTGCTGGGAATTGAACCCGGGTCCTTTGGAAGAGCAGACAGTGCTCTTAACCACTGAGCCATCTCTCCAGCCCCTTGGAATTTTATAATGAAGTTTATTTGACTTTCAATTCTTGTGACTAGAAAGTCCCAACTGCATGGTAGCTAGCATAGGGCTACATTGTACAGTATGATGGTGGAAAAGCACCCAGCCACTCACAGAAGTGTCTCACACAAGAATGGCAGAAAGACATCCAGGAGGGGCCAGCTAGTCTCTCCTTCCAGACCTGGCCCTGTCTTTTGTCTTGGGTTGATCCTTCCTCACTCTCTGAGTCTATCTAAGATATTTATCAGTTTGTAGAGACAAAAATCTCAGTGGGGTTAAGCATCCCAAGACTGTTTTCACCTTGGGCCCAGACTAAGGCAAGGTTACATTCTCTTCACAAAGTCACATCATTATGTGGCCACTTACTCTGTTCAATGGGGGGATTTTTCTCTGATCATTGTTTTTCAAGACCACCCTTTGTGTACTGTCAAAGCCGTCCATTTCTTGGCTAATACCCCTGAACTAGGACAATACTTTTCCTTAAACCAATTTCAACTCTCTCTCTCTCTCTCTCTCTCTCTCTCTCTCTCTCTCTCTCTCTCTATCCATCAGTTTGACTATACAACATTCCTTTTGTGCCCACAAGTTTTATCTAAGGGAAAGATATTGGCACAACAGTAATGACTATGAATGCCTTGGGTAAATCTATTCAGCATTTTGACCCCACAGGGGAACTTTTGGTATTGCACTCCATACCTTTGTGACTCAAAGCTGATGATCTTCCATGCTACCTGGATTGGGTACTTTGATTCTAAAAGACTCTGGATGGAAGCCTTGTCCCTATCTGGCCCATGACACTACGGAGGATAGTGCATCCCTTAGAGGTAGAGCCTCAGGAAAGGGGGGTAAGTTACTAGGAGCGTGTCCTTGAATGGGATAATTGGAATCCTGACACATACATACCCCTTCCCACTTACACACACACACACACACACACACACACACACACACACACACACACA
>OU015745.1:77072876-77089686 GCA_907169655.1 Acomys percivali | reverse complement strand
TTCTGTGGTAGGCTGCTAATCTCATTCAGTTGGGCTTTGCCACGTGGCCTGACCACTTCCACAGAGACCTACCACTGAACACCTGCCACCCTTAGAAATGGATTTCAACATAGGAATTTTGGGAGGACACAACACAGCAGGGTGGGGCGGGGGAGGCAACTATTTCTCCATGCCACTGTTCTCTCTTTTCCTAACTGGTGTGTGTGTGTGTGTGTGTGTGTGTGTGTGTGTGTGTGTGTGTGTGTGTGTGTGTGTGTGTGTTTCTGAGAAACACTTGAGAGCAAGACCTTAACCTGCCTCGCTGCATCCTCACAGAGGTCCACAAAATAACCATGTTGAACAAACACATGCAAAAGAGGTCTGCATGTGTCTGAGCATGAGTTTTTCTAGTGCGTTTCAAGAGCACCTAGGTTCTGACACAAAGCGCCCACACAAGAAATAAGAAATTGTAATGTTTCCACAACTTTCAATGCAGGCCCAGCACGGGCCAGACCTAGGGGGAAAAGGTAATGTGGAGCTGCAGTTAGGAGCGTGGATTCTGAAGCTAGTTTAGCTTTGACTTCTGCTCAGTTACTCCGCAGTCTCAAGCAGGTAGTAACCTTACCCAGAAGAGTTTTCTCATTTGAGGACAGGGGCAGCAGTATAAGCACATTGCCCAGGACCAGGGGCACAGATAACCATGATGGTCAGTGCTGACTGAAAGGACTGCTGTTGTTATTATCTGGTGATGATGCGCACTATCATTAGGATGTGGACCACTCACTTTCTTTTATATATTTTTTATTAATTTATTCATATTACATCTCAATTGGTATCCCATCCCTTCTATCCTCCCATTCCTTCCTCCCGCTTTTCCCCTACTCCCCTCCCCTATGACTGTGACTGAGGGGGACCTCCTCCCCCTGTATGTGCTCATACGATATCAAGTCTCTTCTTGGTAGCCTGCTATCCTTCCTCTGAGTGCCACCAGGCCTCCCCATCCAGAGGACGTGGTCAAATATGGGGCACCAGAGTTCATGTGAAAGTCAGTCCCCACTCTCCACTCAACTGTGGAGACTGTCCTGTCCATTGGCTAGATCTGGGTAGGGGTTCCAAATTTACTGCACTATTGTGCTTGGTTGGTGCCATAGTTTGAGCAATATGGCACCTCCAGGTCCCAGCTATCCCAACGGGCCACTCCCTTTCAAGGCCTCTGAGAAATCCAGATCCCCAAGCATTGTTGCATGAAGGACTATCACACTGTGACAAAATGAAAATGTGTTCTCTATCTCCTCCTTCTACTTCTTGGCATGTGCTTCCTAAAACCCTCAAATCTCCAGACAGCTAGGTGGCTTTCCATTGCTAGTGAGAGGACTGGTGGCCGGGGCTCCTAGCTGGCTTCAGTGTGGGGAATGTAGCCAGAAGGACCAACAATCATGTGATCAGGGGGTTGCAATGTCCACTTTGGGTTTCCGGAGGATTGGGAAGGGGCAAGGCTGACTCTGTGTGTGTGTGTGTGTGTGTGTGTGTGTGTGTGTGTGTGTGTGTGATGTGATGTGAGTGTGTGTGTGTGTGTGATGTGAGTGTGTGTGTGTGTGTGTGTGTGTGTGTGTGTGTGTATTCATATCCATTCGCACCTTAGATATGAAGCCTCTGTCCAAACCCATGGGGACAGTTTGAAGAGCTGCTAGGTTGCTGACCATGTGAAAGCATGCGGGCAGTGGGCACCCAGCCACTGTCATGTGCGCTCCTCTGCCATGCCTTCCTTTACACATCTCTTCCATTTGACTGGTGCCTCCTTTTGTCATAAATAGGCAAATGTAAGCCAGGCATTTCTCTGAGGCCTCTTGGTCTTATAAAGACATGACTAACTGTCTAGCAGCAGCTGTGAAAAAGCCTGGCGTGTGCTTGTGGCGACTGGAAATCAGTGTTCCAAATGGGGGCAATCTCATGGGTCTGCCTTGCCCTGCGCAGTCTGCACAAAGCCTCACATGGCGAGGACTGTGTGCTGCTGGGTGTGGAGGAGAAGGAAAAGATCTGGGGGTCTTCCCTGTGATCAGGCTGTCTTTTTTCCAGTGCCCTTCAGAAGGCACAGGTCCCTTCCTACCCACAGCACAGAAAGTGGGCAGTCCCCTCCTGCAGCACAGGGCACACCCAGGACAGAACGGAAGTTAAGGGAAGCCCCAACTAGCTAAAGGAAAGCAGCACTGAGTGGCAGAGGGGTCACATGACCTGCACCCTGTGTGGTAGTGGGCTCTGGCAGGCCTGGCGTTCAAGTTGAGCCTGTGATGCCTTTTGTTATGGTTGCTATGGAAACAATTAGCTATCTAATTGTCGTGTAACAAAATGCCACACAACTTAGTGGCTTAAATAACCATCTTCTATTATATTGAAACATTTGTGGGTCGGGAATTCCAGAGTGGCTTGCTGGTTCAAGTCTTTACTGAGGGAGTCGGTGACAATTAGCTTGACTGGAGCTAGTGGGTCTCCTTGCAAGGTGACTCTCTGAGAGACCTCAGTTCCTTCCCAGTGGGCCCCTCCCCAGTGTTCTCGTGAGGTGGCACCAGGCCACCTGTAGAGTACGTGCTCCAAAGTTGAGAGCCAGGCAGAATAACAAGTGTTTCTATAGCCCATCCTTGAAAAGTCGCACCCGTCATCTCCACCACATTCTACTGATTAGCAGTGAATCACCCGGCACAATCCACGCTCAAGAGGAGAAAAATTAGTCTGCATTGAAGGAAGGCATTTCAGGAATCTGTGGGCTTATTTTAAAACCACCCCAAGCCTCCTCAGTACTGAGCGACTGATTGCCTTGCGTGCTCCAAGCAGAGTGTGGACGCGTTTCTAATCACCAGTGAAACCAAGCTTGACTGCCTTTGTTAAAGTTGCTCAAACGGCAGGAGTCAAGGCATTTGTCCATCCCCCAGGAGGTAGCACAGCCCAGGACTATACGGACTCAGCAGTCACTGAGCCTTGTCAGGAGGGCCTTGGCTGCCCACGCCCCAAACCGCTGCATACTTCTATTTCCTATAACACCCTTAGGAGCCTTCCTGCAGGCTGTGGTCTGTCAGGTTGGGTGACAGTGGGAGGGTGGAGAATGGAGTCCTACCACCACGCAATCAGGAGGCCTCATCCCACACCAGCTGACTCGAGTGAAAGGGCAGGAGCTGAGAGGCAGCTGCTACTTACTCAACAAATGAGCTGCCTAATGAGGGAATGAGCTCTATTCTAGTCGAGGGAAGGCTGCTCTTTGTCGGCTTCCCACATTCACACAGGCTCGGAAGATGTTGCCTTCCTTTGTCACAAGCCACTGGCCTTCACAATGCTGGGTTGTTTGCAAGGTGCCGAGACTGGGCTGTTATTGGGCAGAACTCCTGGAATCTGAAGTCTGCATGTTTAAAGAGTTGTTTTAAGGGTCAAATTCCTATAGCTCAGATGAAGCACAGTTTAGAACTGATCCGAGGAACGAGTGTGTATGATACACCATAGTCTCACTTTATCTTCAGCTGTTTCTCTATTTGGCTGCTATCTGAGTCAAGAGTCAGGAGGGAAGGGAGAGAGAGAGAGTAACAAACGATTTCCTTAAGTGACATATGGAGGCTTTCGTGTGTGTGTGTGTGTGTGTGTGTGTGTGTGTGTGTGTGTGTGTGCACGCGCGCGTGTGCAAGGGCACATGTGTGAGCATGTGTGCACTTGGGTCAGGCTTATGGGATCTTTAAAATTAATGTTCAAGGTTATCTGGTGGGGGGAATTAAAAAAAAGACGTGGTGGGGGTTGTAGCTAGGAAGGGGATCTAGGTAAACACAGAAGAATGGGAGTAAAATCAAAGTAAGGTCATCTGGAAAAAGTCATAAGGAAGCACGTGCCTTACTTGCCTATCACTGTGTTAAGACACCATGACCAGGACAACTTATAAAATGAAGCACTTCATTTGGTGCTCGCTGTTCCAGAGGGCGAGTCCGTGACCATCATGATGGGGAGCGTGGCCGGTAGCCATGATGCTGGAGCAGTAGCTAAGAGATTACATCTTTATCCATAAGCATAAGGCAGAGAGAGTGACCTGGGTGTTTGAAACCTTAAAGCCCACCCCTAGTGACACATCCTCCAACAAAGGCACACTTCTTAATCCTTCCTGAGCAGTTCTAGTGACTAGAAGCCAAGTATTCAAATACAGGAGCCTAGGGGAACCGTCTCATTTAAACCATCACAATTAACTATTTATCTAAAAATATCTATAATACATATAAGTTGGTGTATAAGTATACATATACAGTTTAAATGGAAAATTCCCATGTAGGCTAACACGGCTCCCTCCGAGGTCCAAGGGCCATCTAACAAAACCCCCAACACCAGATAGGAGGAGTCTTCAAATGAGTTGTTGGCTAGGGTTGCCCAAGAGACCCTTGAAACTTCACAGAGTATTGCTATTTCTCTTGTTTGTCCCCCAACCGCCACCCAGAGGTAGAAGGTAAGTCCCTATTGCTGAAGCCATCATGCACTTCACACACAGGGCCCAGAGGCTTCTGAGCTGAAGATGATATAAATGGCTCCTCCCTAAGGACTAGCTTTCATGATACCAGAAGGCATCACACAAGTTTCCAAAGGAAGGAAGCAACCAACAGATGAGCCCAGCTTTGACACCTACAGACCACAACAATGACCAGAAAGCATGGCGCTGTAACTCTAAGGATGCACTAGTGGCACGCATACCTTTGTGATAACCAACAGTTCTCTAATTGAATTTAAGACCCATTCAACGAGAGGGGTCCTATGCCTACTATGCCTGGTATGGTATATCTAGCTTACTACTCCATTCTAGTGAAATCAGGGATCTTGAAGGAGACCCTACAACTGCCGCTTTACTAAACACGTTCTAAATGTTTGTCCTTATGCCCATAGATAAGTACAGTCCTCACTCAGAATCTGAAGAAACTTCTCTTTCATGATGACAACAGGTCAAAATGTAGAGTTGTAGAGACCAACCTCAAAGGACATATCTAGAGAACACTCCCACACCTAAGGCTCAGGGATCGTTGTGAAAGCGCCAGAGGATCAGTGGGTTGCTGTGAGATTGCCTCCTCATAATCCCAGAAGCTACTCCCATAAAGCCTTGCCAACATGCATGCCTAAACATATGCTGGACAAATAACAACAGCAATCATCATGTCAGAGTGGATGGGGGAAAGCCCAGGGGGCTTCAACCTACACGAAGAACTGCAGGAAACAAAGGAATGCTCAGAGTGAGACAAACAGTCTTCCCCAGGGAATAGCACACTCATTGGGTATCCATCACCCGATGTTCAGCCCTGAAAACATACATGGGACTGTAAGGTACAGGCATTACAGAAGTTGCTCTAATATTGAAAAACTGCAGTATCAAGTCTGTAACATTATACACTGAGCAGGTTGTACTTATGTATTTAGGAATATATATATATTCCTATATATATATATAAATATATAAAAATATATATATAAATATATATAAATATATAAATATATATTTATATATATAAATATATAAATATTGTTTTATAAATATATTATAAATATATAAATAATAAATATAAATATAAATAAATATATATATATTTAGGAATATATATATATTGTGTGTGTGTGTGTAGAAACATATATTCATGTTATAATAATGAAAAAAGAGGCCATGAATCTGAGAAGGAGCAAGGAGGAATATATGGGAGTGTTTGGAGGAAGGAACGAAAAGGAAGAAAGGATGAAATCATACTGAAATCTCAAAATTTTTTTTAAAAAGTTGGAAATTTTAAATTAATTCTAAAGCAACAGCATGAATTAGGCATTGCTGTTGTCCGTTTGGAAGCTTTAACTAAACAAACCAAGTTTCAAATACAGAAACAGAGATAACATAAGCATTGTCGACCCTGCAGCTAAATTCCTGGTTCTTACTGCTGTGGGAACAGACAGGGCCCAAACCTTCAGCTCCTTCAAAGAAATAGAAAGTGGTAGCTCCCGTGCAGCAGGGAAACAAGTGCATCTAGGCCAAGAAGCCTCCTAGTGGGCATCTTTGCCTTTGGGCCCTAGGTTATCAACTGTAAAAGGAGATGCTAGGGTGGGAGGGAGGGATACTGGCTACCTTTTAAACACGTACTCTGGTCCCCTTCACCTCACGTTAGCAGGGCAGCTGGGCACTTTCCCTATTAAGGCATTTTGCCCCGAGGTTGTGGAGATCAAGCCCTCAAACAAGCTGGTCTGGAAAGCAAAGATCTGAGGGTTTCTAGGGGCCCTCCAGCCTTTAGCTCTGAGCCCACTGTGGGGCAGGGAAGGAGGAAGGAGCTGTGGGAGGCTGAGGCAGCTTAGGCAGCACTAAGCTAACAAAGGCCACATTGCCGGCCATTTCCTGCTACACTAGTGTTTACAGACATATCTGAATGGAAAATCAACGCCTTTCAAAATTCAAACACCGTAGCCTGTGTTCATGAGGTTCCCAATAGTCAAATACGAGCCATTTTGGACATGAAAAAAGTGGTACTAACTTACTATAAGCTATTAAAAATAATAACTCACAAGTCTGTGTCTATATGAAAAACTAAAACGGAAGACATGAAAAGCTCTCCATTAGGCCAAATCATAGATATAGGGGAAAAAAACCCAACAGTTAGACAACTGCCATTTGGCATTTATTGCAGAAATGATGAGTTTATTCAAGGGTAGTTATTAAAACAAATGGGTGAAACCTAATATGTATATGCTCTCATAGTGTATTTCTATAAGACAGTAATGACTAATGAAATACTAGTTAACTTTACAAAGAAACATTGTAGAAACCATAGCAACTGCGCCATAGATGCTAAGACCTCCATTTGCATCCAATAGGGTCCAGTGGGAACACAGTTCCACCTCAGCGCGGTTCCTGCCAAGTCCAGGACCAGAGACCTCAGAGGAAACATCAGAAACAACTGGCCTGTGCCTATTCTAAACACCAATATGGCAGAAAACTAGCAAAGACTGGGAAGTTGCTACAGGGGGAAAGAGTTCAAAGAAAAGGGACAAATGGACTCAGGGTGTCACCATATGTTGTCTCTAAGACCAGAAAGGAAAGAAACAAAACAGAGGTAACCATGGCTATATTTCTAGAAAAGATACTGGAATGATCAGGGAAAAAAGTGGAGGGCTCTATAGTTTAACACTGTACCGGAACCATGTGAAGACTGCCCTTGTTTGGGGAGGTGCATTTGAGGAGACAACCACACCCACACACCCCCAGTGAGTGTGTGTTTGTGTGTGTGTGTGTATGTGTGTGTGTGTGTGTGTGTGTGTGTGTGTGTGTTTAGAAACAGAAGCAATGAAACAAATGTACTTTAAAGGAGAGTATATAGTAAATTTTCTTCACTTGGGATATTTTTTTCTATAAGTGTGAAATTATTTTTAATGGTTGGTAAAAGAAATTAAAAATAAAATACCCTCATGTGGGTCATCAATCATTCACATCTCAGTGTGAGCTGATATAATTAGATTTTTATTGAACTTGTCAAGAAAGGAGATTTAACAGGACTTTCTGATTTCAGGAGGTGTCACAGGTTTTTTTTTCTGTTGCTGTGATAAAATGCCCTGATAAAAACAATTTATGGAAGGAGTGGGTTTATTTTTAGTAATAGCTTTGCCACGGAGGGGAAATCAAGGCAACAGGAGCTCACAGCAGCTGGTCACACTATAATCACAGGGACAAAACAGAGAGTTTTTGAGGACTGCAGAGACAGCTCAGCAGTTAAGAGCACTTGCTGTTCTTTCAGAGGACCCAGGTTCAAATCTTGTTGCCCACATGGCAGCTAACTACCATCTGCCACTCCAGTTCTAGGGAATGTGACACCCTCTTCTGAGCTTCTCAGCACTGGGTACATACGGCTTATAGATATAACTGAAGTCAAAACACTCACACACATAAAATAGATCCTTAAAACAACAACAGTAATAAGAACAACAAAACAGAGCAATGAATACTTGCTAATGCTCAGCTGGCTTTCTCCACTACACACGGTCCTATCCTCTGCCTAGGAAACAGGACAACACAATTAAAAGGGATCTTCCCACACCAATTACTGTAACCATGATAATCTCCCCAAACCCTCCCCCAGAGGTCCATTCCTTAGCTCTTGCTAGATACTATCAAGTTGACAATTAACACAAACCACAATGTTTCCAGTCTGCCAGCTAAGAGAAGGGCCACAAGTGTGGCTTCTGTCAGGATGGTTGCAATGCCATGCAAAATGTGGTGGAAATGGCTATGGTTAATTTACTGTTGATGTTTTCCAGATGTAAGGGTCTGACCCAGTCCATTAGAGGAATGAGGTTACTGACAAGGAAATGATACAAGACAATCAAGCCACCCCGAGGCAAGCTTCAGACAGCAGTCTCTGAGGCAGTGACTGACTTGCTTCAGAGAGGCCAGCTGATGACACTTGATTTTTAAAAAATGGATGAGCATAATTGGATGGAGGAAAAAATTTGAGATATAATACAGTCATATTCCCAGGCTATACCAAGCACATACTAAAATTATGCTAAGATATAAACTGATTGAGCTGACCCCGCCCCAGTCAGCTGAAGTAATCAGGAGAGTGGGCCCTATACATTTAGGGAGTTGCAGGTGAGTCCCCCAAGGATATGAGAGTGGGAGAGTTGGCCCTGCCACTCATCTCTTGTACAGTGGCATGATGAGGGAGAGATAGCCTCCTCTCCCCTCACTGCTTAGCACCTGGGCCAGTGGGAGACTTGGCTCTAGCATCATGAGAGCAGGAGAGCTGTTCCTGCCCCTCACTTGGGCAAAACAGTAGAGCTAGTCTTGGATGAGGGGGTTGTGGTTGAGCCATCCAGAAGGCATGAGCATGGGAGAGATATCCCCCTGCTACCTATGGCAGGTGAGAGAGCTGGCCCTGGGGTCATGAGAGCAAGAGAGCTGTCCCAGCCCCTCACCTGCTGCAGCACTTTGGAGAGCAGGTCCTGCACCTCACCTGGACAACAGGGTAGAGCTGGTCCTGGTTGTATGTGTTGCCAGTGAGTGAGCCCAAGGGTGTGACAGCAGGAGATCTGGAGGGCTCAGACATGTCTCAGGCCTAGATCCACTCAGGCCCACCCCAACACCTACCCCATCAATGAACTGCTGGAATACACGAAGGAGCTGGTCCTACAGATCAAAACTATGGGATCTCCATGACACAGGGTAATAACAGGATATCCAAAAGGAGTCCCAGTGAGGTTCCAGTACTGATAGAGTAGCAGAAGCCAGAGGCCTTGTACCAGACCAACGAGTCATGGCAATGAACATTGGCAAGCAAAGAGGTGAGGACAAAAGGGTACACAGTGGGGCACACTGAAACACTACAGCTTCCACAGTGAGATTTCTTTTCTTTGGGGGGGGGCGGGGGGGTGGTAGGATTTTTTTTCTCTGCAAGAGTGGGATTGGAAGATGAGTGGAATTGAGGTAAATGATGTGAAACTCACAAAGTACCAATAAAGAGGTTTTTTTTTTTTTTAAATCAGTGCATTGGACATACTATATTCAAACTAAAGAGTTAAGCCCATGTCCAAGCAAATAACTGAAGTTGTGACTGATGTTACATTTTTGTCTTCTATCAGCAGGCAAAGTACCAGCAGGATGCTGACAAAAACTCCACAAAGCTTAAGCAGTACTTCCTATGGAGTTAAAACACGTGGAGTCCCTGAGGAGTACCAAGGGACCCCAGGAAGTGTGAGATTTCCAAAATCTGTATTAAATGTTTTATGTCGCTAAATGTGACTACCTGTGCCATTTGATTTTGACGCGTTTTCCCGGGAAGCTTTGTGAAGGCAACGTCTCCAAGAGCCCTGATTATTCCCAGCACCTCCTGCTTTATAAGGTGAAAGAACAAATCTTCATGATTTTTTTCAGGGCCCTCTGGGAGTCCCAAAATAGATTGATGTAAAAGATATCCTGAGACATCCTTTCTCCTTCTCAGTATTCTATATTTGGACCTGATTTTGAGAAGGTAAAAATAATAAAGTTGTCAGAGGGGATTGGACATCTGACTTAAATGGGATCGTGGGTGCTTGGAAATGTTATTTAGTCTTATTAAAGCAAAATAGCAATAATTTTAAAACTGTAGAAAGTGAGTTCAGTAATAAAGCAACACGCATGTACTTTAATGATGGCTATAGTGTCCTCCGAGTTGCCAAGGATGAAGCAGAGGGCCAGGCAGGTGCACAAGCAGCAGTGAATAGCGTACTCCGTATTGTCAGCAGGGAAGCCACCAAGTCATGAGGGCAGTCTGAGAACGTAAGGCAGGCTTTACCCAAATGATAACGTGTCTCATGGGATCTCTTAGGAGCCAGGCACTGTAAACCCAACGCAGTCAAATTCCCTTACCAGCGTCCTTTATCGTGTTCCTTCATAGTCAGGGACACTCCACATACTCTCTTCACTTCCCACGAGTGAGGGGTCAAAATCCACATCATGCTAATTTGAATTATAGCATTCTTTCTGGTTGCACACAATGCAGTCCTCACTGCTGTCTTCAAATGAAGAGCAGCAGTAAAGTGCTTAAACAAATAAATAAATAAGTGGAAAAATGGAGAGCGGTGTTTTAAAATATTTTTAATTTTTAGTACAGTATCAACAGTTCTCACCCATGCAGATAAAAGCTATTTGGGGCACCCTAGATAATTTTTAAGGGTATAAAAAAGCCCTGAGACTGAAAAGTTGACAGCTGATTCTCTAGTTGAACAGGCAGTTAACAGTGCTGGGCACTCAGTAGGTAAAATGTGAGGGTCCAAGAAGTCACAAGGAAGGACTCAATGCTGCCCCATTCACTGCCGCCCCTACCAACCCATATGTGGACCTTGTTCCCACTCCAATGTCTAGAGGCTCTATCTCTCCACCTGGGTCAGCTACACCAGCACAGGGCCACTGTTGCCTCCTACATCAACGATAACCAAGAAATTGAGCCGCTGTCCTGATTGCTTACAAAGAAGAGGTCCAGTGAGGGCAGGGAAGAAAACTCTTGACAACAAACTTTGGTCACAAATGAAAGGCAGTTGTCGAGGCATTAAGGCTCAGACTCTTGAGGGTTAAAAGCCTGGATGCCACTTGAGGCAAGCCATCTGGCCGAACATAGCTGCCAACTGTGGCCAAGGGGTTTTGAATAGTGCTCAAAGGGCAGGGGAGGCTGTATGCAACCTCTGTATGATCTGCCAATGTAGACTGTAGTCCCTCCTGCTCTCTTTCTCTTGTAAGATGTGCCCCCCCCAAATAAAGAGCAGCCAGAGGTCCAGAGACAAACTGACAAAACAACAAAGAGCAAACAAAAACTGACTGTCACACTATGCTCATATTTGCAAATAGGACTGCTTACACTGTGACAATGTATAGTGGAGGCATTTTCCTTTTCAAAAAATTTTACAGAGTCTCACAGTGTAAATATACTCGCTTGAATCCCAGAAGCAAGTGAGCTTTTGAACAGTGTTGCGGATGCTAAATATGGACGGGGACTTTTATAGATGGACTAATTGCATTGGGGCATGAGCATAATGTTTTAGAAGGCCAAGGATGGTCGTCAAGTCATCAGAGGGTAGACCTGTGGTGGCTAATTTTGACATTCAACTTGACAGGATTTAGAGGACAACCCTCTGAGTGTGCTTTCACTGCAGTTCCAGAGAGGTCTGACTGAGGAGCGAATGGGTGGAATTATTCTGGGGCTGGTATCCTGGGCTAAGTAAAAAGAAGAAAGCAAACAGGACAACAATATCCATCTTCTCTTCTTCCAAAGCCACTGGGATAAATAATGCCATCAAACAAGCTGAGTGATCCAGGCTGGGACTACGAGAGCATCTTTGAGATAGCACAGGTATGTTCCTGAGATTGCAGTCTATCCTTGCCAGGTCAGCATATGAATCCTTCTTTCTGCCTCTTGGTGTGAGGATCTTCCTTGTCTTGATGTCAATGGTCCTAGACTCACACAGTTGTCTCCTTGGCTGCTTCTTGCTTTGGCTTCTGTGCCTCCACCTCTGGCTGCCAGTTCTCACACACTAGGCTCTTCTGAAACAGTTACCTACTCATATTTTGTACGTGCCACTCCCAGTCGAGCTGAGGAGACGGAAGTCCACATTTAGAGACAATTAGCTGCCACTTAAAAAGGATGTATGCGCTATTTTTATTTTATGTGTACGCGTGTTCTGCCTATAGGTGAAGCATTTCCATGCCTGGTGCCTGCGATGGTCAGAAGAGATTGCTAGATGCCACATAACCGGAGTTATAGATGGTTGTAAGCTATCATGTGAATGCTGGGAATCGAACCCAGGGCCTCTGCAAGAACAGCGAGTGCTCTTAGCTTCTAAGCCATCTCTGCAGCCCCACTTAGCAGCCATCTTGATTGGCATCTTTAAAAGTTAAAAGGCTTCTTAGAGGATATTCATTGTGCGTGCAAGTCATTTGTAAAAGCCCTTTGACCTGATACCTACATTTGCTTTTAATAAATCGCTCAGTAACAGAGATATTGAAAATCAATTCAAAGAACACCACACTGCCTCAAATTGAAGTCAACATTTTGAAACATTAGCGCACTAGGACATTGGCTACAGTGGTTTTTTTTTTTTTTTTTTTTTTTTTTTAATGTTTCTGAAGGTTAATTGTACTGAATCAGTTGAAGAGGTCATTAACAGATTAGGGAGGCTCCTCCTGGGCCTGGCCCACACGCATGCTTTAGAGAAGGCTCTCTATGAGCTTCTGTCTGTACCAGTTGCTGTGGCTCTTGTCACAGAAACCCTGGGGAGCAAACATGACCTCACATGAAATGATGGGCCCACAGACTGACTAAATATACGGAAGGCTTAATACTGTGAGGGGAAGTCGGTATACATCCTTCCCCAGTGGAAACATCCCATTTGGATGGCAGCCACCTGACTCAGTCAAATTTTCTATTTTAAGAAATATAAATGTCAGATCTCCTCCAGTGAAGGCTACAACGCAAACAACACTGAACTTTTGTTCTCAGCCTTTCTTCTGGCTTTCCATTAGGCCTAGGGTACTCAGTTTTAGCATCCTGTGGACCAAAAGTTACTGAGCACCTTAGGTGGCTGTTTGTGTCACTCTGCCCGCAGGAGTCTTTATGGTAATTCTCTACACCAAAAGGAGTCTGAAGTCACCAAAAAGCCAAAAACAAAACAACAACAACAACAGCAACAAAATCCTGACTGAGATAGCAGTTAGCCCTGAGTGAAACAAGAGGGTCTGGTGGAGAGGAGAACAGCTTAGCATGCCACTAGGGTGAAGCATGGGGCAATCCACATCTCTTGTGGTCTTTAATATACCAGCGAAAGGTTAATAAAGCTGCTTCTTTTAGTCTCAGGACCTAAAGAAGCACCCACCAAGACTGTGACTTTGGGGCCATGACAGATGCCATTTCGTGTGGAGGCGTGGCCGTGTGAGTGCAGTGGGCTACTTCTACTGAGTGTGACTTCATCTGGGAAAGGAATCAACTGGCCCTGACTACACTGCTCCAGATGGGTGAGGAGACTGGCACTATGTCAGGAATATTACTTATTTGGGATTTGTTGTGTTAGAGGCAGCTGCAGAACAAGGTCAGAAACTGACTAAATTCAGAACGTAGGTAGAAGCTGAACTCTTAGACACAGGTGTTTACAGTGGACATCATGGTCATGGTTCTGGGAAAAAAAAAAAACAGTAGTTGTGAAAACTAGGGTGGTACCTGAGAAATGTTAGATGCACCACGATTAGAAGATTCTCATGGCTCTGGGAGGCTAATCTCCCAGAGGCTGATTAGCATCAACAAACAGGATGCCAATTTGTTCTGCAGATGGTGGCCACATCTAAAAAGTCACATTCTTTATTGTGCACAGGAGGTGGAAAGATTGTAAGAGGCAGAGGATCAGGGGGTCTGCTGGGAGACCGTCCTCCTGGGCATGTGAGAAGCTCCACCTATCACGTCTCACCAACATGACTGTCCAAACACGAGCTCAACAAAACAACAGCAACAACAGACATGCCAAAGTGGATGGAGAAAATCCCAGGAGGCCTCAACCCTACACACACACACACACACACACACACACACACACACACGCACGCACGCACGCACGCACGCACGCACGCACGCACACACACACACAAAAAAAAACTACAGGCAATGTAGGAGTGCTGAGAGCGGGAGGAACCGTCTTCCCAAAGGAAGACCAATGCCAAATGGTCTGCTGTAAAAACACACATACAAGTAATGTTATAGAGACTGAACAAGTTGTATTTGGGAATATATGTGTGCATACACACATCTGTATTTAACAGTTTTTTAAAAGAGACATGAATTTGAAAGAAAGCAAGGTGAGGGGGTGTATGGGAGGGTTTGAAGGGAAGAAAGCAAAGACAGATGATAATATAATAAAAATAAAAAAAAAAGAAAAGAAAAGAAAAGAAAAATGAAGTGTCCAAAGGGACAGATAAGAGGATTCTGGAATCCCATGTCTATGTAGATACAATGTCTGCCACATCCTTTCCCAAGAGGAGAATTGGGCTAAGCTAAACATTCTTAGACACAGTCCAAGGAAATATAAGCCAAGGCATGAAGCCATACTATAGAAGGGCCTCCGTTGACAAGAAGTTTACTCTTCGGGACAAATCCTTTTGCCTTTATAGGGAGGAACAGAGACGTATCAAAGAGCATACAGAGCACCAAACAAAGCTTGACTGATGTTCAACTGGACGGTCCTTTCAGGCTCCACCCCACCCACCCACCACCCACCTCCACCCTCTCCCCCACTCCTCCCCACACACAGTGAGATGCTGTCACTGCACATGACTGGAAGGCATTCAAGGGGCCACCCTGCTTGCTTCCCCTAAACGAAGCTGAGCCCCTGGCCCTACAGCATCACATGATATCCCTAGTCCCTAAGTCACGGCTTTGGACTAACTTGTTGCACACCCTTCCGAACTTTCTCTTGCCTCTAGAGATTTCTAGAGGGTATAAAGCAAGGGCAAGAGAAGGCCACTTCTGCCCCCAGGCCACCACTCAGCATTCGTCTCAACATCGTGTACCGTGGATTTGTTTGTGGGTTTTTTTTTTTTTATTTCATTAAGATGCTCTGAATAAAATGTCCCTTATACAAAATTTGAGCAACAACGTATAAAAATGTATTCTTGGTACACCTCATACTCTGGTGACTGATGCAGGAGGATTGCCAATTCTAGGTCAGTTTTGACTGTACAATGAAACCCAATTGCACAAAACAGGGGAAAGGAAATTTGGAATATAGAGACAAATCTATGGGAAAAACACTGCTATACAATCCAACAATCTAGAAAAAATAAAATAGTGTTTATATTTTATAAATATGTAATTATATAAGTGTGATTCAGTGTTTAATATTTAATAAAAGTATTTAGTTCATATATAACATACTCTTAAAAATTGAGATGGAATCCATAACACTCTTTGTTAACTTATTTTAGCTTTATGGCAAATGCTTTTATTGACACATATTTTATAGTTTACAATACTCTCTGATATGAGTATCATAATTCATTTTGGTAATTTCTTTGAGGGGGCCTCAAACTGCCAAATCAGAAAGTTTCTCACACAGCCTAATTCGTGAACCTTGATTCTTTTATGAAAAAAATAGAGATGCTCTTGGCTTCTCCCCAAATAAAGCAATACAGTATTCATGAGATGGTGCCATTTAGATCAAAGCCACCTCGTTGGACACAGAGCAAGGAGTTGTCACAGTCAGCCGTGTTACCTCCTCCTCTTAGGAAGTTGAGCAGGTGAACCAAGGCCTCTGTCTGAGACTGTAGCTGGTGTCATCTCCTGAAGGGACACTAGCTTCTCACAGGAATCCAAGATGCCCTTCCTTACAAAGCTGAAGACGGGGTCACGGGCCTCAGCCCGTCAGAATCCCATGACATCTCTCCTGCCCACATCAGCTGTGGCAACTGCTGTGCTGACAAGCCCAGCTCCAGGGCCTGTCATCGGTGCTGGCACAGCAAGCTGTCTGTATCCGCCACTGCACCTTTTTCTGCAGACCTAGCCCGTTCTCCTGGCTTCTTGATCTGGGACTGGCAGGGACTTCTCCAGAGGAAGCCAAGCCATTCCCAGGAAGAGCCCACCGCTGACCTAACACAAAAAGGCTGCTTCCCATTACAGCCAGAAGCCCAGGAAACACAAGATGCCTCCCTCGCAGATCCTCCCAAGGCAGGACTCACTGCCAAAGGTTTCCTCCAAAAGGCCACTTGTCACTGTCTCTCTCTTCCCTGCCCCCCACCCCAGCTGCAGAAGCTATTTTTAAATTGCCCTAGCAACCAGAGGACACAAGCTGGGCTTCCTGTGATGCTGTAGTCAGCAGAGACCGGGCAAATGGGACGAGACTGTCGTAAGGAGGAAGCACAGCCCCTTGCCCTCCTCTGAGAGATGGTTTCCTAGTCCAAGGGTGTAAGATGCCGCCTTCCCAGCCTACCGCTGTCTATGCAGCTCACAAGTTAGCTCCTAGGAAAAACGGTGACAGGTTCTCAAAACACGTTTTGGTGCAGGGGCATGCTTGGCAGGTGCACCGGCGGAGTGAGAAGCCTACTTTGATGTAGCAAAGAAAGACATATAAAGAATGTAAAATTAGTAATTAGGCCCACTTAAAAACTGACCTGCTTTTTGTTACAATCACGTGTCAGCAATTTCTCTGACCATGCCCTCACTGCCTCCCCCACTTCTGCAAAATTCACTACTGTGGTGCCCTGGCCCCTGGGTGGTGATCCTGAGAAGTTCACATGCTATCACGTGTGTGTGTGTGTGTGTGTGTGTGTGTGTGTGTGTGTGTGTGTGTG
>OU015745.1:77062111-77072866 GCA_907169655.1 Acomys percivali | reverse complement strand
TGTGTGTGTGTGTGTGTGTGTGTGTGTGTGTGTGTGTGTGTGTGTGTATAGCATGAGGCAGAGACTGGCTGCACAGGCAACTCGTAATCACAGCCTGAACATATGTTACCTACTGTCTGGGGAACCTTCCCAACTTAAGACAAGAAAAAATAAGTTAGAGTGATTCCACCTTATACATCAAGACGGTGCCTCAAACCCTGCTAAAGAGCTGGTCCTCTGGGTCCTGAATAGGATGTGAACTATGCAGTTCCCTTCTGACAAGGCACACCTTTCAGCCAAAAGCACTTATCCGTCCAGTCCGTAGGGCAGGAGTCAAAGACAAGTGGGAGAAGACTGAGGAAGACATGGCCACAGTACATCATTTGCTTTAAAGTTTGACCTGGGGTCTCCTTCTGCATCTTTTGGTTCTGAGACCAAATATGTAAGAACAGTAATGGTACGTTCAACGGATGAGATCTGAACTGCCTGGCCAAACTTCCTGCCATACCACAGGGCACATTTTGTAAAGGAAGCAAGCTTTACGGGGACAAGGCCTGTACTCAGTTGGAGCCTCTGATGGCATTTACTATTCAAAGGACTTAAACGTCCTTCCTGTGTTTTTCTATGACTTCATCTGGAACTAGTCCCTCATGCCCTGTGAGTCTCTCACCCGAATCAACTTCTCTCTTCCTTTGGTAGAGCACCAGTGACAGGGAGGGCGGAAGGCACAGCTGCTCAGGACCTGGGCAGTACACAGGTTCAGAGGGGTTAATTTTCTCTTTTTCTATTTTACTCCCTTAGTGCAAAGGTTCACTACTGTACTGTGTGGGTCGTGACCCTTGTGGGGGTCAAAATGACCCTTTCATGGGGGTCTCCTAGACCATGAGAAAACATAGATACTTACATTATGATTCATAACAGTAGCAAAATTACAATTAGGAAGTAGCAACGAAAGTAAATGTTTATGTGTGGGTGGCCACCATAGCCTGGGGAATTGTATTAAGGGGGCGCAGCAGTAGGGATGCTGAGAATCACTGCTCTGGTGTATTTACTTGAAACTCTTTTCCTGTGGGACCCTGTTGCTCCTGGGCTTCCACCTGTGCCTTTCCTCTCTGTTCCCGGAGGAGGGAATAGGTAAGGATACGCCACCAAGGACAGGGTGATCTGTCTTCAGATGAGGCCAGTTACTCCAGCACCCTTCTACAGTCACCCATCCCAGGCAACCTTGACCTACCTCCTCCCTTTGTTCCCCAGCTCCGTTGTCTTCTGTGCTATCTTATCCTGACAGGCCCCTGGCTTAGCCAACTGTCCACTGAGTGGCCATCACCTGAACGCAACACTTCACAGTCAATACGGCACAGCAGACATGGCCAGGCAGAATGCACACTGTTCAGGCACTCGCCCTAGAGTAAAGGACTTGGCAGAGGTCTCAGGGGTCTAATGGAGACGTGGGGCAGAGGCAGGTGGAAGTGGCACTCGGGTGGTTCCAATGAGTAAATGGTGTTTCAGTGTTTTCAACAGCGGGGCGCCTTTGCCTGTGTGTGCTATGAGCGGTACACTGCTGAAGAATAAAATCCAGGATCCTCCTCAGATATCTCAGGAATGAGAACAGCATCCACTATATGTGTGCACACTGAGAAAGTAAGGTAGCTCACAACTGCCTGTAACTCCAACCCCAGAGTGTCCAATGCCTCTGATCCCCAAAGGCACCAGCATTCACATGCACAGAGAGAGAGAGAGAGACAGAGAGAGAGACAGAGAGAGAGAGAGAGAGAGAGAGAGAGAGAGAGAGAGAGAGAGGGAGACAGAAAGAAAAAGGGGGAGGGAGACAGAGAAGGAGAGGGAGAGAGAGAGAGAGAGGGAGACAGAAAGAAAAAGGGGGAGGGAGACAGAGAAGGAGAGGGAGAGAGAGAGAGAGAGAAAGAAATAAAGCTTTAACAAGAGCCCATTTTACCATTTCAGTCCTGACCAGCTGTTCTGTAACTGCTGTTACGCTAATGATAGCTACATTGCAATAATAGCACAAATGCCTTGGGTTACCTTTGTTGTAAGTGTAAGGACCATTTGACCAAACCATTTGCATCTTGACCCCTACTTGACTATGTAGCCTCATTACTTGCCACTCCTGTGTAGCACCGTGAATTTGATTCCCCACCCCTGGAAGAAAACAAAAACCAAAACCATCCTGACCAACACCCGGAAGCGCAGGACCCCAACTTCATTTTTAATCCTAATTGCCTCAATAGGGCATTGCTTTAGAGTGTGGGTGGGGCTCTGATAATTCCCTCCGATGCTTTTTGCGGCCCTCTAAATCCTTCCATGGGTCAAGAGGAGAGCGGAGCAGAGGCGCTCAGCTAATGCATAATGCACCTTCTGTTTCCTTGCTCTGGGGAGGCAGCCAGAGCCATTTCTGCAAGAGGAGGCCCCACCCCTGGAGCTGGCCATTTAGCTACTGTGAGGTTGGCGTGGGGAAGGGGAAGCTGTTTCCTCCTAACATAAATTGTACTCGAAAAGGGCTGTAGCCGCAGCAGCACCAGGTGCAACAGCAGCCTAAGCCACCACTTTTTATGTTCTGGCAGAATGGAAAGGAGATCGGTTTAGCCCTTGGCATCTGGGACTAAGAAGGCAAGCCCTTCTGTGGAGTCATCCTGTAAGCACATGGCCTCTTTAAGTCCCTGGATGGTTGGGCTTAATAGCTCATTTGCTTATTCTTATGTGACAGTGTTCAATTTATCATTCTTAGTCTTCACGGAGAAATAACATTTGTGGGGTCTTTTTCTTCCGAGAATGCTGATGTTTCAGAGCTGCTCGTATTTTATGTCGAGTCCTTTTATTTCTAGATCAAGTCCCTTAAAAAGAACCTGGTATCATATGACCACATTTCTACCCCCTGTGAAAGGGCTCCAGCTTGTGTGTCTCATCCTTAATATTCGGCAATATGACTGGGTATTTAGCCACTTGGGACCTGGCCCATGATTTCCTAGTCTGCTCGCCTCCATGTTTTTATGGAGGGGAGTGCTTCTAATGTATCATCCACTCGGGATCAACCTGCATCCCATTAGGAGGGTCTTGAAGTCACTGTCCTTGGTTAGAACTGCCGCTCCCAAGTCATTGCCTTTTGCCTTAACTGGAACCTTGGCTGCCCATCATTTTATTAACATAATTTGGCTTCCCCCAGACCTCCAACTCTATGAGACTACAATACTGTTCCCACGGGACTGGCATGTACACACCAGGGATGTCTTCTTTCTGCTTCATCCTCTCCTGCGTGACACATAAAAACATTAAGTGTGGCCAATCTTTCAATTATATCTCTACCCTGTCAAGTGAGTCATCCAGAAACAAACTTCCTTCATAAAAATACCTCCTCCTTCCTGTCTCTACATGTTCCAGGTACAATGGAGGGGAACAGAGAGGTCTCTGATATAGGGGAATGCTGTGTGAAGCCAATGTGAACCAGATTCGCTTCCTTCGGCTCTTTCGCCCTCAGAGAGTACAGCTCACCCTTTATGCCAGCCTTACCTTAGAAGAAGTAACCTTTCAGCTCTTTATCAAGAACGCATTGTATTTGCCTTTGGGCTTAACAACCGTAACCTTCAGCCTGACATCTGCCAACTCACACGCAGAGCTATAACCGTCTCTGTGTCCATATTGTGGCAGCCAGCTTCCAAGTGTTTGTGTTATCTTTATCCTGAGTTTCTCACCAGATGTGGACAAGAGGCCCTGGATGCATATGGGACTTGCTTAAAGCTGCCATGGTTTCCATTTCCAGGTACCTACCGCTATAAGGAAATACTCCAAGCTCCCCACTTGGCATTTCTGCTATGCCCATCACGGGTCAGTCATCCAAAGGAGCAGGTTAAAGATCCAGCTCTCTTCACTCTCCGCCCATGGGTTGCTTCTTGATGCTCTGCTAGGCTCGTGGCATCCCTGGTGAAATGATTCTGGCTTTATGCTTGAGCAGATGGCGTGAGGTTTCTTTGCATCACAATACATATATATATATATATATATATATATATATATATGTATATATATATATATACATACATACATACATACATACATATCGGGATCTATTTCTCCTGCACAGCTTTACAGTGGATGGTGAGTGGAGGGGAACCAATGGTCACATCTTTTGAACAAGCAGGAGAATGGCATGCAGAGCCAGACACAATTCTCCAGGAATTTCTCTCTTGCAGGAATTCAGGGGTTATACGCAGACTGTCTTATAAAATCTTCAAAGATCCAAGGAGTTCCCATTAGGTCCAGCCTCCCAAATGTTTCACTTTCTCCCAACAGAGACACCCTGAGGACCAACGCTTTAATCACAGTGGACCCTTTTGAGATACTTGAGGGACCCCCAAATAGTATCTGAGATTATGGTGGGGCCTTAAAAATGCTGAGCAACTCAGTGGCTGAGAGAACTGCTTGGAGGAAAAGGACATTACCAAGGAACCGAGTGTGAGCATTCACCTGTCAACCAGCCCTAGGGAGGTGAGGCAGGGGGATTGCCCTGACTTTGAGGCCAGCCTAGATTACAAAGCAAGAACTGGGCTATCCAGGGTCTACAGACTAAGATCCCATCTCAAACAAACAAACAAACAAACAACAAAAAAAAAAAGGAAGGAAGGAACAAAGGGTGAACTATAGGGACACATAGGTAAATACATAGAAACCAGCTATGTGTGTTTAACTGCAAAGTAAACCAGCACACAGGTCATTCAAGGTGTTTTAGACAACTAGGCATCCATGTGTGGAATAGAGAAACTTGATCCATGCCCAGAATGAACTAAAATCAAATAATGGATCTAAATTAAAACCTTAAACAATAAAACTTCTCTGAGAAAAACCTTTCTGGCCTTAGGTTAGAAGAATATTTCTTGGATATTGTAGAAAAATATATATATTTGACCTTTTCAAAATTGAATCATCTCTTCTTTGAAAGATATTAGTGGGAGAGTTAAAAGACAAACCTAAAAACTAAAGAGACAGCTCAGTGGTTAGGAGCACTGGCCTCTCTTACAGCAGAGCCTGGTCCAGTTCCCAGTGTTCAAATGGCAGCCTACAACTCTGTGTAACTCCAGTTTCAGGAGATCTAACACCCTCTTCTGGCCTCCAACACTAGTACACATAAAAATAATTCTTTTTAAATATAAATCTATCTGGGTACGGTGGTTCACACCTTTAATCCCAGGATTCGGGAGGCACAGGCAGGTGGAGCTCTATGAATTTGAGTTCCAGAACAGCAAGAGATACATAGAAAACAAAAACCAAACCAAAATAACAAATAAATAAATAAATAATAATGTAAATTTAAAAAAAAAGACATTCACAGGTCTGGCAGGAACACCCAGGATACAGAGGCAGGTGGAGCTCTATGAGTTCAAGACCAGCCTGGTCTACAAGACCATGAGTTCCAGGCCAGTGAGGGCTACACAGTGAGATGGTCTCCAAAGCAAGCAGACTAACAGCCATACAATTTATGGGCTGATGATATGGCTCAGCAGGTAAAGGCACCTCCCGAGAAGCCTGAAGACCTGTGTTCAATCCCTGCATCCCACAACTTCAGCAGGTTGTTCTCTTCTCTCTACAGGCATGTCATAGTGCTCACACAAATAAAAAAAAAATGCAACTAAAACTTTTTTCAAAAGATAGGTACATACTGAGGGAAATATTTGCAAAGTCTTCACTTTAAAATATATAAAGAGGGGAATAAGGGGGAAATGGGAGGGAGGGAAGAACAGGAAGATACAAGGGATGGGATAACCATTGAGATGTAACAAGAATAAATTAATAAAAAATTTTTATATATATATATATATATATATATATATATAGAGAGAGAGAGAGAGAGAGAGAGAGAGAGAGAGCTGTCTAGACAAATAAAGCAAACCCACATTTTAAAATGGTTTATTTTTATTTTATGCATATGAGTAATGAGTGTTTTGTCTGCATGTACGCATGTGCACCATGTGCGTATCTGGTACCCTAGGAGCAGCAAAGGGTGTCAGATTCCCTGGAACTGCAATTACAAATGGCTGTGCCAAGTGGGTGGTAAGACCCAAAGTCAGGCCCTTTGCAGTGCCACCAGTGCTCTGTGCTGCTAAGCTATGTCTAGCCCCACAAACCTAGTTTAAAATCAACCAAGACTGTGAGACAAGAAGTGCCTGAAAACACCATCATCATTGATTAGGAGAGAAATGAAGAGGAACCTGGCCTACAAGTCTATTAGAACTGCTACAGTCAGTAAGGGCTGGCCGAGATGATGCCCTTCTTCTTCTTCTTCTTCTTCTTCTTCTTCTTCTTCTTCTTCTTCTTCTTCTTCTTCTTCTTCTTCTTCTTCTTAAGTTTTTTGAGACAGGGGTTTCTCTGTGCTATCTTGGCTGTCCTGGACTCACTTTGTAGACCAGGCTGGCCTCAAACTCATAGCAATCAGCCTGCCTCTGTCTCCTAAGTGCTAGGACTAAAGGCCTGCGCCACTACACCTGGCATGATGTTCAGCATCTTCAACTATACACATTCCTAGTGGAAGTGCCAAACTGGTACTACCTAATCTGAAAACCATTTCAGATTTCTAAGTAAAGCTAAATAAGCATCTGCTTCAGAATTCATCAATCTTATACCTAGGTGCGAACTAATTAAAGCATATTTATGTAACCTGCAATAAAAATTGACTTTATGTATAATTCCAAAAAAAATGGCCCGGTGGTAGAGCACACCCTTAGCATGTACAAGGCCTGGGCTCAACCTTTAGCACTGACAACAACACAAAACAAAAAGCTACAGTGGTCTAAAACTGAAAGCAGTATTCTTCAGCTGCCCTTTACCCAGCAAATGGAGAAGCCAGACATGCCTGTTCATGCCCATTATCCTGGTACCTGGAGGGCTTAGGCAAGAGGATTGCCATGAGTTGAAGGCCAGCCTGGGCTACAGAGGGAGCTTCTGTCTCCAAACAGAGCAGAAAACAATGAGTGGATAACTAATGGGAATATTCTGTGTCTTGATGGCAGTCGTACAACTGTATACATTAAAAAGATGAATTTTACTCTTCTAAGTTGTAATGAATGAGCTTGACTTGGGAAATACAGCTGTTAAATTGTTTTCCTTCTGGTTTTGTTTTCTGGTTCCAAGATTCTGGTCTCCTTTAGATGTTATAAAAGGACAAGTCAGGAGTAGGCAGATGCCACACTCAATTGAGCACCTATCTCAGCCTTTGATGAGAATTTTCACTGTGTGCCAGGCCTAACGGTTAGTCAAATATTAGCTAAATAATTATTATTACTAAGAAGCATTTGCAGCTCATATATGTTCCAGTATCTAAGTATTCACTAAGAATATGCATTTTTAAAATTTCATAATGTGTCCATCCTAGCTTAAAAAGAACAACACATTGAACAGCCAGTACTGGTTATAAACAAACATGCATAGTGCGTGTATATATGTCCTAGACCTGTGTAGGAAACTTTCGAATAGAGTACAAATTTATGTTCATACAAGGATAGGCAAAGAGTATAGGCAACATTAATTATGTTGATAATATTTGTGTCAACATATCACAATTATAGTTTTTTAATTTAAAAAAAAATATGGTTGGTTGGTTGGTTGGTTTTCTCAAGAGGAAACCACAACCGTAGTTGTTCTAGAACTTGCTATGTAGAACAGGCTGGGCTCCAACTGAAAATGACTCTCTTGCCTCTGCCTCCTGGGTGCCGAGATTAAAGAGCTGCACCACCATGCCCAGCTAATTTATAAAAACGTAAACATAAACCGAAAGTATATAGTGAACTATTAAGACCACAGAATCACATAGTTCTTGTTCGTTTGGGTACCTGTTACTGCTTTGAACTTTTAAGAGATAAATGTCCTTACTTATGACAAGTACTACACACTGGCTGTAGAAAGCGTCTGAAATTCCAAAATAATTAAATGTTACTTTAAGATCTAAGGATCAGTGGTTCTCAGCCTTCCTAATGCTGTGACCTTATAATACAGCTCTTCACGTCATGGTAGCCCCCAACCATAGAATTGTTTTCACTGCTACTTCATAAGCATGATTGTGCTACTGTTATGAATCATTATGTAAATATCTCTGTTTTCTGATGGGCTTAGGTAACCTACCCCCAGGGGTTGAAACCCACTGTTTGAGAAAGGTTGGCTTAAAGGCTTCGCTGCGAAAGCACCACTCTTCCGTATAGAAATATTTTTGACATTCTTTTACAGAGATGGGCTAGGCTTGTCATATTTTGCAACATGCTCCTTCTACTTAATAGTATTCTATTATCCCAGATTCCTCTCTGTCTGCACCCACTAAATGGGTCTGGCTGCCAGAGATGGAGGTAACTATGCTGCTGATCTGATAAGTGGCCCCACGCAGTAGGCAGGCTGTCTTTTTCCAGCATAAGTTTTCCAGGCTAATGGCAGAAAAAAACATGTCTAAGTAAGATAAATGTCCCTCTGTGTTTTCCTGGAATGTCATCCAACCTCCCCCAGAGGCTTGCCAGTATGGAGGGGGAGGGGGTTGGGAGAGAAGGGTTCTTTCCCCCAGGAGCTCCTGCTTACCTTTGTCTGCAGGAGGAGGAGGGCCCACAGCATTTCAATGACTCAGGGGAACTCAGGGTCATCAAGTGTGCCTAGAGTTCTCTAAACCTGTCAGGCACTGCCCCCACCAGGTGTCACACTGGCTCAGCTGGATTCAGGGCCAAGGAAACTATTCATAAGGCTGCCACAACATACCCTTAGACCTTCTGATCCTCCGAGCTGGCTGGCTATATCCCAGTTCCAGACCCCATGACCATGATAATCACTCAGCACTCACTCACCTGCCGTTAGGATTCCTGGCCTGCCTCACCTGGGAAGAATGCTTAGACTCAGATAGCATGGCTTGGGTAGGACAGCACAATTTGGGTGGGACAGTGCTGCTTAGGTACAATAGTACCTTTTGAGCAGGACAGTACTACGTGGGCAGGTCTGCTTGGGTAGAGGCTGTTTGGTCAGGGGCTGGCTTAAGCAGGAACATAGGTCACACTGGACACCAGTGGGCTTTGTGAAAGAGACACTCTGGCAGCCACCAAAACGGTACAGCTCTAGACTGAGAGCAGGGGGCTTAGGCAGATGGGTCATTATGTGTTCAAGGCCAGCCCTGTGCTGCATAGTAAGACTCTATCTTAAAGATAAAAAATAATCAAAATATGTTTATTGAAGAAAACCAACCATAAATAAAACTGAAAGTGGAAAAGTACACTGGCTCATTTTGTTTTGTTTTTGAGACAGAGTTTTTCTGTGTAGCCTTGGCTATCCTGCTTTGTAGACCAGGCTGGTCTCGAACTCACAGAGATCCTCCTGCCTCTGCCTCCCCAAGTGCTGGGATTACATGCATGCCCCCACCATGCCCAGCTTTTGCAGAATGCTGACTCTTCCCACCACTGTGCGGCGAGTGCTCTTTGCCACCAAGCCTTCTGTTCTGCCCAGACATATGCACTGTTAGCAGGTATGGAGCCTTCAGAGCTGCCTGTGTCCACAGACAAATAGATCCTGCTTTACCTGGATCTGGTGGGGCATCTTTCTCCGTCTCTAACTCCTCTACACATCCGAGGATGGACAAAACGGGCATGCATGCATGTTGCCAAGCAACTCAACATCCACTTTCTCACTCCATCTCAGGTCCCCATACTCTCCTCACTCCCAGACAGCTATCAGCTCATCTCTGAAAAGTTAAAGGCCACATGTCAATGACAGGGCACTCCAAAGGCCAGGCACTTTTCACATTGCTCAATTAGTGCTGTGAGATCAGTGTGGCCTCTGAGGAAGAGTCTGAAGACAGTAGGAAACACCACAGACCCAGAAGATGGTCTAAAATAATCCATGCTCATTAAAAATTTTGCTGGTTACTGGGGAATGGTATTGAGGCAAGAATCCTCCACAGCACAGGGGAACAGAAACTGCGTGGGGTTTGGAGTCAGATACCCAAAGGTTAAGCTGATGGCTAGTGAGATTTTAGATCCATGACCCAAAGCAAGTTGCTTTGCCACCACGGGCTCCAGTTTCCTCCCTATAAAAAGAGATAAGAAGATGCCCCCAATTGCTACTGCAAGAATAAAAATGGAATAAATAGATAGGTGTAGTCACTACAGAACACTCAATAAACAGTAACTATTAATTATAAAACAACAAAAGTAGTAAGAGTGTTTTTAAAGAAGATTTTAGGCAGTGCTGACACATACAGGTGCACCCTGTATCATTTGGTACATGAACATCTGAACTTGGACAACAAAATAGGTTTAATTACACCATGTGGGACAAGATGCTTTGCAAGAGGTCAGTTGGCTCTCCAATAACTGTTTTATTGAGCATCTTCTATGGATCAGGTACAGTACAAGACTTTGGGTCTATGGAGGTGGGAAAGAGATGATTACCTCTTTCTTTCCTATGTATATCCTTGGGCAAACCTCCACAGGTAGGAAGCATGTGCACAGACTTGTAACCCTGGTGATGAGCACACGCTATAGGTTCACAGGAGGATGCTCTGGCAGTGGGTAAGTCTAGCTCTGGCTTGAATCATAACCTCATCACTCTTCAGACTGTTAACAGGTGAAACCTAAGTGACAGGGAAGCAGCCACTATAGATGGGGTACAGATAAAAACAACCAGTGCAGAGACTGCAAACACAGGGCCAACCTTATCGTGAGGAAGCAGCAGCTTATGGTGGGGCAGAGAGGACAGTGATCATAGCTGGGGAGGCAGAGGAGACAGTGGTCACAGCTGGGGAGGCAGAGG
>OU015745.1:77039703-77053654 GCA_907169655.1 Acomys percivali | reverse complement strand
AAAGAGATGATGGTGTGTTAGCAGCTGCATCTCATCCTCAGGAGTATGCCACTGTAGAAATGTCTTGCCTATTATAGGGATGTAGCACCTGTCAGTAAAAAAGATGATGGCTTATAGTTTAGGCAAGAAATGGTAGGTACAACATCCGGGGGGCAGATAGAACTCTGAGAGAGAGCCTAGTGTTTGAGATTCAGCTGGCAAGATGTGAAGCGAAGATATACATGGTACCTGAGCCCAAGTAACCAGCCACATGGCAGAATGTAAGCTAGTATAAACGGTATTTATATACTATTTAATGAGTCTCATGAGTCATTAATCCAGGAGCTGAGGGTAGGAGGAAAAACCTCCTACTACATGCCACACCATATCCACAAAGCTTCTGTCACCAGAAGGGCCACTGGGAAGAGACAAAGGTGAATGAGAAAAATATGGGGCAAAGACCAGCTATGCTCATTCCCAGCACCAATGATGGGGAGCAGGGCAATACCAACCATCTGGTCTACCAGGGAGGAGCCTGCCACATATCTCACCACATAACACATAGCAGGAGCCTAAAAATCACCTGTGGGGTGAGTCAATGCTGTAGAGACTGAGTGGCAGGTAACAGGCACCTGGATAGTGAAGGTGACTGAGTCAGATCTAGCTCAAAATCATCATTCACCTTTGAGTACGGACAAAGAATACTTGCTTGGATGTCAAGCCCATGAGGCCCTTTGGCCCAACGATCTAAGAAAGGAAAGGTTTTATTAGCCAGATACAGATTCCCATACAATAATAACATGACACCTTGTAATATGCACATCCCTCTTCTGCCTATAAATAGCAACTTTGAAGTTAAATTCATTTTTTTTTTGTATATTTGTGAAATCAATGTTTTGATTAAAAAGAATAGTGATTTAGGCTAGTGAGATGCCTCGGGGGACAAAAGTGCTTTCTGCACACATCTGGTGCCCTTAGTCCAGTCCTTGGAACCCAAATAAAGATGGATAGAGAAAACGATGCCACAAAGCTGTCCTCTGACCTCTACACATGTGCCATAGCACACAGGTCATCGTGCACACACAATAATACATCTTAAATTCAAAATAACAGTAACAAACATTATAAAAACTATAGTTAATAAAGTAGAAATAATTGTGGCATGTTTCACTCTATGTCACATATTGTACCTTAACACATATTATCTGATTTGGTGATGGCCACAATGTGAGGAAGGCCCAATGATGACTGTATCAGAAGTGAAGACTTTGCCCAAGCCTACACAATAGTAAATACCCTTGCTTGGCAATAAAGCAGCAACAGCCCGACTATGAAATGCCCCCCAGGCTTATGCGGTGGCAGTGATACTTTGGACAGGTTCTAGGAACTGCTTAGAAGATGGGCCTTAGCTAGAGGAAGTAGGTCACTTGGGGGGGGTGTGCCTTGAAGGTTCTATCTGGTCCCTGATTCCTTCCTCTGCTTCCCGCCTTCCTTGAGGGGAGTGGCAGCTACCGCAGGCTCTGTTTCTGTGATGCCCTGGCTCATTAAGGGCCCAGAATTAGTGAAGCCATGGGTTAAGGACCCGGGGCTCTGAAGCTGTGAGGCGAGAAGTTCTTCTCTTCCTTTAGTTGCTTTTGTGGGGTTGTGGTTGTGCTTGTTGTTGTTGTTGTTGTTGTTGTTGTTTTACGGCAGGAGCATTATAACTAAGAAGGAGTCCTAGCATTCAAGCAATAGCCACGCCTCCTCCCATTACCTGATTTCAATTCCAAGGGACATTCCCTCTGCACTATGGCCCCAACTGAAACTTTTTGAATGGTAGTGGCAGAATATTGAAGTGGGAGATGGGATCCAGAACTGACCTTTCTAAAATTCATCAACTGTATGCCTTTCAGCAGCAAGTCACTGTGAGCCTTGGGTTACAGCCACTGCAAAATACAGATGACAATATCTGCGCAATGTGTGCACCCCCCCCCCCCCCCGTTGCTAAAGAAGTGAGTCATGTAGATGGTACCAATTTACAAAATAAAGAAGTGCCCGGTGCTTATGGAATTTTCACTGTATATGGAGCCCAGACTCATGCTGCCACTGTGATAACTTGGTTGTGAAGGGCAGAGTGTCTCTCTTTCTCTCCTTGTGCTGTGACCCCTGTCTCTGGATTTGTCCTTCAAGCTGCTGGGTAGTGTGGCTCTGTCTCGGTGAGGACCACTGGAGAGGTCTGAGCCAAATTGCCCTGTAGACATCAGTCCTTCTGGATGTAAGAGATAGAGACAAGGAGGAAGGAAAGCTCATCTTTTTTTTTTTAGGCAAGGATGGAGAAGGTGCTGAGTCTGAAGACCTGTCCCTCCCCTGACTCCATCTCTGGGTAAACCCCACATGGTGGCTTCTTTATGTTAGTATAATGGGACACCCTGACTGTGACCTGTGGATGGTGGATGTTACCACCTAAGAGAGCTTCTCCAGATCCCTGGACCTGGTAACTTTGCAGAAACTGGAGACCAGCCACCCATCCACTGCCAAGGGGAGCCTGTGTTGGTTCATGAAACCCCACAGGCCTTGGCTTTGTTCCTTTGGGAGGCAGCTTTCATCTGAGGGTGGACATGGATGTCACTCACCCTGGAGGGACACTTGGTATGTTTGGACAGAAACTTGGATTCTTAGATTCTTGACCTCCTTTTTTTTTTTTTTAACTTACAGGCAGGGGGAAGGGGGGATGTTTCCAGACTATTTTAGGTGAATTTGCTAAGGAATAAAAAAATGAAAAGAAAGAAGGAAATGAATGTAGAGACGTCACAGCTATTTTTAGCTAGCTCGCCTCTCCCTCTAGGCCATGGGCTCTATTTGGGAACCGTGTGTCTTGGTGGGAGGCCAACCTTGTGCTTTTCCACAGAGTGGTCGCTGGCATAGGGCAAAGTCTTCTGGTCCTCCTCACTGCTTTTATGGTGACAGCCTGACCTCTGTTCTGGCTCAGTGCTCCTGGCCTCCAGCGGCTCAGCCGCTTTTCAGCCATGCCAACACAATGCAGTCAGGACCTTGGCTCTTCCCTCAGGCTCAGGAGCATCGGGACACAGCAACTTCTAGCAAATTAATGAATCTGTATCCAGGTCACATTTTATGAAGAATCATTCATTATTCACTGGCCTGAGACTCCTGTCAAACTGTGATTATATGACCTGCTACCTGCTCTGGGATCCTCGCTCTTAAACACAAACCCAGAAATTCACGAGTGGTTCATCCAAGCAGAAACAATTTTGGTTTTGAGATGGCTCATCATAGGGACTTGGGAAAAGAACATGCATAGTCAATGGAATGGAAATCTACCCGGGAGATCCAAACCACTACCCACACCAGGAAGGGGCCAGCACTGTCGAGGAAGAGACTCTATGCGGGAGGTAGTGGGGACTAACACAAGGTGTCACCAACTGGACAGTACAGGGACCTGACACAATCTCACTCCTAAAAGGAGTTGCCATGGGTCATGAGGTCCTGGTCTCCAGTTCTAGTGAGAGGCTAATGGAGTTCGAGGCTCTGGCGGTCACATCTCTCCCATCATAAAGGAAGGACGCACCAGGAACTTAGTGGCCAGAGGGATTGTGTTTCCTGTGCCACGTGGAAAGTGCATATTTCCTTTCCCAAACGGAAGTAGCTCTTTGTTCTGAAGCGTTAAAACTATTCGTGCTCGTTGTAAAGGGCGAAAGTCGCCTCAACTCCACCACCAGCATTTCTTTGGGGGTGCGGTAGACATGCATGCATCCAAATGCACAGAAACATAAGCATGAGATTCTTAGGAAGGAGGGTCCAAGGGACAGAAGGAGGTTCCTTCTTGAGGCTCTCTACCATAGCTCAGCTAGAGGGAAACTCACCTGTTGGCCTGCAGCCAGCTCTTCTAGAAATGTGCTAATCCCAGTTCCCCCATCTTCCTCTTCTAGCCCCAGAGCTAGGACAGGCCATTCACTGAGCCTTTCCTTATGGTGACTAGGCTCCTCCCTGCTCTGTGAGCTGCAATCCACTTGGAACATTTTCTTTTAAAAAGACACTAAGGTCTTCAGAACCAAAAACCTGGCCAATGGGTGGGTGGGGGGTGGCTACGATTTGAAGGCCCCATTTTAGCTCTTCCTCCAGTGGCTGTCATGGGAAAGGGTGGGTCTCTGAATGAAGAGCAGAGCAGAAGGCTTTGACTCTTCAAGGGGCTGCTGCCCTCTTTCCCTGAGCCATCCTGTGGCGCTGGGACACCGGCAGCAGCAATAGTTATCAAGTGTCAACACTTAGTGCGTGCAACAGCTCTATACGAACTTGTTGTTCTCACTTCTCAGCTAAAACAAAACAAAACAAAAAGAAAAAGAAACTTGATCTCAGACTGGGGAAATGCAACCTTGAAAGTCCATGACTACTTGAGCCCAGAGCCCAAAAGCGCAATCACTGTGCTTTGCTAACTGCAGCAGCAGCAGCAGCAGCAGCAGCAGCAACAGTCTGGTTTACAGAGGAGAGATTGGGTCCATGGAAGTAAAACAAAAGATGGCCAGATTCAACACTGTTTCTGGGTGTACCCATGAGGTCTCATGCCATTGCCTCGGTGTAGTCGGGCCTCATCCCAAGTAACTGAAATCTTACATGGAACAGAAAGGCGACGGGGGAGCTCACCCCTTTGCCCTCTGCTCCTGCTTGAGTGAGACGCTGGCCTCTCATTCCTAGTTAGATTTAGACCATGGGTTCCCAGTTCTCGTTCACCAGATGCATCCTGGGCTATACACTGCATCTCCCTTAGGATGGACTAGAAAATAAGGACTTACACCGCGTAAAATGCATCACAGGTTCATATTGAAAATCTAATGCAAATTCGGGACTGCTGTTATCCTATGGCATTGCTGTTTTTGTAGTTCAAAAATTGTTAAATATTGGCAATTTTGATTGACTCAATCTAAGATACTCACAGCACTTTTAAAATCAGTAGTAATATAAGATATATACTGTCTCCACTTTGTTTATCTTTTATATAAGAAAAGAACTTTCGTCAGACAAAAGTCCACTATAAAGAGATATATTCATTTTTGGAAGTATAACAACTCAATAAAAGTTGAAGGTTATTGTCTCAGTGTGTTCAGGAAGCTACAGCAAAGTGCCACAGAATGGAACAGCAAAAATTGACTTTGTTTCTACAGCTTTAGAAGCTGAGACATTCAGGTTCAGCATCTTGTGAGAGCTTCCTGATTCACAGGAAGTACTTTCTGACAGTAAACTTCTGTTGCCATGGCACTGAACAGGGAGGCGGGTAACAAACGTGCAATTACTTAAAAGTAGTTTACATGATGATTTACGGAACAGGTACAAAGTATACTCCACGTAGCACGTGCTGCTCTGATGCTGTGATAAACACCATGACTGAAAGAAATTTGGAGAAGAAAAGGTTTATTTGCCTCCCAGGTTACAGTTCTTCATGAAGGGAATCCCACAGCAGGAACGCACTCGGAAACCTGGAGGCAGCAATTGACACAGAAGCCATGACGGAATGCTTCTTACTGGCTTGCTCCCCATGGCCTTCTCAGCTGTCTTGTTTTGGGGGTGTTTGTTTGTTTGTTTTTTCGAGACAGGGTGTCTCTGTGTAGCCCTGGCAGTCCTGGAACTCTCTCTGTAGATCAGGCTGACCTCGAACTCAGAGATCCGCCTGCCTCTATCTCCCTAATGCTGGGATTAAAAGTGTGTGCCACCATTGACCAACTCTCAATTGTTTTTTTTTTTTTTAATACAACCCAGGACGACCTGCCTGGGGTGGCACTGCCCACGGTGGCCTGGACCCTCTCACATCAATCATTAATCAAGAAAATGCCTCACAGGGTTGCTTACAGGTCAAAATGATTTAGGCAATGCCTCAATTGAGTGTCACTCTTTTCAGGTGATTCTAGTTGACGAAAGTAATCGCCACACTCCACTTTCCTCAAGCAAATAGAAATATAAACTAAAACAACCATTGCTCTGCTATTTTCTCCTGTAATCTGTTTGCAGTTAAACTCTGTAGGTAAGACTGAAGGGAAAAACAACTCACATTGATGACAGGAACAGAAGTAGGAGTAACCACTGTGGAGTGCAGTTGGATAGAACACTGACATCACAAATCCCACGTCTTGGAATGGACCTCACAGGTATATTTACACATGTGTAAGTAACAGAGGCACAAAGGTGATTTACAGTGTTTGGTTTGTAACAGTGAGCATATGGAAATAACACAAGTGCCCATCAATAAAGGAGCCGTGAAATAAGCTATGCTGAGTCTGAGTTCCGATGCTGAAAACCAGCTAGGGTATACGAAATAAAGACAAGGTGAGAACTTTAAGTAGGTTCTAAAACGGTGTTTTAAATGAGGAAGAGGAAGAGCGTTCAAGAGACTGATGGCAGTCAGTGACTCGCTGGAGCGGAGATGCGAACGATGCAGATGTGAACTAAGGAGGGGCTGACAGTTTGCTGAAAATATTTACATATTTTAAATTTATGGACTATTCCAGATCTACAATTAACCTGAAAAGAGAAATAAAGAAGTTTAAAAAAAATAATAAACCAGAAGCCCCAGCCTTACACATGTGCAGCAAGGATTCTTCCTGTAGTCAGGTGACCACTTCTCATTTCCCATGGCAACTACAGATCAAAACCACTGACCCCCAAAAACCACAGGCACAGATCCATGTCACACGATCCTGACAGAAATAAATCAATTATTCTGTGGGAAATAGGAACATAATTAAGGAAAAGGAAAACTTGAGGCAGGTCTTTGCAAGAGAAAAATCATAAGCTCATTAATTTTCACAAGTTAGTAGAGTGTTAATTAAATATCCTGTGACTGGAGTAAAGTTTTCTTATTTGAAAGAACATTGTCAAGAGGGGATAGGAAATTGTATTAACCCACTGCTATGATTTGAATCTGGTTGTGTCTCCCAGAGATCCATATATAAAGGCCTGGTCCCTGGGCTGTTAGTAGTCAAAGACACTGTTGGCCAGGAGTGCTGATGTATGTCTGTAATCCCAGCACCTGGAACACGAAAATCAAAATTTAAAGGTCCCCGGCTAAACAGTAGATTTGAGGCAAGCCTGAGATACAGGAAACCCGGCCTGAAATACTTCTCAGAAACAAAACCCTGTGGACTTGTTAGCCGTTGGCCTCTGGCAGGTCTTCGGGTCCTGAGGGACATCAACAGCATCTGCCTCCTGGTTTGAGATGTGAGTATTGAGTATCCCATCAGAAAGACACTCCTAGGCCAAACAAGTATGACTACCTGATCTTGGCTTGAACTCCAGAGCCATTGGCCAAAATAAACCTCTTTACTTCTTAAGTAATACGTGCCAGGCGTTTCATTACAGTGATGGGAAGCAAATGCATCCACCAGTCTCATGAAACAGACTCTGAGCGAGAATGTATTTGAGCCTCTTAGTGTCTTTCTACATTATGATGAACTTCATTGTGTCTCTAGCACTTTCTCCATGGTTTAAATTCACAGCCATGTACTGACATCGCCAGATATCTCTGAGTCCCAAACATAGTTGGTCTAAAGCTAAGGCCGGCCTAGCAATGTCTACAATTTACAGTCTCATTTTCCATGGTTTCAGTCACTTGTGGTCAATTGGCCCAACAGTATTAAATGCAAGATTCCAGAAACAATAAATGTATATTAAGCTGGAGAGATGCTCCTCAAGAGGTCCTGAGCTCAATTCCCGGCAACCGCATGGGGGGGGGGGGGGGGGCTCACAACCATTCAGCCTGAAATCTGACGCCCTCTTCTGGCCCGCAGGTGTACATGCAGGCAGAGCACTCGTCTACAGAAAATAAATAAATCTTTTAAAAAAATAAATTTATAAGTCATAAATTTAGAAACTATGAGAACTACTACAAATTAGAAAATAAAAAAAGTGAGTAATCATAGTGTACACCTGCAACCTCAGCATGTGGGAAGCTGAGGCAGAGATGAACTTTGAGTTCTAGGCCAACGTTGACTACCTCATGAGTTCTAAGTCAGCTTTTCTCAAAGAAGAAAAGACAAAAGAAAGGACGCAGGGAAGAGTAAATTGTCATCTAGGCAGCTCAGTGAGGCCTCCACCTCCTGACTCTGTCCCACCTAGAATGTGATCATCTCTGTCCAGCATGGGTTAGCAACCCGCCAGGTACTCTGCAGCCTTCTCTGCTAACAAAATGGCTGCCTGATCATCACAGTGTCTTTGTGCCAGCATAACCCCTAGCTATTTTATAATCACCCAAAGTGCAGCAATAATCATGATGGCAGTTTGGAGCTGTTTCCTATAGGAAATGAAAGTTCTCTGCTTCATGGGTTTTGTGTTATTTGTGGGTTCTGGTACCTGCTGAGGGCCCAGGAACATATTCTCAGCGCTTGAGGGGAACTACTGAACCCACCTCAGAAGTCTGTTCTCCACACAACATAGACAAGGCCATTTCTTTTCCCCTCTTCCTTTGCACCTCCAATTATAAAATCTCAAAGATCTCAGCTGCCTTCGTGTCTTATTAAGTGTTCCTTCTTACCCTTTTTACGTGTCACCACCAGCATGACCATCAGCCTTTTTACGTGTCACCACCACCATCATGACCATCAGCCCTTCCCAACTGTCCCCTATGTTATAATTATCACCACCCATGTTGTCTTTCTGTCTTCAGCCTGTCCAATCCATCCCCCAAACATATTTTCTAATCAATGTCCAATGACTCCTTTAAAAGGTAAATACAAGGGTTAGAGAGATGTTTAGGGTTTTGTAGAAGACCTAGTTTGGATCCTTCTAGCCATCAGATGGGTCCCAATTATTTGCTACTTCAGCTCCAGGGGATTTAATGTCCTCTTCTGGCCTCCATGGGTACCTGAATTCATGTGCACATATTCCCACACAATGACACACACACACACACACACACACACACACACACACACCTCAAGATAATTATTTGAAAATAAATCAATCAATCTAGGTAGCTGCATTGTGCTTTTGAGCCCCCATGGGGCTGAAGAGACACAAGCCCCCACACCAGCAGGTCAAGGCCACAGCTTGAAGGAGGCACAGGCCCTCTGTGTCTGTGTCTGGTAGAGCTGATTGAGGCAAAAAGACAATCCTTTCAGCTCCCAGACAACCACAAGTTTGGCTGGGCCTTCGAGCACACATAAAGCCAGTGAGAAGCCAGACAAGAAGCACAGCTACGGGGTTGAAACAGGAACCTAGTGACGTGGTCCTGATCCTCTGACGCAATGTTCTCCAGCTCCATCTGGGGACACTGGACTCAAATGCCAACCTTCATCAAGGTGCTGTGCTCACTTTCCTACAGACTACCCCTTCAGACTACTAAAGGTTGATTTATAACAACAATTTGTCATCCAAGTACTGACAGTGTGGCAGCATCCATCTTTATATTCTGATCACAGTGGTCTCCTGAGTTAACTCTTCCTAAAACTCACTTATTCGTTGCTCACTGCTGTGTGATCCAAACACACACCAGAGATTGTGCACATCCATAGAGGGAAGTGCAATGCACTGTCTGGGGAGTAGACTCAGAAGTGTGCCGTGTGATATGGCCTCCAAGTCAGAAAACCCTACATCTTAGTGGGAACCGACTTTACACTACTGATCCTTTTATAATTTTCTCATCCAGCTGATGCCTCGAGCAGGCTTTAACCTTTCAACTTTTGAATTCTGTTTATCTCCATTCAATCACATGCACACACTCATGTTCTTCCAGCATTGGACAATAATTGCTTTTAGGAACTGTAAAGTAGTATGAGAGTGTTGACTAACAGTAAGAATTTAAAAAAAAAAAAAAGAGCGAGAGAGAAACACGTGAACACATATACTATGTGGCCAGCACCGGCACCTGCACTTGGTTATGAGACGAACCACCCTTCACCACTCCAACAAGTGTATGAAGTAGCCTGAAGGGGAGGGAGATGGACACCCAGCTGTCACATCTAAGGTGTTGTCCTGCATTCCTGCAGAGCCTTTTTGGGGTTACGTGGTATATACTTCACACTCATAACTGATGTTGTTGGAGAGTTGGTATTGGGCCTATTGCATCAACAGAATGGAAAGAGTGCTGCATTTTATGCACATCAGTAAAGGAGCATGCTGCTCGTTCTGCAGAAAACAGAAACCCCTTTTGGATTCCAAAGTAGGGCCTTGAAACATCCCGTCATTTTCATTTATGTTGTTGGAGGCTTGGGCTATTAGTATATCTTCTAACGGACTGTTGAACTGTTTGTTGTCACCCTGAATTGTCTATGGACAAGTGATCAGCTAATAGTTCTGCTGCAAACTGATTTTTTTAAATCAGGTTGCATAACAAAAAATGTAAATCTAGTTCTGTCACCTTCCTGCTGAAGCTTTGCGATGTGTCCAGTTGTACATATGCATATGTCCAATTCCTTACTGTAGTCTGTAGAAGAGAGTAAGACATCCCAGCATCCTCAGCACCATTCCTGGTTAACCCCATTCTCTTGAGATATAGCTGGGAACCCCTACCCCACCCTAAGCATCCCAGTTTGAATAATAAACTATCTGGTCTACCTAACCCTAAGTCTTCCCACAATCTGACTCTTGCCTGACTCTCCAGCTTTACCTCCAACTACTTAGTTGAAACACTCACTCTCTCAAGTGAAAAATGATCTAGTAATGCCAAACTCCAGGCCACTCAGCTCAAATATGCAACACTTATCATCTTCTGGCGTGTTCTCCTACAGTCTGTGTTCATCAGCTCTTAGTTATTTGACCTTGTTATCTGTGGTCCTTGAGGCACTACAGCATGGCAAAGGCATGTGACAAGACACTACTGACCTCATGACAAACAGGAAGTGAAGAGGAAGAGAAGGAACTGGGTTCCCTGTATTCATTCTCCCAAGAGCATGCCCCCAATGACCTAATTTCCTTCCCTTAGGTCCCTCCTATTAAAGGGTCCACATCCTCCCGATCAGTCACAAGCTGGAAGGCCAGCAGCTTTTTTGGATTATCATTCCTCCAAAGAGAAGGGAAACATAGATGCTGCTCTTGAGACTGAGGTTGGAGAAGGTCAAGTGCGTTACATCAATTTTGAGTGATGGGTCCTAGGGATAACTCTCAGCAGTCTCCTGTATCCTGCCCTCCCAACCCCCAGGAGAAGCAACTACCAAGTCCAGCTTTGGCAGTCCATTCTGAAGACAGATTGCAGAGCACCAAGCCAAGTGCTCTGTGATGACTCATTGCCTGGGATCAGGAGGAACGTGGGGAGCAGAAGACAGCTGGAGGGGTTTGGTACCTATTTTTCCCCCATCCTGGTTTTCTTTGCCTCCAGTTCACAGTGTGTTTGGGCAGTTGAATGGTGCTGCCCTGGAGATAACCTGAGTGGTAGAAGAAGCAGAGCCAGCAGTCTCAAGACAGATTAGCATCCTTGCACAGTTGCTTTCTGGCTGTGTGACTCTGGCTTTCCTATTGAATGTCCACCACTCTCCTACAGCCATAGCTTCCTCCCTGCCCATCTGGCATTCATTGTGAGTTTTGAGAAACATATACTTGGAAGTACTCCTGGTGATGTAGTCTGCAAGCGCACTGTGCTGTAATGTGATTATTTGCTTGTTGGAATCTGCATTTCCCTAGTCCTGTCAGCCAGTGAGGTAACATGTCTCATTGGCTGCTACCCTTGGGACTCAAGCTGTGCCTTTGCACCTGAGAGGGTTTTCTCACACCTCTAGGGACACGTACCAGGCACCCGTACAATCTGACTCCACTGGCCCAATTTCACAGATGTTTTCCTGGGCAAGGCTCTTTGTCCTCTTGATCCTGGGCTGTCTCTGTGGGCATGCTGCCAATGCCCAAGAGTCTCTTCAGTGCCAGGACTGAGCCATACTCCCCACCTCCACCCCCTCACCCCAGAAACCAAATCATATGCTTTCCCCTAGGGTTTGAACTCTACCCTCACCAGGCTAGGCAGGGAGCAAATGTCCACTAGCCCATCCCCCCCAACCATGCCTCTTAATATTCAGAACCTTTGTCACAAACCTTCCTTCTCATTCCGCCAAAACCATAAGGTTGGTACTGGTGGTGGGCTTTCCATAGCCCCATGCCTTAGGTATAAGCAGGATCAGCTCCTTTAGAACCTCCTAAAGAGAACCCAGACCTGGGTCATGGCAGACAAGCAGCAGCTGAAATGGTGACGGAGAAAGGCATTATGTCTCAAGACCATTACAAGGGGATTTCAGCTGAAACTAAAGAGCAAGGGAAAAGAACCCAGAGAAAAATCGGTTACCATGACAGTTTTGTGTGAGTCATGCTTCTTTAACTGCAGGTCAGGGCTCATTCGTGTATCTTAAAATCAGTTTAGTATGTTGTCACTCATGTATATTTTAAGTGATCGAACAGAAGAGCAGCAGTTCTCAACCTGTGGTCAGAGACCCCCCCACGAGCATCACATAACAGTTATCCTGCACATCATATATTTACATTATGATTCATAGCAGTAGCAACATTACAGTTATGAAATAGCAACAAAATAATTTTCTGGTTGGAGTCATCACACCATGAGGAACCATATTAAAGGGTCATGGCATTAGGAAGATTGAGAACCAATGTAATAAACTTAAAATATTAGTGCCCATTACATAGAATTAGACTAAGTTTTGCTTCCTGACATTTTTGCTTCTAGCCAGTAGTTATTGAACTGTGTGGAACTGCTCTTAGGTCAAACAGTTAAATATCTACACAGCTTCACTCTCTTAATAATATATGTATTTAATAATATGTACTTTAGTATATGTAATTAAAAAACTAAGTTCAATGAGTCACAACTGAAAACTGAGAAAGACTACTGTTTTCTTTCTTTCTTTCTTTCTTTCTTTCTTTCTTTCTTTCTTTTTCTCTTTTTGATGTATGTGGTCCCGGCTCACTGTGTACTCACTGAGACCTCTCTCCTGAGTATCATGAAATTGACCAGCCCATTTGATTCCACCAATATTGGGACTTACAGGAGAAAAGACTTGTGCGGGCATGGAACAGGTGCTCAATTATGCATCATTTAAATCTGGATACAAATGGGGAGTGGCTGCAAATGGTTAACTCCATCTTGAAGGGGGGAAAAAGTCTGTTTCTTTACAGTTTTGGAGGTTAAGAAGTCTAAAGTCTAGAGCCTGCACAGTGAGGGCCTACTGCAAATGACTGTAGTATTTGTAGTAAAAGGCAGAATGGCTCACACTAGTAGCTTCAAGCCCACTTATAATTGGCATGGACCCACTCATGAGGGTAGAGCACGCTTACTTAACACCTCCCAATGGGCCCCATTTTCTTTCTTTTTTTTTTTAAAGATGTATTTATTTATTACATATACAGTGCTCTGCCTACATGTACACTTGCAGGCCAGAAGAGGGCATCAGGTCACATTATAGATAAGTATGAGCCACCATGTGGTTGCTGGGAATTGAACTCAGGACCTCTGGAAGACCAGTCAGTGCTCTTAACCTCTGAGCCATCTCTCCAGGCCCCAATGGGCCCCATTTTTCAAACTCTGCTAATGCTGTGGATTCAGTTTCCAGCTAAGGCTCTTGGGAGGACATATTCAAACCACAGCAGCCACTCAAACAAAGGAGGAAGAGGCATAAGAGGGAGGATGGGAGAAGAAGCAACAAGAAAAGATCACTCTACAGGATAGGACAGTCTCAAGAAGTGGATGCGGGGCTCAGGTGAGATCCCCAGGTCTCTGTCACTCCCAGCACTCGGCTGCTCTACTTTCCTTTAGACTGGAGTTCTCTTGCTCAGCAAAAAAGCAGATCGTTGATGCCCACAGACAACATTTATCTCATCCCATTAATGCCCACCAGAGAGGGGAGGCAGGCAGAGGCAGAAAGCCTAACTCTCCGGCTCCCATCTGTTTCCTCCTGACCCTCAGTGATGCATAAGCTTTTCATGCTGAAGAACCGCTTTTCATTTGTCCCCTCTCTCTCTCTCTCTCTCTCTCTCTCTCTCTCTCTCTCTCTCTCTC
>OU015745.1:76957229-76994566 GCA_907169655.1 Acomys percivali | reverse complement strand
GTGTGTGTGTGTGTGTGTGTGTGTGTGTGTGTGTGTGTGTGTGTGTGAGAGAGAGAGAGAGAGAGGGAGAGAGAGAGAAAGAGAGAGACAGACAGACAGACAGACAGAGAGACAGAGACAGAGAGAGACAAAGACAGAGAGACAGAGAGAGACAGAGACAGAGAGACAGAGGCAGAGATGGAGACCCAGAGAGACGGAAAGACAGAGACAGAGAGACAGAGGCAGAGATGGAGACCCAGAGAGACAGAAAGACAGAGACAGAGAGACAGAGGCAGAGATGGAGACACAGGGAGACAGAAAGACAGAGCCACAAAGACAGAAAGACAGACAGAGAGACAGAGAGTGTCCCATCTTTTTGTTTGTTGGTTTGCTTTTGTTTTGTTTTTTGCTTTTTTTTTAACCAGTAGTTCTAGACAATGGGCAGATTCGCTGTAACCCAGCTCTCTGATGGGCTTCCTCAGTAGCGTCTAGGCAAGCATACAGCCCATGGCCACTCAAGTCCTTCCTGCGCTACCCCATTCAGCTCACACTTCCAGTGAGATGCAAGCGATGGCCCGAGGACCGACAGCTTGATTGCAGTGTAACTGGCCACCTTATCCCAGTATCCCAACCATCAGCAGAAAGAATGGATGGAAAATCTACCCCATTTTCAAACCCTTCAGAGTCTCTGGATGGTGAAGAAAAAGGAACCAGATACGAGCTGATAGTCAGCTTGGTTCTTGAGTTAGAAAAGAATTGAAACTATTGGCTTCAGGACAGGTTCCTATGCAGAGCGATTACAAAGACAGAAGGCTAATGCCGGCCAGCGAGGAAGCCCAGGAATAGAAGATGCTGTCACCGGGACAGAGAGGAGAGAAGGGAAGAACGCATAGGAGTGCTATCACACTAACTCAAGAAGTGCTTTCTGATCCTCTACTGAGATTTTAGAAGGAGTGGACTTACCAAGCTTAGTGAATGTGGAGAGACATTTCCATTGAAAAAGCCCTTTAATTGTGGAAGGGGGGTAGGTTTGATTGACAGGTTTTAGAAGTCACACCCAGCAAATGGCTGGAGGAGTGAATAAAGGCACATGGTTCCACCAGCAACAGGGTGTCTTTATGACCAACTCAAGTCAGTGTGTGATTTCACATTCTGATCAAAACAGTGTCAGTCAATCAAATAAAATTATCTCCCCCCCCCCTTTCTTCTTCTCATGTGGGGCTGGTTTCTGTCAGCTATTTTTAACTAGTTCAAAGTGATTTGCCCACAAAGGCTAGTCCCTGCCGCTGGGTGGCAATTCATTAAGTGCTTTTTGCCAGATGACTCACTCTCATGTCTCCTGCCTCACTGGCCTCCTCCACCCCCACCCCCACCCCCGCACACCCCCGATCCGAGCCTGCTAGCCCGTGTTGCACTAAGTCTGTTATTCTCTGCTTTACTCATCAGGTACCTGTGCACACCAAGGGGAACCGGGGTGCTTTTTGTGCCTTTATCTCTCGTTCTTGAAAGCATCCTCTTTCTTTCCCATTCCTTTCCTTAAACTGAACACTGTTGTCCTTCACCTCACGCCTTTCCATTCCTAAGCCCCGTCCATGTTTGTGTGTGCGAGCACAGGTGAACACATGCCACAGTGTAGAGGTCAGAGGGCAACCTCGGGTACTTCCTTTTCCATGTCCTGGTGTTCATGACCCCGTGTATCCCAGTCTACTCTACCCAGTAGGTTCCAGGGATTCTCCCGCTTCCGCTCTCATCTCTCCACAGAGTGCTACCATGTGTGCCACCATGCCCAGCTTTCCAATGGCTTTGGGAACTTGAGTTCAGATCTGCATGCTTATGGAGCAAATTTTGCCTACCGAGCCATGCCCCTAGCCTGTCTTTGTTTTCCTTAGCCCCACAACGTAAGGTAATAGATACTCTCACCCACATTCCCGATGAGGAAATATGAGTTTAGGAGATTGAGATGCTGACTCATCCTGGTGGCACTTGGGGCCGTGCTCGCTCCTGTTTCCTGACAGATAATGACTTCCAACTGTAGCAGGACATTGTTGGTTCATCGATCTCCACATCGGAACCAGTCCAAGAGAAGAGCTGAGTAAAAGCCTTTTATAACTCAGGGCCCGGGTACACTCCATGCACTCTGAACACACACACTCCCCCGCTGGACCCGGGTGCATGCTTCAATAAACTGGGTCCATTCTTTTGAAAGATTCGGGAGAAATGGCATGTTGCATTATGGCTTTAAACCCAGCACTCTGGTGACAAAGGCAGGCAGATCTCTGAGTTCGAGGACAGCCTAGTCTACAGAGCAAGTTCCAGGATGCCCGGAAAAATCCTATCTCAAAAGCCAAAAGCAAACATTAAAAAGCCCTAATTGGTTTGAACTGGAGAACCCATTCGCTTTCTTTTAAGTGAAGTTGAAAAGGCTAGAAAAGCATAAAGAAACTTATTTTTTGTTTGTTTGTTTGTTTGTTTGTTTTGTTTTGTTTTTCAAGAGAAGGTTTCTCTACCTAGCCTTGGCTGTCCTAAAATCACTTTGTAAACCAGGCTGGCCTCAAACTCATAATAATCTGCCTGCTCTGCCTCCAAAATGCTGGGATTACAATAGTGTGCTACCATGCCCTGTGAAATTCTTCTTAAACTAAGTTCAATTTAGGAGTTTTGGAGGTTTTGTTTTTGTTGTAGTTGTTGTTGTTTTTGTTTTGTTTTGTTTTTCTAGACAGGGTTTCTCTGTATAGCCTGGACTGTCCTGGACTCGCTTTGTAGACCAGGCTGGCCTCACAGAGACCCTCCTGCCTCTGCCTCCCAAGTGCTGGGATTAAAGGCGTGCACCATCATACCTGGCTTTTTTTTTTTTTTTTTTTTTTTTTTTAGGAAATGCTTAAAGGACAGTTGTATCCTCAAAACCTCCCACCCACCTGTACTTTTAGTGGTTTTTTTTTAACTTCTGTTTTTATACATTTTTATTGAAATACAGTTACATCACTTTTCCCCTTCCTATTTTCCCCTCCATCCCTTTCTAAGTCCCCTCCCTTGGAGAAGGGGGCGAAACAATTCTTACCATGTCCCAGTCCTCGACAGAGAATCATAGGCAACAAACGCTGCCGACGGAGGGAGAATGTGCCTCTCTCAAGGCTGAGCCCTCTTATTTGTTTTCCAATACAAAGTAGTCAGCCCTAAAACTATATGCATACAAACAATTTTCCTGCCTCCAGCCCGAGTATTTATGGCAGTAAGCAAGTCCTGTCTGCTCCTCTCAATCTAGCATGCCTGAGTCTTTGCATGACCCACTTTCCTTCCTCTGAGCTTTTCGCACACACGGTTCAAATACAATGGCTTCAGGGAATGCATGACTGTCATCCACATCTCATCCCTGCATCCCACGGCTCCTACTAACAGCCTGGGAAATGCACAAGCATAGATGACTTTGTGCACACCGTGTTAACCAAACTATAGAAAAGAATATGATAAACAGAGGACAGAAGAGGATTTCAAGTGGGGAAAAAAAGTCCTCTGTGTGTGCACAAAATAAAGTCCTAGTGTAGAAAGACTGAAGGAGCAAGCCACCCATTGATGTAACTCGAGTGTGTATTCTTGCATGGCCCACAAGCAATGCACACACTCACAAATAACACTCATCAGTTATAAAGTCACAATACACTCGTGTTACGACTCCACCCACAATACACATCCTCCTGGGCACAGGCAGTGGCAGACATCCTCCTCCAAGTGACTGTTCTACATTGTCTCAAGAATCCTCCATTTCACCGGGTTCCCCAAAAGCAGAACTACAGGTTTTCATGGAGTGTTCGCCCATAATTTACCGCATCTCCTGTTTCTGCTTATGTCTCCTGCTGCACTGCTGGCACTGCCGGGTGTTATCACCCTCCTTTTGTCTTTCCCTGCCATACTAAGCCAGATTCGTGGGTTTTGATGTTAATACTGGTTTTTATTAAACAACACTGCCAACAACAACAAAGAGTGTTTGGTTTTACTTACCGTCTAATTATTTTTGCTTTTTATTTCCTTTTTAAGATTTTTTTAATGTGCATCGGTGTTTTGCCTGCATATATGTCTCTGTGTGGGTCTTGGATCCCCTGGAATTGGATGACAAGTCGGTTGTGAGCTGCCATGTGGGTGCTGGAAATTGAACATGGGTCCTTCGGAAGAGCAGGGTAACTGCTGCTGAGCTGTCTCTCTAGTTCCTTGCTTTTATTTCTAAGTCATTTCTTTCTGACTTTATAGCAGCCTCTTTTAGTTCATTTAGATTATTTTTGTACTTACTTTCCTATTGTATGTTGGAGGCCCGATTCATCTTCTTTAAGTGGGTGGTGTTGTTTCCATGGGTGGCTGGGTGAGTGAGCAGATGAGGGCTTGCTTAAGTGGTTTGGTGGGTGGGGGTGGCAAGGGGGTGGCAAGGGGGAGGGGAGTCAGGAGTGAGGGTGGCAGTGAGTGAGATTGGTTTTTGACCTACCATGTTTTCTAAGAAATTTGATCAAGGCTGCATGTGTACTTTAAGCATTGCTGTAAATTGTACATCTATTAAAATCAACACATAATGTTCCCAAGTTTTTGTTTTCTTTTTAAGCAAGAATTTCCCTAAAAGTGCATGGAGATTTTCCTTAGTTTCTGTATTTCTGAGATGAGATTGATACCCAGATCCTTAGGTGGAGGTTGCCAGACAGAAACAATACTAGTTTCACTGAGGCATGCTCTTGAATGGACTGAGGTGATGACTGACAGTAAAGTCCTTGCTGCATAAAAATAAGGACATGAGTTTTGATTCTATCGCTCACATTTTTTAAAAAATGGCACCTGCTATCCAGCTCTGAAGAAGTGGAGACAGGAAGATGGGCGGGGGCTTGCTGGCCACTCCGTCCAGATGAATTGTTCCTCTCCAGATTCAGGGAGACATCTAGTCTCAGAAATAAAGTGGAGACACACCACACACGCATGCGCGCGCACGCGCGCGCGCACACACACACACACACACACACACACACACATCTGTGCACACACAGAACACAGGGCAGAAAGGCTTGTCTAAAGGAGAAGCTGGTGTTGTTCCCAGCTTCTGGGAATAGTGAGCTATTAAGAAGAGGGAGCCAGACCTTCTGACCACACTACTTTGTATCAGTCAGAAAATTGCAAGTGCAATGCCCTGGAGGAGGCGTGGTCTTAGACAAGGAAGCCCCTCCTTAGCTGAAGCGATTGCTGAAAAGAGTGGGCAGAGGACTGGCCTTAAAGGCTGGAATTAAAGGCATGTGCCACCACCACCTAACTTATAGTTTAATAGTTTAACTAGCTTTTGATGTCGGCTTGTAATTTATATAAAGCATTCCCCCCATGGATCTTAACAAATCTATAAAGCACGACTTTTAGTGATGTCAGGGTATTTAATGTTCACGTATTTAACAACACATACTTAGCAACTCAGATACCATGCTTTCAGTTGTTGGAATTCTTGCTACTGTAAGCAACACTGCTGTAAATGTCCTTGGTGTGAAACCTTGCAGCGTTGTGCTGTTATTTTCACCTGTATACTTTAAAATAAACCCACAGAACTAAATTTTGTGAAAATTCATCTTTGGTGCTATAACTGGCTATGCTCTTTGGCTAATTTACCTCCACATCAGCAATAGCAGCTGCTTACTTTCTTGTCAACAAAACTATTGCCTATTTTTTAATTGTTAACAATTGGCTAGGTGGCACTAGGATTTTGCCATGCCTCTGTTCAATGAAGTATATAGTTTAAGTGAATATGAAAAAAATGAACGCTCTTCCCAGACTAAGATGGTGGTAACAACACCGCATCTAACATTCCAGAAGGGGAGTGAAATTACTGTTGAAAGGTGTTCTGAATAGTATTTATTTTATTCCCTGACATTATCAAAGGAGGAACTTGAAGCCTAGAAAATAGAAGTAACGACTCAAATCCTTAAAATTAGGCCAGGCGTGGTGGCATGTCGGTGCCGCACCCGTCCAGCGGGAAAGAGACACAGACAACCAGGATCCTTCTTCAAGCAGTTTACTCGGGAGGTTTCAGGAAGTGACTGCCCCCGCACCCCAGGATAGCAGTTATATAGCAAACAGTAAAACCAAACACAGTCCGCCACGTAGCCGTACTCTATTGGCAGACGCCAAGCAGGTTCAAATAAGGCAGTTGCTTACTACCAAGCTTTGCAGGAACAGGAACAGGAAGAGGCGCCATTTTCTAGGTGCGGCACTGCTCCGAACGGCCCCCGACAGTGGCACACGCTTTTAATCCCAGCACTAGGGAGGCAGAGGCAGAAAGATCGCTGTGAGTTCAAGACCAGCCTGTTCTAGGACAGCCAAGGCTACACAGAGAAACCCTGTCTCAAAAAAAAAAAAAAAATTAGACCCGAAGGCTCCAAGTCACACTCTAGCACCCTCAGTGGTTGGGGAGTAAATGTGTTCTTCCTTCCCACCTGAAGCTGTGGTTTTTTTTGGGGGGGAGGGGTTCATGAATCCCTGAGAAGCATTTTTTTATTTTGTGCTTTATTCTAATGAAATTATTTAAAATTCTTCTTTATATGTTGCACTTTCTTGATGGCTGTCTCCTGTTATCTCTTTGTTTTCTTTTGTTTTGTTTTTTACATCTTTCTCTTTTTTATTAATTTATTCAGATTATATCTCGATTATTATCCCCTTGCTTGCCTCTTCCCATTTCTCCCTCCCACCCTCTTTCATCCTATTCCCCTCCCCTAGGTCTGTGACAGAATGGGACCTCCTCCCCCACCATATGGTCACAGCCTATCAAGTCTCATCTTGGTAGCCTTCCTATTCTTTCTCTGAATGCCACCAGACATCCCCACCAAGGGGAAGTGGTCAAATAGGGGGCACCAAAGTTCATGTCAGAGTCAGTCCCTGCTCTCCACACAATTGTGGAGAATGTCCTGTCCATTGGCTAGATCTGAGTAGGGGTTCAATGTTTACTGCATTTATTGTCCTTGGTTGGTGCAGTAGTTTGAGGAGACACCCATGGGTCCAGATCTGCCTGTCATGATGTTCTTCTTGTAGGTTTCTAGGACCCTCTGGATCCTTCCATTTCCCCCTTCTCTCGTACTTCTCTCACCTAGAGTCCCAATAGGAGGTCCCTGAATCTATCCCAATCTCCTAGTAAGTGAAGACTTTCTTAGGACATGCCTTTTGGGCTAGTGTCCAATTATAAGTGAGTATATACCATGTGAGTCTTTCTGCTTCTGGGTTAACTCACTCAGTATGATCATTTCTAGTTCCATTCATTTGCCCACAAATTTTGGGAATTCCTTGTTTTTAATAGCTGAGTAGTATTCCATAGTGTAAATGTACCACAGTTTCTTTATCCATTCTTCTACTGAGGGACACTTACACTGTTTCCAGGTTCTGGCTATTATGAATAAGGCTGCTATGAACATGGTTGAGCATATATCCTTGTTGTGTGCTGGAGCATCTTCTGGGTATATTCCAAGGAGTGGAATAGCTGGGTCTTGAGGAAGCCCTATTCCCAGTATTCTCAGAAAGCACCAGATTGATTTCCAAAATCGTTGTACAAGTTTGCACTCCCATGAGCAATGAAGGAGTGTTCCCCTTTCTCCACATCCTCGCCAGCATGTACTGTCACTTGAGTTTTTTTATCTTAGCCATTATGATGGGTGTAAGATGGAATCTCAGAGTCGTTTTGATTTGCATTTTTCTGATGACTAAGAACGTTGAGCATTTCTTTAAGTGTTTCTCAGCCATTAGATATTCCTCTGTTGAGAATTCTCTGTTTAATTCTGAGGCCCATTTCTTAACTGGGTTATTTGGTTTGGTGGTGTTTAATTTCTTGATCTCTTTATCTATTTTGTATATTAGACCTTTGTCAGATGTAGGGTTGGTGAAGATCTTTTCCCAGTCTGTAGGCTGTCACTTTGTTCTGTTGACAATATCTTCTACCTTACAGAAGCTTCTCAGCCTCATGAAGTCCCATTTATTAATTGTTGACCCTAAGGCCTGGGCTGCTGGAGTTCTGTTCAGGAAATTGTCTTCTGTGCCAATGTATTCCAGGCTCTTCCCCATTTTTTCTTCTAACAGATTTAGTGTCTCTGGTTTTATGTTGAGGTCTTTAATTCACTTGGACTTGAGTTTTGTGCATGGTGATAAATATGGGTCAACTTGCATTTTTCTACATCTAGACATCCAGTTAGATCAGCACCATTTGTTGAAGATGCTATCCTTTTTCCATTGGATAGATTTGACTTCTTTGTAAAAAATCAAGTGTCCATATGTGTATGAATTTATTTCTGGGTCTTTGATTCGATTCAATTGATCTACCAGCCTATTGCTGTGCCAGTACCATTCTGTTTTAATTATTGTTGCTCTATAGTACAGCTTGAGATCAGGTATGGAGATTCCTCTAGAGGATCTTTTATTGTACAGGATTGTTTTAGATATTCTGGGTTTTTTTGGTTTTCTATACAAAGTTAAGAATTGATCTTTCAATGTCTTTTAAAAAATTGTGTAGATATTTTGATAGGGATTGCATTAAATCTAGTAATTGCATTTGGTAAGATGGCCTTTTTTGTTTGTTTGTTTGGTTGGGTGGTTGATTGGTTTTTCAAGACAGGGTCCCTCTACATAGCCTTAGCTGTCCTGGACTCGCTTGGTAGATCAGGCTGGCCTCAAACTTACAGCTAATTGCCTGCCTCCGCCTCCCGAGTGCTGGGATTAAAAGCATGCACCACTACGCCTAGCAAGATGGCCATTTTTACTATTTTAATTCTCCCAATCCATGAACAAGGGAGATCTTTCCATCTTCTGATGTCATCTTCAATCTCCTTCTTCAGAGATTTGTAGTTTTTTTCAAACAGGTCCTTCACTTGCTTGGTTAGAGTTACTCCTAGATATTTTATATTGCTTGTGGCTATCATGAAGGGTGTAGTTTCCCTAATTTCTTCCTCTGCATGATTGTCATTTGTATATAGGAAGGCTACTGACTTTTTTAAATTAATTTTGTATCCAGCCATTTTGCTGAGGGTGTTTATGAGCTATAGGAGTTCTCTGGTGGAATTTTGGGGGTCATTTATGTACACTATCATAGCATCTGCAAATAGGGATAATTTGACTTCCTCCTTTCCCATTTGGATCTCTTTGTTGAATGACACAGTGGCAGAGAACAGCCTCCAGTGTCAGATCACATGGGCTTTTTAGTCTTGGATGCATCAGTTAACAGCCACATGACCCAAAGCAGCGATTTCACATCTGTGCTTGAGTTTTGCCATCGTTTTTTGTTTGTTTTGGATTTTGTTTTTAGAGATAAGTTCCCATTGTTTAACCCAGGCCAGCCTGGAGATCACTATGGAGCCAAGGCTAGTTTTGAATATGATTTTTCTGTCTCGGTTTCCCAAATGCTGGGATTATAAAGTGACACCAATATGGTAGGCTGCGTTTTTCCCATGTTTAAAATGGGCATGCATACTTGTGTCTCTGTCAGACAGTGGTTGCATGCACTCGACCAAACACAATATGCAAACTGTTTAGGGCAGTCTGGCATACAATAAAGGTATTTGCTCAAACTGGATTCTAGGTACCTTTGGTTGTCTAGACTGAGCCATACAGGGACATAATAACTGGTGTAGGAGTGAGGTGCTACACCCCTGAGTTTTCTTGTCCATGGTGCTGAATCTTCACTGCATGCATGTCCCCTAGAACACTGTTGGTTCTATCAAGATGCTGGGAGAAGAAACGAATCACCTCCTGAAAACAGAATCTTGGGTTCTGGGGTGTGACGGAAGACCCGTCCCCAGGCAGTTTATGGTCTAAGGAAACCATTCATAACCTTTCTAGATCTGATAGATACTGTGAGGTGTGAGTTATTTTACGTCCAGGCAGAAGCGGGTTTGAACCTTGCTGCCGACAAGGTGAGTGTTCTGATAAAGCTTGCCCAAGAAGATTGTCTTGAAAATATTAACGTAGATTCAGTAGACTCCATACATGGTTGATGTTTGTTTCTGTTGATGTGGGGAATTGGAAAATAGAGGAGAGAGCCGGGCAGTGGTGGTGCATGCCTTTAATCCCAGCACTCCAGAGGCAGAGGCAGATGGATGCCTGTGAGTTTCAGGCCAGCTTGGTCTACAGTGTGAGTCCAGAACACCCAAGGCTACACAGAGAAACCCTGTCTCAAAAAAGAAAGGAAAGGAAAGGAAAGAAAGAAAGAAAAGGGAAAATAGAGGAGAAAGGTGTAGATAGCAGAAAATGAAGAAGGCAGAGAGGAGATGGGGGAGGGGCGGAACCCAAGGCATCCACAAAACGGACAGTGATAGTGGACCAACTGCAAATTCGTCCTGTTCTGTGGAGCTCAGCAGACTGTTCCAGATGTGAATGCTGCTGCTACGGCGTGGTTTCTGCTGAAACCCCAGCAGCACACATCACATTGCTCCCACCATGCTGCCTGCAGCTCTTACACCCACACCTCCTTTTCCACCTCCTCACCCTTTGTGCTTTAGGCTCAGAGCTTTTTGTGTGGTGTTTCTTCCTTAACAGTTCTGTTTCTCATGTGCGCATGTGCTGCCAAAGTTGAAGGAGCCGCCGTCTCTCTCAGCTTCCGGGGCCCCTGTGATTGTGTCCAGTCCATTCGCTTTGCAGTAGGAAAGTATTATTGTCTGTTCGTTGTCCTCCCTAGATGGCATATTAGTCAAAAAAAAACTTTCAGAGAAGGTGTATTAAAAACAAATGTAGAACAGGAGAGAAGGGGAATTTCTACAGGTAACACAAGTCATGGTGAAAATTTTAGAATCATGATGGAATGACAGGTTTCTGGCTGTCAAGAAGCCCTGGATTCCCAGTGATGTTTCCTCCCTCAAGAAAGCAGTCATAGACATGGCAAACCTAGACTCTGTCTGCCCAGAGGCCTTGTGGGAAACATTAGCTCCAGGAACCCCTGCTTTTCCCTCTTAGCCCTGGCCCTTGCCTCAGTAGAAAGCAGCGCTCAAGGCTGGCATGTTGCTGAGACACTGAATTTGTCAAGGCCTTTAAGTTCACTAATTCTCTTTCCCACTGAGTTTCCAGACTGTTGCTGTGGGTGTTGCTGTGGGTGTGCTCCTCCACACTTGAGGAGTCATTAATGAAAAACTTGCTTGTAACTCAGACGCTTTGTGAAAACACTGCTCAGGGCATCCCTGTAAAGCATGGGTCAACCTTACTATTGTGCCTATCTTAAAATGATGACCAGCTTGCTTCAAATCATGCAATTATGAGCCATGATTTGATTTCTGATGTCTCTAGATCCAGGGCCAGATTTGTGCTTCATGCTCTGGACATGAGTCTCTCTTGACACCAGAAGCGAATCTGGAGAAGAACTTTCCCTTCCTTAGCTTCTACTCGGGGTCCTTTCCCTGCGACCCCTTAACCCTGATTCCAGGATCATTTCCCTGTTCTTTGTTCCTTGTCATTTCCCTGTTGAAATGATTATTAATATTTGATATTGATTTATAATTTTAGTATAATCATCAGTTACTTCTTAACCAGTTTTGTACCCAAATAACCACACAAGGAGACCAGGATCTATTTAATTAGCCTATAGCACAATTCTGTGCAGGAATTACTCCATCCTAAACTTCCAAACTGTTATAGTTTGCTCCCATTCAGATTTCCCACATTACACTTGTTTTTTACTCATATCCTAGGTGCAACTCATTCCTCCTGGTGCTTCCCAGTCCTCTCCACATGCATCCTTCTTCCCCTTCCTGCTCTTTCTCCTCCCCATCACTGGACCAGGATATCCCACCCTATATTCTGTGATTGCTCAGCATTGGCTACCTGGCTTTTATTGGTGACACAGAGAACAGATGGTGACATGTTTACACAAACTTGAGACAGGAGATACTTAGAATAAACATCACAATGCAATGTCTGGATTGAAACCAGATAGTGGGGTGGAGAAATCGGCATTTGAATGGACAAGGATAGACTGTACACAGTCCACAAGGACATTATGATAATATTTCCCTGTAGTGCCCCACATGTTGAAGCTGAGTGAACACCCCACCACCACCACCAAGGGTTTCCTCACCAGGGAACAGCAAGGGCTTGTTGGTAACTCGTGTTTTGCCCACCACCCTCCTGCACGTTTTGCATTCGACTCTATTTTTGTGTTGTGTGTGGTATAGGTTTTCCCCTTTGCTAGCAGCTTGAGAGCATGCTGTGGTTCTGCCTCTGGTCTGGGAGTGAGGTTGCTGGATCTCAGAACGTGGCTTTACTGATAGCATCAGCACCTAACACGGAGGTGGACAGTTGGGTACTCAGGACTTATTCAGCCAGAGGTGTAAAAGGGGAGATGGTGAGCCTTGGAACTAAACAGACGGGGGTTCAAAACCAGCCCTGTCACTTACTAGCAGGCCTGTCTTTACAGCTCTAAAACAACGTAAAAAATAGCATTCTTGCAGGGGCTTGGTGAACATCACTGATGGATTGTGAAAGGCAGCAGAGGCGCAGTAAGCTGTCTGTTGGGGAGGGGGGGTTGCTGCTATTGTCATTTGTTGTTTAAATGGTTTGTTGAACAGGTACACTAACTAACTAAATAACCAGCCTAAGCTGTGATGCCTCTGGCCTACACACACTCCCAAAACAGCCCTGAAGGAATAGTCTCAATTTCCACCCAAAGTCCAAAACTAAACTCTCCTGGAGACCATCTCACCCGTAGGCTCCCACCCTGCACCTGGGCCACTTGGTTCAGGCTGACAGGTTCATACTCCCCCATCTAGACATGTCACATTCATCTTGATGCCCCCAAATGGAATACAACATGCTCCTCAAGTGGAAGAAGTGCACACTGAGTTTTTGTGACATTTTAGTGTGTGTGTGTGTGTGTGTGTGTGTGTGTGTGTGTGTGTGTGTGTTCTGTGCTGGTGCTCTACTAAGTAAATTCTTAGATATTACTCATATTTGTTACTCATGAACTCAAATTAGCTCATTACTAAGTTCCCTGGTGGCTCTAATTCAATTATCTGGGAAATTAAGCTGCGTCTACAGGCTCCAGCTCTCCTGCCCCACACTGACAGATGCCGTGAACCCTGTGACCCAGGAAAGACCACACTGGCATCATTTGAGTGTCTGTTCTGTTTGTGAGCTATTTGTGAGTTTCAGCTACTCTTATGGTTGCTCTTGAATTAGGAATTATAGTTCATTTGACCTCATAGCTATCATTTAGTCAGTAAAGGAGATTCAGTTACCCCTACTGCATGTAGTGACATTTGCATCAAAGCTATTTTCGGCCTATTTCCAGTTACTAGGTTTTAAGACACAAACTAGTTGCAGTTTCAGGTCAACCATGCAAATCCATGCCAAGAAGATACATGTAAAATTTTGCACCCAGAAGGTGTGTAGAGCTGTTTGGTTATCTGTGCCTACATAATTAGCTACTCCAAAGCTTAGAGCCTCAATAATCACTGTGTTACTCTGCATAATCATATGCACTGGGAATGCAGACAAGGTTTATCAGGGACCAACTGTCTTTGTTCCGTGTGGTTCTTGCCAAAACTATGAAATCCAAGATGGCTTCTTGCCTGGCATGCTCTACATCATGCCTATGATGGCTTTTAAGATTCAGTGAATGGTTTGCCTGGCGTCCTCAGATGTCATGATCACCTGGGTTGTTAGGTTCTCTGTGTGATGGTAAGCCTCATTCTGTCCCGTGGTCCTCCCATGCGGTCTCTGTGGGCTATCTCCAACTCTGGGTGAACTTCTTCTAAGGCGGTTTGGTAATCTCAGTGAGACAAAAATGGAAGGCACTGGCTCCAGTCAAAGCTTCAACTTAATAGCTATTGTATCTCTGCGGTTAAAGTGAGTCACAGGCACAGCCTAGACCTCAGTGAAATGAATTTAAAAGGCTCTAAAGTATCAGGAAATGTGGACACAGATCTAACAGACTATGACAATAGTGGGATTCATTGGTGAATCAAGCAACTAAATTATTTATCTTGACACAAACAACATAACTATCTTGATACGTATTATAGTAAGCATAACAAATAACTAAGTTATGCTTGCAAGTATACAGCCCTGATATCCTATAAGTTTGTAGGTCATTATTTTAATATAAAGCTCTATCAGTGCATGTCTTTATTATAAGTCAGCAACTCCCAAAGGAAATTACAATTTTACTTTAACTTGTGTTTCCTTTTCTCTTCAAGTCTTTATTATTCTATTCTCTCTACAGAGATATACTAATAAATATGGAAAGACCTTTTGTTCTGTGCCAATCTTCTCATCAAAAAAAAAAAAAGCTGAGAACCACTTTTTAAATGGCCAAGATATGAAACTCCATAGATCTTGAAGCCAGAGCTTGAAATGAATAGGTGATTTTTTTCCCTTTGAAGGAATTCAAACTCTTGTAGGATAGATATTTGCTTAAGTTCATCCAGTGTGGTAAGCGCTGCAGTAGAGAAAAGCTCCCAGCACTGTCGGTGGGCAAACATGACGTCTTTATCTTGGGCTAAGCACTTTAAGGGACATGTTTTAGAGTAGGTACTTGAACTGAATGGCTAATATGCTAGGTAGATTTTATGTCAACTTCACTCAAGGTAAAGTCACTTTGGAAGAGGGAAACTCCATTGAGAAAATGTCCCCACCAGATCAGTTTGTGGGAAAGCCTACAGGGCAGGTTCTTGATCGGCGATCAATGTAGGAGGGCCCAGCTGACTGGGTGGTGCCATCCTTGGGATGGTTCGTGGTCCTGTGGTCTATAAGAAACCAGGTTGAGCAAGCCATAGGAAGCAAGCCAGTAAGCAGCATTCCTCCATGGCCTCTGCATCAGCTCCCACTTCCAGGTTCCTGCCTTGAATTCCTGTCCTGACTTCCCTGGATGGTGGACTACAAGATACAAGATAAAATAAGTCTTTTCCTCCCCAAGTTGATTTTGGTCATGGTGTTTTATCATAACAATAGAAAAATCTAACTAAGGCTGCCATGAAGGGATCAAGGTTGAAGAAGAAATAGCAGGACTACAGGCTAGAATGGAGGCAGCCATCAAAATGTGACCTGGTCCAGAGTCTGAAAGAAAGATCTTTGTCTCTCTAGCCATTTTTCCATTTTAAAAAATGGGCTCATTATGGCCTCGTTATAAGTCATCAGATGCATGTAAGCCCCCCTAAAGCGATGGCATCTTCATTCACTGATGCTTTTCAGAGAATGAAAGGGAGATGAAGAGGTGTTTGTTCCTGAGTAATTGGGTACGGCTGATTCATTCGAATGAATAGAGGGACCTGGGGTGCAATTCAATACACGTTGAATTGCCATCTCCTTTTGACTTATAAATCCCATGCTGACATCTGTACTGAACAAATAAGAATTTGAACCAGTATACAAAATTGCCGAGCTAGAATATGTGTTAGAAACCATTATTTCCACCCCCTCATTTCTATAGGCAAGGAAACCGAGGCCCAGGGAACTGAAACAATGGCTCAAAGTGGCATAGCTTCAGTGACATAAAATATTACTCCCATCCAAGTCAGACAATATCCAATCTTAGATTTATTTAGAAAATCCCCACTAAATTTTATTCTGTTGAGAAAGTCCATTTACACAGAAAACAGCCTCGATGAGAAATGGCTGGGCTGGTGCTGGGAGAGGAGTGGGGGCTGATGGAGAAAAATCAGCCCATTATGAATTAGCTAGCTGTTGTCTGTCAACCAGTGGGGATGGGGCGACAGGGTTGGGGACCTGTAGGTTCAATGTCAGGCAATGGTTCAGGCCCTAACTTCTCTCTTCATAGAAACGAGGCACAAACAGGGAAGCGCCTCCCACTGCCCGGCGCAGTTCTGAGCCACAGTGGAGCAACAAGAGCAAGAAACACGCGCTTGTTATTACAACAAGGATGTCTTCACCTCACCCGGGGCGTTGGCTCTTTTAAGACACTTCTGAGCCTCTGACCGGTCTTCAGTCCTGTAGTTCTCCGTATGAGTCTACATCACTATGATATCTAGCTGTTTGGCTGTTTGTCTTCACACAGGCCCATGAGCCCCTCTGATATAAAAATGGGGTGTTCTGTGGGACCCAACTGGGAGGGCAGGAAAACTGGCTGAAAGAGCTTGAGAAACGCTCTGGGGATTAAGTGACCTTTTAAAACTGGGGCTGGATGGACAAGTGCTCGCTTGCTACAGGAAAGGAAGCAACAAATGGCGTTCGAAGAAAAGCAAAGAAAAGCCAGGCCTGTCCGTCTGGCGGTGTACCTGACATTGTGCTAGGGCGGGAGATAACAGAAGGTGAGTCTGACTGGCACATACAGACGAAAAGATCAGGCAGCTGTTCTCATCGGGCCCCCGTGACCTTCTCGAACTCAGAAGCTGGCCCTTCGTCTTGGGAGTTAGTGGGAGTCCTCTGAAGAGTTTCGGGCGAGGCTATACCGAAGCGTTTCAGCCACATAGGTCCCAAGTGAGGAGGCTCTCTTGTGAAGAGATTTGGGGTGATCCATAGAGTACAGTGTCAAGTGAAAACAACACGCAAATGGCAATCTATAACGTGCTAGCTAACCTTTGTGTCAGAGAGGGAAATGAGGCACCTCAGCATTTGCTCTCTTGTGCCAAATTAAACCCACAAAAGTAAGTCTGAACATCTAGGGGCAGGCGGAAATTGGATGAGAAAGAGGGAGTGTAAGTAGAGTAAATGGAGTTGGGGTGGCAGACTTCTCCAAATGTGCTGTGTATACAGTTTGGCCCTTGGAAGCCACCCAAAGAAGATTCCCTGGGAAAGAAAAACACTCAGTGGCAAAGACAGACAGAATGTAATGGGACAGAGGTCATCAGAGCCTCTTTGGAGAACAGTATTTTTGACATCTGCCTGGGTAAAAACAAAAGAACCATAGACAGGCCATCAGCCGTGTTTTCCGCAGAGGTGTGGCTCAGCAATTCTAGAAGGACTGCCTCTGTGTTTCAAAACCTTAACAAGTTAGTACGTTTTAGGCTGTGGAAACAAATCCTGTTGCAGAAAGTTTTAAAATCTCGCATGAAAGAAAGCTAACAAGGAAAGGGTCATGAAAGACCAGAGCCAAAGGGCCTCAGTGTGAGCTTCGGTGACAGGCACACAGGCAGTGCCCTCATTCAAGCTCCTGTTGCTATGGTAAAACACCACCACCAAGGGTAACTTGAGGAGAAAAGGGTTCGTTTCATCCTTTAACTCTTGGGTCATGCTCCATCACTGAGGGAAGACACTCCAGCCTTGCCACACAGTGCCACGCCTGAGCTGTCCCCCACGGCTCCCTCATGCCTTTAAAACCAGTGCCACCTGGCTTGTTCTTACCCATTACCAAGTGTGGCTGCCAGCATGAGATGCAGCCTTAGCCACCCTGCAGCACAGTGTCTGTGTGCTAATCCTGAGGAAATACTCCCAGAAGGTTTTTGCCTCAGTGATACTGGGCTCTTCTTAACCGCAGCTGGTCCCTTGGCCCCAGCTGACAGTTACTGATTCTCCCATTTAAGCAAAGATTTTTACCTTAGTGGTGCTAGCTTCACAGTTATCACAGCTGATTCTTCAGCACTGGCTGATGAGAAGCACAACTTCTTAATTCAAAATATCACAACAAAGGACTGAGGGAATGTCCAACCAATGCCTGGCCCAACCCAAGACCCACCCCATGGAAGAGAGCCAACCCCTGACAATACACTTGCTTGCAGACAGGAGCCTATCAGAGTTGTCCTCTGAGAGGCTCAACCCAGCAGCAGTTTGAAACAGATGCTGAGGCTCACAGCCAAACATTGGGTGAAGCATAGGGAGTCTAGTGGGAAAACAGGGGCATGGGGAGAGGTGACAGGAGCTCCACAAGAAGACCAACAGAGCCAACTAACCAGGGCCCAGAGGGGCTTGTGGAGACTGCAGCACCAACCAAGAACCTAAGTCCTTGGACTGGACCTAGGTCCTGTACATAGATGTAGCCCATGGGCAGCTCAGGCTACATGTGGATCCACTAGTAAGGGGACCAGTGTCTCTCTCTGACATGGACTCTGTTACCTGGTTTTCAATCACTTTCCCCTGACAGGACAGCCTTGCCAGACCACAGGGGAAGAGAATGAACTCAGTCCTGATGGGATTGGATGAGCTGGGGCAGGTGGGGAGGGGGCTCCCCTCTTCAGAGGGATAGAAGAGGAAGAAGGGGCAGAAGGTGGGGACTGAAAGGAGAAGAGGGAGGGGCCTAAGACCAGGATGTAAAGTGAATAAACAAATTCATTTGTTTTTTTTTTTTTTAATAAAAAAGAGCCAGGTGCAGTGGCACATATCTTTGATCCCAGCACCTTGGAAGGCAGAGGCAGGCAGATCTCCATGAGTTGGATGCTAACCTGGTCTTCAAAACAAGTCCAGGATAGTCAAAGCTACACAGAGAAACCCTGTCTCCAAAAACAAAAACAAACAGAAGAAGGAGGAGGAGGAGGAAGAGGAGGAGGAGGAGGAGGAGGAGGAGGAAGAAGAAGAAGAAGAAGAAGAAGAAGAAGAAGAAGAAGAAGAAGAAGAAGAGGAAGAGGAAGAGGAAGAGGAAGAGGAAGAAGAAGAGGAAGACAAAAGAGTTGGAGAGATGGCTTAATTGTTCAGAGCACTTGGGTCTCTTCCAGAAGACCCAGTACCCACATGGCAGCTCACAATTCTAGTTCCAGGGGAAATCCAACACCCTTTTCTGGATTCTTTGGGCACTGCATGTATGTGGTGCGCAGACATACATGCAGGCAAACCATTCATATACACACACAATTAGATTAAGATAAGATTTTTAAAAAACAAACACACAAATGGCCCCGAAAGAGTATTGCTTCCCTCTGAAATGTCACCAGGCGGGCCTCGCTCATCTTCACTTCTTTCTGCATTCTTGTCTTCCAGGCTCTCACACTAGCTCATCAAGCACTAAGCACTCTGTGGCTTTACCAGTTCCAAGTTTCAAACTCCTCCCACTGTCTTGCCAAAAAACAAACGGTCAGATCTGTCACAGAAACATCCCCGAAATCTGGTACTGATTTCTGCCTCACAGTGTCTAGTGCTATGATGAAACACACTGGCCAAAAGCAATTCGGGGAAGAAAAGGGTGTATTTCATCTTACAACTCTTAGGCCACGCTCCATCACTGAGTGAAGTCAGGGCGGGGACTCAAGGCAGGAAGCTGGAGGCAGGAGCTGCTACAGAGGCCATGGAGGAGTGCTGCTACAGCTTGCTCCTCATGGCTTGTTCAGTCTGCTTTCTTATACAACCTCAGACCATTTGCTCAGGGACAGCAGAGCCTGCAATGGGCTGAGCCCTCGGGTATCAATTCTTAGACAAGAAAATGCCCCACAGACCATTCTGGTGGTGATGTTTTCTTAACTGAGATCCCCTTTCCAGATCACTGGTGTCACTTTGTTGTGAAAAAACTAACCAGGACAGATGGACAAATGGACGGACATGCTCTGCCTTTGATGTAAGCAAGAAACGATGCAAACCTCAATGAATGTAGTTACTGTCCAAACCTTGATTTCAAAGATCCTCCATGTAAAGGAATCAGGGCTCCATGGAGAACTAGGATTGATGAACCAAGATGAGCCAGAAACTAAAGACATACTCAAAGAATGCTGATATCTGTTTTTAAAAAAACAAAACAACAACAACCAAAAAAAAAAAAAAAAAAAAAAACAGGAACCACTCCGGGTGAGCTCCCACTGTTCAAATCTGGGACAAGTTGAGAATCCAAACAAATGGAGACGTTAAAAGTTTTATTTTCTAATTCAATGTACATTTATACTTAGTATATAATTATTTACTACTTATGCAAATGTATTTATATGTTACATTTATTCACACTAAAATATACTATGGTATATATTACTATACAGTATATGCAAATACTGTATGCACTGATATAAATAAATTTGTATGTCTGCTGTTATATACGATGACATAAGTAAAGTATTGGGAAAAGGCTCTCCCTATTATAGACAATTGATTAATATAAAATGAACAAATATAAAGTCGTCACCATCATGATCATGTAGTGAAGACTCATCGGCGGGTGCTGGAATCAGTGTGTAAAATTTTGATGGGTGGTGGCGAGGTTACAATAACATGGAGCAGGTCAAGACCAAGCTCAGAAGCCTGAGGCATACGAGAAACCCTCTCCCAACTCCTGTCAGCTGACCCGCATGCCATATGGCTAAGTGCTGTGCCTGCAACACGCTGGGAAAACTTTCTTAATTTTGTATTTTTATCTATTCATTGACAATGTCGCACGTTGACAGAATGCATTTTGGCCACATTATCCTGACATATCTCTTCCTGTGCCCTTTGGAGCCCTGCATCCCAACATGTCTTCCTCTTCCTTTCTTGACTTTTTTTTTTTTTTATGACCACTGAGCTTAATGAGAGTCAAATGAGCATAGGTCAAGGGTTACTTAATAGACCATCAGCACCTTGCCGGGAGAAACACCAGTGAGGAGATGACTCTCCCTCCCCAGTAGCCCTCAGCTGCCAGTAGCTCCTTCAGCTAGCACTAACTTATGCATATAAACATGAATATTCAGGACTAACTTATGCGTATAAACATGAATATTCAGAAGGTAGCTTGACAACACGTTAAAGTCAACAAAACAATAGGAGGAGATAGATTCCTCACTGGAAGGCGTGACCTCCCCAGCCATGAGATTTTTGACCAGGTTTCTAGTGCTGAGCACAGATTCCCCCCTCTTCTGGAGCAGGCCTGAAATCCAATAGGGAAAGTGGTGAGCTCCCGCCGCACTGGTTGTGCCACTATTGCATCCCTGGGCACATGTTGCCTAGCGTAGTCCACAGAAGGAAGAACATTTAGAGACAACTCTCCCATCAAGGCCAGCATTGTGCCTTCTGGCACTGTGGGAGCTAGCCAGCGGAGCAGAAGCTCCTCACTCAGTTCTAGGTTCATTTCTTTATGTCCTGCCACCAAAGCATGTGGTGACTTCAACAATGGAGTTTTACCATCTAGTTCTGGTAGGCAATCAAGACTGTTGTGTGTGTGTGGGGGGGGGGAGTTGTGGCTTCCCTGAGCAGGAATGCACAAGGAAGAGAGGTATTCCACACCCCCGGCACTGGATTCTCTCTAATAACCTATGACTTCTGGGAGCAGTATTATTCACTATGAAAGATACCTCCAGCCGGGCGGTGGTGGCGCACGCCTTTAATCCCAGCACTCGGGGAGGCAGAGGCAGAGGCAGGCGGATCGCTGTGAGTTCGAGTCCAGCCTGGTCTACAAAGTGAGTCCAGGACAGGCAAGGCTAATAACCTCCATTCAAATGTCCTTTAAAAAAATTATTTTTGCATTTGTTTGTGCTCACTTATTGATTGTGTGTAAGTGCGTGGGTGTTTGTAGAGGCCGGGAGGCCTCTTGGTTCTCACCTTCTGGCATCATCAGGCTTGGCAGCAAGTGCTGAGTCATCTCACCAGCCCAACTGCCCCATCGCCACTTAACCTTTTGCCTCCCCCACAGAATTCACCCTACTTTTTTATATCGCGTGTTGAGAACAGTCATGTTGGTTGACTATCACTGCGTTACAGGCATTGTACTGGAGAGGGGTGGCATACATATACGGGCCCAATCCTAGCACCAAATACATTCCTTTCCCCCCACTCCTCATTTTCAAAAAGAAAAACAATCAAGAAATGAGAAAATTGTCTAGAATAAAACAATCAATGAGAGGCAGAGCCCAAAGCCAGAGGCCTCGCCTTCTGTTTTTCAGCCAGCCTGGTTTTGACCTGTTCTGTGTCTCTGAGTCATCTTAGAATTTTGTGCTTCTGCGGTGCGCAGAGTCATCAAGGCACAGAGATGTTGCTTCGTTTTCTGTTTTGCATCATTTGAGACAAAGCTTTGCTATAGGTAATCCAGGCTAGCCTCACACTCGTATTTTCTAGGATTAGAGGCATGTGCTACCACATACAGCTCATAGAGGCATTCTTAAACAAATGCATCAGTGGTTCCTCTTTTTCTCTTCACCCTAAGGCACTTAGTTTTCCTCACCTATTACACAGAGACAGTAACACAGTCGTGTGCCAATTAATTACGGGGGGTGGGGGGGCCCCGTTCGGAGAACTCTGATCTCAGATGGCTTCATCGCTGTGCAGATGCAGCATAGTACACAGACACAAAGCTGGATGATACAGGTCAGTTACTTAAGCAGTCTCTCCAGGAACACAGTCATTAATTATCTCTATTGACAGAGTATTGTGTACCATACATGACTGTGTGTGCTATGCTTTCATTTGATTGACAGTGTGCCAGCCTTTTTTTTTTTTTTTTAACACTATCTTTACTACAGGTCAGTGTGGAATGTATAAATCTAGCGCAATATGAGATCTAGGCTGTAACCGAGCCACAGGAATTGTCAAGTTCCACTATAATCTCTGGGGGCCACCACTGTACATCCAGTCTATGGTAGCATAGCCACGAAGGTTCTTAACACACACGCTCATATAAGGACTAGAGTAGGTCATGTGTTAAAGCATGTGACACCGTGTGAAATGAGTGTCCATTGGAGAAGCGGTGGTAACTGTTCAACTCCCTGGCGTGCTTTTTTTTTTTTTTTTAAGAGACATTGCTCGCTTTTGATTGAATGTTCATCAGGGACTAACTAGATCATAAAGAAAGAGGTCACACAAAAAAGAGTTGTGGATAGGCAATAAAACACACTGAGGGGTTTTATTAGCAGGAGAGGGGTGATCTGGCTGGCTGTGGGTAGGAGCAGATGGGGGGAAAGAGGACAAAACACGATGGAGAGGGAGCAGCAGGAAGAGACGGCAGGGCCTGGGTTCAGGGGAGGACCGTGTGGTCGGAAGGGAGGAGCTTGGGATGGACAGACAGCCCAGGACTGCTGCTGGGTGTGACACGAGGGAAGCTGGAGAGGTGACACTGACTGGAGTACAGAGGAGAAGCAGGTTGAGGGTGCTGGTGGGTCCTGGTCTAACATCATCCACAATATATAAGGGTCTCCAGGGGTGATTGGCGGGTCATATCCCAGTGCAGGGTGTGAATCCTTGGATCCAGATTGAGGACAGGGCTTGGTGCTAGGGAGCCACGGCAGCTGGGAAGGAATGATGCTCCGTGGGGAGTGGAGGAGGGCTGAGGAGAGGCACCAGTGTTGAGAGATGCCAAAAGAAGATGAAGGACACAGGGCTGGCGCTCTCAGGAAGGCATAAGAGGTTCAAGGCGAGGGTTTCCTGCTGCTGAACAGAAAGAGAACAGAGCTAGGAAGGACTGGGAAAGACCTGTGAGTTTGGAACCTGTGACCTTAAGAAGAGCATGTGTTGAAAATGAATCCAGGCTGCCCATAGGTTAAGGAGGACACCCAGCCTTCTTAGAAGAGAAATCACTATGAAGGCTTCGAGAGAAGCAGACATCTCACCCCCTGGCCACCTGCTCATAGCACTACTCTCTCTTATGGAGCTAGAATCTCAGTCCTGCCCGGCAGGCCTGCCCCAGCCATGACTGCACACTACCATAGAGAACCCTACATGTGTCTTTTCCGGGACCTCCTTCCAGCCTCGCAGACACTTGGGACTCCCCAAGTTTGTCCCATAGTAGACCAATGGTATCAAACAAATCTTGGCTTATTCTTTAGTGGCGTTAGAATTGGTTTCTTTACATCTCCTGCTATTAGGTCAAAGGTTTACCAACTTGTTTCTATTCTTGACCCAGAATAAAATATGCAAATATATGCAGTGTGCACAAGTGGGGTATAAGCTAAAGGAAAGTCTCGTGAGACGCAACTTGCTACCGTGAAAGCACTTGTATTTTCAGCATCATTTCATTCCATCCTGATCTGTTTCGCTCTTTAGATGCTGGTCCTGGCCCACTGTATTCATTATATCACCCTCAAAACGGACTGAGTGAAACAGACTCTGATACAAAAGGTTCCAAGGGAAAGGCCTCAGTTTCCCTATCCACTCACCTCCTTTTGCCCTGGCACCTGCATCCTGAGCCAGGCAGGCTCTCCCCCAAAAGCCTTTTAGTGGCTCTGAGAACTGCTCTCGCACTGGAGGCTGCCACCCAGGGTGTATCTGAACTTCCTCAGCAGGCCGCCAGCGCAAAGGTAGAAGCATCGTAGTGGGGTTCAGATATCAGCAAAGGAGAGAAGGCTTCCTTCCCTTTTTAACTCAGCTACATAGGCTACCAATCCAGTAGGATTTGGGGGCCTATCTAACAGCAGTGGGGATTTTTGCCTTGGGCTTCTGGGAACCTACGACCCTCCACTTGTAGAAGACATTTCAGGTTCCCCGGCAGCCACCCTGTCACACCGGCCAGTCTTTTACCTGACACTCAGGCAGATGGTGGAGCAGGGATGCCACACACTGCTGGGTTCTGGGTCTCCCTGAAGGTAACTCTCACCCTCAAGAAACACCAAACCATTGCCCTCTTTCACCAGAGACCATGTTGGGATTCTTGTTGTTGTTGTTATTGTTGTTGTTGTTTTGTTTTGTTTTGTTTTTGTTTTCCTGGCATCTCATTTACAATGGCTTTTCTGCTTTATTCAGGAATTGCCAGGGTTCCAGGACTGGCTCCCGAGTGCAGCAGGACAATGCTGCCTGAGGAGTAGCAGAAGTCTTTTGTCAATTGCCAAGAGGCGCCCACAGCTGTCATCAACACTTGAGCGCCCTAGACGTCTCCTGAAGGCCTGATCCACTGCACCCCTGCAATGAGCCAGGCCCTGAGCTGGACCTCGGCTTCACCCTGGTGAACAGAATTTGATCCGTGGGCTCGAGGTGCTCAGACTCGGCTGAAAGATGAGCGAAGGACAATGGGTCTCTCTTTCATCAGAAGAATTTGATCAACTCCAGAAATACTCTGAATGTAAGTGCCTGCATTCACAGACAGAGGGTAGAGTTTCATCTCTCCTAGGGACTTGATTCCCAGGGGCGGGGGGCAACAGTTGTAACAAAGCCACTGGAAAAAATAAGGCAGGTTTAAAAACCACCACTGTGTTCAGCAAGTACCTCTGAACCCACAGCCGTGCTTGACTGAATTCTGCCCCTTTCTTCCTGGGCCTGTATTTTCCACCTGACAATAATGTAAGTGTATTCTTAGGCCAATTGCCCCTTTAAGCATAATTTTAAAGGACAACAGGTACATGGTAAGCATCTTCCACCATCACTGACCTCAATCCATTCATATGTTTTAAAATCAGTGACTGAACTCTTGACTTGTGCCTCTCCTTGGATTTTGTTCTGAAAAAGCCTGGAATTTCAGTCAGGGCTCTTGATTTCCCTATTGCTGTGCCCCATAACCCTTTAAGCATCAGGCCACAGTAATCAGACATCCATGCCCACACCTAGGAGCACGTAGCTGTGTCTTCCATGGGCCACACCTAGCCCTCGGTGGCAATAGGAATCTGCTTGAGTGGGGGGGGGGGGGAATGTAGGTATAGTGGACATACCCTGGCTTCTTATTTTCTTATTCAAACCTAATGACCTCCTAATGACCTGTGACTCCGTGTGCTCCCCAAGATCAACAGGAGTTCCATAATATATTAGTCAATTTTGCTGCTGGCATTCGGGGGCCCTGTAAACCTCGTCGGGTTTACAGAAACTATACAGTGTTAATTGGGAACAAGGGTATATTCACTTTGACTCAACCTGTTCTTTGAGAGATGAAAAGATGAACAGAGACAAGGCTTGTCCTTTGGGGTGCAGAATCCTGTTCAGCAGTCACATCAAGCACAACTCAAAGACAGCAGAAACAAAACACGCTCTAGTACCACCAGCTGACAGTCTAGAGGCCCAGGGAACTGCAAGAGAGGAAAGCAGTATGGTAGACAACTATACCACAGTGGGGGTGGTAAAACAACAGAAATTGATTGTCTCCAAGCTGTGGAGGCCCTGAGTTCAAAAATCAAGGCACTGGCAGTTGGCTTTTCTGTGGGCTAGAAGGAATGGCCTCTCCTAGGCCTGTGCTCATAACTTGATGATAACCATGTTCTCTCCAGTCTCCTTCCATGGTATAGTGCGTGCTGCGTGTGCATGCACACACACACCCAAATTTCCTGTTTATGAGGATAGAGTGTTCCAGAGGGTCCTAGAAACCTACAAGAAGAACATCATGACGGGTGGATCAGGGCCCAGGGGGCTCTGCTCAAACTATTACACTAACCAAGGACAATACAAGCAGTAAACATCCAACCCCTACTCTGATCTAGCCAATGGACAGGACAGTCTCCACAGTTATGTGAAGAGCAGGGACTGACTCTGACATGAACTCTGGTGCCCCATATTTGACCACCTCCCCTTGGTGGGGAGCCCTAGTGGCACTCAAAGAAATAATAGGCAGGCTACCAAGATGAGACTTGATAGCCTATGACCATATAGTGGGGGAGGAGGTCCCCCTTGGTCATAGACCTAGGGGAGGGGAATAGGGTAAAAGAGGGAGGGAGGGAGGAACGGGAGGATACAAGTGATGGGATAACAATTGAGTTGTAATCTGAATAAATTAATTAATTTTAAAAAAGATTTTAAAATAAGGATGGAGTGTTAATGAAGTAGATGCATCCCACTCCAGCATGACCTCATCCTAATGGCTTAGTCTGCAGCAGCCCTATATCAGTCCCCACGGTGAGCTGATATGGCGTGGGACTTTTAGCATATGAGCAGGGAGGACAAACCGAAGCTACAGGAGAGGATCTAGTTGAGTAAACTCTCAGTCAGAAGATCCAGGGGGACAAGGTGAGTGGAGAGGTAGGCAGAGGTCTGGACTGGGTGGGGAGAAGGAACATAAGGATGAGGAGGGTTGGAGGGATGGAGGGATGCTAGCATCAAGCCTTTCATGCCAATCTGTGGTCCATAGGCCGAACTGAGGTGCTAAGGAGCCTTGAGTCTAGAGGTTGTCTATAGAGTGGGTTGTGTTAGGTATCGACTAGGCCTGGAGTCAGGCCATGCTTGGGATGAAATGCAGTCTGAGCCAAGGAATAAGATTAGAGTGGGGGACTTAAAGCCTGTTTGAGGGAGGGCATGATGGGAATGTGAACTCTCCAAACACGCAGAGCAAAAGGGAGCCAATGGAGGAACTTCAAAAACTGAGCTCTGAATGTGGCAAAACTGAGACCACAGGGCAAGTGAAGACACTTTGGGATGCTGGGAATAAAGGTGGCAATGACACACCCACTTCCACATTCATGTGTGCCAGGCTCTTAAGAACCAACAAAGAGGAAGAGGCAACTCCTGTCCTCACTAGGGAAGACAGGACGGCTCGGTTCCATCCTGCTGGGATGTCCCTATGCAATTCTTTCACTCAGACACAGCCTGTGGGAGGAGTTGGGGGGGGACCTAGAAGGCCAGCCAGGACCCCTTGCCAGGATTCTCCTGAGAGAGATGTCCAGAACATAGAGGTAAGAGCAGGAACAGGGGGTTAAGCTACATCTCTAACTTGGGAGTCCTGTAGAAACAACAGCAGAGGAAAACAAAATGGAAAAACAGGGGCGCTTCACAGACTGGAGTGCTGGGAGACAGAAGAGGATAGAGAGAAGTTTAGGGCATGCCTTCAGCTAGAGAGTCTAGAAGGAAAATGAGGCAGAAGGTGGAAGAACTAGAAAAATAATGAGGTTAAAGAGTCCAAGGTGAGTGGGGAGTGTTGGCGCACACCTGTAATCCCAGCACGGGATGCTGGGTGGGGCACTCTGGTAATGTTGTTCTAACAGGAAAGGGGGAAAGTGAAATTCTTAGAAAATGATTAATCCTTAGAGGAAACCTTGAAAAAGTCGGTTCCACCAATTTTAGATGCATTCTGGTGTTCAGTCAGATCACGTTGCCATAGCAACCACTCTTTCATACCCACATAAACAGGAGCCTTACAATAGCAAAATGATGAAGGACATAGGCCAAGAATGGAGATCTTTCTCTGGTGGGCTAGGGAGGAGGTGTTCTCCACTTGTGTTACGTAAACTCACATCTTCTTCAGAGGCCTTCTGGTAGGAGAAGCTATCTGAAAACTGCTCCTGGAAATGTTGATTTAAGCCTATGCATGTAATCAACCAAAAATGAACGTGCATCTGTACTTGACAGCAATAGCAAAAGGTATTTATCAAGAAGCTAATGTGATGTTAAGAATTTTTTACGATAAAAATAAAAACAAACCATAGCCCTGCCTCTCAGGAAATGACTGCCAGAAGACGGCAAGATAAACGCCAGTCTGGACTACATAGCCAATTTCAGGCCAGCCTGGGATACAGAGCAAGACCCTGTCTTGATGGAATAAACGAACAACTGAGCAAATAAGTGGAATGCAAGTTCCATTTGTTTCAGCTCAGCTTCAAAAAATTAAATAAAAATGTCTACCGAAAACAATCAAGCCAATACACAAAAGGATAGCTAGACTGATTACTGGTAGATGATGACGATGATACAATAATGATGAAGAAGGAGATGGATGGATAGATAGACAGACAGACAGACAGACAGACAGGCAGGCAGGCAGACAGACAGAAATAGATCTGACTTTAGTTAGAGCAGAAAGGCTGAGTACATTTGAAGACAATGAGCCAATGGCTTGTGTTCTTAGGAAGTGAGTTTAGGTTCCGAGAAGGTAGAGGTTGCCTGCTCCATCTCTCCACTGTCACTTGAACATGGCTACTTGGAGAAATAAATGGGAATGTTGCTAGCAATGCAAACACATGAATAAGCCACATCAGTCATTCGGATCAGTCATGATGCAACAGGAAGTTTGGCGTTCTCCAATGGTTACCTCCCATCAGCTGAAATTCTCTTTGCTTCCCTGTAAAGTCTTTCACTCTCGTGCTATATGCTGCCTCTGTAGCTGAGCCATCACTTCCTCAGGCTCCTGGCCCGTGTTAGGCCTGATCTGCTTCAGCCAGATTCTGTCTTAGCTGTACATCCAAATCATGTGGAAGGTTCTTAATAACCCCAATTTTCTACCTAGCTCAAGGGCTAGTTAATCATACTACGTAGGTGTGGGACCTAGTCATCAGTATTTTCTGAAGCGCTCTATATGATTCCAACAAGCAACCAAGGTTGAGAGCCACTGGTCTATCATTTCCTGTGCCCCACCTAAAATGTAGGACACATGGGACAGGCATGACCACCCCTTGTGATCCCTTTGATAGCCGTCATTCCTTCAATAAGCCTTTATTGAACATCTGTTTTATTCTGGTCTATGGGCTGCATGCTGGGAACAAACTGTGAGTAAGAAGTTACAGTTGGGAGAATGTCCGTATGAATGTGAGTCAGTGCCTGCCACTAGGCTTCTCTGTGTGTCTCCCACCATGCTCTGTGGTCTAATTCTTCCTCAGTGAAGTGACTATGTAGGCTCCTGGCTCTAGAATTACCATGGTAACAGCATCTTCCCTCTTCCAGCCCCTGCAGAAAGCATCACTCTGGTTGTTTTGCTTCTCCATGTGTTCTTGGCTTCTTGGAAGAATTACAAATTTTACTTGTGCATCTCATCCTTCCCTTAGTGTCACCCCACTACCACCACTCCTCAGTGATAAGTTACTTACAGTCTTTTTAGTATTCAAAGTACACTCTCCTAGCCTCTGCCTCATGGTCTTTTCTGAGTTGTGAGAGGTGAGCCTGAGCTGTCCGCCCAGCAGCAGCAGCAGCATTACTGGAGACTGATTCACCCAAAGTCGGAGCATCCGACACTGACGGTAATGATGGCCATTGGTGTCATCGTGGGCCTTCGTCCAGATTTGAGGAGCAAGAACCTGAGCTTGTCTCAGATCCCTGAGACCTTGAGGAATGGAGCATTTGGCACCTTCAAATTTCACTTCTGTACATGGGTTTTCAGGTTCCCTTTTGAAATGTTGATTCCTGGCCAATTCCAAGTTTAAACAGTAGTGTTCATGACCTGCAGAGAGCCTATAAGCTTCAGGGTTCCGGTTCAGAGAGTGAGGATGAGGTTCTGCTGTCAACACAAGTCTCTGGTTGTTTGGTCGGCTTGCTCTCACAGAGGGAATTCCAGCCCCACACCCACATAGCTCTTGTGAACTGAGCCGATTTGTTTTTGTACAAATAGGCTTTAACTTTTCTTAAATGCCAGGAACAGATGTTTAGTTTAGGTCCTAGGTCTCTTGGCTCGCAAAGCATATGGGATAATCACGGACTGAAATGTTTTGTAAAGCGGTTGTAACAACTGGTGACCTCTTCCACCAAGGAAAGCCTTCTACACACCTGACCTGGAGTGGATCTGTCTGCTCGTGGTCCAGCCAGTCTGAGTTTATACAAAACTTAGGCCAGCTTTGCCAAGCGGCGGAATAATTTGACCTGCTGGCTGGGGTTCTCTTTACTGGCCACTTAAACAATGGAAGGGTGCCTGCTGCACATAGCAACATGGCTACTTCAGACTTGCCACAGTTGTGAGCTTTTCTTTTTTTAACTTTTCAATAATTATCCGGCAAGACCAGCCACTTCTCACAGTAGTCTCTACTTGTAAGGACATAACCAGATGGTAGAACAGTGACCTTCGGCATGGCTTACATTTTAATCCACAGGAAGCTTTCCAATATATTACTTGCTGAGCATCCCAATAGATTAACATATTTCCCGGTTGACTCTAATACACAGCAGGTGTTCAGATCCACAGTCCTAGTGTTTCGGAGGGCCATATCTCCTGACTTACTTTGCATCTACTGAGTGAAGTTGACAGCCACAATATAACAAGAGGAGCTGGCTCGCATTTTGTGTGCCTTTGAAAGAATCACTCAGGTTTAATAAACTTGTTTCCTCTTCTCTAACATGGGGGTAATGTTACATCAGAAGGGAGTAACTGTTACAGCTACTAAGACAGTGCACGTCATTTGACCAAACCACAATGAATGGGAATTGTTGCCTGTTCTCTACAATCAGAAATACAACTTTGCATCCTCAGAGTCTGTGGTGGCACTGTGACACAGGGTTTGGTGAGAGACGTCTCTGCTGAGGTTACACTGTATGCCTGAGATAAGATGAGGGTTTGTTACAGTTGTTTTTTATAAAATTGCGTTTGTTCCTCTGTTTCTCTCTTAACCCAGATATCAACCTAATAGCTGAGACTCATTTATATTTGTTTAATAATAAGCTTCACAACACAATATCTGAGCAGTTATTGCTCTATTCTTAGCCTTCTAAGCCAATCTGGTTTCCTTCCCAGGGTGCATCCCAGAGATACTTGCACTTTGTAGCTTTCTGCTCCAGATCCCTCTCCTGATCTCACCTGGACCTCTGCTGGTGGCTCCCTCCCCTACATCATCTTCTAACTTCTCCTCCCCTGGCTGGGAGGAAGTCCAGCCCTATTCTCTCTCCTGCTCAGGGATTGGCTGTAAGCTGCTTTATTGACATACAAGGGGACAATTGGGAAGCAGTGTTTAAACAACATTGAGATAGGAGATTCTCAGAACAAGAATTACAATCAGATATGGGGAGACCAGAAGTCAGCATTTGAATTACACAATAACCTTATGACTACAGGGGTCGTTTCCAAGAAGCTTCTCGCTGTAATTACTCCTTCCTCATAGAAAGAGAAATCTTCAGAGAAGAAATGGCCAGAAAGTATCAGAGGGCATCAAGAGAAAATGATGTCACCCACATTTGAGAATTGGGGTTTTTTTCTCTTTTTAAGAAGAGTTGTTACAGAAGGTCTATAAAATCCCTGTCCTGGCTAATTCTACATCAACTTGACACAAGTTAAGGTCATCCACAAAGAGGAACCTCAATTGAGAATATTGTCTCTACCAGATTGGCCTGTAGGCAAGTCTGTGGGGCAGACTTGATTAATGATCACCATGGGTCGTACCACCCCTGGGCTGGTGGTCCTGGATGTCATAAGACACAAACTGAGCAAGCCATGAGGAGCAAGGCAGTAATCAGTGTTCCCCCATGGCCTCAGCTTCAGTTCCTGCCTCCAGGTTCCTGCCTGGAGTTCCAGCCCTCACTTCCTTTGGTGATACGGTACGACTGATCTGGGTGTGTATAATAATAAACCCTTTCTTCTCCAAGTTGCTTTTGGTTGTGGTCTTTAAGGCAGCAATAGAACGATAACTATAACAAGTCCTCATAAGGTGAAGTAAAATCATTTGTGAGGAGGAGTACAGGAGTGCTCTGATGGGAGAATACTCATAAATACTTTGGGTCGTTGGAGAGGTTTGGTTTTATTTCATTGTAAGCTATTGTTTAAGCATCTTAGATGGTTTTCTCATTTCTCTCTCTTTTTAAAAATATTTATTTATATCATTATTTATATAGTATTCTGCTTGCGTGTACACTTGCACACAGCAAGAGGGCACCAGAGCTCATAATAGATGGTTGTGAGCCACCATGTGGTTGCTGGGAATTGAACGCAGGACCTTTGGAAGAGCAGGCAGCGCTCTTAACCTCTGAGCTATCTCTCCAGCCCTCATTTTTTTTTTAAGATCTTGTTAAGTGTAAAATTTGGCAGGTGTGTGTGTGTGTGTGTGTGTGTGTGTGTGTGTGTGCGCACGTGCGCACTCACATCACATTTAAATACACAGCACATTTTGGAAATAGAACCATACCATTTCAGGGTCAAATTATTTCTGCTAAATTGAATTTGGGAGTTTCTCAACAGAGGAAATAATACCAAAGAGTATATATTCTGTTGAAATTAACCTTTGACCCCCAATCAAAACGCTGACTTTATACTGCCCTTACAGAAGGCACACTGGGTATTCACTTCTCAGAGTTGCATTGTTTAGATCTGGGCACTTTAGCAGAGTTGAAAGCATGTCACTAAAACAGATCATAAAATACAGGATTTCCTTAGGTAATAAAACTGTTTATGGGATAATTAAAGCTTACATGTGAGAGCGACTGGGCTCTGACCTACCTCTCAATACTCTTCCCTTCCACCCTTTTCTAAAGAGTGGTCTTTAGAAAACAGAGTCCAGGTTGGCTACTCCACCATTCAAGACCTCTTTAATGATTTGAACCATGAGCTTCAGTTGGCATTTAACAAGCCCATAGACCTGGCCCCAGTCTACTCTCTGGCTCTAACTGTTTTTAGGTGTTCTAGGAGAGCCCTCAGCTTGCCTCATTGTGTCTCTTCTGGGAAGAGTCCCTTCATATCTGCCTTTTAAAACCTCACTCGGGTGCCTCAGACCCCAGTGTAGCTCAGAACCAGCCCCTCTGTCTCATCTTGACTTTATTTCTTGTTCATTTGGTGCCATCATTGCGACCGCGACAATAACCCTTTACCTTGTGATAGCAAAGATTTGCTAAGTCATAGTGAATAATGCTGAAGAGAAAGGACACAGAATTTTGAGCCAGACACAACCTTAAATCCCTTGCTTTGGGGAAAGTCACTTAATTTTTTTTTAATGAATTTTAACTTCATCGTTTGTAGCCTGCAGAAAGCATCCCCTTATTTACATGAAGTTACTAAAAGAGCATTTATGAGCATTCACAGGTAAAAAATAGTCAACAAGGGGCAGTTCCCATCACCACACAACTCAACCCTTCCCCGACTAGTGCTTCAACATTGCCTTGCAGCATCTTACTACCCCCAGTTCTCTCTGGAGTGAATGGAAGCAACCCAAATTGTTGGCATCTGCTGCCTTGATCTTCCTGAGCTATTAGCTTTCCAACATCTGTTTTGAGTTTTAGAAAGAAATTTCCATTTTTAGGCAACAGCGGCATTTTCGTGTAGCATTTCAAAATGCCTCAATCCTGCAATGATTATAACTTCTGCTTGATAGACTTCCAGTCAGCAAAACCACAGAGAACAGCCCAACCCGTGAAGGATCCTTCACTCAGATGTTTAAATAGAAGCAACAATGCAGCTTGAAGGAGCTTTTAATTACCCACAATTCCTGGAGGCCGGGGAAGCACGGGTCTTAGAAACACTGATTTCCTTCGCGATGCTTGTGTCAAGCCAGACATCCACACTCGATGCATTTTTATAACAATTATTGATTCCTTTTGTTCTCAGTTCCTACAAGATTCCTGCAAAACAGCAACCAGTGTTTTCCCTGTAGCTTCTGAATATTTTTTTTAAGATTTATTTTTGTTTTATGCGTATGAGCACTTTGCCCGCATGCGGACTCTTAAGAACTGAGCTGTCTCTCCAGCCCCTTCTGGACTACTTTCTATAGATAGAGCAATTTTTAAGTCTCCATGCTTCCTGAATCCCCTAAATGTCCACTTCCATTTCCATGCAAATGACATATATGGGGAGCAGAGAGAGGAAATGTAGAGGTCAGAGACTCAACTTCCAGAGGAAATATCTCACTGTCAGAAAAACAGTAGAGCAGCCACAGAATATCAAATCAGCAGGTTAATTGTAAGGCATAACTGAGGTTAATTTTTTTGTCAGGATGAGTGGCTCAATTCTGTCCATCAAGACGGAAAATAAAAAGTAAGGAAAAGGGGGCAGAAGGATCAGGATCCCAGAGCTGGGAGAAACCACCTCGCCTTCTACAATTGTTTCAGCACCAAGGCCAGAACCTTGCTCGCCAGCACTTCCCCTCGAATATAATGAATGACATGTCCTTCCTTCCTTCCTTCCTTCCTTTCTTCCATTCTCTCTCTTTCATTCTTTTTTCTTCCTTCCTTCTTTCCATTCTCTCTTTCTTGTCTTCCTTTCTTCCGTCTTTCCTTCCTTCCTTTCTTTTTTCTGGGAGGGGCTGCTGGGTTTTTATTTGCTTTGTTCTTATTTTTTAAAGTGGAGGTGTCTGTCTGTCTGTTTATTTGAGATAAGGTCTCTGAGTGTAGCCCAAATTGCCCAAGATTCTAAGTTCTCCAGCCTCAGTCTCCCAGGTCCTGAAAACATCAGGTGTGCGCTACCATACTTGGCTCAAGGTTTGGTCGTTGGTTTGAGTTGGTTTTGGTTGGTTTGGTTTGGTGAGTATTTGAGGTAATGTCTCCTATATTCCAGACCAGATCAAACTCTCTATGTAGCCAAGGCTAGCCTGATTTTTTTTTATCATTCTGGCTCCCCTTCCCAAATGCTAACAAGTTCTTTAATGTTTTGAATTTTTACTCAGAAGTACAAGCTTGTAAGCCCAGCACTGGGAAGGTGGACTTCAAATCATCCTTTGTCACATAGTGCATTGGAAGCAAGCCTGGGATACTTGAGACTCTGTCCCAAAAACAATAAATTCCACGCAGATGATCATATATTCACATACGTGTTAGGAATGTGTTTTATGTCAGATCCTGGTTTGATATGGAATGACCCAGCAGCAGGTACAGCACCTCAGACCTTCTTAATTGTACCAGAGACCCCCATAACCCCCAGAAAATCCTCCTTTTGCTGCACTCCAGTATTGGCACAACAGCCTTCATATGCTTTGGGGGTGCATACGTATGTGTATTCATGTGCATATGTTTCATGTAGATGAACATGCATATGGTTGCATGTATGCATGGTGGCCACATTCACCCTTAGATATCACTGTATAGTGCCGTCCACCTTCTCAGGACCACGCCCAGGCCCCGAAGGACAGCAAGCACTCCAATGACTGAGCGGTCATCCACTCCAGGCTTCTGCTTTAAAAAAAAAACCTTGAAGAAAAAAAAAACATTTCTCTGGCCCCCAAATCAAATCATTGAGGGAAGGAAGAGGGTCAAAAGGAACCAGGAAGCATCAATGTAAATAAATTTAGCAAGTATATTTTTATTCCTAAGACACATGATTCAAAGAAAGGATCAAGGAAGACAAACTAATAAATAATAGACTAGGGTACAATGAATACAACAACAGAGCTGTATGCCTGTCATGTAGGAGCCATGGGTGGGAATAACTCTGCCCCAAAGGAAGGTTTTAGAAGGGAGCTGACTGTAGACAGAGTACTGACTATTGAGGGACACATGCAAGGCAGAGAAAGATGCCGTGGGAGAATATACAGTTGGTTTGGAAATTTCTGAAAATACCTTACATGGCTACCAAGCTGGGAGAGTGGTGAAAGAAGGAGGCTAAATCAGATCACCAGGGGCCTAACCCAAGCTAAGAGGAATACAGTTTTGTAAGAGTGAAAAAAATCCTCTGAGGACGGGCAGGAGCTGATAAGATGGGTGTTTGGGAAACACTGGGGCTGGGGAGCCAGCTCTTAGGTTGGAGTATAGGTTAACAACCTGCATTCAGTTCCCAGCACCCACACCAAGCAACTCACTCCAGGGGATCACACACACACACACACACACACACACACACACACACACACACACTTTAAAACAGAAATAAAATCCTTCTTAGAAGAAAGATAGCTCAGATAGCAAAAGAGAGCGATGAGTGGGGAAAGGGAAGGTTGCGAGAACACACAGGATGCTTCTCCGCACGGCCCTGTAGGGCTGTTTCATCGGTCTGCGGTTAGGTAGCATTTGTCTGTCCTGAGTTTTGTTAGCCTCTTACCTGTGTTTTCCATTTGGACTGTGTCTCTCCAGATTCCTCCAAGAAGATAAAAGATGTGTTGACTGAGTTTAATGAAGGCGGAAGCCTCAAGCAATATGACCCACACAAGGTATGGATATTTTCATTTCACGTCTTTAAAAAAAAAAAACAATTTTTTTTCTGTACTTCAGCCTTTCCTTGCTGGCTTCTCCACTTGCCTTGAAGACCTTGCTCGGTTCCCCCAGGTCTCAAGTGAGCCACTCATGACATCTGTGTTTCTGGTCCTTTCACATTCCCCACTCTGTTCTTCCAGACTCTACCATGCTTCCTTCCCTTGTGGCTCTCGCTTCTCCCCGTCTCTTCATGACCAGTTAACACCTGAGGGAATATAAGCAAAAGTCCTGGGCAGGCTCCCTCACCTGTGTGCCCTTTGCCGTCCCTGTGAGTGAGCTGTCTGTGCTCCGTGCTGAGTCTGAGTCTGCTCTTCCTGAGTCTGGATTAGTGGTGGGCGTTGCTGAGTCAAGACCTGTCCCCTTCTCCCTGTCTCTGTGTTTTTCCCATCAGTCTGCCTGTACAGATTAGATTTTCTTTTCTCCACTGACACAAATGGCATCATTTCTCCTCTATTAAAATATTTTTACTGCATCTGTATGCATTGCCTCCATGTTCTCTTCAACTTTCTCCAGAATCTTTCGAGGGGTGGAAAATGCCCATTCCTTTTCTGATACCAATAGTCAAGATGCCATGTGACCGAATCCCTTAATGCTGTTACTCAGTGGCACTGAATGCAGCTTGTCAAATCCTCCTTCATCATCTTCATTTGGTCCCAGGACACCACACTGAGGTTTCTGGTTTCTCCCCCCCCCCCCCACCCCACGTCTCTCTCTCTCTTTTTGTCTCTGCCTCTCTCTCTCTCTCCCTCTTTCTCTCTGTGTCTCTGTCTCTCTCTGTGTCTCTCTCTGTGTCTCTCTCTCTGTGTCTCTGTCTGTGTCTCTCTCTCTGTCTCTCTCTCTGTCTCTCTCTGTCTCTCTCTCTCTGTCTGTCTGTCTGTCTCTCTCTCTCTCTCTCTCTCTCTCTCTCTCTCTCT
>OU015745.1:76936747-76956019 GCA_907169655.1 Acomys percivali | reverse complement strand
CACACACACACACACACACACACACACACACACACACCGTTGCTGCCACTCTGACTTCTGGTAGGTGTAATGTCAGTGGCATGTGGGTCAGAGAAACAACAAGAGTGCCATTGAGCGTGATCCCATAGCTAAAATGTCTTAGTGAAAAAGGAGTTAGCTGTGGGCAGGGGTAGGTTGCTGGAGAAGCTAGAATGGGAAATGGAAATTTGCAGAGTAGCAGGTCTGGCCATGATGAACAAGTGTCCTTGCCTTCATCACTAAGTGATCATCCTCTGGAGAGAAGAGCAGTGGTGATAGCTAGAGAGTAGGAAAATACCATGTGGGAGGGAGGTAGTGACTCAATGGTACTCAGACACACAGAGCACAAGTTCTAGCTCAGCGGGATGCATGACCTAGGGCTGGCTTTTTAGACATGGGATTTAGCCCTACCTTGCTCTGTTGTCTCATGCCTGGAGCACAAAAGGTTCCCCGCGTCTCTCCTCCCTTCTAGACCTGGATCGGAATTACCGGGCCCTGTCAAAACGGCTTGCAGCTGTAATAAGTGCCTGGTTGGTTGCTTCATGGATGCACATCTCCTGAGAGAACACAAATGATGAAGAAACCTGATGACCGTGACGGTTTCTTACCAGTGTGCTTCCTAACGGCTGGACCCCACCCCACCCCAATGTGGTCACCACTAAACACTTACTAAGCAGTCACTATTCTTAGACGGTGCTTGTATGGAACTTTCTAACCTATACATCGCCTTTATAGGAGCACAGAGTCACTTTCCCTCACTCACTGAACTTGCAGTGCCTGGAGGGGGTGCCTAGAAGCACCATACCAGCCCAGAGACCTGTGACAGAAACCATAAGCATCCAGAGATCTGACTTCTAGTTCATCCTACCTCTAGTGGTCCAGCACAAGTCATGGGATGTCCTAAGCACCAGGGCCAGAGAAGGCCCAGGCCCTCCGAGGATTTCTCTGATTTGAATGTTCTATGTTGACTCTAGGCCTTTGGAGTGTCCAGAGGATGCTGGCCTTGGATTGTACATGAGTAGACATGAATTTGCTCACAGCGTTGGGACTGCTCTCATCCTGTGGTGCTCAGCACTGCTCATCATATAGTACAGCCATTACAGTACCTTTAACTGTATATATAGAACACTAAGCCTCTGCCTCAGTGAGTGTGCTCCGTTGGCGGCCAACACTGTGCCTGCTCCTCAGAGCCTGGACTGCATCTCCCTCTCCCTCTCCTCTCCCTCTCTCTCTCTCTCTCTGTCTGTCTCTCTCTCTCTCTCTGTCTCTGTCTCTCTCTGTGTCTCTGTGTCTCTGTCTCTGTCTCTGTTTCTGTCTCTCTCTGTCTCTGTTTCTCTCTGTGTCTCTCTCTTCCTCTGTCTCTCTCTGTCTCTCTCTCTGTCTCTGTCTCTCTCTGTGTGTCTCTGTCTCTCTGTCTCTGTCTCTGTTTCTCTCTATGTCTCTGTCTATGTCTCTGTCTCTCTCTGTCTCTCTCTCTGTCTCTGTCTCTCTCTATCTCCCCTCCTCTCTCCCCCCCCCCGCCATATACTCATACTCATATATACATATTTGGACCCCACAATAACTAATGACAATCATGGGCCAGACATGAGACCCTATTGGGAAGCCAATATCTATTCAAATATATATCAGGAAATATTTTTGAATGAGTAGTTCAGGAGACAAAAATGAAATGAGACTTTCTCGTTATCCTCCAGGAACTCTGACTCGAGACTGAGAGCGTGTAAGACTACCTATGTTAACCCAGAACAGCAAACCATGAAATTCACAGGGTGGGAACCAGAGTGCAAATTACATAAAATGGGTTACAGGAAATTCCCCCCAGGTTTCAGGCAGAGGTGATGCCTGGGTTGAGCTTTGAAACATCACTAATAGTTTAAGAAAGAACTGGGTTGTGGAACTTGCTCAGGAAAGAACAAGTGAACTGTGTAGACAATTGCACATAACAGATCACAAGAGAAGTTGCAGGTGGGCTAAGAGTTTGCAGTGGCTCTGCATCTAGGCTGGAGTGGAATTACAGAGAAGGTTCTGAATCCCAAAGGTCCCAGAAAGAGCATAAGAACTGACTGGACTATAGCAACACTGTTTATATATTAATATATATTTAAGCTTCTACTTACATTCCCTTGGGTTCATCTGAGTTTCTTCTCTGTACTCACGTTCTCTCATATAATACAGGAGATCAGTCAAGCATACATGGCTCTCAGCACTCCCATTGGCAGATCAGTCAAGCATACGCAGCTCTCAGCCCCATTGGCAATTAGAAGCCATGGAAATGTTTTGAGCAGGAAATCAATTTTCTCACAGTTGTGCTTTGGGAAAAGTCAACCTGTCATGCCTTGGCACTTCACACACTGATCTTCTTAAGCCACTTTTTGGATTTGTTGGTTTTATTAGGGTTTCTTGGGGGGTTCCACCACATTTGATAGATCTTATTTATCTAACTGTTTTGGTTTTGGTTGGTTGGTTGGTTGGTTGGTTGTTGTTTTGTCTTTTGAGGCAGAGTCTCTCTACTTAGCCCTGGCTGTTCTGGAACTCTTTCTCTGTAGACCAGGCTGGCCTTGAACGCACAGAAACCCACCTGCCTCTGCCTCCCAAGTGCTGGGATTAAAGGTGTCCGCCACCACCGCCAGCCACTAAACTTTCTTTTTAACACCTCCTTTCTCGAAAACATTTCATTCTGATAGTTTCCATTTGGTGCTATCAAAACTGTAGGTTAAACCAGGGCTCGTCAGTTAAAGTAGTACAAAAAGGTAATGCAAAAGAGCATTTGAAATAAAAGTAAATAAACAACAATGTCACTAGCAGAAGTTCTAGTGAATCAAAATAGAGAATGAGGAGCATCGAAATAAACTCAGAGTGTGGAAAATACCTTCAACAGGAGAAGATGTCAACAAAAAGACAAGGATGCTTAGGACCTCCCAGGAACCAGGTTCACAAGCAGCGGGCCGGAACCCAGGAACCAGGGTCACAAGCAGCAGGCCGGAACCCAGGAACCAGGGTCACAAGCAGCGGGCCGGAACCCAGGAACCAGGGTCACAAGCAGCGGGCCGGAACCCAGGAACCAGGGTCACAAGCAGCGGGCCGGAACCCAGGAACCAGGGTCACAAGCAGCAGGCCGGAACCCAAGCAGAACGGAGCACAGGGAAAAGGAAGGCCCGTGTGGTCTCTGGAGAAATTAAAGATGAAGAAGGGAAGCGGAAGAAGCCCCCTGGCAAGCGCTTGTAGGTGAAAGACAAGCCAGTGATGGAGGATGCCGTCGGAGACAGTGAGGCCAGAAGCAAGGGTCCCAGGGGCACGGCTGACACCTGGAAAGGGGAGGTTGCTGTGTCCTGGGAAAGGCAGAGGACATGTGCAGAAAGGACAGTCCGGGGTGACGGTACAGGAGAGAAAGAGAGAGAAGGCGTAGCAGAGACTCCGAGGCTTGGGACAGAAAAGGGACACAGAGAGCTGGATAGCTGTCACGATATATGTCAGTCAACCCTGTGCTTGGTTCTTTTAATCTGGAAAATGAGTAAGTGAGTGAGTGAGTGAATGAATAAATAAATAGGTAGGTAAATAGTCTGTGTCCAACCCCAGTGAGCTTCTTGCACACTGCAAACACGATCTATGGAGAACTCTGGACTGAGCAGAGGTTGGTTGCGGGTCCCCGATGGAGCCCACACCTGACTCCACACACGCAAGTTGGCTCCTGGCTCTGGGAAGGCTTGCCGAATCCCCGGAACATGAAAGGGGCTGAATGCTATCAGCATTTTCCAGAGAGCACCAAGTAGGCTTCCAAAAAGGAGTTCTCCCCTCCTGGCTGTTGTGATGCACAGAAGCCAGCACAGCAGCTCTTGGGGGCAGCTCTTCATCAAATGGCTTCCAGGAGCATCTGTGATTCCAATGAAGCTCCAACGCCATGAACGCACCAGCCAGCGACGACTCACAGCAAACTGTTGTTGCTACCGTAGGTCAGTGTCTGCTGAGGGCGAAGATGCTCAAAGCCTCGGACCAGATGCCAGGCAGCACTGAGAGAGACACATGACAGGGACAGGGTCTACTTTTTGCCACGCCCCTTGGTTCCACCTTCTGTCCTTAGCTTCTTCCTGCTCCCCTCAACACCTACAGCTGTCACAATGATTTGTGTTGGGTCACAGCCAAGCCAGACACACACGATTGCTTTCCATCTTAGGATCTGTCTAGAGAAAACAAGAGCTGTGAAAGCAGTGTAGGCTGGAACCCGTCCTTTACTCCTATCTCTTCCACTTTCTGAGACCTGAAAATCAGAAAAGGAAAAAAAAAAAAAAAAAAACATGACAAGCACAAAAGAACCTCTCTTTCCATCCTGTTTTCTACTGCATTGTTTTTCATCTTAACCTGAATTTCCAAGCACTGGCTGAGTCCTTGCTCCGTAGACTCATGACTTTTGCATGGGCCTGGACAAAGTCAGATCCCCACAGCTCACTATTTATGAGCCCCACTTTTTATATATGTGGCTTGTTAACCCTCTGAGAACTTCATACTTGTGTATGATGTGTTTTGATCATATTCACCGCCTACTCCTCCCACTAACTCCTCTGAGATCCACCCCGACTCCCTGCCCCCACCCCATCCCCACCCTCACCCCCACCCCCTCTCCTTTCGAACATAGCGTCCTCTTTTGCTTGGTGGCCCACTACGGTCAGCTCCTGCTGCCCATGTACCCACAGCTGTAAGACCATCCACCAAAGCTAGCTAGACCTACCAGGGACCACACCCTTGGTGAAAACTGATGCTTACCCACTGGCAAGCCAACAACTTTCCATACCTCCTCAACTAGGGGTGAGGACATCTCCTCTCCATTCTGTGACATTAACTGCCTTGATCCCACGCAGATCTTGTGTGGGCAAGCATGGCCGCTGAGCCGCTGAACGTAGCAGTCCTGTAATGTCAGGAGAGCACTGTTGCACTCTGGTCCACCCCACCGTCTGACTCTTAGAATCTGTCTGCTTCTTCTTTCTCAGTAGTTTCTGAGCCTTGGAAAGGTTATCACCCCTACACTTAATCCAAACTTAGACCAAACCATACTCTATTTCTTTCTGTGTCTGATGGCCAGCCACCATGTTTTCTCTGTCTGTGTCCCGCCTCCTCTTCCTTGTCCCTCAGACTCTCTGCCTCCTCCTTGCCTTTTTGTTCCAGCCCCCACCAACCCCTTCACTTCGTTGCTTCCATGTCGCCTGCCTCACCTGACATCACACCCTGTTCCCTTTCCTTCCCCATCCTGTCCACTCCCTTCCTTCTATTGACTTCTCTCTTCTTGCCCTCCTCAGCCGATTAGCTATGATGTCTTCAAGCTGTTCATGAGGGCATACCTGGAGGTGGACCTTCCTCAGCCACTGAGCACACACCTCTTCCTGGCCTTCAGCCAGAAGCCCAGACAGGAGACACCTGACCACCCAAAGGAGGGGGCCAGCAGTAGTGAGCCCAATGTCTCAGGTACAAGGACCAGATTTCCCCCAAGATGGGAGGATGCTGAACAGCTATAACCCTTGGCAACAGGCACAGGCAGAGCACTAAAGGGGCACCTGAGTAGAGTAACTTCAGGAGGGGAGGCCAAGGGGTCAGGACTCCTCACTTTCTAGACTCTCCCAGGAACCTGTGTCTGGTGAGTCCTTCAGCAAGAGGAATAAAAAGAAGGCAATTCTGTCACTCAGAGTCAAAGAATAGAATGGGGCAAGAGGGGCCACAAACTAACATATGGTAGAAAAATAAGAGCCTTTCAGGAAGGCGTCGGTCCCTGACAGGAGCCCAAACCCCAGTTAGTACTAACCAGGGACTGTCAGAGGACCGGAAGTGATGGCCGCTTTCTTACTGGCGTTTCAGAGAGTGCAAGTCAAGCTGACAATAATCCTGGGACATAAACACAACCTACAGGGCCCATGGGAAAGTTCCCCCATATACCCCTCTAAGAGTCTGGAGGGCACGGACTGGCCTTAATGTCTTCGTTTTGTTCCCTAGATTATAATGTGGATAATGCTGCCAAAGCAGATGAGGCCTGCGCTCCAGACACTGGTAAGACATCGGGACGAGACTTTGGGGAGGAGGAAGTACTTGTCCACCTGCTTTTTACCCATACAGTTGAGGGATTCTAAAGCTCGGTAAAGGTCCTTAACCTTCCTGCCCTGCAACAGAACAGGTCAAGACTTGGGATAGGTTGCCAGATGTTTACTTCTGACAAGTTGCTTGTTAGGGGGTGAGGAGGAACCCTCACAAGAGGCTTGGGAGTGAGAGTCTGAGCACCAAGATCTGGCTCTCGGGCAAAAGTGTGCATGATTCTACATTTTACCAATGGATGATTGGAGAGGGTAAGGCAGATATGTAGGAATATGTCCTGGCTGTCCAACAAAAAAATACACATGGGGGAATGGAGAGGTGACCCAGCAGTTAAGAACACTGGCTGCTCTTGCTAAGGACCCAAGTCAGAATCCTAGCACCAGCGTGGCAACTTACAATGGTCTGTGACTTTCTGATTCTCTCTTCTTTCCTCCATAAGCACCAGGCATGCAAATGGTACACAGACATACATGCAGAGAAGTCATCTCCCGGTGCTCTAGGCAGACCCAGGTACCGGAAGGACCAATACTCACCGACCTTGACATTTGCTGTCCTGTCTAACGAAAGTGTCTAGCTCACTGCCCTCCTAAACTGCATCAGGCAATAGAACTTTCTAGTTAAGAATCTGGATCTTGGGGCTGGAGAGATGGCTCAGTGGTTGAGAGTGCTGCCTGCTCTTCCAGAGGTCATGAGTTCAATTCCCAGCAACCACATGGTGGTTCACAATCATCTATAATGTGATCTGATGCCTTCTTCTGCTCCCAAGAGGGAAACTGGAAGCCTTATATAGCTTTCAGTGTTTGACAGAAGAGCTGGTAGGTTAGTTAGTTTGGGTTTATTATTGCTGCTGTTGATGTTGATGCTGATGTTGTTGGTTGTTTTGGTATTGGTGGTGGTGGTGGTGGTGTTGCTGCTGCTGCTAAATTCACTGTAGAGCTGGATGCTGTAACCCCAACTTTTCAGGAGGCAAAGGTCAGAGGATCACTTGAGCCCGAGTTCAAAACCAGCCTAGTCAACATGGAGACGCCACCTACAAAGAAGATGGAAGGACTACAGAGATGGCTCAGCGGTTAAGAGCACTTGCTGCTCCTCTAGAGGATCTGAGTTCCCTTCCACCACCCACATCAGGTGGCTGTACCCGGGCTCCAGGGGATCAGAGGCCAGAAGGGGCACACACACACACACACACACACACACACACACACTCATGAGCACACATCCACATACAGGAACACACACTATGCATAACTAAAAGCAATAAAAGACAGAGGGAGAGGATGAGAGCCTTGGGAGAGGGAGAAGAGAAAAATAACGCTCCACGTGGAAGTGAGACTATGTTGCAGACATGGAAGGCTATCAAGGCAGCCGGTGGAGCTCCCCAAACACAAGGGCTTTCTTGATATCTCTGGTGAGAGCTGGAGGGCAAGACTCTTCAAAGTTGTTGACTCATTCCTGCCAGCACTGCATCAGCTCTCCTGCTGTAGGGCCCTGTGGATAATGAATTTAAGGCATACGTCTCAGATCTCATATGGAGCAAAGGAGCAAATTCACACACACACACACACACACACACACACACACACACACACACACTTTCTCCCAGCGTGAAGAGAAGAGCAAGGCTTTGAGACTTTGAAACTCCCAGGAAGGAAGCATGCTGTCCCAACTGCTCACCTGGGCACTTGGAGTTTCCAGAGGAACATTCAGGTTGCGTTCTACACCTTACGGCCCAAAATAATATGGCAGAGTTTGTTTTGGTGGCTGAAGCATGACCATAAGGAACTCACAAAGGGGAGGTCACGCAATACTTGAGGCTAGCTCAACATGGAAGGTGGTGGAGATAGCCCTGGCCCTGCTCACTCACGGCAGCTCCATCATTCTGAATCTCAGAGGGAAACTTCCATAGACTTCCTCCTGGAAAAGTGATTCATCATACGCCATTTTGCCTACTTATGATGAAGGAAAAACAACAGGCCCTACAGGCTAAATCGTGAAAAGGCCCAGAGAGATACGTAGTTTCTTTCATATGTTTAAACTGGAGATTTAAAGAATAATCCATTTCCTGCTAGGTATTCTTTAATAGATGGTTTAATTAATGCTCTTGATTACAAAAAAATACTTAGGACCAGGCAGGAGCTTCATACAGAGGCCCTTCCTACAAAAAGCAAGTCCTGGACTCACGTGCGACCTGGCCATCTGTGGGAAACCCCAACCTTATCCTGTTGTTCAAGTAGATGCCAGAAGATACTAGGCTATGACTAGCATGGTGTCCACCAATCACACCGCTTTCTAGGCTCAGATACAGCACAACCCACCTGAAGTCATTCCCTCCCAGAGCAGGACAGGAGAAAGGGTTTCTCACAGACTGCAAGTATTGGCTCAAAACCCCCAGAGTCATTGTCATTGTGTCAGCTCAGGATACGAAAAGGAAGAATTTTGGTCCTCGGGGTTTTATTTGCTTTCTTAGCCTGTTGAGATTTTTCACCAAGACACAATATTGAATATCTGAAGGAAACACCTTGTTTTGTTTTCGCTTTCCCAGCTACAAAAATAGTATGCTCACATTGTAGACAATTTGAAGAGTAACCTCTAAGTCCCCCAAAAAGAAAGAAACAGAAAACAATAATGATATTAAATGTTAGTAGTTGACTGGGTCCAGAGTGAGGAGATGAATAGCCAAGCACAAAGGAACTGCACGATGCTACACTGATGCTACACCTGTCCTCATCCTTGGGTGATACCCATGGGATACACAGTTCCAAGAGTGACCACTACTGTGGGCAAGTGATAACAATGGGTCAATGCAGGCCTACCAGTTACAACAAATACAGAAGTCTCGCAGTATGTTGATCATAAAGGTAGCTACGTACATGGGGAACCGCAAGGTCTGTGAACAAAATCGCTGTACCTCTCACTAGTTTTGCTATAAACCTTAACTGACCTAAAAACAAAAATTTCATCTTTAAAAAAAGAAAATCAAATCCAACCGTCTTTGCAGTTACATGTGTATGATCTCATAGATCTTTTTCAATAAGTTTCTTACATAATTGGGATCAAACCGTATACAACTTGAAGTTAGATTTGTAGTGGGTTTTTTTTTTTTTCACTTAACATAATAGTTACAAACATCTCTGTCATTCAAGGCTTGGGTCAGTTTTAATGCCATAACCTCTTTTAACATGTTTAAGTAAAAAGAGGTTGAGTCTGGAGAATAGACCCACTTGAGCAAGTCACACACCATTTAGTGCAAACCCAGTGCTAGTGTCCCAAAGCTCTCCCCTCTGCCACACTGGCCAGCTGACTATGAGCAAAGGCAGAGTGGGCAGGGACACCCTGCCTTCAGTGAAGGGGCTAACAACAGGGCACTGGGTGAGAGCCGCCGTGGTGTACAAGAGGCCACTTGTCTCTGTCCCTGAGGGACATATCAGGTAACTGGAGGCTAGAGCCAGGCCTCCTGGATCAGGGTCAGGTCTCCTGGATCAGAGCCAGGCCTCCTGGATCAGAGCCAGGCCTCCTGGGTCAGGGTCAGGCCTCCTGGGTCAGGGATCAGGGTCAGGCCTCCTGGATCAGAGCCAGGCCTCCTGGATCAGGGATCAGGGTCCCGGCCTCCTGGATCAGGCATCAGGGTCAGGCCTCCTGGATCAGGGTCCAGGCCTCCTGGATCAGAGCCGGGCCTCCTGGATTAGAGCCACTCCATGCAGGAGTAAACTAAACCTTGTCATAAACTAGACCTGTGCCTCACAACCCGCCCAGAACTTTAGTGACCCAACCATCTTCAGGAAGAAAAATATAGCACCGTTCTTATATCGCTCAGTTAAAATGTAGTCGGCATAAAATAAGTTACCAAAGTGTAAAATCAAAAGCTTGCAAAGTGTGTAGGCATTTGTAGAAGCTGGTTGGATCCCAGGAAGATGAGCACACCCACCATCCATCAGAGACTTCCTGGGGAGTCCTTTGTCTGGGCCTCCCCACCCCACAAACCCTGTGACCTGCCTTCTGTCACTATGCGTGTCACTGAATCGTCCAGACTCTGTGAGAACGGAATCAGACAGTCGTTCCTTCCTTCGCTCTTGCTTGTTTTGTTGGGCATGGTCGTTTTATACCCAGCCTCTTGTGTGTATTAATAATCAACATATTTTGGTTATTAACTAGTACTCTCACATATAGTTTGCATAATTATCTCACCTGTTGGGACAGGGACATTTGGTTAGTTTCCAGTTTGCGATTAGGACAAACAAACTTTTTATAAATATTCTTTCATAAGTCTTTGTAGGGAGAACTTCTTTTATGTTTGTTTGTTGTCTTTTGAGACAGGGTTTATATATGTAGCCTTGGCGGTCCTGGACTCACTTTGTAGACCAGGCTGGCCTCAAACTCACGAAGATCCGCCTGCCTCTGCCTCTAGAGTGCTGAGATCAAAAGTGTGCACCACCACACCCAGCACCATCCCCCTTGGGTAAACAGTTTGTAATGGGATGCTGGGTAAGCAAGCAGGTACTATGCACACTTTGATTTATAAGATCGTTTCCAAGAGCATCGCCCTGCATATATGCACGTGCACCACGTCCAGACCTGGTGTCTATGAGATCAGAAGAGGGCATAGATCTCCTGTAACTGGCATTATGGTGGTCGCAAGCCACCATGTGAGTGCTGGGAATGAAAACTGTGTCCTCTGTAGGAACAGCAACTGCTCTTAGCTGCAGCTCCAACATTTCTTAATTTTTATGCAATTCAGTTCAATGGGTTTGTTTTTGTTTGTTTGTTTGTTTTATGGCTGATCTTTGCTATCGCATCTTAGAAAGCTGCTGAACTCACAATAAGAAAGAACTGGGTATCTTAACGCAGAGAGTCCAATCCTTTAACACAGGGTGTCTCTTCATTAAGTCTCCGCTATCTTCTACTTATATATTAATTAACACTGTGCAGCTTCTGCATCTATAATGCTGGTCTTCTTTAATGGGTTAGGTAGGATTCTTTTTTTTTTTTTTTTTTTTTTTTTTTTTTTTCCAGAGCTGAGAACCGAACCCAGGGCCTTAACACTTGCTAGGCAAGCACTCTGCCACTGAGCTAAATCCCCAACCCTTCTTTTTATTTTTTTAAAGATTGTTTTAGTTATGTGTGTATTTACATAGATGGGTGCTCTATCTGCATGTGCAACTGCATGCCAGAAGAGGGCATCAGATCCTGTTATAGATGGTTATGAGCGCCATGTGGTTGCTGGGAACTGAACTCTACTAGTAACCTGTAGGTTCCAAGGGCTTCTTCCCCATTGGTGAGAACCATTAGTCCTGACTTTTCTTTGCAGTCCAGTTTGTCCCTCTAATCCTGCATCTGCCCCTACCCGGCCCCAAGCCACCCCTTCCCCTCCCCCATCCTCAGGCAGTTTCCTCAGCAGAGAGGAATGCTCAGCACTCAGCTGAAGAACTGAAGGCGGCCCCACTGCTTCTGTGGGGACTTTCTACATATCTCTGGATTACTGTCTGTGTGGTTCCCTAGGCTCCAGGCTCCCACTTCCTCCTCCTCAACTCACGGAGAATGCCAGCATCTGCCAGAGGCCCCTCCCTCGGCAGAACGTGGGAACTTCTTGCAAGAGCTGAGATGCGGCCCTCCTGGGGGGCATCTCACCTCTCATTTGCCTCCCATATTCTCCAGGGAGGGCCCCGACTTGAAAGATAATGTCCTGTAAATGTTTGCTTCCTGTCTTCTACCCAGGTACTAGTTGAATCAGGTGTGATAATGGGATAGCAAGTGGGCCCCATGTCACTCTGTGTTGAAGACAAAGCGGAAGCCATTGATGATGTTTTAGTGGATGGATAACCTGAGCACACAGCAGTAATCTGGGGGCATGGGGGCCTCCCCAGTGCAAAGGACCATGCTCTCATTTATCACCCACATTATTGTTAAGAATTTCCATAGCATTTCTTCCAGGGATGACTCTAATAGTTTGGTTGCAAAACTAATTCCATCCCAACCTCCCCCACTTCACTATTTCTGTTGTGATCTCATTCGAATTGTTTCTTTTATCTCTCCTTGCCACCTGAGCGGCTCTCTGCCCTTATTGAATAGAGGTTATGTCTTCTTGCAGCTCTGGAGTGCCTTGTCCAATACGAAATTACCTTCAAACGTTTGGTCCTCTGAGATGTGTAGCTGGCTGGGGCTTCCTTTCTGTGTTTTGTCAGTCTCCTCATGGGCCCTCTGTAAGACACAGGGCAAGCCTTGTCTCCTCTATGGTCAGTCTGAATGACAGCTGACTCCTTTCTAACTCACCGCCCAAGCAGCAGGATGGGCAGGCTTTCTTCTCTCTCGACTCTGCCGTCTTGAGGTGGAATGCTCCCTCCTGTTGCATAGCTCTTTGGTCCTCTGAATAGCATGGGGGTAAATACTGCCCTTCCCCAGCAGCACTGCCAGGGAGGCTGCCTCCATCTCTGTCCGTGTGGTCAGCACTTAGTGCTTGCTGGCATCACGTGCCTACATTGCTTTGCCCACTGGCAGACTTGTATTCATACCACACTCAGTGTTTCACATGTGTTGTACATCTTACTTGGCATGAGAGGATTTCAGATGGGTATGAAAGCAGCAAAGCTGAGGGAAGAAAGAGCAAAGTAGCCAGGCATGGTGGCACACGACTTTAATCCCAGCACTCAGGAGACAGAGGCAGGTGGATCCCTGTGAGTTTGAAGCCAGCTTGGTCTACAAAGTGAGTCCAGGATGGCCAGGACTACACAGAGAAACCCTGTATCAAAAAAACAAAAACAAAACAAAAGTTTCTGGTTTCTAAAACTGGGTTGATTGTCAATAGAGTTTTTCTCTTGAATATCAATCCCTTCATCTGATGTGTCTATTTGCAGAAGAAAATTATGAGATACCACATCTTTGCGTGGCTCCAGGGACTGACCTACCTGAGATAGTGAGGGAATAAAAATGACAGACACAGGGATGCAGAAAAGATGGGATTAGGCAGCCTATCCTCTGAAGGAGAAGCCGCAGCACCCGGAAGTTCAGCAGAATGTTTATTATATACACTTGAACAGAGAGGTTCAGCTGATCGGGGAGGTGGGGTCATTACATCAGATACACAAGGAGACACTAGCCCAGCTGAAGCAATCTCTGTAGGGGAGTGGCCTTCAAGCAGTAAACATGATCGGAGGGCTACAGAGATCATGTCCTGCATATTAGTATCATTCATAGAGGAACCAGAAGCCTTTGCCAGCTCTCTGAGCCTCACCTGGGGAAGGCTTTGCCACTGCCATGGGTGTGAGACATTGGTCCTTGACATGACTGACTCATGGATGTATATTCGCTAAGGAGGTCACATTCACTCGAGGCTTCCTCAGTTCCCCACTAAGAAAGGGTTTGAATATGGTGAAAGTCCATTCAGAATTATGTCTGCAAATTACATATTTGTAGCAATATGGCACATGACATTTACCTGCTCACCTGTTATCTCCAGGACTCACTGTCATCTTCCTGAAAATTCAGAGAATGAATACTCTTTCTGCAAGGAAATAAAGTCTTTTTTTAAATTGTGTGTGTGTGTGTGTGTGTGTGTGTGTGTATTACATATACAGTGTTATACCTGCACACCAGAATAGGGCACCAGATCTCATTACAGATGTCTATGAGCCACCATGCAGCTGCTGGGAATTGAACTCAGGGCCTCTGGAAGCACCCAGTGCTCTTAACCGCTGAGCCATCTCTCCAGCCCCGGAAATAAAGTCTTAAGTAAATCAAAATTAAGCCAGTCATAGACAAATAATAAGAGACTGGATTTCTGTGGCCAGATTACATACTATCTGTTAATACCATTCTTTAAGACACCTCTAGAACATTCTCTCCTCAACCGTGAAGAAGACCATAAGGAGGGTCAAAGTTTGCTAGCATGAAGGTCCTTTTGTCTTTCAGAATCAAAACCGGCTAAGACACTAGCGCCATCTAAAGACCTAGAAGCTGCAGCACCATGGGGAGACCCTGATGCTCTATCCTCAAGCTCAGATCCTCCAGTCGTGTACCTGAAGGATGTCGTGTGTTACTTGTCCCTGATGGAGACCGGGAGACCTCAGGATAAGCTAGAATGTAAGTGCTCACCTGCCTAGGGTCTCCAAGGGGAAGCCCACGGTTCCTGTAGTAGTAAGTGTTTCTTACATACCTGGGGAGGTTTCTCTGTCCCTTCACTAGCAGGAATAACAACGCATCCTAGAATCGACCCAGCACACAGCACCAGTATAGAAGTTGGAAGGGCACCTGAGATCTTGGCCATTTAGGAGAAAGAGGTTGCTACCAAGGACCAAAGATTGCTTTGCCTGGCAGGGCTTCCTAGGTTCCTCCAACCAGAAAGCATTGGCCTCATCTTGATAATTTTCTTTTTAGGAAAAGATATTCAACATCTGAGCTTCCCCTATGCTGTGAGCAAGGGACCCATACCTATGGGACTCCCATCCTCTCTCCCATTCTTTCCTTTCCTTTCTTTTCATTTTATTTTATTTTACTTTATTTTAAGACAGTCTATATAGTCCTGGCTGTCCTCGACTGCACTACATAGACCAAGCTTCTTTGAGTTTCTAGAGACAGGCCTGAGTAACTGGAGTGCTGAGACCAAAGGCCTATTTCTGCACGCCAGGAAATCCCTCTGCTCTTTCCTCTTCCTTCCTTCCTTCCTTGCTTCCTTTCTTTTCTTCCTTTCCCTTGAGTTCTCATCAGCTTCAGTCTTGGGAAGGCTTCTTCCCACTCTCCACCCATCCTTTAGGCTGCAGCTCGTTACTTACTACACGAGCTCAGCATGGTTTTGTGGCACTTTAAAGTCAGTTTCAACCGCCCCCCCCCCCCAGACGCTGGGACAGGCGCTGCATGCCTTAGAAGGATTTCTGAATTTAAGGAAAGCCTGGTCTATGACATAAGTTCAAGGCCAGCCAAGACTTCACAGTGAGACCTTGTCTCACAGAAATGTAATAAATGTAAAGCAAATCCTTCAAGACAGTAATGGCTCAGCCGACTGAGCCTGTGGCCTTGAGAAGTGTCCCAGGATGGCTTTCCTGGCCTCTGGAGCCAAGGGCATGCTTGTAAATGAAAGGACCTTGTTAGAATGCATCTTATATTTGCCTCTCTTAGGAACTTCAGAAGCAGCAAAGAAATAACTTTTGTAGCAAAAGTCACAATTCCGTTAATAAGACTAATCAACACACACACAAAAAAAGACTAATCAACAAAACTTAAACGTTACCAAGAGAAGTATGCCAAAGGTTAACTCTGCCAAAACCAGGCCAACCGACAGCTTGCCCATTGGCTGAGCTTAAACTCTCCCATGGGCTGGACGTGTTCACGGCGCAAGTCTTAAGTGCTAATTTGGTGCAGATGTAGCAGATTTCTTTTCTCTTCTGGCTAAAGTTAAAAGTGAAATATGAAGTTATCTCTAACAGTTAGAAGGACTTTGAGTCTTAGGCATCGTGTGTGTTGGTAATTGCCAAGGAGGATGTGCCAGATCCCTCATGTCACTAGGACTATGCCTGACCTTTTCAAAGAGAAAGGAAAAAGGGAATTCTAAGTTGTTTTTTTAACAGAGGAAATTTCAGAGGTGGGTAAGAGCAGAGTTCAGTGAACACCATTCGCACTAACTCGCTGTCGCTCTGGTTCCGGTCACTCACTCCCTGCCGCTCCCTCGGCTGCTGATTGTTTCAAAGCAGATCCTAGGAGCACATGGTTTCATCTGGAAGTAGTTCAGTCCATCCCTCTAAGATCCCCCTTGTCCTTGAGAGAAACCACAACGCGACTGTCATGGTCAAATAGGATGCTGTCACAGTATTATCGAACACGCAGCCAACATCCGCATCTCCCAGGACCTGTAGATTCTCAGTGTGTGTGGGAGTCACTTTCCAACCAAGCCCATGGTCGCTGATCATTCACTATATCTCCTTAGTGTCTCTGAGCTTTTGGTTCCCTCTTCGTCTTTAGCTTTTATGGCCCTCACAGCCTTTGATGTAGGTAAGGTCATTTATTCAGCATTTTTCTTGGTTTGGGGTTTTCCCCCCATCAGTCGAACTCGTTCCCTTATTTTAATGATAAAAACAAGAAAAATGTCTCTACTTTGAGAACTACACATGCCATGGAAGTCATCCCTGAAGTCAGTCATCCCTGAAATTCTCCCTGCTGTCAATGCGAGAGCACCTCCCAGCAGCTGAGCACCGTATATTTCTTTGCTAAGCATTTTGAATCCATCTTCTTGCTTACTGTCAGTCTCATAATAACCTTGGAAGGCAGATATGGTTATCTCATTTTATATGTGAGAAATTGTGGGAAAGTTAAAAGGGACATATCTGAACATGGGTCATGTGAATCCACTGTCCTGGGACAAAACCAGAGGGACACTCAGACCGTCTTTATATTGTGTGTCCTGTGTGCCCCTGGCCAGAATATTCTGAGGAACCAAAGAGACTGGGAAGGCTATGACACTCCTTCTGAAGAACTTAAAACACTAATCAGGTGCATATCATTGGGGAGGGGGAAATGCTGAGAGATAACCAGAGTGCGCCAGCAGGGGGTGCACAGAAGAGCAGCACATAACTGTGAGCAGCATAATGAATGGGAGCGGGCGGGCAGGAGTGAAAGGGAAGAACTGTTTAGCTCACTTCCTGCCCTGACTGTTTTTGAGATCACATCATCTCTAGGTTTTGGGTGAATGGGGCGGGTCCCATGCCTCGTCAGTGGACACTTAGTCTTTAGTCCCAACCCTTCCCAGATCTTCTTTGTCTACTTTGCCTTCCTGCAGCTAACAAGATATTTCCCAACAGCAGAATGACACTTGCTCCAAAATCTTACACTTTTGAGACTCTATGGCATAACTGGGATGTTTTACATCTGACCTCATGGGTGCACTAAAAAATATACCGTAAAATTTCTTGACGGCTATGCATGTAAGATGTATGAGAAATAGAATATAATAACGCATTTGGACTTAGGTAATGTCCCCCAAAATATCTGAAAAAATATATATATATGAAATACTCTCTAATCCAAAATTACCCCAAATCTGAAATGTTTCTGGCTCCCAGCATTTTGGATAAAGGGCAACTCAAAAAAAATTCAACATCTTGAATGTCCTGTGGCTCTTTCAGCAGTAATTACCTCATGTCGTTATTACTAAGGACTAGGTAATTATGATTAAGTGCATACAACAGTACCTGCTGCCAAGCCAGTAGAAGTGGCGCACACCTTTAACCCCAGCACTCAGGAAGGCAGAGGCAGGAGGATCTCTGTGAGCTCGAGGCCAGCCTGGTCTACAAAGTGAGTCCAGGGGAGTCAAGGCTACACAGAGAGAGACCCTTGTCTAAAAAAACAACAGTACAACTGCCTAAGGAGTTTCATATGTAAATATTTACTAATAAAAGAAAATAAAGATAAATAATACCTTAAATGCTCTCTGCACTCTGAGTCCTATTGATTACTGTAGCTGCTAATACAGCTACTGTAGCTGTATTCTTATGATCACCCTAGCAGAAATAAACCATAGTTTCCATCTTCCAGGGAAGGTGACTGATTCCAAAGGGGAGATAGCCTGTTTGACTTCCCAGATGTGCTCACCTCTGCACTCTTTCCATGTGCAGTGGAGGCAAAGGCCCCACTGTAATCCTGGGGCCTCTCCCCGACCCGCTCTTGGGCGTGGGTTTTGCATTTTGTCCAGGCGATACTGAAAGAAAGATCTGCATGCTCTCCAGGAGATCTCACTTGTGACCTGACCCTCGTCTGCCACAGAGTCACTGCACAGAATGCGCTAAAAGCCAGAGCTCTCGTTCTTCTCCCCTGCTTCCTATCTTCCCTGAGGAAGTCACATACTGTCCCTAGGAGGGTAAACTGGCTGTAATGGCCTTCACCCCAATGTTGACCAGATCTGAGCTAAAATAATCAAAAAACAAACAAACGTTAAGAAACGAGGGTAACAGACCATCAGCGCACGCTGGATTCTGGAGGACCTCGGGCCTGACCTGTGTGTTTCTTGCAGTCATGTTTCGCCTCTATGATTCCGATGAGAACGGACTCCTGGACCAAGCGGTAAGCTTTCCACTTTCAACATAGTCCTGGGGTCTGAGAAAGAATGGGGAGAGTGGGGTACAGTGGGGCAAGTATCCAGGCAGCCAAGTTCTGTCCCTATATGAATCACACGGTCGGGTGCAGAGCGAGCAGAGCCCCTCTGCCTACTGCCTCCCAAAGGGTCAGGTCAGCCTGTACAGCCTGGACTTGGGATTTCCCTTCTTCTGAGCCATACAGCCTCAGGACTCCCCTCAAGTGTAACTTCCTCGTCCACAGACTTCCCGTGACGTTTCCTGCTGGAGCCCAGGGGTCAGGAGGAGGGGAGTAGAGAAACAACCAGACCGGGGCAAGAGGAGAGAGGAGGGGCCGTTCCCGGCGAGCTTCCTGGGTGTACCCAAGCTTAGGAGTGTGGTCCCATCTGTTCCCAGCCTTGTACCCTCACACCTCACCTCACCCCTCCATAAAGAGGTGAGGACAGGTGAGGACCAGAGAGCGGGAGGAAGATTAGAGAGGACCGTCCAAGAAGGAAGGAGGTCCCTGAGCCCAGGGCCTTGTGGTCATGGCTGACGGCCAGGGCTTATGAACAAGCAGGTCTGAGACTGCAGTGTGTGTGACTGACTGAAACCAGAGAAAGAAAAGAAAGGAACAAGAGATGGAGGGAGAGAAGGAAGGAGGAAGAAAGGATAAAGGGACAGAGGGACAGAGGACATAAGTCTACAAGGCCAATGAACCATGCCAACTCTCTCTGCCTTGAGACCTTCATGGTCTCCCCAGCGCTGTTACAATGGTATGACGTGTGGTCTTTGACGGAAGAAGGGCAGACTCTCACAGACCGTAAGCATCCACTCACTGAGGGTTTCCATGCCCGGTGCTACTCTGCAGCCAAATGACCAAGTTCCCTTCCCTTATGTAGCGTCCGTTCAAGTCTATAGGCATCGACACTAAACAACATATCAGATGCCTGTGGATTTGGGCATAGTGGTGCACGCCTGGAATCCCAGCACTCAGGAAGCTGAGGCAGGAGAATCAGTAGTACCTACCTCAAAATAAAAAGAGTAAGGGTGAGACGGAGCATACAGCTCAGTGATAGAGCATGTGCCTAGCCTAAGACCTTAATGCAATCCTAGCACTGCAAAATAAAAACATACAGTAGAAAATAAA
>OU015745.1:76924322-76936737 GCA_907169655.1 Acomys percivali | reverse complement strand
ATCCAAGGTTATGAACATGAACACAAGCGACATATTGGCATGTCTCAAGGATCGTTCTAGAGACTCCGTCCTGCAGGCTATAAGAGGTACACCAGATGGAGACCTAAGGAAATAATCAGGTCACAGAGCAATGGTAACCTTGCACAGGACAGCCCTTCTGCAGGTGGTAACTGGGTGAATCCAGAATATATTTTAAAAATAATGTTGGGGGACTGAACGAAGTCTCCAAAGAGTTCTCTGACTCAACTTCACGCCTGGAATCCCTGGCGAATGGGCTCCTAGCTTCTTTGTGAACACTCTCGGTGACAAAAGAGGCCACTCCTGTACAATAGCTGTCCTACCGCTGAGAATGGGCTGGACAGGGCTCGCCGCCAGCATGCCAGGCTTCTTTTTGCCAGACAACACACAATACGCTGGTCTGCCCTCCTTCCCCAACCCAGAAGGAAATAAAAATAGGCCACCCTCCCATTGTCTCTTGCCTGCATCCCTCAGCTTCCTGCTGCCCTCTGCAGATAACCAGAACAAAGGGAACCCAAACTACATAACGACCTTGCTAGTGAAACTTGCTATCACCCCCATATAAAATCTGCTCAAAACCGAAGGGTCCCCACTCTCCAGTGTTTCTCATTAGGCTGTTTTAAATGCCCACCCTGGACAAGTCCCAGTTTGTCAACACCATTATTAAAACACAGCATATAATATAACACAACATACCTGCCCATCCATCACTTTACAAATCCAGATGTGGCCTGGCCAGGGTAGACTGTGGGAACCTATTTCTTCCTGAAGCCAGACCACTCTGATTCTATTTGCACAACCCACAGTAGAGCCTAATTCTCAGGCTCTAAGTCACATTACCTTATAGAATCCTGAACCCCGATAGACTCACAGACTTTTGCATCGAAAAGTTCAACCCACTTCATTGTACTCATCCACTGGCCCACCCTGTGGTTTTGCTGTGGAATGCTATTTCCCTTGGAGGAAAGTTCTATTTTTCACATGCAAGTGGCTGAGGCAAGAGGATCACAAGTTCAAGTCCCGTGTGAGATGGAAGAGGGAAGAAGACAGGAATGGAGAGAGAGACAGACAGATAGACAGATAGACAGACACAGACACGTGTGTGTGTGTGTGTGTGTGTGTGTGTGTGTGTGTGTGTGTGTGTGTACACGCACAGAGATGACTCAGGGGTTAAGGGTAAATATTGCTACTCTTACAGAGGACCCAAGTTCAGTTCCTAGCACACTGTATTGCACAACTATACAATCACATGAAACGGCAGCCCCAAGGGATCTGATGCCCTTTTCTGGCCTCTTCAGGAACCTATACTCACAGGTACAACACACATACACACACACACACACACACACACACACACACACAAATATAAAATAAATCTTAAGAAGCAAATAGCTGTTGAGTTGTGGCTTGCTTGGCTTAACACTAAATTCTACCTGAGGGAAGTAACACTTTCCAAACCTTTCCTCAGGCTGCCCAATCTCCCAGGGAACATCTTACTTAGGTAGGATTCATACATAAGATGCTAACTGAACCCAAATACCTCCCCAGCACAGTCATGGCTCTGTTCATTGACTCACAAGCATCTGACACATCTGTAAGGTTTTAGGCAGAGACAAGCCTTGGTACCAAACGGGTAATCCATCAGGGAAATACGCCTGTACGCACTTCCTGTTCAGTAGGTTCTAGGCTCAGGGTTGCCTACAGTGCATAGGAAAGAGAAGATGTAGAGATAAATCTAGATCATAGTGCTTGAGCAAGGACCAGCACAGGATGTGAACCTGACTCCAAAGGCAGACAGCCAGACCCCAAGCTGCTAAGGTGTGGAAACGGAGAACAAGTGATAAGAATGGTAGAGACGCCAGGCGGTGGTGGCGCAGGCCTTTAATCCCAGCACTCCGGAGGCAGAGGCAGGCAGATCTCTGTGAGTTCGAGGCCAGCCTGGTCTACAAAGTGAGTCCAGGATTGCCAAGGCTACACAGAGAAACCCCTGTCTTTCGGGGGAGGGGAGAATGGTAGAGAGCCCTACCTTCACATGCATTTGGAAGTTACAAAAAAAAAAGTTCCCTTTGGATTTGGGTCAAAGGGCAGAATGGTGAGAGGAAGGAGGGGCTTGGAGTCAGTGTTCCAAGTGCTCTGTGTGCCTGTGGCTATAGTCACACACTGAGCATCAACCATCCACTGGCCATTGTAGTCAAGGGAGAAACAAACTGCTGTGCTTGTGAGGTGCCACCATACTAAACAAGCTTTTCTTCACCATCCACCCTGCCCACTTTCCCACCAGGCTTGATTTTGAGTTTTGCTCTTATTTTGATGTTCAAAAAAAAAGAAGAAAGAAAGAAAGAAAAGAAAAATAAGCTTTGTTTTTCTCCCCTTTGATATTTTCTCTACTGATACTTTCTAGGAGATGGATCAGATTGTGAACCAAATGCTGCATGTTGCCCAGTACCTGGAGTGGGATCCCACGGAGCTCAGGCCTGTGAGTTTCTATAAACAGTTTACTCCAGAGGGAGCTCCTAGACAGGGTGAGGCATGCCTAGCATGTGGACACAAATGGTTGAATGCTTGCTGTGTGGTGGTCCCATTCTCATCCTCCCAGCATTTTCTTTGGAGCCCTACACTTTGGCCTCCCATTTCTCCAACAGGAAAGACGCTAAAAGCAGCAAGAGGAAGTCTAGACATGGTAGACACCACAGTTTTCCCCAACCTTCCCACCAGAGGCAGTTTCATGATAGAAATTCATAAGACAGACAAGTTAGAGCCTGAAATGACTTTTGGAAAAATTGTCAATCATCAGCTGTTAATGATAACTGCATTAGGGGGTGCTATGTGCAAGGTTTTAGATTACACAGTGTTTATGCAGTCCTTGCTAAGGCACTGTGAACACAGTGATATTGTTCCCATTTAAAGATGAGCAATCAGGGGGTGTGGTGGCCCATGCCTTTAATCCCATCACTCAGGAAGCAGAGGCAAGTGGATCCTGTGAGTTCGAGGCCAGCCTGGTCTACAAAGTGAGTCCAGGACATCCAAGGCTACACAGAGAAACCCTGTCTTGAAAAACAAAACAAACAACAACAACAACAAAAAAAGATGAGCAGTCCAGAGCAAAGAGGGCTGGAGTGAGCCACCTAAGGGCAGGGCAGGGCAGAGCTGGACCTAGAACCCTGATCTCTCATTGTTTTGGTCTCTTGCCACTCTACTCACTCTGGATAAGAGGGCACATGGGTGAAACAGAAAACACAGCACAAGACCACAGGGAAAGCAGAGAGCATCTAGCAATGGATGGCAATGGACCACTGTTCTTTGAATTTCACAGATACTGAAGGAGATGCTGCAAGGGATGGACTACGACAAGGACGGCTTCGTGTCTCTACAGGAGTGGGTCAATGGGGGGATGACAACCATCCCACTGCTGGTCCTCCTGGGAATGGATGACTCTGTAAGTCAGTAAATGTACTGAATTCCGTATTATTGTTAGTGCCTGTTCTGGACTTCCTGGTGGAGAAGCCATGAGCTCCAGGCTGGCTCCAGGTTGCTCGGCATTTTCATCCTTTTCACTTGTTTGTGCCCAAAATATATTCTTCTTACCTGGAAACCCTTTGCTGCTCTATTACTAAGGGAAATTTTTGGTTGTGGGACACAGATAGAGAGCATTTGCCTGCAACACACTTGCTCTCAACCAGGCTAAGTGAAAAAAAAAATTTTTTTTTAATTTTTTTTCATTAAAAAAAAAAACTTCAAGGGGAAGCTCTCCATCTCATCGAGTTAGGTCTTAAGATACTAGGAGGGATCCACAAGATGGCTCTGCATGGAAAGGCACTTGCCACCAAGCCTAACGACCTGAGTTCAATTCCCAGAACCCACACAATGGGTGAAATGAACCCACTTCCTTGTCATCTGACCTCCACAAGCCATGACACAATTGCCCACCCCTTCTGCCAGTGAATAAGAGTAATTAAAATTTTTTAAACTAAGAAAATGCAAAAAGTTGGCAAAGGAAGGAAGGGAGTTGGGGAGGGGGGATAGTGATCCAGTGTAGGGGAGTTCAAGGGCTGGGTTTTGTACCCAGCTCCAAATTTCCCACACTTTCCAACACCCTGCATGTCAGTCAGAGCAGCAGGAAGGAACCTTGGAGAATGTTTGGCTCATCCCTAAAGAATGAAAAAGACGTGGATGCCTCCTTCTGCTTTCTATTTCTCTGAGGGGGCGGAGAGGATTGAACCAAGGACCTCACAGGAGCTAGTGAGCACTCAGCCACTGGTCCATATCTCTACTTCCCTTTCACAGTTTACTTTTGAGTCCAAATCTCACTCCATTGCACAGGCTGGCCTCAGACTTGCTCTATAGCCCCAGACAGGCCGCGCTGCTTGAATTCCTTATCCTCCTGATTCAGTTTCCAGAGTAGCTAGGCTTACAGGCCTGCACACACGGTCTGGCCTGATGACACGTTCTGGCTCTTGAGGTTGCGTGTGACGTGGCTGAGTCCTTTGTGCCCTTTTTCTCCATCCCTTTCATTCTACAAATGGAGGTCCGGCAGTGTAAAGGCCTGGCCCAAGGACATACGCCTAACAAGAGACAAGTCTGCCACACTCAGTAGCCCTGGGACCTGCATGCAGTGACCTCTTGCTGAGGGGCTACACATACAAGAACCCAGATGCAGAGGAGACTGTTGTCAGTGCTCACTTGGAACTGGATCCAGAGAGAAGCTCTGCTTGCTTGCTCTTCTAACACACTGTCCTTTGTTCTCATTTGGGGGAACAAAACTGGGACCTTTTAAGCTCAAGGAAGCAACAACTCTTTATACTGAACCTGCTAATGTTCAAAGCACCAACCAGCAGCTTGTACGGAAAGAGCCCACTCTTCTGGAGGCAGCGGGCAAACCTGTGTATTTCCTCAGCATCCTTCTCAGTGTCCCTGCCAAACACCGAATCAGCCTTACGTAAAACAGGGATTCACGTGGAAAAAAAAAAAGTGGAAAACAAAAATCAAATGTAAATTTTGTTGATATCAATCAAAAGCCTTATAAATCTATTGTATGTGTACTCTAAGTAAGTTTTTAACAGGTAACATTTGGGCTTCTAGAGAAAGCCCCGCCAACATCCTGGATGGCTTGCTGTTTCCTGCCATTTTCAATCACATATAGGACCACCGAGGATGCTGGGGCTCTCCATGCAAGTCTCCTGGTAAAACTGAAGCCATGGGGTAAAACCTGGCCAGAAACGAACGAGCCACACGGTGGTGCTAGAACCCAAGCAGAAGCTTCACTTGAGCCCTCCATCCGTTGGCCTCGAGGCTCTGAGAAAGCAGGGTGCTGAAGGAGTGGGGCTAGACAACCTCGAGAACAGAGGCGTTTTTCAGGGAAAATGATGGCCTTTGAGTCGGTGAATAAGCAGCTCTGCTGACAAGGCGCCCAGTTCCTTCTGTCCAGGATATTCCTTGTAGAGGTGATGGAAAGCGGTGCAGACAGCCAGCTGTCACTCTTTTTTCCTGTGGCATTGGCCTAGATACACAATCCCTCTGAGTCTGTTTTCTTATCTGTACACTAGTAGCAAACTTACCCCTCCTCCACTACTTTGTCATTCCTCCCCGCCCCTGCAAGAATTTGGTACAGATTAGAGTCTGAGAGTGGACTGGAATAGCATCCTCATCCTCATCCTCATCCTCATCCTCATCATCATCATTATTATTGGTATTACTATTATTAATTATCATTGTCATCATCGTCAGTCCTTAAAGCAAATATCTGCCAAAGGGATGAATAAATTGGTCTCTTTGTGAATTGTTGCCCACCTGTAAATCTGCATGCTGAGAGTGGAGACCCTCGGACAAAGGGGCTTTGATGCTGTACGACTCAGGTTGTGAAGAGGGTTCTGAAGTAGTAAGAAGACAAAAGCTGGAGGAACAGATAAGACTTTGACAAAGAATGTAGACCCCAAGAACCAAAAAGAAGTTTAGACCCAGCAGCAGGGCTGACCACAAGGACCAACAAAAGGCATGGACACCCAGATATAAGGACAGGACTCCACATCCCTGACCACACATCCAAGGATGACTTTGCTACTGCAGTTCTCACTGCCCTTCAGTCCAAACCCAGTGCTGCTGCGTGGGACACCTGGGAGAGACTCAGCAGAAGACATGTCCCAAAGCCAGGCTCTAGCCAGGTTTTGTACCCAGGGGCTGGAATATGGTGGGCTTTACGTGCCAGGGAAGATGTGATCGTGTGAGGAGTTGCTCATTCCCTGCATACTGTCGAACTCAGGTTCCCAAGCCCAGGAGCAAGTGCCTCTACTCACTGAGCCATTTCCTCAGTCCTCAGCTCAGCATTTTATGTCTGCAGCAAGTTGAGATAAGCACACAAGTGGCATGTCTACATATATAAGTATATATGCATATGCAAAACACTCATACACATAAAATAAATAGACCTAAATGTCTTCGTTGGTATAAAAAGCATATTATTTTTATTAAGCCATATGTTCTTGGTTATAATGCTAGTCTATACTCACCAGAGAATATAAAAAAGGAAACAGAAATTAGAGGGGGAAAAACAAATACACAGTGTTTCCAAATATAGCTAACTTTAGTTAACAGGCTCATGAAATCTTTCACCATTAAATATCTTTTGTTTGTTTGTTTGTTTGCTTGCTTGCTAATTCACTTTATCTTTTGAGACAGAGTCTCTCTACATAGCCTTGGCTGTCCTGGAGCTCACTATGTAGACCAGGCTGGCCTCAAACTCAAAAAGATCTGCCTGCTTCTGCCTCCCAAGTGCTGGGATTAAAGGTGTGTGCCACCACACCTGAGATCCCATTAAATATCTTGTTATTACAGCTGAAATCATAATACACTATCAAATTTGCATTCCAATTTTTTCACTTAGCATTATATCATGAGCATGTTCCTATGCAGTTATATGAATGGACTACAACGTAAGTAATCTAGGCATGGCTAGGACATTTCTAGCTCCCCACTACTTGGAATAATGCTGCATCTGACTAGCACAGAAATGCTTGTCTGGTTTCTCAAAGGTTATTTAGACTAGAGTCCAAGGATGCTGCTGAGTCAAAGACTATAATCATTAAAGACTCTTCAGATCTACAGCTGCATAGATAGATAGATAGATAGATAGATAGATAGATAGATAGATAGATATAGATGATTGATTGACAGATATATACATATATACATACATACATACATGATGGATGGATAGACAGATAATAGATAGATGATTGATAGATGAATAGATGAATGATAGATCAATGATAGGTGGATAGATGGAATGATAGATGATTGACAGATTAGATAGATGGATAGATAGTTCAATGATGGATGGATGGATGCTTGATAGATTAGTTAGATTATAAATGAATATATGGATAGATAGATAAATAATTGATAGATGAGATAAATGATTGATAGATACATAGATAGATACATAGATGGATAGATGATAGAGAGGCAGAGAGACGAACAGACAGACAAACATCAAATTCCTCTTCCCGTTATATTTCTGCATCTAGGTAGAGAGTGGGGCTCCTCCGCACTTCCATTCAGGTGCCCTGATCTTTTGCATGTGATAATTTCAGAAACATATACTAAGAATTTGTTCGCAAATCTGAGTAGCTTATCGTCCAAGTATAAGAAGAGAACATGGAACAAAAGAGGCACCTGCATGAGGGTCCCAGCTCAACATCTTACCATCATTACCCCTGCAGGGCTCCAAGGGAGATGGCAGGCATGCCTGGACCCTGAAGCACTTCAAGAAGCCCACTTACTGCAACTTCTGCCACATTATGCTGATGGGTGTCCGCAAGCAAGGCCTGTGCTGCATTTGTGAGTGAGCGTCCTCTGCACCTCTTCCCTTGGCTCTGTTTGCCTTCTACTATGTGCTTAGTGGGTCCATTCCAGCAGACACAGTCCAGGCGTTCTGTGTCCCAGACGGTGGGGTTGCCCTAAGGTTTCAACAGCAAGGCCTCTGTGCCCTGCTTTGGGGCTAGCTGAGTCAAATGGACAAGATGCTTGCTCCTGTTGGAGTGACAAGCATGACAGTCCTTACATAAATCAAAGGCATCACATGTGAATCGCAGCTGTGTTTCTAGCCAAATTCATTTCATGTGTGTTTAGAGGGGCTTTCTAAATAGTTAAGAACATATCATGAGCCAGGCATGGTGCCTCCCAGCACGTGAGAGGCAGAGGCAGACGGATCTCTGTGAGTTCGGGGCCAGCCTGGTCTACAAAGTGAGTCCAAGACAGTTAAGGCTACACAGAGAAACCCTGTCTCAAAAAAAAAAATTTATATATATATATATATATATATATATATATATATATATATATATCATGTATTCTAAAAATTCTGAAGGAGAAAGCAGAAAAAAACACACCACAAATGAAGGACTAGAATCAGAATTAAGAAAGTACACACAGAAAGAAATAGAAGGAAGGAAAGGGTGATTTGAGGGGAAACGGGGAAAGAGCAAGGGGATACAGGGCTAAAGCCAGAGGCTTCAGAGGGGCCAAGAAATGTGAGTACATTAAGCCCTGCCTGTCACCAGTCCCCTCATGGCCAGATCGCAAACATCAACCGGAACCCGAGGAGCTAGTGGGTAAGAGAACAGACCCACCCAGAGGTCAGCTCATCAGCTCGTTCGCATTCCTGTTGAGTTTGGTGTTTGCATCATCACTGTCACAACAACGATGGCAAACTGTGGGATAACTAATCTGATCCTTTGCAAATGTCTTACTTATTATTGCGAAACCCCTGTCCCAGAGAGAGGGCCCCCACTGTGTGCACGTGAGACAGAGAACCTGAATTTCCCCAGGGCAAAATAATTTACTCAAGATGCTGTAGGTTGTGGCCAACAGCATCCGCCATCAGCCCAGGGACCTTGGCCTTCTTGTCCACTTATTGGCATCCGACGTGCAGTGCTGAGGCATCCATGTCACACTGCCCCTTCTGAGGCCCCTGCTCTGTGCAGTCACGGCCATGAGAGGAAGGTGATATGAAGAGGTAGCGGCACCAAAGAAGAGAGGCAGCTACAGACTGCTCAAACAGCCCAGTGTTAGATTTCTGCGAGGCCAGGCCAAGTCCAAACGTCCCTTTCCCTCACTGACCACCCAGAAGGAGAAACAAGCCTTCGCTGAAGTATGTGCCCTAGGGAAGGGGTGCTAGATCTTTCCTTGGCGGCATTCATAAACACTGTCCCTTTTTCTTCTTTTTTTTTTCTAGACTGTAAATACACTGTCCACCAACGCTGTGTATCCAAAAACATCCCCGGATGTGTTAAAACATACTCAAAAGCCAAAAGGAGTGGCGAGGTTGGTGACACCTATTGGCTCACTGTACCGCATGCTGCCTCAGGGACAACACATCCATCATCACAGATTCCTATGCAGGAAGGGGCTTTGAGAGATTTCTCTAGTTCCTTCTCTGCCTCAAGGACCACCTTTAAGCCATCCCACTCATCCATCAATCCATCCAGCATCTCCCTGAGGCCCCTTGTATGCCAGGCACTGTACCGGGGTATCCCACAGACCATGAAAATTGGTATCCAGTCTTCTCAAAGTCTGCACAGATTAGGACAGATAGCTAGGTAGGTATGCAAGCATCGTGCAAAGCCAGGAGGTGTGCACTATCATAATAGGGCCAGGTGGACTGTGAAGTTGAGGCCTGAAAGGAAAAAGTTTGTAAAGCACGGAAGAGGACATGGCATTCTAACAGAAAGGGGGCTCCTGTGTCGAGGCACCGAGATGTGCCTGACTGTGGCCAGGACTTTGGTTTGGAATGACTGGGTCAGAAGATAATCACAGGGAAGGGCAAGTGGCTGTGTTCACATGGTAAATGCAAACCCTACCTGGAAGAGGGTTTGGGAGACCAGCTCCAGAATTAGAAAGCAGTAGTGGATCAAGGAAGAGCCTCAGACATAAAGAGGTGATGAAGTGTGCTAACTATATGACTCTTCATGAGGTTGGTATAGGAGAGAAAGCAGACGGGAGAAGAAGATTCTCTCAGCAGTTACAGCAGAAGGGAGCGCTGCCCGGAGGCAGAGCATATTGGGTCTCTTTGCATCCACCCGTGGAGGACCTGTTGTGTCTCGGTGCCCCCCCCCCCCATAGACTCCACTAACACAGGCAGAGACGACAAAGGAAGACAGGGGGTTCGAGGGCAGCTGAGAAGTACAGCTCCAGGACATGTGGGTGCAGAGGGTGAAAGGGCAACAGGTGGGGAATGGCTCTCAGGGCTCGCCTGGCCTTTGGGGTGGTGCTGTTAGCTGAGTCTGGAACTAGAGTGCCCTTTAAACTGGGGGACGCACATCTGCACTGCTGCAGAGGGAAGATGTGGCTAAGGAATGCGAGTCAGGAGCTGGGAGGTGGGATGGCTGTGAGCCATCCTTCAGAAGCCCCCCCCCCCCGGGAGGAGGGCTCCTCGGAGGACCCCTCATATGCATGCCCCATAACCCCCCCTCCCCCGCATGACCTGTTGTCTCCTCTTTCCACACCACTCCCCATACATACGTCTCCATGTCCATGCCTGGCTTCCTCCAGAGCCCACATGGGCTGGCCTCCTACGCTCGGGCCTCCCTAGTCACCCGACACAGAACAGGGTGACACTGCAGAGGGGGCCACAAGACCACATTCTCAATCTTGTGAGCCTGCAAGGACAACCCAAGTCTCTCACCATCTCTTCAGACCCCAGACAGGCTAAAGAAAGCAACATGGTGCTGGGATAACAACCCTGAAACATAGCCGAAAGCCCTGGCTGGGGGTGCCTGTGTGGCTACCCACCAGTCTTAGAACCTGAAGCCGGTCACTCACTCCTCGGAAGCCTCCACCTGTCCCTCTGCCGAACGAAAACAACAATCTCAGTGCACAGCCAGTGTGACTATGGAGAATTCAAGTCCACAAAGTGACCTCTTTGTGCCCTCAGTGATGCAGCTGGAGCCGAAAGGCTACAAACCAAGTGTGATGTGTGTTTTGAGGCCATAAATTATAGCAAAAAAACAAAACAAAACACACACACACACACACATATACATATACATATACATTCTGGGTAAATAGAGTCACACAACTTACCTGCTAAGTAATTTTAAACATTTACTCTTGCTAAATGTGAACCTGGATTATATCAGTAAATAGTTCACATGTTTCTAATACAGCATTTGAAGCCGGGCACTTCAAGGTGTGCCCCCTCCCCCCCACTTTTCTACAACTTCTTCCTTCTGCAGTTCAGGGCACCTTGATGGGAAGTTTTGAGTTCTGTGGGCTCCTGGGAGGAGAGACTAAGTACAGAGGCTGCCAGGCAATGGCTCACGGGCTCCCACACAAACCCCACTGCTCTGCCCTGGCGCCATTTCGCAGCCAGGTAGATGATGCAAGCGGAGGGCCAGGAAATGGGTCTGAAAAGGACCCTGACTGATTGCTTTAGGCTCTGTAATCTAGCTCCCTTCTAGATGGCTTCTCAGCTATCAGTACACATCATAATAAGCACACGGGGCACTTGAATGCGTGTGGACTTAAATTGTAACAGGGAGATGTAAGTCAAGCCTCCGGGGCTCCACCCTCAGAGACTCATTTACATTTGGAGTGTGAGGCGGACACTGGGACTTATTGGCGCCTCGTGCTAGTGTCAAAAGGGGCGGGGGGGGGGGGGCAGATGGTCCAGAAACTCAGAGAGGTCCTGAACTAGCCAAAACGCACCCTGCTGCGATGTACAAAACAAGCGACTCCCATGGGTTTGGTCTGCACCCCAGCCCTCCTGTTTCCCCTGTACCACACCGTCTCTCAGAAAAGGACTCACGTGAGGGCAGGGCTTGCCAACGGGTTCTGCAAGACAGTGGGACCGGAAGCCTGCCTGCCGGATGTGAGAGCTAGTACAGGCAAAGCAGAGAAGGTTTTTTGTTTTTGTTTTTGTTTTTTTTTTTTAATCTGTGTTGCTTAGTACAGTGGTGGCCAGCCAGGGGGAGAAACTCATCCAATAAGCTTTCACACTGAGGAAAGAGGGCCCTCCCACTTCTTTGTTGCCCTGGCCCAAGGGGCGTGGTTCCACTGCCTTCCCTGGTATCCTTCCCTTCCCTCCCACAGGTGATGCAGCACGCGTGGGTGGAAGGGAACTCCTCCGTCAAGTGTGACCGGTGCCACAAAAGTATCAAGTGCTACCAGAGTGTCACCGCGCGGCACTGCGTGTGGTGCCGGATGACGGTGGGTCGGTACCCAAAGGCAGCCCTGCTTCTTTTTAGTGTGGGTTTTGTTCGAGCTATAGCTTGGGGGCAGTGAGCATCCCTCCAGAGGGCAAGTGTCGAGGGAAGGAATAATGGCTAAAGTCCTAGAGCCACCCCAATACACACACACACACACACACACACACACACACACACACACACACACACACACACAC
>OU015745.1:76906723-76924312 GCA_907169655.1 Acomys percivali | reverse complement strand
CACACACACACACACACACACACACACACACACACACACACACACACCCCGCGCCCCCATTGAGCCTCTCAGCCTCCAATGACTCCTCAAGTTGTGTGAGGCTGCTGCATAAAAAGTTGGCCAACCTACGGCCTACATGACCAGCAGCTAGGAACAGCTGGCTAGATCATGACTGTCCTTTACCTAGGGCCTGAGGTACCGACAGGCTGGGAGAGGGATTAAATCCAGGAGAGCCAGCTCCTTACATCTTAGAGTTAGAACTGGACCCAAGGGCAAGTTCCTCTCAGTGGCACCCTGCCTTGTTCGGGGGTGCCGGTCATGCCACTGTCATTCTGGTGCCTCAGCTCACAATGTCAACGTGACAGATGCCACAGGGCTGCCTAGTCTTCCTCCCAAAGCCAATTCTGGGTCAGTTTCTTGTGCCCCCTGGCTTGGTGTCGGCCCTAAAGAGGAGGCTCCTCCAAGCCAGACAAAGGAACTCTCACAGTGCAGGGGTTCAATTGGTGTGTTTTCTCCAGCCTCCCAAAATTTCATTCTCAGAGGCAGCCTTCTTCTAGAGTGTCTAAACCAGAAATCTAGAGGCAGGGGCGTAGAATCCACACAGGTTACCGCACGTGGAGGGCAGATCTTGATCTCACGTCGATGCCCTTAGCAGACACTCCACATGTTCACGCATACTCGACAATTCTGTCAAAGCCAAAGCCAGCAGTGCCCAAGGACACGGGGGCACTGGACAGCTTGCTTCCCCAGAAAATCCCTACACCGACCGCCTTAATGTTTCTTTCTTCACTTCTGCTCATCTTTGCTCATCCATTTTTCCCTCCAGTTTCACCGCAAATGTGAATTATCGACGGTCTGTGATGGTGGGGAACTCAAAGACCACATTTTGCTGCCTACGTCCATATGCCCGGTCACCCGAGTAAGTGGTCCAGCCCCCAGCCAGGGCTCTGGCTTTTCCAGGTTCAGGGGTCAGCGATGGGCAGCATTCACAGGTACCCCAGAGTGTTTCCCTGCCAGCTCCTAGGGCTTATGCCTTGGTGAGTGTTTACAAGAACTCAGTGCTGTGCCAACCGATAAAGCGAGACAACTCCTGACACAGCAGCTTCCGACTGCTGCTTCCACACCTTCAGAGCACTCCTAAACATCTTTCCGGCAGAGGCCAGCTCAGCGCACCACCTGCCCTTAGCCTGGTTTCTTAGCCTCCTTCACCCCTGCCAAGCTTTCTCCTGTGCTTACACACGGGTCTCCCCTCTCTCCCACCCGAGTGCCCCAAACAGATCCCAGAAACAAATGACAGTGAAATGAGCTCCCTTTAACTTCCACCTCAAGCCCCTTCTGCCTGCTGAAGCAGCACTTCCATCTTCATACCGTTGCCAAGCCCCGCTGACACTCAAGGCCCTCTCACACCCTTGACTAGAACGGATGCTTTTTGTCTCATTTAAAATCCTATAAGAAAATCACCACTTTGGAAATCCATCTGTCACTTTCCATTAACTTAGAAATACACAAACTTCACATCCCGAACACTCTCCTCCTGTGAAGAAATGCGACCATTTATTCCACCAAAAGACAATCACACAGTTATTCACAGGACGGCTGAACAAGCTGAGATCACGTGAAGAATCACTACATTGTGATGGGAAAGGCAGACCATACAAAAGTGGAGACACTCAAAAATACAAAGCTAGACAAAACAACAACACAAAAATGAGATGCAGGATGCTTCATTATTCTCTTGACAAAAAAAAAAATCTGAAGATCAGGTAAGGCCAATGTTGTCTGCGGAGGCTCAGTCACTTGCGCACACACACGAGCACACAGACACACACACACACACACACACACACACATACACACACACAGTATCACACCACACTGTCTGCTAGACAAATTTCAATGGAATTAACAATGAGCTTTGAAACAAGAAAGTAGAGCCATGGAGACAAGTCCTGCTGAGCAGGAAAGTTGAACGTAAGGCCTGGCTTCTCACTGTCCTTAAAGCCCTCGACCAACAAACTAGATTTCTGCCTACTTCAATGCCTCCCACATCCTTCCTGTGCCCCGAGGTTACAATCATCATGAGTGAAGGAACCACGGGTTACAGGGATCATGGGAGCCTTCAGAAGTGGAGAGGCTTGTGGGCCTTAGCCTTGTCTGAGATCCGAAATCCCCCTTGGAAAACCTCACCATTTTCTGCCTGTGTAAGCTCTTCATTGCTGGTAGCCATTTGTTCTAACACTTCGATCTGCTCTTGTCCTGGTAGGAGGCCTTTCCCTCTCCAAAGCTGATTGTGTTCTTTCTCTCTCTTTCTTACACACAGGACAGGCAAGGAGGGAAGTCCGACGGTAGTGTGGCCGCCAAGGGTGAACTTGTAACACAGGTAACTCATGAATGAGCAGTCTTAGGTGGGTCCAAAGGCTGGGGCAGGGAGAGCAGGGCTTGGGAGTCTAAAGAAATGCCACTCAGCATTTGCTTTCTCATAGCACCAATTCTGCCATACAGGAAGACATTTACTTGGGCCTCTGGAGTTAACCTTTAAGTGCCACCCAGTAGACAAGTAGAGAGCGAGGCCATTGGCTGATGCCATTGATGGTCTAGTTGACTTTGTCACCTCTTTAAGAGAAAGTTACATGAAACTACAACATGCAGACCTCCTAAACAGTAACAAATGTGTCATGTAAAACTAGACAGCAGGGGCTGGTGAGATGGCTAAGTAGTTAAGAACACTAGCTGCTCCTCCAGAGGTCCTGAGCTCCATTCCCAGCAACCACATGGTGGCTCACAACCGGCTACAAAGGAATCTGATGCCCTCTTCTGGTATGCAGGTGTACGTGCAGACAAAGCACTGACATTTTTTTAAAAATAGAGAAATAATTTTTTTTAATTAGACAACGGATTTTGTACCATTGTCCAGCTATCTCTGAAACACAGTCAACTGAAACAAAAGCAGACCAGATCCAAAGGTTCTCCAGCCTTAAGTGTGTATTTAAGGCCTCATTTCTTTCACTAATTATGACCAGTGAATTTTTTTTTTCACATCCTCCATGAAGCTCTAAGGAATGCAGAGAAGGCAGCCTGATCAGGTACACAGAATATCAGAACAGGAAATAAGAAAGTGGAGCCAGATCCTAAGCCTCCGAGCTTACATTTTATTGTTTTAAAAGTGGGCTAGCACCCCTGCACAGCATGCCTCCCACAGTGCTGTAAGAGTGGGACCTTGGAGATTGTGTGTTTTGACATTGCAAGGTAAATTGAAATTGGAGGTATGAGGTAAACAGAATGTGGGCCACCAACAGATGACAATGTGCTAGACCAGTGGTTTTCAGCCTTCCTACTGCTACAACCCTTTAGAAGAGCTCCTCGTGCTGGGCATGGTGGTGCACGTCTTTAATCCCAGCACTCGGGAGGCAGAGGCAGGCAGATTGCTGTGAGTTCGAAGCCAGCCTGGTCTACAAAGTGAGTCCAGGACAGTCAAAGCCACACAGAGAAACCCTGTCTCAAAAAAAAAAAAAAAAATAGAAGAGCTCCTCATGTTGTTGTGACCCACAATCATTAAAACTATTTTGTTGTTACTTCATAACTGTAATGTTGCTACTGTCATGAAAAGTATTCGGTCCCACAGGTTGAGAACCACTGCTCTAAAAACTCAAAATAGAAAATTTTGGATATCACGAGTCTAGACACATAGAAGAACACACACACACACACACACACACACACACACATACGGAGGGCAAGAGACATAAGTTGTCCCACACTAGCTCCAATCTCACTGGCACGTCCCATCCAGTATGGGTTATCAAGTACCTGTTTGGCTATCATCCTCTATACCTAAGGACTTATGCCCCTGGCTCCAGGATGTTCTGAGTCTCACACAATTACTGTAAGAGACGAGAGAATTCTTTAAAATCGTATACAACAATCATTGCACTTTGCAAACCTGTCATGTTGTGATAGATGGGTGTGAAGTTTAAAACTAGCAAATGCAGGCATTAAATATTGAACATGAAGCCAAGCTATACCTCTGTGTGGGGAAGAACATTCAGCTGAATGCACAGAAATTAACCAAGGGCCCACTGCTGTGTCAGGCACCATGGGGCCCACATCTGTCCCACTCCATGCTCATCCTTTCTGATCTACTTGATGGTTTGAGATTTTAATTACAAAATGAAAGACAAGAATAAGTGCAAAGAACCCAGCACAAACCCTTCAGGAGAGACTACACATTTCACATTGCAGTCCTTTTAGTGGTGGTAGTTGAGGACGTTACAGAGGGGATGGCTCTGGAACTGGGCCCTGGGTTATCTGGACATCTTTTCATTTGTTTAATCCCAGCAGTCCGGAGGCAGAGGCAAGCAGATCGCTATGAGTTTGAGGCCAGCCTGGTCTACTACAGATTGAGTTCCAGGACAACCATGCTTATACAAAGAAACTCTGTATTGTAAAAACATCCCCCCCCCAAAAAAAAGAAGAGAGTATTTTAGGACATGGAACATACACATACACATGGGTAGACACACTCCTTAGAGGGTGCTAGTGGGATTCTGGACCTCTCACTGATGGACAGGAGGAATGAGGAGAGAGCAGAAGAAAAGAGTGAAACCGAGAAGGCCTTGGTGCCGGGCTTAGAGATTTGGATTTGATCCTGAGAGTGACAGGGCGCCATTACAGGTGCTTTAGCAGGAGTGGCATGTATGATGTGGTGTCCCAAGAGGGAACTGGGGTGGAGGTGGGGATGGAGGATACAGTTGGGGGTAGGAAAGGTCTCAATAGCATGGGGACCATGATGGCTGCCAATAAACTTCTTAGGAAAGGACTTGGCAGGTCAGGGTCTCCCCCTGGATGGCCATCTGAATAACCACACCATTACCAGGAAGAGGCCACCAGGGGGGAGGACTAGCTTTATGGGAAGACAACATGACTGGGCATATTTGTGTGGCACCAATGGTGAGACACCCGCTGGACAGTGGATTTGGAAGGTACTGGGGCCTGAGTGCTCCATACACACTTCACTGATGGGAATGACTTGGTGGATGTACCCTCTATACCTGCGGTTCTCAAGCTGCGGGTCTCCACTTCTTTGGGGGTTGTAAGCCCAATATCCTGCATACCAGATTCGTAACAATAATTCATAACAATAGCAACGTTGCAGTTATGAGGTGGCAACAAAATAATTTTATGGTTGTGGGGGTCGTCACAACGTGAGGAACTACATTAAAGTGTGGCAGCACTAGGGAGATTGAGAACCACTGACTTACACTATTTTGATCTTTTTTTTTTTTTTTTTTTTTTTTCGAGACAGGGTTTCTCTGTGTAGCCTTGGCTGTCCTGGACTCGCTTTGTAGACCAGGCTGGCCTCGAACTCACAGCGATCCACCTGCCTCTGCCTCCCGAGTGCTGGGATTAAAGGCATGCGCCACCACCGCCCGGCTCTTGATCTTTCGCTATAGGCATAATGCCTCACAATTGTACAATTTGAAGCTGGTGCCATTGCCCCATCTCTGATCCCAACTTCCAACTCTCATTTCCATTAACTAGCTTAAAAGTTCCTCAAACTGTAATCAGCTGCTTTCTCCCTCCGGAAGCTCTGCCAGCAGACAAACACGCGCGCGCGCACACACACACCATGTCTGGGCTTGCTTCCCATCCACTTCCCAAAGCTGTCCCAACATCCACTTCCATCTCATCCTACTACTGAACAAAACTCATTTCTTTTTCTTCTTGTTTTTAAGTACAAGATCATCCCTAACCCGGGGACTCATCCCTTGCTGGTCCTAGTGAACCCCAAGAGTGGAGGAAGACAAGGAGAAAGGTATGTCCTCTTTTCTTTCAAAATAAGCTAACACAATTTGACCCAAGGGCCTCTCCACCCCTTACCCCCACCCCCAGCCCCAATAAAGTAGACTGTGCAGTCAAGGAAATCTGGCCTCAAGGCTCACGGCCACTTGCCACTTCATCACCTGGCCCAGCTGAGTTAATGCCCCATGCCTCAGTTTCCTACCCTATGCCATTGGTAGCAATGGTGTCATCTCTCACAGGCTTACCTTAACGATTAGAATAGTCCTAATGTTTAACCCCGGACCTGCCACACCAGAGCCCCTGTGACAGCTGCCAGAGTCAAGTTCTAAGAGGCCTGTCCCTTCCTGACCCACACCTCAAGGCTTTTCTTGGTTTAAAGGGCTTGATGAGACTCACCTGAGTAGGACCACCTGGCCTCGCCCCAACCCCCACCTTACCAGTGAAGGAAATGCAGGCTTTGGGTAAAGCCAGAGAAAGCTCAGCAGAGTGGGAGGGGAGATGGAGGCAGGCCCAAACCATTCTGCCTCCCAGCTCTGCTCAGTCTGGGAAATGGGGTGGGGGTGGGGGGCGGGGGGGAGAGAACAGAAACCCAGGTCTAGAAAAACTGCATTAGGTGAAGCCCAAACAAGTACTGTGAGGGCTGTGAGGGTGCCACATCTGTCCAACAGGCAAGACCCTCTCCAGACCTGACCTAGTGGTCCCGAGCTAGAGCCCAGAGCCCAGAGCCCAGACATGGCCATTGTCCCTCAGCTTCCCAGCCCCGCCTCCTCCTGCGTGCACTCATATGAGGATGCTGGGCCCTCTCACTAGGGGCCTTCGGCGCCTCTGCACCGTCCACAGAGGCCAGAATCACCCTACTTAAAGCACACAGAATAGCCAGAGGTCTCTAACGGGAGGAAACTTTACAGTCAGTAGCAGTCCTGTTTTCTCTGGGCTTCTCTGCCATAGCCGCTGCAATAAGCAGTTTGTGGGGTGGTGATGGAGTCAGATGAAGGGACAGCTTTGGGCAGAGGTAAGGATGTGGGAATTCGAGGTGCGCTAGGATATCCGGGGCTACATGCTACAGTTCCTTCTTAGGTTTAAGCAACTACTGGATCTCACCACAGATGGGGCCAAAGGTATCCGCCCCCTGTGACGTCTGCTGTACCATTTTCCTTCTCTATCGCTCTTCTTTTTCCCTCATAGAATTCTTCGGAAATTCCACTACCTGCTCAACCCCAAACAAGTTTTCAACTTGGACAATGGAGGACCCACCCCAGGGTATGGACGTCAGTTTTCACAATGCCCTGCTTTGGTCTCTGAAGGAAACAGCTTCCTTTGTTTGCCCTTTAAATCTCTTGTCTCTTGACTTTTTCTGCCTACCATCTGGTGTCTTGGCTCTGGTTATTGTTTAAGGAGTCGCCCTGCATGCCTTGTCATTGAAGGAGGTGTTGAATGTCAGATGCAAACTATGGCCCCAGTCATTGGCCAGGCAGGGAAGGCAGGCTGGTAACTTATTGTTAGCTGATATCTTCTTAATGTCTTCTCTCTGCAGATGGGCACAGTCACTCAAAGTCTGCCCTGTGCTCTGCTACAGGAGCATTTTAGTCACAAAACCATTCTTTCCTGGAATTATGCGGTTTTTCAGTGGTTACAGTGACCCCTCTCCCACCTCCCTGCTTGCTAGTAGAAGCTCAGCAAGGGCTATTAGAAGGGAGGAGACAGAGCCCCTATGGCTGGACTGAAGGTCCCGAGGCACTTGTCCTCCACATCAGTGGGCCTGCTACCCAGTCAGAGCTGGTGCCCTAGCGCCATCTGCTGGCAGCTCTGCCAGTCATCCTCCCCGTTCCGATCTGGGCTTTCACACCTCCTGGCCTGCATTTCTAGTCTAGATTCTTTGAGATTCCTGCTAGGGGGGCTGGAGTAAGGTGTCTAAAAATGGAACCTGTCCCTGTCTTTCAGTTGTCTGACACTGGGGTTATTTATAGACGTGGAAGCAGAAGACCCAGTTAAAAGGAGAAAGGCACGCAGGTGCATATTCACCTACCTGCAGGATTTACTTAGAAGTCAATCCAGACTCTTGTGGTTGCCACCATGGTCATGCGTGTGTCTTCTAGTTACTGCTGGATAGCACCACTATGTGCCAAAACATCCAGTGCCTTTTTGCCCCACTCTCTTCTAGAAGATTCAGTAACATAGCCTTTTTAGCCTTTGGTTGTTTTTTGTTTTTGTGTTTGTTTTTGTTTTGTTTTGTTTGTTTGTTTTTGTTGGTTTTTTATTTTGTTTTGTTTTTGTTGGGTTTTTGTTTGTTTGTTTGGTTCTTTCCTATGACTGACAAGCTTGGGGCCTTCTTCCAGAGCAATTGGATTCACAGTATCTTCAATGCTCATGCTTGTCTGTACTCAGACAGGCTATCCAGGTGAAAGGAGCCTCTGTTCAGAATGTGCTGCCCACAGGAGAGCGGCATTCTGCAAGAGAAGCCAGGCGGCATAGTGGCTTGCCAACATAAGCATCAGTGCCTGGGACACCCTGAGGTCTTCTCAGACCATCTGGCGGGGAAGAAAGATGTACAGACTTTGAGATTCTTCCGTTGCACCCCCAAAGTGCTCACGGGTCACATTTCCCCCTGAAGCAGGGGTTGATGACTTTTTCTGCTGGGATCTGGTAGACTATAGACACCATGAAGAGTAGTATCTCCTGAAGCATAATATGAAGTGGTATGTGGTTTCCAGGAGACACTATGTTGAGAAGTAGTTACCAAAAACCAAGAGATAACTTTGTGGTATGTTAGTGAATATGTGCTGTCAACACATTAAACACCAATATCCGTAGTCAGGTTAAATAATGACTGTAAACTGAAAGCCACAAGCTACAGAAATGATAGCATGCAGCTTACAGTACAGGATTAACAAGACAGTGAAATAGCTGTGATATTCACTTTGACCAAGTCACAGGAGCTATCGAAGCCTCTGCGGTCTGTCATCTACAGTCATGAGTGAAAGACATGCTGGGTCTCAGTTAGAGACCAGAGATGACATTAATGACATGTTTTCTCTTACAAGTTCACAAACCTCTGAATTCTATCCACAGATCTAATGGAGGTCAGTGAACTCCAGGTCCTGCTCTATAGAAAAAAAAATGGGGTCTCCCTCCCCTTGGCAAGGGGCCCACAGAGGAGAAAATGAAGACTCGGATAATTAATTGCATCTCTCTTAAAGAGGTGGTATTAAAGACTGAGGTCAGGGGAGCACGAGAGGAGTCAAAATATTAGGGGCTGTTTATATGGGTGCCAAAATGTAAAACTATGAATTCCTCAAATCATTGAGGGACTCTCAGAAATGGTTTTCTGTTTATGCTGAATGTTGGATTGGATTTTCCTTCTATTAGGATGTTAGTACTCCCCACCACACACACACACACACACACACACACACACACACACACACACACACGAATACATGCATGCACATGCCCACACAGAGACACACACAACATACAGACACATGCACACAGGCACATATACATGCCCATCACACCAACATACATGCACACATGTGAATACAAGAATGCATGTGTACACACACACACACACACACACACACACACACACACGTATCAAGTATTAGCCACAACCTATAACAAGAGCACTGTGCCCTTTCTCCTTTCCAGACTGAACTTTTTTCATGATACCCCAGACTTCCGTGTCCTTGCCTGTGGTGGAGATGGGACAGTTGGCTGGATTTTGGACTGCATTGGTAAGGAAGGCCAGGAAGGCCTTTGCTCATTATCTCTAGTGAGTAAATGTAAAGTCAGCAGAAGGCAGTGAGCTAAAGAAGGAATGGAGCCATGCCTTGTCCCCAAGGGTGCCCGCCCCTGCTGGGACTGACTGATGACATGTGTGGGGTGAAGCATTGCATTGTGGGCTCATATCTGCCACAGAGGGCAGTACCAGAACATGACAGAGTTGAAGCAGGACTGGAGATCCACGCAGAGCCATGGTGATCAGTGAAGGTCGAGAAGCTAAGCACGACCAATCAGCTAGAGACAAACAGCTGGAGCCTAAGTCCAGGAAGCACATCTGGAAAGCACAGATTAGCGCAAGCCGGGCAACGCCGTGCCTAGCTGTGTCCTCCACGGAAAAGGCAGGAGGGCAGGCTGGAGGCCTATGGGCCTGGGGTCTAGCCTGCCCCTTGCCTGGATCCAGAAAGTGATGGGGATTATCTGTGAAACTCAGGCGTAGTCGTGACCTAACTCCTGCAGAGTCCAGGTAAATTCTGGAATCTAGAACACGAAGATGGGAAAGCCGCCAACAGAGGCCCTGGGGTGGGCAGGCATCAAGTTCAGAGGCGCAGAACCAGAGCCATGAGCCCAGGGATGCTTCACAGCATCTGTCACTCATCACACAAGTGCTGCCTTGAACCTCTGTAGGTCAAGCCCTCTTGGAGACACAAGAGTTGCCACCAAGGAATGAACAGGCAAAACTGCTGCCTAATGGAGCCTACACTACAGAGCAGCAGTTCTCAACCTGTGGGTCGAGACCCCTTCCACGGTCAAATGACCCCTTTCATGGGGGTCACCTAAGACCATCAGAAAACACAGATACTTACATTAAGATTCATAACAGTAGCCAAATTACAGTTATGAAGTAGCAATGGAAATAATTTTATGGTTGGGGACGTGGGGGAGGTCACCACAGCATGAGGAACTGTATTAAAGGGTCGCTGCATTTGGAAAATTGAGAACCGCTGTTCTGGAGGCAAGAACCAGGCAACAGAGTAATGAGTAAGATGTGCAGACTATCAGAGGGCAGTACAAATGTAAGAAGGGAGGAGCCAAGGAAGCCCCGGGGGCCGAGAGGGACAGAGAGTGGTCAGGGAAGACCTCACAGGACAGGAAGTGACGTTGTTTCCAAAAACTAGAGTGCCGAAGAGAATTTTCCAGATCATCATCATCATCATCATCATCATCATCATCATCCACACATCACACACACAGCACGCTCTCTTGCTCTCTCACACACACACACACAGAGACAGACAGACACACACACACACACACCCCACTCTGCTGCCACTGTGGGCTCTGAAGTTTGTGGGAAGAGGAAAGTTGAGGGGCTGCGGGAGGAATGGCAGCTCCTGGCTGCAGTATCAGGCTCGTCACACAGTCTCTTCACTCAGTCCCACTCACCAAGAGGAAGAAAGCCGCCCTTGGCGAAACATTGCACAAAATGCCTCTGCCGAGAACACAGGAGACAGACGTAGCTGGGAAAAGAGAACGGTGATGTGAGGTGAAAGTTAGACTTTCTCACACAGGTTAGTGGTTCAAAGAGAAGCCAGTGAGGTAAATGCACAGGCTGTTCCTTTCTTCCCTCAACATTTAAGCACTTGGACTGTGATCTCCACCTCCCCACAGAGGGTTCGCCTCCCCCTGCTGTAGCCATAACACTCCTCGCATAGTATCAGTGGGTCTGTGGTGTGCATAAAAGGCACCAAAGGCTTCTTGAAGTTCTTTAGGAAATGATAACAACTCTTCCAGTGACCTGTGGGGCTGAGGTAGTTGAGTTACTGCTCTCCCTCTTGTTCTTCTCTGGTGGCATCCCAGCCCCCCAGCCCTGCTCTAGGACCCTCAGGTGGAGCAGTCCTCCTCCCACTCACAGCCTCGTCCAAGAGACCCTCCCGTCTGGAGTGCTCCCTGGCCTCTCCTGCACAAGAACTAGCCACAGTCACCTTGTCACGGACCATTCCCCTTCCCTTGCCAGGAAAAACAAGTACACACACACATAGCATGTGAAAAGACCTCCGACTGAGAGCCCTGGACGCCTCCCACAGCATCTGGCATATAGCAGGACTCGGCAGATCCGGGCGGAGATGCCATGGCTCTCCCAGGAGTTTATGGTCCATTTAGGGATATGGTTACCATCCCTGATCCTCCAGGGCCATAACAGAGCCACCAAGTACAGACCTGGTGACAAGAGGTGGCTTCTGTGTTGAGAAGTATGAATGTTAGGACTGAGAACACTGCAGATGGTAGGGTGGGAAGCCACGGGGAACGAAAGGGAAGAGAGCTACAAAGAAAGGCAAAACCTGGATCCTGAAGCCTAGACATGCAGAGGAAGCCGCAACCCTGGTAACATGGGGCACTGGCATGGAGGGTCTGGGGCCCAGGCATTGCCCTCCAGGACAGAAATGTGGAGAAGACACTAGAAGGGTGGACCTGCAGGAGGAGAGAGAAAAGGAGGCTGTGGAACAGGAACAATGTAAAGGATACAGCCCTGTCTTCACTCAGTGTCTCCATGGGGATGGAGAAAGGAGGTTGATGGGAAATCTGTTAAGGCTCATGGGAAGTGCTGTGTAGATGAATGAGACTGAGGTAAAAGGGAAAGCTAGGACGGCATTCAGATTCTTGGGCTGAGTGTTGTAAAGATGGTTAGCTTGTCAAGGTGGTGACCACAAGAGAAGAGGCAGACACAAAGGAGCAGGTGTCCCCCAGGTGATGGGCACAGCATGTGCAAGGGCGGGGAGATTCCAGTCCCCAGTCAGGGACAATAACTTCATTGCATCACTCCGTTTTCCACCTCAGCCCATCAGTGGTAATCCTGGCCCTGAGACCAGCCGCTTCCGGCACAGATCAGACAACTGGGAGAGCTTTTAAACCCCCACTCTGTCAGGGAAGCCCCAGTTTGAGCACCCCCACAGAGCACCCCACCTCCACTGATACCTGCAGCTCTCCCGGCCTTCACTCCTAGCTAATATTGTGGGTACCATGTAGGGCGAGGTTTGTGTACATGCCCCGCCCACAAAGGCCAACAGGTGCCTGTGCTTCCCCTTCAACCGTCCCTGCCCAACCAGCATGCTGAAGACTAGCACGCAGACAAAAGCACGCTTGGCTGTGATACTCTCTGACTGTTCCGGTGAGGCTCCTGCCATAACCACAAACAACAAAAAACAAACAAACAAACAAACAAACAAAAATAATCTGTATTCTGGGAAGTGGCAGGAGTCATGAGGTAATAAACTGGTACGTGGGTGTCAAGTGACACCTGGGGGCTTTCCTACTTTAGCACAGTGTTGTTCCATAAGCTTTAAAAAATAAGTGACCTTCAGTGAGTTTTGTCAGTTTTCCAAATACCCCACCACTCCCTAACATCATAGGCACACCTCTTTCACTTGCACTGTCAAGCCTCTGAAGGCCACAGAGTGGACTCACAGCCAGAGATCTGAGTGGGGACCCAGGCTCCGGAATTACAAGTGTCATCGTTAAACATCAAAATCATGTGATCCGGTGTTTTTGAGGTGTGTGCTGTCACCTTGAAGAACAGAATTGGGGACATGTTTGGGATTAAATAGGTGCATTTTTCTAGGGAGACAGATTTAGCTCACTGTGAAGGAGTGATTGGCAGCTTTGGCAAAACGTGGAGCAGCTCACACACTGCAAACGCTGAGGATGGCCTTGGCAAATGGTGTGTTCACCACAGGAGGAATTCTGTGATTTGATTACAGGGGGAAGGGGCGGCAGGTGGGGATTATAAGATAACAAACCATCTGTAATTACGTGGCGTGTCTGCTCCTTCATGTGGCTTGCAGATAAGGCCAACTTCACAAAGCATCCACCGGTGGCCGTCCTGCCTCTTGGAACGGGGAATGACCTTGCGCGGTGTCTCCGCTGGGGAGGAGGTGAGTCTGGCTACACCGGAAGCAGGCAGTCAGGTCTTCAGGAAGGGTTTGCATGGCTACATAGAACTTACCTTCTATGGGTCACAGTCCATAGAACAATAACCAACAACAGTCATGTCTGACCCACGCCCCTGCCGCTCCATGCTGGGTCTGAAACAGGAGCCCTCCACTGGGTTCCAGGGTCCTGCCTAAACGCCTCACATTTATTATAGTCCTGCCACCATCAGCCTGCCCCCCTCCTTTGGGACATGATCAACTGTAGGGTCCAGACAAGTCTCACCAGTCCCCTCCTGAGTGCTCGTCCCAATACCTGGGCTTATTAAACAGAAGTCCTGTATGAGTTTTCTCCCTCCTCCCTTCTGAATTAGGGTTCAGAATGCAGACTGATGAAAGCAGCATCCAGTTACTTATGAGACACCAGAGACATCTAGGCTGTCAGGCTCCCAGAAGGGCTACGGGCTTTCATTTTGAAATTCCCCTAAGTGGAACACAGAGTGCCGATGGCTTCTAGAGCAAGGAAGGGACAAGGACTCTGCAAACAAGCAGCTAGGCGTGCTACGGAGCCCAGAGCCCAGCTCCACTAAGTTACAGGTGGGGGGAGGCCAGCAGGCAGAAGACTAGTGAGTGCAGGTGGTTGATCAATTAAGGAAGCAATTCAAGACCTGACCAGGCCAGGCCGGTCGGTACCCATGTTCTTGCTTGGGGGACAGGGCAGAAGTCAGACATGAGAGTCATCTTAAGAGTATGCTGACCACTGCGCGGCCCACCTTCCATGCATATGGTTTTGGAATGGATCTGCTACCTTCCACACACAGCTTCCCAGCCATGCAGCTGGCCAGTCTTTCCCTCCTTCTTTTCCTTCTTCCTTCCCATTAGTGGTGTAATTACTGCATAAGCCTTTCTCATATGTGTTTATCCTGTTCTTTAAGCTTATCTCTCACTGATACCTTCTAGTGTTCCACATCCTATTAACCCCGCCCTTTCCTCTTCCTGTCTGGGAGGTGGGTGGGCGGGTGGGTGGATAGATAGATAGATAGATAGATAGATAGATAGATAGATAGATAAATAGATAGATAAATAGATACCACATGAAGATATTGAGATATATGTAAACATATGTTTAATCTCTGTTCTACATATGGAAGAAAACATAAATTACCAACCCTAGCTTATTTCACTTAACATGATAATCTTAGTTCTAGCCATGTCTGCAAATGACATCACTTCATTCATCAGTTCGCCCATTCTCTAGAGCTCGCTTCAGCTCCAGAACCACGCCTGCCTCTCCCCAACACCTAATCTATACATTGCTCTCAGGCTTTCAACTCACCCCCAAAGTCTTGCTAATAATTCCTTGTTGTCCCCACCCCCACCCCGCCCCCATCTCCCTGGCTCAGATCACATAAGTGTCTCCAACCCAAAGACACCTAGAAGTATTCTAGGCACAGATGCCTAAGGGATCACTTGCCCTGCGTGAGCAACAACTTGGCCTCTCTGCTCCGGTGGAACATACCATGCCTGTATCCACAGGTTATGAAGGGGGCAGCTTGACAAAAATCCTGAAGGAAATTGAACAGAGCCCCTTGGTGATGCTGGATCGCTGGTGTCTAGAAGTCATCCCCAGAGAAGAGGTGGAGAACGGAGACCAGGTCCCATACAGCATCATGAACAACTATTTCTCCATTGGTGTGGTAAGTCAGCCATTGACTGCTTTCCTGCGTGACGAAAAAGTGTCCGTTGACCTTTCTGGACCCCTACTCCTGGCCTGTTCTGTTTGTCCCTAGCCCTGACTTGATTCTGAGCATCCTCAAATCTGACACGGTTGTGGCCACTCTGGTTGCATAGCCATTCCACCCCTTGACTGGAGAAGAAATTCTTACGGCTATTAATTCTAACTAGCAGAAGAGACAGCAGAGTGTTTTCTTACGATGTACATATCCTTCAGCCAATTTGAAACAATTAAAGAAAACAAGCACCAAGAAATAAGACCAAGGAGAAACACTCACATGAGTGTGAGGATTTGAGAACTCTGATCCTGGGGATTGACCGCAGGCTTCCACCAGGCTTGGCTGACTTAACACTTCGACTCCTTCCCTCATGCTCCCATGCCTCTGCCCAGCCCAACCACACACACTCCAAGTGCTTCGCACACTCCTGGGACGGGTCTTCTACAGACCCTCAGACTGAGTTCACTCTTCCTCCATGATGCCCCTGCAGCTTTACTGAAGCCGGTCACTGCAGTCCCTGCATTAGACTGAACGGATGGCTTCAATGCACCTGACTCAACCCTCCTCCCATTACAGGTGCATGCTTGCATGCCTAAATGCTTACACGGGCAGACAGAGGGACAGACAGACACTGCTGTCTGTGCTCCCTTTCCACCTTCCAGCCCCCCAGCCCAGCTAATATAACTCAATCAGCTTGTCATACTGAACACGGCTCCTAGCTCAGAATAAGCATTGTTCTTCTCTTTTCTTTTTGGGTTTGGTTTGGTTTGGTTTGGTTTGGTTTGGTTTGGTTTGGTTGTTTGTTTGTTTGTTTGTTTTTCAAGACAGGGTTTCTCTGTGTAAGCTTGGCCATCCTGAAACTCACTTTGTAGACCAGGCTGACCTCAAACTCGCAAAGACCTACCTGCCTCTGCCTCCCAGGTGCTGGGATTAAAGGCATCCACCACCACCACCCAACTTAAGTGTATTTTTTAAATTATTTTATGTATATGGATATTTTGCCTACATATTTGTCTGTGCCAGGTGCTCCAGGTACCCACATAGGCCAGAAGAGGACACTGTATCCTCTAGAACTATAGTTGTAGGTGAGTGATGGCTGCCATGTACCTGCTAGGGGTTGAGGGGTCCTCTAGAATAATAACCAGTGTTCTTAACCATGGAGCCATCCCTCCAGCCCCCCAGCTGAAGTATTCTTAAATTGAGCTGAGCCTTTGAAACGGTCCAGGAAAAGACATCAATTTTACCAAGCACCCACTGTGCCTGCACCAGTGTGACAGGCTTATACATTCTAGTCAGCACAGCAATCCTGATGTATTATCTCTAGGTTACAGAAAGAACCAGGGCTCTGAAAGATGGGGAACACAAGTAAACTCCCTCACCTCATGTCCAGGCCAGTCCTGGTCTCAGCATCCTTCCTTTTGGCCGTCCTGTCTTTGGGATTGTTTTGGCCAGTGTGCTGTGCACATGGGCTCCCCCAGGCCATCCTCCAGCACCAGACTGATATCTGCACCCCTTTTTCTTGCGCCCCTTTTGAGACTGGTGGTGGTGAGTGAGTAGGGGGATGGAGTTAGTGCCTAAAAGACAGTTCCAGGGGATATCAGATTTAATGAAGAAGTTTTGCTTTTTAATAAGGCTAAAACAAGAAGCATGGGAGAAAGAGGGACTAAAAATAATCATCTTATATTTACGAAAGGATTGAAGAGTTAACGACATTTGCCGTGTTTTTTCTTTTCGTAGTTGTTTGTTTTGTTTTATTCTTCTGATACATGGAAGATGCTGTTTCCTCCATTTTCTGGGTAAAGACACCCTTTCTTTCTCACTTTCTTCTTTCCTTCCTTCCTTCCTTTCTTTCTTTCTTTTCTTTTCTTTCTTCTTTTTCAAGACAGGGTTTCTCTGTGTAGCCTTGGCTGTCCTAGACTCGCCTTGTAAACCAGGTTGGCCTTGAACTCAAAACAATCCACCTGCCTCTGTCTTTCGAGTGCTGGGATTAAAGGTGTGTGCCACCAAGCCAGGCTTTCTTTCTTTCTTTCTTTCTTTTTCAAGTCAGGGTAGCTCTGTGTAGCCTTGGGTATCCTGGACTCAATTTGTAGCCCAGGCTGGCCTTGAACTCATAGAGATCCACCTGCCTCTGCCTCTCAAGTGCTGGGATTACAGGCGTGCACCACCATGCCTTCATCTTCTCCAGCCTTCTATTCCAGCACTCTAAGCTGTGACTGAAACAGGCAAGGCATTGTGGGTCCAGGGTGAGACACTGTGAGTGTGAAGGTGGCGCACTAGAGGCTTATTCCACTCCACCCCACCTCACCCCCAGAGTCCCCACTTCTGGTAGAGGGACACTCTCCCAAGCTCTCCCTCAGGGCCACCTACACACACACACACACACACACACACACACACACACACACACACAC